>CM046663.1:101099922-102299922 GCA_025594165.1 Tamias sibiricus | reverse complement strand
GTTCTTGGAATTGCGATCGCCAAACCAAGAATTGCCCCCCGCTTAATGTTGCTTTACATAGACTTTTCCAGTCTGAGGGGGTTAAGCTAAAGGTGTTAAGGGACTCCAGCATACTCAACGTGAAAGGAGCTTGGGGCCCATAAGTCATTACTGCCTCTTTGAGATTTTTTATTGTTTTGAAATCTACTGACTGATGGACACTCTGTCCATTTTTCTTTTCAAATGCTGGCGGTTCCCAATGTATCTGTGAGTTGTCCTCGAGAGCGCATAAGCGATCAGAAAGACTTTTTATTTCTGTTTCTAGGGTATGCAAATGCCTAGTAATACCCTTCATATTTTCTGTAATGGATTCCACCCATGGGGGAGTAGAGGACACAAGTGACTCCTCTGCCTGACGGACCTTTTTCTCGGTCTTTTTAAATTTCTTTTTCCTCATTTTCTCAGGATCACTTTTACTAGCTTCCTCACCACTGCTAATTTCACTGACAGCAATATCCTGAGGCCCAGGTTCCAGTGAGAGCAAGTATCCTTCAGCTTTCGCCAATAACTCCCGAATAGCTTTAATAGCTTGGATTTTTGTCATTTTTGGGTCTCTTCTAATACTCTCTTTACTGGTCTCAGTTGGCCCAGTGGAATCTACACTTTTTTGATCACTTTCACTTTTGTCTATATACTCCTCACTGAGAACAGAGTCAGGTATATCAAGGAGTCTTTGCATAGCCTCTATCACTTGGGATTCAGTTATATTCGAACCCATCTTTAGAGACCTTTCAGTTCTTACCTGTCCGCTCCGAAGTTCCCCGTACGGGCCGCCACCTGTAGCCGCCTGAAGCGCTTGGAGCAACAGAGCCGCGGGAAAAACTTCAGAAGCAAACTGGAGACAAAAAGCTTTTTATTCTGATAACTTTTCTCTCTGGTTCTAACAACAACTAACACACGCCAAACACTCCACTAAAATGGCGCTGACCCGATCAGCAATTTTCGGCCAAGTCACTCGAGATCCCGCAACAAATCCCGTGAGACTACGGGTGGCGACAATGGCCAAATCTCCACGGCTCATAGTCAACTGCAATTCAAGTCAATCCCCAAACAGGGCTCCTGCAGGAATCTCCTAATGCCTGTTTCTCAGTCCATGACCCCTTCCCCATACATGAAACCAGTCTCCACACTTCTATGGAAATCAGCTCTTTTTAAAATTTTTATATTTACATTTATATATAAAAATAAAGGAATTGGGACTGGGGTTGTGGCTCAGAGATAGAGTGCTTACCTAGGATGCATGAGGCACTGGGTTCAATTCTATGTATTCTTACATAGTATGGTTTAGTCTTGCCTTTTTTTTTAATTTTTACTTTCCATAATTATAGGTATATATAATATATTGTTTCGTATAAAGGGTTTTACTGTTTTATTGTCATACATTTATGATATTATCTTTGTAAATGTAAATAATTCTACTGTTGTAAAAATTTGTATTGCTATATATTTTTCAATTATGTGATTGTACCACAATTAGTTTATCCACTCTATTTTGTATAGCATTTGGGTTGTTTCAGGTTGGAATTATGAATAGTATGTATTGTTTGGTTTTCATCAACACCCATCTCTGTTGGGTAAATACTTAGAATTTCTAGGGCATGTAACTTGCATTCGTTCAAATTTTCTGGAAAATGATTTCGTGTTTCTAAACTTGTTGTAATAATGTAAAACATCTCCAAGGAACACATGAGTCTTTCATGCCACTGTATCATTGTCACACTCAATAATGACCAACTTTTTGGAGTTTTTATTATGACTGTGTAGTGATGGTTGATTGTGGTTTTAATTTTATTTCATTGGTTATTAATGAGTAAAGTACTTTTAATATATTTATTGAACACTCTCACATCTGTGAATTCCTTTTTCAATTAACTTGACCATTTTCTACTATCTGTCTTACTACCACCATTGATTTGAAGAATGTAAGATATATTTTTAAAATAAGAAGATATTTTCCTGTTAACATATATTACAGATCTTCTTTTTGAACTTTTTGGTTCCTCTTAATCCTTTTAATTGTGCCTTAAAAAGAATCATATTCTCATTTGAAGGTATTTTCTTTCAAGCTAAAGTTTCTTTTCCTGCCCTAAGGTTAAAATATATTATTATAGTATAACTCCAAAAATTTTTTACTTTGCATTTCACAATTAATTCTATAATCCATATGATTCTAGATAGAGGTCATTTTAGTATCTTACTTTATCAATATCTAATAGACCTAGCATAAGTTTTCAAAAAGTTTAATTTCTTCAATTCTAGGACAAATCTTGCCATAGATCAATTGCCCATGTGTGATTGAGGCTTATTATTGTAGTCCTATTTCATTCAATCTTCTACAACATTATATTTCTAGAAATTTATGATATGCATATAATATTTATATAATATAATAATTTAATTTTTAAATGTTTACTCATACTATCCATAACTTTAAGAGTTTTGGGTATTCTCACACCATTGAATTTTATATAAATTTTAGGATCAGTTTTGCTTATTTCTACAAATAATTGTGTTAAGAATTTGCTTGAGAATTCTTTACATTTATATATTTTTATTTATGACTTCATTATTATACTGCATATTCCCAAATCAATGAACATAATAGATCTTCAAATTTAATAAGATCTTTTTTGAATTTTTTTGAAAAGGATTCATAGATATTTAAATATAGGTCTTGATATCTTTTGTTAGAAATGTTCTTACATATTTGCTATTTTAAATCTATAATAAACACCATATTTTTCATTTTTGTTTTCTAACTATTGTAACTTGTATTAAAAATTGCAATTACTTTTTATATACCAATATTTCAAACTTGATAAACTTGCTTCATTTGAAGTAGATTGTATTAGATTTTCTACATGTGCCGGTAGACCACATATGACTAATGATGATTTTAAAAATCAAATCCTTTCATTTTTTTTTTAATTTTTGAAGAGATCTTTTGTTTATTGTGCAGTTTTGAGTTTTCTTTTTTTTTAGATTATTTATTTACTTATTCATCATGCACAAGTATAGTATCTTTTTACATACAACTGCTTGTATACAAAGTATATAAGTACCATTCAGATCTTCAATCATGCATTTAGGATAATGATATCCATCTCATTCAACCACCAATTTTTTTCCCCCCCCCCCTTACTCCCTCCCTCCCCTCCCTTTCCGTTGACCATTCTAGTGTTCCTCTGATCCTATGTACCCCCTTCCAACAACTCTGTGAAACAGCCTCCTTATATCAGAGAAAACATTCGGTACTTGGATTTTTGAGATTGAC
This sequence comes from Tamias sibiricus, assembly GCA_025594165.1. Classification (NCBI taxonomy): domain Eukaryota; kingdom Metazoa; phylum Chordata; class Mammalia; order Rodentia; family Sciuridae; genus Tamias; species Tamias sibiricus. Next base: position 102,296,609 of record CM046663.1, on the reverse strand, counting down.
TAATTTCACTTAGCATTATATTCTCCAACTTCATCCATTTACCTGCAAATGCCATTATTTTATTCTCTCTTATTGCTGAGTAAAATTCCATTTTGTATATATACCATATTTTCTTTATCCACTCATCTACTGAGGGGCATCTAGGTTGGTTCCATAACCTAGCTATTTGTGAATTGTGCTGCTATAAACATTGAAGTGGCTGTGTCACTGTAATATGCTGTTTTTAAGTCTTTTGGGTACAGACCCAGGAGTGGGATGGCTGGGTCATAGGGTGGTTCCATTCCCATTTTCCCAAGAAATCTCCATACTGCTTTCCATAGCGGTTGCACCATTTTGCAGTCCCACCAGCAATGTATGAGGGTGCCTTTTTCCCCACATCCTCTCCAACATTTATTGTTGTTTGTGTTCTTGATAGCTGCCATTCTGACTGGAGTGAAATGAAATCTTAGAGTAGTTTTTATTTGCATTTCTCTAATTGCCAGAGAGGTTGAGCATTTTTTCATGTATTTGTTAATTGATTGTATATCTTCTTCTGAGAAGTGTCTTTTCAGTTCCTTAGCCCATTTATTGATTGGGTTATTTTCTTTTTTGGTGTAAAGTTTTTTGAGTTCTTTATATATTCTAGAAATTAGTGCTCTATCCGATGTGCATGTATTAAATATTTGTTCCCAATTAGTTGGCTCTCTATTCACCTCACTGATTGTTTCTTTTGCTGAGAAGAAGCTTTTTAGCTTAAATCTATCCCATTCATTAATTATTGGTAATAGTTCTTGCACTACAGGATTCTTATTAAGGAACTTGGGGCCTAATCCGACATTTTGGAAATTGTTATTTCGTTGTGCTATGGATGAAAACCAGGGCTCATTTGTGTTAGGGGCAACACCTACCTCCAGATCCATTTTAAGACTATTTTCTACATTTCTATGTAGAATTCCCAATAAATATTGCATAAAAGAAATGGTAGTAGGATTTTTTCTTTTCCCCAAACTCAAAGGGAAAATATTTAATATGCTTTCATGATACAAGATATTTATTGATGTTTATTGTTGATAATTTCACAAATACCTGTGTAAAATTAAAATATTTCCTTCTACATCAAGTTTGCAAGTTTTAAAAAAATGCATTAAAATTATTGAATTGTATTAATCTTTCTTGAAATATGTGATTTTCATTATATTTTGAATTATTTCAGTATAGTGAAAATATCAATTGATTTTCAAGTATTAAATTAAGTTATGTTTCTGAGTACATTGACCTTGGTTGAGAAATATTATGCACATGCACCTATTTCAGTGGAGCTGTTTTAATCCATTTCATTTATACATTTTCATTTCTATTCACGAGAAAAACTCCTGAAAAGCTTTTGCCCAAAAATGTTAATTTTCAACAGAGTGAAGAGTCCACCTGCAGCATAGAGAAAATATCTTACACTATTCATTCAACAAGGGATTAATATGTAGGATACATAAGAAACCCAAACAACTCAACAGCAAAACATAATAATCTAATTAAAAATGAACAAGTGATCTGAATAAACATTTCTCCAAAGAAGACAAAAATGCCAACAAGTATATGAATAAATGATTAATATCAATAATCATCAGGGAAACACAAATCCAAATGCTGACATATCTCAATTTATGGTGTATATTATTAGAAAGATGGAGAAAGAAAATGCTTTTGCAAGGATGTAGAGAAAGGGGGGTACTAACTAATACACTGCTGGTGGAAATGTGAATTAATGTAGCTGTTATAGAAAACAGTACGCAAGTTCCTTGGAAAGCTAAAAGCAGATCTGTGTGTTTGTTTCTTCTGGAGGTCATTCATAGTGTCTTTCATTCTTGTGTCTCTTGAAACTGTTTACCCTAAGTTGCTCATTTTTTCTTATAATTGTACTTAAGGGAATTCTTTGATAGAACTCTTGAAATGGTGCCATTGCAGGGCACAATTCAAAAAGAGCTGTGATTCTTTTCATAAGGTGCCTGTGGATATAATGACTCCTAGCTGTTATAAATTACATTGTCTTCTCAAATTTTTTTGAAATATGTTGAAAGTGAGAGGCCACTAACAAAGCTGTGTGATGGTCAAGATATGCTTATCATTTTCCAAGGAAATTAATTTTCTCTTCTTACATATAGCTTATGAAATACTCAGTTCTTTTAGTTTTCTCATTCTATAGTATCTTCAAAATGTTCCTAGTTAGAGATTTGCTTTTATTTCTCTTGACTTATTGTCTTCACTCTGGAAACTTTGGATAATATAGTTTCATTATTTCCTCTCCTTATTTTTTTTCTATTTGTAGAACTTTTACTAAACATAATTTAGATATTCTAATTTAACCTTTCTTTGTTGTGGATCTTTTTCATATTATCCATAATTTATTTGCTTTGGATTCTGGATTAATTCCCCATTTCTTTCTTCCAATTCAGTTTCTTTTTCCTTCAGAATTATCTACTCTGATTTATCAGTTGAGCTTTCAATGTATGTCAGTTTATCATTTCTTAGCATTATTTTAAATTTAAATCTGATTTTTCTGTTTTAAATATGAACTATATTTTATAAAACTTTTATGCCTAATTTTATTTCTTTCTAACCCATTTAATCCATTATCCCTTTTAAATTATTTTATTATTTCCAGTTATTTTTATTGCAGTTTTAGCTCATTGGTTCATTTATTCCTTTTCTCTTTGTCCTTCTCTCTAATCCCATTTTCCCTCCCTTCTCATATGGGTTTTAATTGTGAGATTGTTTTTCTTCCAAGGATATCTTCACCCTACAGTAGACTAGTGACTACATCATAAAAATGTTCCAACAGAGTGGTTTTTATTTTGTTCCATCAGTGCCAAGGAAATTCAATTGTCCTTGTCTGATTGCTATTTTATGCTCTTAATTAGGGACTCCTGTAACTACTCTGATTCTGTACATGCCACAGGTCAGTGCTTTCTGATCCTTCACTCAAAAATTTATATGATACAAAGAGCACAGTTTTCCAAATTTTCCTAATTTGTCAGATTTTACTTCTCTACTTCATTTCAACTGAAGGATCAATTTTCAACAATCCTCATCCAAATTCTAATGATCTTGCATTGTAAGGTCCACAAAGCACCTCTTATTAGTTTTTGCATGTAAACTGTATACCAACCCCTTGGACATTCAGCCAAGCACAAAGGTTGCCCTGCTTTACCCCATCTGATTTGATTATCTTTTCCACTTGTATCACCTACAGATTTTGTTATCCTACGTTGGGCTTTGCATAAATATTTTTTCTTGTTGTAATTTAGTCATTTCTGGGCAATTATAATCAAAGAAAATTCTGTCCAAATAGCTAGTTCAGCTTTTCATGTTAGAGCAATTCATTTATAAATTTTGAAGGGCTTCAAGCTGAAAATATTGAAAACTTGTTAAAAAGTACATTATTCAATTTATAATAGCCAAATTATGGAACCACCCTAGGTGTTTGTCAGCAGATGAATTGACAAAGAAAATGTGGTACATCTACACAATGAATTTTATGTTTTTTATTAGAGTATTGTAGTTATACATAATGGTAGGGTTCACTTTGGCATATTCACAAATTCATATAATTTACTCCATTTCACTCCCCAATACTTCTCCTTTCCCTCTCCTCCTTCTTCATGCTGATCCCCTTTCTCTATTCTTTTATTTATTTATTTATTTATTTTACTGGTGCCTTATAATTATACATAAAAGTGGAACTCATTATGATCTATTATACATGTACATAACAATTTCATTCTGCAGTTCCTCCCAGTTCCGACCCTTTCTCCCTCCCCCTCAATTCCTTTCCTCTTCTTCAATGTTTTCCATTCTGTTTTTATGAGGTCCCCTTTTTAAAAATGTATATTTCTCTCTTTCACATATGAGAGAAAACGTTGACTTTCTCAGTCTGTCTTATTTCACTCAGTATAATGTTCTCCACTTCCACCCATTTACCAGCAAATTGATATGATGCTGTTCTTTTTATGGATGAGTAAAACTCCATTGTGCATATATATCTACCACATTTGCTTTATATAGTCCTCTTTTGACAGACACCTAGTCCGGTACTATAACTTGAAGATTGTGAACTCCACTGCTATAAATATTGGAATTCATGTGTGACTACGGTATGCAGATTTCAGGTCCTTTGGATAAATACCAAGAAGTGGAATATCTGGGTCATATGGTGTTTTCATTCCTAGTCTTTTGAAGAATCTCTACACTGCTTTCCAAAGTGATTATACTAATTAGCAGTACCACCAACAATGTATAAATGCTTCTTTATGCCCACATACTCAACAGAATTTGTTATTATTTATGATCTTGATGGCTGCCACTCTAATTGGGGTGAGATGAAATCTCAGGTAGTTTTGATTTATGTTTCCCTGATTGCTAAGGATGTTAAACATTTTCATGTATCTGTTGGCCAGTTAAATTGTATTTATTTATTTTGGTATCAGGGATTGAATCCAGGGGCTCATAACAACTAAGCCTAATCCCCAGCCCTTTTTATCATTTTCTTAAAATTTTTAGACAGGGTCTTGCTAAACTGCTTAGGGCCTCGCTAAATTGCTGAGGCTCTTCTGGAATTCACAATCCTCCTGCCTTGGTCATTTGAGTTGCTGGAATTACAGGTGTGCACCACAACTTTTTCTTTTGAGAAATATTTATTAATTCACTTTCCTATTTATTGATTCAGCTATATGTTTTCTTGGTGTTAAGATATTGAGTTTATAAAAATATATTCTTGAAAATAATTTTCTGTCAGAAGAGTAGCTGGCAAAGACTTTGTCCCATTCTGTAGGATTTCTTTTTATGCTCTTGTTTCTTTTGCTGTGCAGAAGATTTTTAATTTGATGCCATCCCACATATTGATTGTTGTTTTAATTTCTTGAGCCTTAGGAATTTCATTAAGGAAGGCTGTGCCTGTGCCTATATTTTGGAGTGTTGACCCTGTATTTTCATGTCATGATTGCAAAGTCTCTGGTCTAAGTCATAGGTCTGTCTTTCTTCTTTTTTCTTTTTTCTCCCCCATCTCTCTCTTTCCCACCCCCGTCTCTTTCTCTCTCATCCACATCTTCAGACCATTTTATCTTTTATTTTGATACAGATGCCCACTAAATGGCCCAGGTATCCTTGAACTTGTGATCCTCCATTATTAAGCCTCCTGAGTGATTAGGATTACAGGGCTGCACCACTTAGACCCAGCTTCTTTGAACATTTTGAATTAACTTTTGTGCAGCACACAAATAGATATCTAGTTTCATTCTTCTACATATAGATGTCAGTTTACCTAGCACTATTGGTTTAAAAATTTGTCTTTTCTCCATTATGTTTTTTGGTGTTTCACAATGGCATTTTATCTATAAAGAACAAAATTATGTCATTTGCAGGAAAATGAATGAAATAGAATTTGAGAGCATCAGGTTAAACAATATAAGTCAAACTCAGAAAGTCAAGGGCCAAATGTTTTGTCTTATATGTGGAAGACAAAGAAAAAAAAAAAAAAAAGGAAGAAAAAAGAAAAGGCAAGTGGGGAAATATTATGAAAATAGAAGGAAGAACAGTAGAGTGGTAGGCATGTATCTCATGAAATTAGGAGGAAGAATGCATTGATACCAGATGTAGTGGTGCATGCCTGTGAACCTAGAAACTCAGGAGGCTGAGATAGGAGGATCACAAGTTAGAAGCTATCCTCAGCAGCTTAGCCAGACCCTGAAAACAAGTTTGGGTATCATGTAGCTCAGTGGTAGAGAAACCCTGGTTTCAAAAAGCGTATGTTTGTGATTAAAGGTAAAAGTGATCTAGGCTCATTTGAAAATTAGATTATCTTATATCAAAAAATTCTATTAAATATATCTTGCCATGGGATTTGGTTATGACTATAAGACAGAGTTTGTAGAATATTATATTCTGAAGAAGAAGAGCATAATGGATTGGAGAATGAGGAAAGAAGAGGTGAAAGGGAGATTATAAAAAGAATAGTAACCTAATAACATTTGTTAGCATTTATTCAATCTACTTTGTAGGTTGTAAGGTTAAGCCCCTTATATACCTTAACATATTTAATCACAATCATATGTTAAGAAAATCTTTAAATGCTCCTACCTCAAAAATGTTGAAAATAAAACTCCATTCTCTTCCTTTCTCCTCTCCCCATGTCTGCCCAACTTCCCCAACCAGGATGCAATGTAGCTTTATTTGAATAAGATCTTGATGAATATTGAAGGTAGATATTCCTGTCATGAGCAAAACTATGCCAATTTTGAGGAAGAGCAATTTATATGGCTAAAGATCATGAATTCCATTTAGAAATATTAAAATTTAGAAGATAGTGGGGTCTATAAATTTGAGTCTACTGCTAGAGAAAAGCTCAGTATATGAAAACTATAATTATATAAATAATAATCTGACCACTATTAGCTATTATTTGTTGAATTTTGCTTATATTGAAGGGACCAGGCTAAAATATGTAACACACATTTTCTCATTTTCAATGTTGTAATAATATCATAAAGAACACATTAACAGTCCTGTATTACAGAAAAGAAATTGAGAATTAGAAAAAAGCAATTTACTAAAAATGTACAAATATTTGTACAATTTAAATATTGTCAGATATTAGTATCTATTATCAGAAATAAATAACAGTATGTGTATAAACAATAGATAATTTTATGTATATGTTAAAGAATAGATGGTTGTTTAGGGTGTATAGATTTCTTTCTGATCTTTAATTAGAAGACAAATTATATCTGATATTGAGGGGCAGTCAGCACCCTGCCAGGATACCCTGCTCAGAAGGTGATGAGCCACCTGAAGAAAAGAAAGTCTGAAATATTTAGTAAAGATATAAAAGACAGAATCAGAAAATAAGATCAAAAGGGAAGCTCCTGATAGGTCCTCCAGTCCACATAGGAGCTGGAACCAAATGACTAGAAAATGGCTCTGGTCCTTTCGTTAAGGGAGAGTACATCAAAGGTGGGGAAAACGTTTCAGCAGGTGGAGCCCTGCTTCATGACTTCTTGCAGTCAATAGGTTGATTGGTATCTTGGCAAGCCATGCCCATCTCTTAGAGGCTATGTGGCTATGTGGCTCCATCAGGTCACTCCATCTCCAGTGCAGTGCAGAACCTGACAGGGCTAGATAGAATACCACATGTACTTGGTGGTCTCAAACCAGTAGGAGTGCTGCTGGGTGTTCTCAGATACCAGACTTTCCTACCCAATGGCTTCCATGCTGATTGGGTTCATGCACATTTCACAGGTGGTTTCTGGCAATCTTCTATGGCTATAAATGAATAGAACATATAGGTCCATGTACATTATAAATACATATCATTATAAATCACCTGGTAGTTGTAGAATTTTTCTTCATTTTTGATATTGTATCCAGTTTGTATAATTCATTTAGAAAACAATATTCAACATTTCAGTCTTACTCTGTCCATTGAGAAAATATCGTGATCTGTGTGTTTCAACATATAACTACTATATTTTCTTTTTTAAAAAAATATTTTGATTTGTTATATATGACAGCAGAATACATTACAGTTCATATTACACATATAGAGCACAATTTTTCATATCTCTGGTTGTATACAAAGTATATTCACACCATTTGTGTCTTCATACATGTACTTAGGGTAATGATGTCTATCTCATTTCACAGTCTTTCCTACCCCTATGCTCCCTCCCTTAATCTCCCAACCCTTTGTCCTATCTAGAGTTCTTCTAATCTTTCCATGCTTCCCCTCCCAACCCCACAATGAATCAGCCTCCTTATATCAGAGAAAACATTCAGCATTTGTTTTTTTGGGATTGGCTTACTTCACTTAGCATTATGTTCTCCAACTCCATCCATTTACCTGCAAATGCAATGATTTTATTCTCTTTTATGGTTGAGTAATATTCCATTATGTCTATATACAACATTTTCTTTATCCATTCATCTACTGAAGAGTATCTAGGTTGGTTCCACAGTTTAGCTATTGTGAATTGTACTGCAATAAACATTGGTGTGGCTGTGTTCCTGTAGTATGCTATTTTTAATTCCTTTGGGTATAGAAAAAGGAGTGGGATAGCTGGGTCAAAAGGTGGTTCCATTCCCAGTTTTCCAAGGAATCTCCCTACTGCTTTCCCTATTGGCTGCACCAATTTGCAGTCCCCCCAGCAATGTATGAGTGTGTCCTTTTCTCCACATCATTGTCAACACTTATAGTTGTTTGTATTCTTATTAGCTGCCATTCTGACTGGAGTAAGATGAAATCTTAGAGCAGTTTTGATTTATATTTCTCTATTTGCTAGAGATGCTGAACAATTTTTCATATATTTGTTAATTGATTGTATATTACCTTCTGAGAAGTTTCTGTTCAGTTCCTTGGCACATTTGTTGGTTGGGTTATTGGGTTATTTGGGGTTTTCTTTGTTTGTTTGTTTGTTTGTTTTTTGGTGTTTATCTTTTTGAGTTCTTTATATACCCTAAAGATTAGTGCTCTATCTGATGTGCAAGTGGTAAAAATTAGCTCCCAATTAGTAGTCTCTCTAGGCACCTTGCTGATTGTTTCTTTTGCTGAGAAGAAGCTTTTAGTTTGAATCTATCCCATTTATTGATTCTTGATTTTAATTTTTGCACTATAAGTGTCTTATTAAGGAATTAGGGGCCTAATCTGATATGATAGAGATTTGGGCCTACTTTTTTTTCTATTAGACACAGGGTATCTGGTTTAATTCCTAGGTCCTTGATCCATTTCGAGTTGAGTTTTATGCATGATGAGAGATAGGGGTTTAATTTCATTTTGTTGCATATGGATTTCCAGTTTTCCCAGCACCATTTGTTGAAGAGTCTTTTTTCCAATGTATGTTTTTGGTGCCTTTGACTAATATAAGATTACTGTAATTATGTGGGCTAGTCTCTGTGTCCTCTATTCTGTACCATTGGTCAGCCAGTCTATTTTAGTGCCAATACCATGCTGTTTTTGTTACTATAGTTCTATAGTACAGTTTTCTCCATTTAGAATGATGTTGACCTGGGGCTTAGCATAGATAACTTTCACAATGTTGAGATATGTTCCTGTTATCTCTAGTTTTTCTAGTGTTTTTAACATTAAGGGGTTCTGTATTTTGTCAAATGCTTTTCTGCATCTATTGAGATCATCATATGATTCTTATCTTTAAGTCTATTGATGTGATGAATTACATATATAGATTTCCGTATGTTGAACCAACCTTGCATCTCTGGGATGAAACCCAATTGATTGTGGTGCACTATCTTTTTGATATGTTTTTGCATTTGATTTGCCAAAATTTTATTGAGAATTTTTGCATCTATGTTCATTAGATATATTGGTCTGAAGTTTTCTTTCTTTGATGTATCTTTGCCTGGTTTTTGGATCAGGGTGATATTGGACTCATAGAATGAGTTTGGAAGTGCTCCCTCTTTTTCTATTTCCTGAAATAAATTGAAGAGTATTGGTATTAGTTCTTCTTTAAAGGTCATGTAGAACTCGGCTGTGTATCCATCTGGTCCTGGGCTTTTCTCCATTGGTAGGCTTCTGAGGGCATCTTCTATTTCATTGCTTGAAATTCTGATTCAATTTGGGCAAATCATATGATTCTAGAAATTTGTCAATGCCTTCGATATTTTCTATTTTATTGGAGTACAAGTTTTCAAAATAATCTCTAATTGTCTTTTATATTTCTGTAGTGTCTTTTGTGATATTTCCTTTTCCATCATGTATGTGAGTAATTTGAGTTTTCTCTCTTCTTCTCTTTGTTAGCATGGCTAAGTGTTTGTCAATTTTATTTATTTTTTTCAAAGAACCAACTTTTTGTTTTGTCAATTTTTTCAATTGTTTCTTTTGTTTCAATTTTATTGATTTCAGCTCTGATTTTAATTATTTCCTATCTTCTACTGCTTTTGGTGTTGATTTGTTTTTCTTTTTCCAGGGCTTTGAGATTTAATGTTAAGTCATTTATTTGTTGACTTTTTCTTCTTTTAAGGAATGAACTCCATGCAATGAACTTTCCTCTTAGTACTGCCTTCATAGTGTCCCAGAGATTTTGATACATTGTATCTGTGTTCTCTTTCACTTCTAAGAATTTTTTAATCTTCTCCTTGATGTCTTTTGCAACCCAATGTTTATTCAGTAGCATATTGTTTAGTCTCCAGGTTTTGGAGTAGCTTTTATTTCTTATTTTATCATTGATTTCTAATTTCATTCCATTATGATCTGATAGAATGCAGGGTAGTATTTCTACTTTTTTTATATTTGCTAAGAGTTTCTTTGTGGAATAGTATATGGTTTCTTTTAGAGAAGGATCTGTGTGCTGCTGAGAAGAAAGTGTGTTCATTCATTGAAGGATGAAATATTCTATATATGTCAGTTAAGTCTAAGCTATTGATTGTATTATTGAGTTCTATAGATGCTTTGTTCAGCTTTTATTTGGACGATATAGCCAGTGGTAAATGAGGTATTTTAAAGTCACCCAAAATTATTGTGTTGTGGTCTATTTGACTCTTGAACTTGAGAAGAGTTTGTTTGATGGACATACACACTCCATTGTTTGGGGCATACAAATTTATTATTGTTATGTCTTATTGATGAATGGTTCTCTTAAGCATTATGAAATACCTTTCTTTATACCTTTTGATTAACTTTGGCTTGAAGTCTACTTTCTTTGATCTGAGGATGGAAACTCCAGGTTGTTTTTGCAGTCCATGTGAGTGGTATGATTTTTCCCAACCTTACACCTTCACTCTGTGGATGTCATTTCCTATGAGATGAATCTCTTGGAGGCAACATATTGTTGGGTTTTTTTTTTTTTTTTTTTAAACCCAACCTACCAGTCTGTGTCTTTTGGGGGTACCAGGGATTGAACTCAGGGGCACTCAACCACTGGGCCACATCCCCAGCCCTTTTTTTTTTTTTTTTGTATTTTATTAGAGACAGGGTCTCACTGAGTTGCTAAGTACCTCGCCATTGCTGAGGCTGGCTTTGAACTCGCGATCCTCCTGCCTCAGCCTCCCAAAGTGCTGGGATTGCAGGCGTGCGCCACCGCACCCGGCAGTCTGTGTCTTTTGATTGGTGAGTTTAGGCCATTAATATTCAGGGTTATTATTGGGAAAAAATTTGTATTCTCAGCTATTTTTGTTTATTTTTGTTATGTAACTTGACTTGATTTCTCCTTTGATTAGTTTTCCCTTTAGTGTAATACCTCCCTCTGTTGATTCTCATTGTTATTTTTCAATTCACCTTCATGGAATATTTTGCCCCGGATATTCTGTAGTACAGATTTTCAAGTTGTAAATTCTTTTAACTTTTATTCATCATGGAATTTTTTATTTCATCATCAAATCTAAAGCTTAATTTTGCTAGGTATAAGATTCTTGGTTGGTATCCATTTTCTTTCAGAGCTTGATATATGTTGTTCCAGGATCTTTTAGCTTTCGGGGTCTGGATTGAAAAATCTTCAATTATCCTAATTGGTTTCCCCCTATAGGTAATCTAATTTCTTTCTCTCATAGCTTTGAATATTCTCTCCTTATTCTATATGTTAGGCATTTTCATTTTAATGTGCCTTGGTGTGTATTTGTTGTGATTTTGTACATTGGGCACCCTATAAGCCTCTTGAGTTTGGCTTTACAATTCATTTTTCATGTTTGGAAAATTTTTTGATATTATTTCATTGAATAGATTGCTCATTCCTTTGTTTTGGAAGTCTATGCCTTCCTCTATCCCAATAACCCTTAAATTTGGTCTTTTTATGCTATCCCATATTTCTTGAATGTTCTGCTCATGGTTTCTTACCATTTTCCCTGTGTGGTCCACATTATTTTCAAGATTATATATTTTGGATTCATTGTCTGAGGTCCTCTCTTCCAAGTTGTCTCATCTGTTGGTGATACTTTCAATTGAACTTTTAATTTGGTTTATTGTTTCTTTCATTTCAAGGATTTCTCTTTTTTTCTTTTTTTAAAAAAGAAATCTATCTCCCTATTGAAGTAATCTTTTGGTTCCTATTATTTGTTTATGTAGCTCTTTGTCAAAATGATCTTTTGCTGCCTGTATTTGTTTTCTTATGTCATCCTTTAATTAGCAGAACATTTTAATTATGTACATTCTGATCTCCTTCTCTGTCATTTCTTCTGCTGTGCTGGCCATGGATTCTAATAATGTGGTGTCTTGATTTGTTTGGGGCACATTCTCCCCTTGTCTTTTCATATTCCTTGTGTGTCTTCCATTTTAGCATTGTGGATCTGAGACATTACCATTTTTACCCTGTAGGCTTATAGCTCCTCTGTAGGGTTCCAATACCTCTCCTTTGAGGTGAAGGACAATGTTAACAGATCCCAATGTAAACAATGTACACCCTAAAAACAAATATTTGGTATTAAGACATTTATAGTTTGGTCACAATGTACAGAAATGATGAATTCAATTATTATCTATAATATACTCAGTAGGTTTGTAAAAGGGTTTACAGTTTCTGATGGTGGGCAAAGAACTGGGAGTGAGGAGTAGGATGATATGCTGAGGAAGAAAGATGTGAGGATATAGTGTTATTATTTCTTAGGAAGTGTGAAAGAAGATGGAAGAAACAGGGATTGTTCAGTTGGAGATCAGTCTCTTTCCTGCTTCACTTCTCATCCAATAGGTGGGGTCATCTGTTATTAGCTGGTATCTCAGCCCTCAGGATGGTGAAGGTAACCAGGGTGTCACTGTGCCAGGGCAGCTGCTGGGGACCAGGGGAGTTAGAAACAGCCAGAGTTAGAAACAGCCAGAGTTCCAAACTGGGAGTTGCCCTCACTGAAGATGGTAATGAAGGTGACCCAAGATCGAGGCACCTGCTTTTGGCAATGGGATTTCGGGTTGGGTGGGGGGAGCCAGGCTGCGTTGGATGAGGAGTTCAGAGACTAGCCCTGTGGCATGCAGTGTGTGGCAGTCGGCTTACTTCAGAGTCTTTGTGAAGTTCTCATGTATAGGCAGGCTATTGCGCATAGGGGACTATTCTCTGCTGCTGCAGTGTTCCAAGATGGTAATGATAGGGGAGCCCCACGTTGGTAGAGGGAGTTCCACGTGGGAGTGTTGGCTCAAGTTCCTGTGTATGGGAAACTTCCGAGTGACCTACATGGGAGTGGCATCTGTGATTTCTGCTTAGGTGGGTGGCCAAAAGTTCTGTGCAAGTGGTGCTATTGATGGTCCCATGGGGGTACCTGGTAGTTCTGCATGAGCATGTAGTTGGGAGACCTACTCTGATGCTGAGTCCTGGATTCTTGGATGAGTTCGGTGACTGTGATTCCTGTATAGGAGCAAGAATATCACTCACAGAAAAGCAATATTATCACTACTTGTTCCCCAAGTCATGGAGTGACACAGAATGCTTCCTCCATCTGGTCCGCTATCTTGGATCATCAAATTACTATATTTTCTATAAATAATTTTCCATAACTGCATGATGGACACTCAGAAAACTTAAATGTGGAAATATATACTCACATTATTTAAAAGAAAAGAAATTCCTAAGAGTTTAATAATGTTACATTTTCTGTCTTTTACTTGGTTTTTATGAACTATAACACTGAGATTTTAATCTAGTGGTAGTAAATGTCCCTACTACAGTGAAAGAGAAAACAAGTTTCAGGTAGTTGGATGTTTTTTTCTTCTTTATGGAGTTCTGAAAAATATAAATTGTTGGAGATCATGGTGACAAAGCCAGGATATGGGGGATAAAGAAGAAATAGCTGGACACTGTCAACACAGGAGTGGATGACATAGAATTCTCTCACTGTGAGGAAAATGGGAGTTTCAGGAGAACTCTGCCACTATTTCAGTTATCTCCTCTTGCTAATTATAATTTTATTCTTTCTTCCAGTTTAATGTTCTCTTTGTTACCAATATATACTGTTAGGTCTGCATTATAGAGATATATTCTAGGAAAGGAAACTATAATATTTAATACTATATAAAAAGAGAAGAAAGTTTTCCTAGGGTAAGAGTGGATATTGACATGATAAAATATATTTACACACAGTAATATATATGTATATATACCCACACATAGATATATATGATATATATATATATATATATATATATATATATGTGAACTGACATGATGGAATATGTTTACATATAGTAATAAATATATATTCATATGTATATGTCATGTGTAGTAATTTCATACATCCAAGTAGATAAGAACACAGAATTAGAAATACCATAAATCTGGGTTCAAATCTATATCAGCTAGGAAGGAAGCTGTTAGGAAGGAAGATTAAGTTCTTATACTACATTGGGAACATTCCCACAAGTGATTCTTGTTTTTGTGGCATTCAATAAATGTTTATTGTATGGAGAATAAATGCCTCAAATTTACTTTTTTAAATATTTTAAGTTTATTTTTATTTGTTATTTTTAGTTATATGTGACAGTAGACATATTTGTACAAACATGAAGTATGAGTTATTCTAATTAGGATCCTGGTGTTCTGACCTCCTCTGTTAGGCACTTTCTGTTATGATAAATGCCCAAGATAAGGCAATCAAATTACAAAGACAAAAGTTTTATTTTGGCTTATAGTTCTGAAAGTTTCAGCCCATAACTGTTCCATTGTTTTGGGACCTGTGGTGAGACAGCACATCATGACAGAGAGGTTGGGAACATGTGATAGAGTGAAATTGCTCATCTCATGGCTGGTAAGTGAAAAGGAGAAAAGGAAGAGACCAGGGTCTATTGTCCCCTTCAAGGTCATACCTCTCATTACCCGAAGATCTCCTATTTGACCCCACTTCTTTTTTTGAGGGTAGGAGTACTGGGGATTGAACTCAGGTGCACTCAACCACTGAACCACATCCCCAACCCTGTTTTATATTTTTTATTTAGAGACAAGGTCTCACTGAGTTGCTTAGTGCCTTGCTTTTGCTGAAGCTGACTTTAAACTTGCAATCCTCCTGCCTCATCCCCCTGAGCTGAACTGCTAGGATCCTAGTTGTATGCCACCGTACCCAACTGTTAGCCCCACTTAAAGTTTCCACCACTCTGACAGTACTAAGATGGGGATCAAGGCTGCCCTACACTCTATCTCCCACATTAAAAGCTATTTCTCTCTATACAGAATGAAATATATACCATTAAAATTATGTGAATATATTATTTTACTCATTCAATTATTTATATATTTCAATATATTTTCCCCAGCAAAATGTTCAGGTTCTCTCAATATAACTAGCCAATACAGATTACTTTATTTTGCTTTCTTATATAAATATAATTGTCTGAGGGCATTTTATAAAAGAATGTGCAATATAAATTAATTCATAGTATATAACTTGGATAAATGTGTGAAAATAAATTCATTTGCAATTTAGTAAGAAAGTATCATAGAAATTTATATCTACCTCATAATTCAAGACTAATTGTTACACATATGGGGGAAACTTCAATACTTAAAAAAAAATCCAAAACAATGATGATAATGGTGTATTTTAAACATCTGTTCTGTCATCCCCATTTCAGAGAAACCATTTCAACAAAATCATCTATTAGGATATCAGTTCTCCACAGTTTTATTTTAAATAGTTTTCAAGTAGGGATTGGATTGAAAATTTGGATTTCCAAAATAAATCTAAGGGCTTTTTTTTTTTTTTTATTGTGGTTGGGGGAGTATCAGGGATTGAACTCAGGGGTACTCAACCAGTGAGCCACATCCCCAGCCCTATTTTGTACTTTATTTAGAGACAGGCTTTCACTGATTTGCTCAGCACCTCACTGTTGCTGAGGCTGGCTTTGAACTCTTGCCTCAGCTTCTGGAGCCACTGGGATTACAAGTATACACCACTGAGCCCAGCTCTACAGATTTTTTTAAGAAGATAGCCTCTGTAATGAAGAGGTTTTATCTTGATGATTTTCATAGTTGGTGATGTTTTTATGGTTTGAGGATTCAGACTTTATTTTTCTCAGTGTTTTTGTTCAAAGGAGATACTTGGACATTATAGGCCTGGGTGGTATGCATGAGTGAAAAGGCTTAGAGGAGTTAAGTACAGTTTCTTACTAAAAGATAAATTCTACAAGGACAGGAATTCTTATTTCTCCTCTTATTTGATGCAGCCCCTCCCACTCTAAAAGTACCTGTAATACATAATATTTAATAAGTAGTTGTTGAATTATGTTACAATTATTTGTATCAACAAATTTTAAGTCTGCTTTTTTGTTTTGTTTTGTTAATGGGACCCAAGTATATTTTCTTCCTTTTATTGTCACATAATATTTTAGGCCAGAAATAGTGAAAATGAATTTAAGTAATCTACTTCCTATATGTTGGGCTACAGTTCTATATTAAATATAGCATCCGCGTACAATAATATAAACCGTTAGCTATCTCCACTCTTTGTTTCTTAGCTCAGTCAAAATCCTTAATAAAGAATTCATACTCATATTCCTTTAACATTTTCAATGAAATATTATGAGAAACTCATATTTTGCCTTTAAAAAAAATTGAAGCAAGAAGCAGGATGTACCTATTACACAGTGCATGCCATCATGCGGGTTGCTATCTATGCAATGAAAAATTGTCTCATTATTTTCATTATAACAGATGGATCCCTGGCTGCTCACATTTCTTAAGGTTTTAGGATCTCTTAGGCAATGAAAAGTGTTTTCTTCCTTTCTTTTTTTAAAATAGAATGTTTTTGCTTGTTTTTATAACTGATACCCTTCAACATTGGATTCATATGGCATTTCTTACCTTTAACTACAAAAGAAAAACACTAGGATGCATGAGTTAAATAGCTAGCTGGCAAAGCAAAGTTAATAGCTTCCTTTGATTTTTTTTTTTTTTTTGATATGACACGAATGGGTTTTTATACTAATGGTTTATTTACAATAATCTCCTTTCAGCAGCTTGCCCTGGAGCAACATGAAAACACAATTAATACAAAAGTTTACAATAATAGTGACTCACAGCAGATGAAATTCACAATTCCCAAATTACAACCTCTTTTAATAGAGTGTTGCTCCCTTGGTTCACAGCTAGTAAAAATTATAAATGCTTTATGATTTTGCAGAAACCAGCATTTATATACTTGAATGATTCATTGGTTTACCATAAAATGCCACCTAATATATTAAAAATTTGGTCTCACATGTAGGACTGAATATGTTAAGAGATATCTAGTTCACACTTCTAAATTCATGAGCTTACAGTGAGTTAACTGTAGTTAAGACTGTGGCCTAAATTTTGATTTGTGCTCTTCAGCATTATTTAGCTTCAGAGAAGAGAGGGTGTGAGGTTAAAATCCATAACAGTCTTCTGTTGAACATCTTTTTGTGATCATAGAATTTATCAGGCTGTCTGATAACACATGTTAAAACTCAAGTTCCCCATTTTTCAAGAAAGCCTATTTCATGAACATCCTAGTAAAGTATGATTGTTATCCTTTTCATAACTTTTCAAAAATACTGTTCAGACTATGGATAATTCATTTACTAAGAAGCTTTCAATAAATACTTATGACTTAATAATACATTTTAGGCACTTTGATAGACAGGAAAGGTAGAAAAATAACAAATTATTGTCCTCAAACTGATCAGGGTTTAGTAGTTATTGCTATGTAGAAATTTTTCTCTTTGAGTGTAGAGCTATATAACCCCTGGCTTTGAGAATATTTCTTATTACCAAACTGATGGGTTGAGACTAAATAGCTTACTTTGACACACGCTTCTGTCATCATACGTAAAAGTCTAGTGAAACTATCCCATTAGAAAAATTTTAAAGCAAAATAGACATCAGCATGGATTACAGAATTTTATGTTTCTAAGGAACATGTTATGATACCTGACAGAACTGGTTCTTATTCAACAGTGTACTAATGACTTTCTAAAGCCACATTTTCTTGAAGGCAACTTTTGTAACACCATAAAATAATACTTTTGCAATGTTACATTGCATTCAAATTGCACAGATCACAATCCACTGCCACATTTTAAATCAAATTACATAAACTAATTATTTACACATTTCAGATTCACCAGTTCATTTTTAGCTTCTACTATGTGCTGTACAGATGAGGTCCAATAAATTAAAATGTGTGTGTTTGTGGCTATGCATGCATATATTTAACTTTTTTCTTCATATGACAATAAAAACTAATACACATCTATTTCTTTAGCAAAATTTAATAAATTCAAAGTCAAAATTTTGATATACAAAGTTAGTTTGAGTTGGATTAGAAATAGGTTAAATTAAGAATTACATTTGATTTTAAAAAAGGATTATAATAGTTTTATTTTTTCTAAATGTTCAAATTCATTTACTTTCACTGTTTTTTTTTTTAATAATCTTTACTATTCAAAAATACTCCTAAATGAATGAACTAGTTAGGTAAACTTATTAGGATCATAACAATGAAAGTAACAGATATGTTTCCTGCTTTCGGCATGTTAACATGTGACAGAGGGGAATCTGACTTTTAAGAATTATTACAGATTATTAATACAGTAATAAAATTGGCATTTTGAAGTAAAAAAGAACAATATACTTCATATGTGTTTAAATTATCCTAGAAGCTAAATAATCTAAGCTGAGAAAGGGAAAATTGATGTACCTACTGTAGATTTTTTTTCAAGTATTATAATACATTTCAAATAGCAGAAGAAATGTGAGCAAATACTTGAGATAGGAAAAGAAACATAAGGAAGTGGAATTAAATATAGTCATGGAGAAAGCATCAATATGCTCTGAAGTGTTAATCAATACCGATGTCTATCAGGGCTTTTCTAGCCAACATGATAGGTTAGGAATCATCTCAAGTAAGGGAGGCAACTAAAGACTTTTAAACTGAAGTGAGACATGGTATGATGCTCCTCTTTTGTAAGATCACATTCCTATGAGACAATGGAAAGACTGTAGCTGGGAAAGGACCACACAGATGAATTAAGTTGTCTGAGGGCTTTTACCCTATAGATTTCCTCCTAACATTGAATCATAAGCTTTGATGGTTTTTTCCCTATGGTAATACACCCTTGATTCATATGTTTTATCCTTATCATAGTTCAGTAATTTTTCTGGCTCTTAAAAACCATAATGAGGTTTATAGCAAGTACCATTTTGAATAGAGTGTTTTTTAATGTTATTTATTGTCATGGTTAGAAACTATTACAAAGTTTGAATACATTAAAATTGAGATCTGCAAAGTAATAACTACACGAGCATTTTAAGAGAATTTAAAAATTATGATGACTGAATTTTACCCAGAAACTTGAAATATGTGTGAATTGTAGTATTCTTATAACATGAAAATATATTGGCTTTTTTCGCTTGTTTCTTGAAGCTAAGCAGTTTTTGTCTTTAGACTGATGTTTATGGTCCCATCTGTATTGGTCTGTGAATCATATTCAAGTTGCTGAAATTAAAAAAAAAAAAAAAAAGAACAAATATATTGCTTTCTTTGTGAACTGACTTCCAAATGGACCATGGCCACAAGTTCAAAACAGCAAGAATGGCTATTTTCAAATTTTGCCTACCTTTAGGCAGTTATATGAACTATGTATCTGCCTATTATAATTTTATAAATATATCCACAAAAGTTTTCAGTAATTTGGTTTTACTTTGTTAAAACTTTCTGTAATATAGTATTGCTGCTTAATAGAAAATTAGATGTAACTATAGCTTTATAGTTTTTTTTCCTTTATCACCATAAGAAACAACAACTGCTTTTCAGTGTGTGTTGTGAGGATGATAGTGCAGAGACAATGCAGCACCTGAGATATAAGTAGATTTGAGGTACCTATTTTCTATTTATTTTATAATTTTCAAAAATTCTTTCCCTTGTTTAATTTTGTTTAATTAATGTTATGATCTACATACTGAGAAATACCCAATGATTATATTTCTAAGTAAGGCACTTTCCCACTCAGAATTACGAGACTCAGAACCATAACTTTTCAAGTACCATCTGCCTATTCCATCTACTTTATTCCCCTACTATTATCCAATCCAGAAGGGATAGAAGTGTAAATGATTTCAGTCCATCATTTTAAGAGGTTAGGGTTTGATGCCTACTATAGTACTCCCCTCTTTTACACTCTTTAATTTGCTTTCCACTCATAAATCTTGTCTGAGGAAAGATAAAAAATTGTTTACTTGCATATGGTCCAACCAAGCCATGTAAGTTCTTATTTCTTTTTTTTTTTTTTTTTTTTTTTTTCTTTTGTGGTACCAGAGATTGAACTCAGGGGCACTCGTCCTCTGGGTCACATCCCCAGCCCTTTTTTGTATTTTATTTAGAGACAGGGTCTCACTGAGTTGCTAAGTGCCTCGCCATTGCTGAAGCTGGCTTTGAACTCGCGATCCGCCTGCCTCAGCCTCCCAAAGTGCTGGGATTACAGGCGTGCGCCACCGCGCCCGGCGTTCTTATTTCTTTTTAAATATAAATAGATGAATTGGGTCTTATTATAATCTTCTCAGTTCTGTATATTATGTAGTGAAATTAATTTTACATAGCCAAATAAGTTCAGGGTGACTGGTTTATATAACCTTGGTTCTTTAAAATTATTTTTAATAATAATATACTTACCAAATAGGAATAGATGAAATAATACAATTCTCATTAATCTCCAAATAGCAAATACAACATATCTAAATATTTCTTATAAAACTATCTTTTAGTCCAACACAAATTACATGCATAATTTTAATTATTTCTAATCAAGTGATTTTAAACATTAGAGATAAAATGTTTATAATATTTTCTACAATTCTTTGTTTTCGATACCATAGAGTAAAAAATATTACCAGTGTAGATCCCTAGAATTGTTACTAGGGACATGTCTTTTTTACAGTCTCTTAAGAAAGAATAAGTAAATAAGTTATTTTAATCATTTGATTGAGGGGGCAAGTTAGGTCATGAGGAATACAGGAAGATGTGTAGGAGAATTTTGAAATTATCTTGGTAATATAAGATTGGGGAAAGAAAATAGGGAGGCAGGAAGAGAGGAAGAAAGAAAATAAATGTTAGGAAGTAGAAAAGGAAATAATGTATAATCATATAAGATTAATATAACCAGGCACTGTGATGCAAGAGACCGAGGCAAGAGGATCAAAAAAGTTTTGAGTCTAACTTCAAAATAGAATTAAAATAAAAGAGGAGCTGGGGTTGTAGCTAAATGGAAGAGTGTTTGCCTCGCATGTATAAAGCCATGGGTTCAATTCCTATCATCATCATCATCATTAAAACACACACACACACACACACACACACACACAAATTAAGATTAACTTTGATTTCTGGGAAAAGTATAAATCTCTCAAATGGAGCAAGTAATTTGAAATGTCATGAAATAACCCTTATGCAACTTTAAAATATATGTGATCACTCAAATGAGAACATAAAATTTATGTGTAACATATATATTGTATACCATGATATTTAAAATATGAGTTTATATATTCAACATGTACTTATAAATTTTTATGATTTGTTACATGTTAATTTTTTTTCTAATAGAAATGTAGGAACAATTAAGTGTTTTCTTACTAAATTGAGAAAAAATAATGAGAGTATTCTTTCAATTTTTTTCCATTCAGAATTTTAAAATTATACTCACAAACCTATATTTTTAAACATAGTTAACAATACTTATTATGTTAAGCTTTTAATTTCTCTTGCAGTTTTTCAAAGATCTGCACTTTCTATACATCTTCAAGACAGAGTATTTTTGTTCATGTTGCCTTGTTAGTTTTGCCATTGGACTTTTGCCATTTCTTTTCTCCCTTATACTCATTTTTGAATGTGAACCTGAATGTTCATGCCAGAATCCATCTGAACACTCTATTCTCAGATTTCCCACATATGAAGTGTAAGATTTAGCTTTGCTCTCTGGAGTTTGGAAATCAATAAAATAATGTCCTATAGAAGTTCTAATTCTGCATATCTTGATAATTTATTAAATCTACAACATCTCTATTGTATTAAATGTAATTTATTTTACCCTTACTCCAGGCTCTTGACATTGCCTATGTGTAGAATGCCAAAAATTCTGCAGTCTCAAGAATATGCCATTACAACAATGCTTCTGCCACCACCAGTTTTCAGCACATATTTCCAAAGGATTAAATTTTCCAAGAGGGAATAAGTCATGATTTGCATCCTTACCAAACCTCTTTCCAAGTTACCAGGAATCCTAGTTTCAAATTAAATGAACTGAAACACTGAGAGGAATTGTTAAGAGATACAACATTTAATCATAAAACCCAAGTATTAAATGCTTTAGTTGGCACAAAAATTTATGTTTCAATTCTAGGAAATTAGGGGAAAATTTTTTAGAATTAATGACTTTTATCAAATTTTCTGGTGGGCAAGGTCAGTAGTAATGTAATAGTGATGGTCCAGGTTTGATATTTTTGGTTTAGATTCCATGCTTTATCTTGTAGAAAATTTCTATCAGATATTAGAAATTGATGGATTATTGAATGAATGCATTTGTAATTCACATTTTGTATTATTTGGGTTTGTAAATTTCTGTAACTTCAGAATAATTCAGAAATATAAGTTTCAGATTATAACTATTTAAAAAATTTTTAAATAGATAATACTTTATTATAACTTTGTAGGGATTATCAGATGATTTATTCAATAGAAGAATGTATGTAATGTTTTTCTCACTTGATTAAATAAGGAAAACTGTGAACATAGTTGATAAATTTTATTCCCCTTAAAGTAATGTGGTATTTTAATATGCACAAAGTACTTTATACAGATTATCAAATTTTATCACTGAAACAACTTTATAAGTTTTATTTTCATTTCCATTTTAAATGTTTAATATCTCTAGCAATTAGAGAAATGCAAATCAAAACCACTCTAACATTTCATCTCACTCCAGTCAGAATGGCAGCTAATAAGAATACAAACAACAATCAGTGTTGGCGAGGATGTGGGGGGAAAGGCACACTCATACATTGCTGGTGAGATTGCAAATTGGTGCAGCCAATATGGAAAGCAGTTCAAAGATTCGTTGGAAAATTGGGAATAGAACCACCATTTGACCCAGCTATCCCACTCCTCAGTTTATACCTAAAGGACTTAAAAACATCCTACTACAGGGACATAGCCACATCAATGTTTATAGCAGCACAATTCACAATAGCTAAACTGTGGAACCAACCTAGATACACCTCAATAGATGAATGAATATAGAAAATGTGATATATATACACAATGGAATATTACTCAGCATTAAAAGAGAATAAAATCATGGCATTTTCAGGTAAGTGGATGGAGTTGGAGAATATAATGCTAAGTGAATTTAGCCAATCCAAAAAAAAAAAAAAAAAAACAAGTGCCGAATGTTTTCTCTGATATAAAGATGCTGATTCATAATGGGGATGGGTGTGCAGTGTGGGATGAGTAGATGAACTTTAGATAGGGCAAAGGGGAGGGAGGGCAAGTCAGGGGACATAGAGGTAGGAAAGGCAGTGGAATGAGACAGACATCATTACCCTAAGTACATGTATGAAAACACAAATGGTGTGACTCTGTGTACAACCAGGGACATGAAGAATTGTGCTCTATTTGTGTAATATGAATTGAATTGCATTCTGTTGTCATATATAACAAATTAGAATAAATAAAATGCAATAAAATCAAAATAAAAAATAAAAGAATTTGAAGCTTGAAGTTCTGAGTGATGCAGTTGCCTAACTCTGTTTGACAGTGAGGGAAAGAATTGAAATTGAGCTACTTCATTCCCATTGAATAATTTTGTAGTACAGATCTGTATCAGACATTATATTGGGTCCTAAGGAATCATACAGATACATGCAGTGCTTTAACTTCCCTTCTTGGTGCTTTCTCTCATAATGGGTGGGGCACCTCTTTGTCTTCAGAAAGTATAGTGCCTAGAGGCCCCAGCTGGCTGCAGATCTTCAGTCTGGTATCAGGCCTAGGCCCCTCTGCTTCTGTCCCAGCAGATGTCCCTGCCTGGAAGGAATATGTTAGTTGGTGGTAAGTGATTCTGAAACATTCCATCTTTGCCTCTGGGTAATATCTCCCTCAAATTCATATGCTTTGCTTGAGCCAAAAGGTTGCAATTAAAGTTAGATTATGAAGCCAGGCAGAGCTAATTTAAATGATTGGTCATGAGCTAGTTATCTAGCCACAGGTTTTGGCCCATTCTTCTACTTCCAGCAGCACCTAACATAATGCTTTTTATTCAGTTGCACTTATTGAATGAGCATAGGCATAGTTCAGAGAGGCTGTTTGAGATATAAGCCAATTTAATAGCTACTTTTGGGTTCTGATAAGAATATTGAATTTGTAATGTCTTTTTCATGGACAGATTTACTTTCCTTTGGAATACCATGGGATCAAGCTCTCTAGTTTCATGATTCTTCAAACAATCTGTATTCAAAATACTAGGGAAAAAATATTATCTATTTGAGGAAAATGGCTCAATACATATATGCTGTAACTTGTTATTACTTTTTAAAATCATAAAGTAACATATAAAAGAGACTTAAAATATGCAAAATCAAAGAATCTTGAGTATTGTCAAGAAGGTTGTACTCTGATCTTCATTTAACAATTGACTTTTTTAAATGAAAACAAGGGAGGGCACATAAAATGACTGGAACTAATTCACTAATTCAAACAATGGAATGGCTGAATACAGGTAAGAACTTTGCTCTTTTCTCAATTACTTCAGAAATCTTATGCCTTTAAATATACATGCAGGATTAAGTGAAAATACCTTTTTAAAAAGATTTATGGAATATTTATGGAGTCAGTAAATTAGAGCTAGGAAGAAAGAGCAGATGTACTTTATTCTTATTTCTGCCACTAAATACAACTGAAAAACATGGGTGAAATATATACATAAAACATAAGAAGACTCTGAAAGATGAAGAAGGGAAGACAGAATGGCTGGGTGCTGCTGCCCTCAGGAATTTTATTCAGTTTCCCTGGAACTCAGGCTGATGAGGGGATTGGCAAAAAAGACAGATACAAATATAAAGAAAATGGAACTTAGTATACCAGCCAAATTCCTGAGGGGAGAAGAATGGCCACGAGCAAGCTCTGCACGTTTATTATATAGATTTAAACATCAAAGGGATTTACTGTGAGAAAGTTTCTTCAGGATAAACAAAATGAAGTTGTGAGTGGAATAACCTAATTTGGGTTTACCAGCTTGCGCCCATATCTCTTTATCTCCAGGTGGATGGCATTTGAACTCAAGGCTATTGAACTAATAAATTTCGTGACAGGCACAGAATTTTCCCTCTTAACAGGTACTGCTACCAAATGGGCAGTTTTCTCTGCACCTTCGCATGGAGAAATTCCCAAGAGTGGTGTCACCACTGTCCAGGGCAGTTCAAAGTAATGATTCATTTACTGCTCCCCACAGCTAGGAATTTTGGAAGCCTCCTGGAGCTAGGATCTTTGGAAGCCTAAGACAGAAATTTCAGTGATGTCCCTGGGTTTTCTTTTTGCCTCCTAAATTGTGTGTTAGAAAAAACTCCTAGTGGATTCAGATAAAAAAAAAAAAAAAAAAAAAAAAAAAAAAAAAAAAAAAAATTCATCCCCCAAAACCTACTGTCTAGCTAAAACAATACAAAATGGCAGCATCACATGGCAGAAAACTTTCAGATCACCTTATTGTAGAACATAAGGCATACTGACTTTATAGCATTTAATGATGTTAACTTTATATCATACTACTTAGCTTACAAAATATCTAGGAGATAAGTAAATATTACCCAAGGACTTTTTATCCTCCTGTGAGGCAAGATTTAGTGTATTTTTACTTGTATGCAGAATACTTATTTAACAGGAGGCAGTTGTGACTTTGTTACTTTATTTACTTGAACATTAAGTATGGTTTAAGGAGATGCCTGTGAGTGCTAGGTTTACAAGGCACTTCTGATGATTAATGTAAACTTGAGTAGGGTGGTCACAGGATGTTATTGTGAAGATGTCTTTCAGAAGAGACAAATATTAAAATCTTTGGACTTTGAATAAAGTAAATTACATTGCTTAATCTTGGTAGGTTTCCTTCTTTCAGTTGCAGCTTTAAAACTCTTCCTTGGTTTTCCACCCTGCTTACCTGCAAATTTTGTAATTGCCAGTTCCATTGTCATGTGAACCAAGTTTTTAAAATAATATATATTGAATTCTACCCCTCTCCATATATATATGTTATATATGTGTATATGTTGTATATATATATGCTACATACATATGTGCAACATATACACAGCATACTATTGATCTGTTTCCTCTGAAGAAACTGGACTAATTCAGAGGAGAACAGTCAACTCAATAAAAGAACATCTAACAAAACCTTCCCTGCCATTCTTTTTAACATTAAAGAACCAAATAATTTTCTCTTGATATTAGGAACAAGGCTGTGGTGCCTGCCATCGCCATTTTTATTCAACTTCATAATGGAAGTGGAAAAGGCAAAATTAAAATAAAATAAAAGACATATATGTCAAAAAGAAAGAAATATGACTGTACTTATTACAGATGACATAATCACCTCTGTAGAAAATCATGTGCAATCTGTAGAAATAAACCTTCTAGACCAAATAAGTGAGTTTAGCAACATCATAGGATACAAGAAAAATATATAAAAATCAATTGCATTTACACATTAGCAAGGAATATTTGGACACCAAATAAAAATATACCATTTGAAATCTCTCAAAGCAAAGTGAAATATTTAGATGTAAATTTAAGAAATCTTGTAGGACTTTTGTATTAAAACAAAGTATTGATGAAAGAAGTAAAATAACAAATAAAAGTAGAGACACTCTCTTTCACATATTGAAAAACTCACGTAATACTCTTAAATTGATATATGGGTTTTGCATAATTCTTATTTAAAACAAATTGATATACTGGTTCAATTAGAAGTGAAAAGCAGTTTTCCAAGGAAGAACAATGTGTAAAAAATGAGCCTACATAACTTTAAGGTTAATTTTCTACCTACAATAATCAAGAAAGTAAAGTTTAGGCAGAAGGATAGACAAACAGATCAATGAAGCAGAAAAGAGAACACAGAAATGTCCCCACACAAACAATCCCATTTTTTTTGACAAATTTGCATAAGCCATTTAATATAGGAAAAGTAGTATTTTCAGCAAAAGTAGTATTTTCAGCAAATTAAGCACCCTGATACAAAAAAATAAAGAAAGAAAGAAATTTAACAGAAGGCTCAGATGTTATGTGAAATAAGTAACTCAAATTGAATCATAGACTAAAATATATAAAATTCTAAAACTTTTAGAATAAAAACTTGGTGGAAATCTTCAGAATCTAGAACAAGGCAGAGTTTTTAGACTTGACATCAAAAGCATCATCTATAAAAGGACAAATCAATAATTGGATTTCAAGATTAAAACTTCTACTCTGCAAAGGATCCTCTTGAAAGGATGCAAAGAAAACCTGAAGAATGGGAGAAAATATTTGAAAACTGCATACCTAACAATGGGCTGGAAACTAGATTATTAAAAGAATTTTAAATACTAAATGGTAGGGAAAAAAATTCCAATTAGAAAATGGGCAAAAGGAAGGAAGAGATACTTTGCCAAACAAGATCTAGGGCAATAAACACATGAAAATATATGTTTAGTAGAATATGTCTACAAAATATGTCTACATCATTAACCATTAAGGAAGTACAAGTTAAAACTTTAATGGTATCACTGAATACCTATCAGAATGACTAAAATAAGTAACAACTATAGCAACAAATACTGGCAAAGATGCAAAGAAACTGAGTCATACATTGCTGGTGGGAATGTCAAATTATACAGCTACTGTGGAAAACATTTTGACAGTTTCTTACAAAACTAGACATGCAGTTGCCATATGACACACTATTGCACTGCTGGGCATTTATTCTTCAGAAATGAATATTTATGCTCAAACAAACACCTGATCACAAATGTTTCTGTCAGCTTTATACATAATAGCCCCAAACTGGAAACCACACAGACATTGTTTTTCAGTGGATAAAGGGTTAAAAAAAAAAAAAAAAAGAAAAAGAAAAAGAAAAAAATCTAATGTTTCATTCATAATATGGGATACATTTTATCAATTAAAGGAAATGAACAACTAATGCATGTAAAAATTTGGATAAATTTCTAGATAATGAGGCTGAGTGAAAAAGCCAAACCTAAAAGGTGACATACTGTATGATTCCTCTTATGTAACATTGTTAAAATGACAAAATTACAACATTGGAAACAGATTAGTATTTGTCAGAAGTGAAAAAGTGGAGGAATAGGGGAAACTGGGTGTGACTATTAAAGGCAACATAATGGATCTTTGTGATAATGGTAATATTGTATATCTTTACCATATCAAAATCAATATTCTAGTTGTGATTTAGTTTTATAATTTTGCAAAATGTTGCCATTGTTAGAAAGTGCATAAATGGCACATGAGCTTGCTCTGTAAGTAAAGCAATGTATGAAAGTACAATTATCTCAAAATAAACAATTTAATAAGAAGAAAAAAATAGAACACATTATAAATCAGATTGACTCTAATTACTAAAATTATAGCATGTTACATAATATGAAAATGTCTCATAAGCTTTTAATATATAATGTTTTCTAAACTGAATCATGTTTAAATGTAACACTTGACCTCACCTTTTAGTATATGCTATCAAAACTCATCAATATATAGATAAAATGTACATGTCATGATTTATATATTGAGTCATTTCCATTTCTCTAATTTAGTGATTGTTTGTTTATGGAAGTATGCTTCAATGTTTCTATAAGTAACACTGTCATTGTGACAACCAGAGAAGTCTAATCCCTGACAGAAAATATGGCACAAGATTTTCAGGATCTTTTTTCTCCTTTGTCTTGGATTTTCATGAGACCTACAGGACATATCTCTTTGTCAAGTGCATCTTGCACAGTGTATTTTTACTTGGCATGCATATCAATGTGTCACAGTCTGGTAAAGGCTAAGATTATACAGGAGACTGTTTAGATGATGTTTGTACATGTCAAAAAGAAGCACTTCACTTTGAATAGTGGTCTCAAAAGAAAATTATTAGTGTCAAAAGTATTTTCAATTTGGGTTGCAGTGTCAATGGAAAATGAAAAAAAAATTTTTTTAGAGCCTAATGGAAGTTAAATTCGGGTCCATAAGTGGAAGGAGAAAAATATAATCTCAGGTTCTGTATAACTAGGGACTATAAAGAAACATTTAAAAATATTAACATAACTTAAGAAATAGCTAATAAAATATACTAGAATATATCTAAGGCATTTATTATCATGAAAATTGATACAGTAGGAATGAATTTAGAAAAATTCTAAATTAGACAAATTTAGACAAATTTTACAAAAATATTGTAAATTAGCCAAATAATTATATATTCTTCAATAATACACTGCATTCATTTTCTTTGACCATTAAACTTGATATAATATATACCCAGTGTAACTGGTGGGTTTCATGGAGATAATTTTGCCTTGAGAAGAACTCTCAAATCTTCTCACTTGTGGCCACCTGGTCCAAGCAGAAGTGAGGACTTAAATCAGTATCAACTAGTCTAGGAAGTTAACTGTCGTTGCCTAAGGGAATTCAGTCCAAATCTGATTTTTAGCATTTTGATGAAGGTCTTACCTCATGGTCCGAACTTCTTTGAGACTAGTAAAGAATCTCAAAGACTTGAAACTGTAAAGAACATGAATTTGCTAATAAAATGTAAATCTAATTAAGATTTTACCAAAACTTGGCAAATTATAGGATTCCTCAGATTTCAGATAAATCCTTGGTTATTTGCTGATTCATAGTCCTGCTAGCCAGGAGTTTAATACTTTGCTTTACAGTAAGAAGAATACTATTTTCTGATGTGACTAATTTACGGATAGGGTCATAACATAGGATATGAGTTCTCTCATTCTGAACAGGGAGTAATATCATACTATAACTTATTTATGAGTTGGTAAGTAATATCTTTAATTTTAAAAACAATGATGCATTATATTTGCTGGGTTTCAAGTTGTCATTTTAAAGATCACCATGGGGATTGATGATGTACATCTTGTTTCTTTTCTGCAAGAGATGAGAAGGTTACCACAGGTCTTAGTTCATTGAGAAGAACATATATTTTGTATCATCAGAAATAAATCATAAAAGGAGTCAAACTAGAACTGAATATTGATTATTCATTTAAATCAGTTATATTAAAATAAAGTTTTAGATTAAAATATACAATGAAGTAATAATGCTTTAGAAGTCAGCTGATAGCCAGTATACTATGCCATAAATGGTCATCTTGTTATCACTGAGATCTGGGGAAGGAATCTTCTGGATACATGGCATTGAATATAATACTTATGAAGAGATGGTAGAAGCTATTCGGAACAGTAGGACTGAATTTCAAATAAAAATTGGCACTATCCAATAAATATGCAACAACAAAGTGTTTGAGTGTGAATTATTCCCTTTGTTAGTTTTGCCCTAAATTGAAAGGTTTCTTTGTCCCATTTTCAGAGTTCAGTTGTCACCAACCCAGATTTGTTCACCTCCATTCCTATATCTATGAAACCCTAGTTACTCTGAGATTAACTTGGAAAAACCCTTTAGTAGGTCATTTTTCATAGGGAGTATTCCTGTATCTAGGAATCCTAGGAATTAAATTTGTTTAGTATACCTAAGTGTGTGATATTTTTAAAATAATTCATAGATGAGACCATAAATATTTTTATTATTCTGTTTAAATTGGTTTTTGTTCTTTTTATAAAATTTTGGGTTTAAATATAAGCCCAGTTATTTCCTACCTTTTGTAACCTGAATAAACCCTTTTATCTCAGCTTGAAAATGACATTTTCTAACATTCATTTAGTTTATGTAAAAGATACATAACATATTTAGCATAGAGTGGGCCTCAATAATTATTAGCTATTTTTCTTCTTGAGCATGTATATTTTCTAAAAATGAATTTTGTTCCAATTTCAATTATTAAATGAGAAATACAGGTAAATTTCTATACTGGTGTACAATATTTTAGATGTTCTTACATATGAAAGTCTTCCTTCAATTTTGTTGACTCACTGCTATCTTTTCATATGTAAAAGTGGACAGTGAAGATCTGCTTGGAAGCTCTGTGTGAATGAGGAGGGTTTGTTGGTAGATGAAATTTACTTATGGCAATCAAGAGAAAACTTATTCATTTCTTTGGGCCCCTCTCTCTAGTAATAGTTACTACTGAACTGGTTAATTTCACCAGGGAAGTATTTTCCAGTCTCTTGGTTGGAGACTAAATATCTGTGCTTGCCAGTAGGTGGGAAGTTATCGACGTAAGTGAGGACCGGATGTCATCACTTTATTTGTGCAGCTACTTAGCATGTACATTTATGTTTTATTCCCCCCATTTTTTATGGTTGTAATTGTATTCCACTCACTTACTCAGTCCCATCTTTGTGTGGTGTCTATGAGTTCCAAATCTCTTTTTTCTTACTTTTCCACACTGTGGAAGACTCGTAAAAGTGTGCACAAGTGCACTGGTGCTCCTTGTAATTTTCAGATTGTCTTGTTTATTTCCTGGGATCTGGTTCCTCTGCATCTGGAATATTGGAAATCAGATCGGCTGATTTCATTTGGGTATAAACATTAGTATTTAGTTTTCCAACTTGGAGAAATGTATTGACATTGCTGGAATAAATGTCCCTACTATCCATTGCTTGAGCAGAAACTTGGGAGAGAGAGTTAGTGGAAAGAATCTGTAACATTCAAACCTGGTCTGTCTCAAATCTCTGTCTTAGGTCATTTCAGGGCATAAAGAGCTCTTATAAGGATAAAGGGTGAACAATGACAAAATGGGCTGGAAGTCCACACATTGGGCAGGGTCTTATTATCTAGAATGACAGTATCTTTGTCACTTCTTCTCCTGAAAGAAATAAACCATGGCCTTCAGTGACTGCATCTGCATTTTATTTTCACAGATACATTAATATTTTGAAAATTAATTCATGAAATGAAGGAGAAGGCATTTACACAGGCCTCACCTTAGAATGTAGAATACCATGGGAAAGCGATGGGTCATTAAAAAATTAGGGAAAAAATCAGGGAGAGGAAACAAAAAGTAATTCTATTAAGGACAGCTTCCTGAGTGGGGTGCTGTGTTGTACCATCATATGTGTGAGTTGCTACTACAGCATGGCACTAATGCTGGCTGGAGGAGAGCTCAGGCCACACCACCTGCTGCTCCAGAAATATTTAGAGTCAATATTGGTTGGAAAATTAGTTTTACTCAAAGCTGGCTTAAGATAGGATAGTCAGTGGGTTCCAATTAAGACTTTTTTTTTTTTAATGTAAAGGTGATCTCACTAGGTTAACCTATAGAAACATTCCAAATGAGGCAAAAGGCAGGAAATACAGAGATTTAGTTAGGCTGTGCTAGACAGGCTTGAGGAGAGACAGTCCCATTCTCAGCCTTCTCAACTTCCTTGGCACTCTTGGGATGGAAGGTTGTTACCCATCAGACTTTACTATTACTATCCTCATATCTTCATTTTAGGCCCTTAATTTTAGCCTGTTTCATCACTAACTTTCTAAGTCCCATGAAGTCATGTTAACCAGGCTTTTCAAAGATAGAGATAAAATTGTATGTCTTGGAATGACTATTGTATTGTTGAAGCCAGAGTTTGAAAGGAAACTAGATTCTCTTCTTCTGCTGGCAGGTGGGGCCTGCAAAGCTGCAGGCCTCTGCTTCTGAGAAAGCCCATTTTAGTGTTAGCATCTAATCACAGCAGGAGATGCCTGCCACAGTCAGCTTTGAGGGTCACAGCTGGCAAAGCCAATTCTTCTCAACTACTACTGAGCAGCATGTTGCATCTCTCAATGGCAGATCCTAGCAGCTCACTTCCAATTACTTTCTGGGTTCTTATCTTGAAAATTTGAAGAATGGAATCCATGGACAATAATGGAAGGCAAGAATGAAAGTGTAGAATATATTTAAATGAGAAGAAAAAGAACTCCTGTAAAGTGAGAGGAGACCTGATAGCAGGTTACCACCTAAATACTAATCTTGTGGCTTCTGTAGCTTCAGGATATGGGCATTGGGGGAAAAAAAAAAATCCATGATAAACACATATTGGAAAAGTGCCAATTCTATTAGTTAAAATCTATGCTACATAGATATTGGAAAATTGTTAAGGCTATAGCTTAGGCCTTGAATCTGTAGCCTTTACTCAAGCCTGTGCTGCCTCCCTATTCCTATCACCAAGGGACAAAGGAGTGGCTGGAATGTTTGGAATATTTCTACAGGTTAACCTAATGAGATCACCTTTACATTAAAAAAGAAAAAAGTGTTAATTGGAACACATTGACTATCCTATATTTTCAATGTAATACATTTTGATGCTCATAAAGTTAATTTTAAAAGGAGAACACTATGCAAAGTCAAATTGTAAAAGGCCAATTGACCTTAGTACTAAATTTGTAAAAATCACCATTTTAATTTGACAAATTTATATAAAGACTTATTTCCTACTGTCTAATTTTCAAATATGTGGAAGAGATGAGCTAAACAAGAAAATATAAAAACAACAACAACAATGCAATATGAGGCAAGTAGAATCAAAGATATTTGATTGAAATACATTTACATGTAAATTCATAAAAACAGCTAAAAAATTCTAGTTATTTGTCAGATAAAGATTTGAAAGTAGAACAATCTTCATAACCCCAAAATAAATTCCTTTATGATTGCTGTAGAGGTAGAGAGGTGTGTCACCTTTCCTCACCTATTTTAGGTTCATGGCCAACACTATTCTAAGATAGATTAACAAGAGAAAAGCAAGACATTTATTTAATCAAAGTTTTATGTGGATGAGAAGCTTCATAAATGAAGCTACAAAGACTGCTTTTTATGCTTACGTTCAATGAAGAATAGATGGAAATGTAGAAATGTGATGGGGCAAAAGGGTGTAATAGAATAGTGATAGACTGAAGGGAGAAACCCCAGCAGGCCAGCTGTACAGATTCTTCTTTGCCTCTCTGCGGAACATGCCTTCTTCCTGGTATGAGGCCAGATCCCTTTGGAATAAGGGCATTGAAGGGAGAAGTGACTTTTCTAGGTTTTATGGTTTGTTTAGGGGAAGAGGAGTTCTAGTTTTTATGACTCACCTAGGCAAGGAAGAATTCTGGTTTCTATGACTTACTTGCCTCTGGGGAGAAAGTCAGGTGGGAGAAGGAGGGAAGGAGATCAAAGAGACCTTGCTTCTAAGGCTCCTCCATTTTCCTTCAGTTCAAAGAATTCACAATGACAGGGTAGCATTCCTTAAGATATTGTGTTCTGAGCCTATTTAAGTTTGCAGCTAACTATTCACAAGTCATCACTTTCAATGTATTTTTTTTTTTTCCTAAAGGGTACATGTTCTAACACACTAAATGAGTTTTGTTGTTGTTGTTTGTTATCAGTGTCCAGGGGTACTTAACCACTGAACTACATCCCTGCCCTTTTTATTTTTACAAATTTTGAGACAGGGTCTTGTTAAGTTGCTGAGGCTGGCTTTTAAACTTGCCCTCCTGCTTCAACCTTTCAAATTGCTGGTATTATAAGAATGGGCCACTGCTTTCAGTTATTGTTCTTATTTATTATTATGTAACTACTCATCACTCCCATTGAAATATAAACCTATTAATGCTTGATATAGACCCTGGTATATAACAGTTACTTAATATTTGTTTAAAAATCATTTTTTGCATCTTTTAAATAATAAAATATACCATGTAAAAAAAGGAACAATAAAATAGAAACTCTAAAAGTTAATTTTAGAGTTCCTTGCCTAGGTGAGTCATAAAGAATTCCAAAGGGACTCCAGAAATGATTTTTGGTAGATGATAAAATTATTGTGTATCTTGACTGTTATGATAATCAGGTAAAATTCATAGAATTGCATATGAAAAGAATTACATATAGATTTTGAAAAAAAAAGCAGATCTACTTAAAATAAAAAAGAAGCCTGTAAATCAATGTGTAAATACTGTTGTAACATAAGAAGAAATGTATTTGTTCTCTGTCCCCAGATCCTAGGGCATAGCTTCTGAAGCCCTTATAAGGACCTGAATGAAAGGGATAATAGGATTATCTTTTGTTATACTAATGATTTGAACTTATTCCATGATTCCAGACCCAAAAGCTTCTCAAACTTTCGGAATTTCCTCAGTAATTGAAGTAAAAGAAACATCTTTTTAAATTTTTTTTTTATTCATAGTAACAAAACATAAGTACTGCTTTCAACCTTATGTGAATTCATGAATAAAACAACTTTTGGAGATTGGGGGCTGGCTGACAGAGGAACCAATCCTATGATTAGAGGGTTGGGACTATCTGCCCTAATTCCAGGTATCCAGGGAGAAGGAGAGCACCTGAAGATTGAATTCAACCACTAATGATTTAATTGATAATGCTTATGTGGTGATATCTCCATAAAACTCCTAAACAGTGGTGTTTGGAGAGCTTCTGGGTTGGTGGTTCATGGATGTGTTGGGTGGGTGATGCACCTGAGGAGGACATGAAATCTCCATACTCCTTTCCCCATTCTTTGCCCTGTATACCGCATCTTAACTTATACCGAGTTGTACCCGTGATAATAAACTTTTCATAGTGAGGTATTTCCTTGAGTTTTCTAAGCCATTACAGTAATTTTTTAAAATACCCATAGGAAGGGAATGTGGAAATCCGTCATTTATAGATGGTTAGTCAGAAATACAGGTGACAACCTTGGACCTGTGATAGGGTTCTAGAGTGGAGGAGGGCAGCCTTCTAAGACTGAGCCCTTAACCTGTAGGTTCTGAACTAACTTTATGTAGTACGTATCAGAATTAAATTGTAAGACATGCCGTCGTTGTCTGGAGAGTTGAAGAATTTGTTAGTATGAGGGAAAAAACACATTATGGGTCAGAAGCATTCTGTGAATATGAAACAAGGAAAGATAAAGAAAACTTTTCCTTTACCCTAATTAATATTCTGTGAAGATATGACATAAGAAAGAGGGAAAGTGTTACCTGAATCCCAGGCCAAAGGCACAATTCTCAGGGTTCCCAACAGACTGGGTTTGACAACCTGCCCAGTTCAATTAAATAAATAGATAGATAGATAGATAGATAGATAGATAGATAGATAAATAAATAAATAAATAAATAAATAAATAAATAAATAAATGGAGTAGCATGAGCTTTGGGTTATATAGGAAATTCAGGATTCAGAAACAAAAGCAAGTGGGCAAGAAACATACATGGCCAAGCAGTCATCGTTAAGCTGTGGTCTGGTTCATCATTATCTCAGGATCAGCCACATGGAGCCTTGTCCATGGTAAGAAGTTGCTGGTGCCTGGTGGTAATTTCTACACTTGTTACAAAGGTTTACGAATCAAATCTACTGTTCCTGGAACCAAAGGTGATAGTAGGAAGAAATGACTCAGAGAATGAGTAAATCAGAAAGGCAAGACAAAGTCAGTTAGGACAATGACTTTAGGTTTAGGGCAATGACTGGAGATAGCTAGGCACCACTACAGTGGTCTGGAACCAGGCATTGTAAAGTCTGGCAGCTGATAATTCGTTGATTACAATGTAGCTGCAAATCTTAAGAATATCTTACTTGTATTTTGGTGCCTTAAGCCTCGAAGAGCAGAATTACTACTTTAAATGAATACTCCTGAAATGACTAACATGTTTAGGGACAGGAATCAGACCCAAAGTTTAAAGTAGGAAAAGGAATCAGAAGCAGTGTGTTGAGTTGACACAGATGCAAATGCAAGCCTTTATGTTGTCTTTAGTTACCCACTGAGCATTGGTAGCCCAAGTAGAGGGTCTGTGCTTTTAGCAGAAGAACCTCTGAGTCACTGTTATGGAAACATGTATTTTACTGGCCAGTCTCACAAAGTGAGAATTGTACATCCAAGACCATATTAGGTTAAAACATGACTCATTGCTTGATTGAAAGTAATTCTAACTCTCTTTTCCATGAAAAAAAAGTGGACATTTTATGACACAGATTTTTTGTACATGTGACCTAGCTCTATTTTTTTTAATAATACTTATTAATCACATGGCTGGTTTCACCCAGAAAATTGAAAGACATCCTTGGCTTACGTCTGAGATTTTGTGCATGCATTTGGGAAAGTGTTCATTGCTGAAAGTATTAAAAGAAGTAATCCTTGCTGTGCTATAAAAGGTTAATGCTGAAACTATAGTTTTAAACCAGTTTTGCTTTTGATGTATTTAAAAACTTAAAAATATTTTTAGAAATTAAGGGGAAACAATTGTTAAAATAGAAGGAGGAAGTATAATTGAGACTAGATATTTATATATGTACAAAAGATGTATATTAGAAATTAGACATGATGTTTTCTTTTTTAAATGTTACTTAAAGTCATTTTCATGTGTATATTACAGAAGTTAGCAAACAGTTAATAGGGTTTAGCCTTTGAAACAGTTGATGATGCAGAAAGTCATCTTTCAGAGAAACAATTATTAAAGGAGGTGAAACATGTAATACTTTTATTTTTTGGTGATAGGAATTTAACCCAGGGCCTTGTACCTGCTAAGCACATCCTGTGCCACTTGCCTATACCCCAGCCCCTAATACAAATATTTCAATTAAAATAGTTCTGAAAAAGTAGCATTATGCCTTTTAACATGACCAGAATATGTATATTCTATGTAATACAAAGTAAAATTGTATTTAGTGCTGATGTTTTATCTTCCACTTAAAGTTCTAAGCTATTTTACATTTGGAAAACTATTATAACATAACCTTGATTAATATAGCTTCTTTAACCCTGGTCCAAAACATTATGTGCTAGAGTTGACTTTTACTGAGTTCATGTACCTACATAGTTGATTTCACTATATTCACAGGCTTACAAATATGTTGAAAACTTAGAAGCAAAACAATATCAAAGAGATTTGATAACAGAGTGGAGGGCATTTAATAACCAGACCATATGGTAATAAACTTTCATATTTATGTAAAGAATATATTCTGACACATAAATGGTAAAACTTTCCCCAGTAATGGTGAATTATTTCCTCTGATTCTTCTTCACATTTCACCAAGGATATCCACTTAACAATTAGAAAATTGATTAATTAAAAAAGCTCTGTAGGATCAGTATTTCAGTCTGAAGTTATCAATAATGGGAACTGCTCAAATCTAGGAAAATTAAGTAATCATTGTGGCCTTTTTGGCTCACGATTTGGTTGTAAATACCAAACCCCGATTATCAGTGATTCATGGAATTAATAACAAACTTGTGACCTTTTCCTCTTTTGTGACTTAAAAAAGACAGAGAATTTGAGAATTTGAAGTATTTTCTCCATTGAATTAACTTTGATTATTATGAGCAAAATATCTACTACCAATCAAGAATGCAATTTTTCCATTTCCCATTTCAACTGATTTCTTGAATTATATAGCACAAGCATAATTATATATCCTGCTAGGCATCATTAAAAATTTAGTTTTTTAGAGCTGGGGTTGTGGCTCAGCGGCAGAGCGCTCGCCTCGCACGTGCGCGGCCCAGTTTCCATCCTCAGCACCACGTAAACATAAATGCATTGCATTGTGTACAACTAAAGTATATAAATAAATATATTTTTTTAAATTTAGTTTTTAAAACTCTCAATCTTATATTCAAATAACAATGTTCACCTTTCACTGGAAATTATAAACATACTGTTAAGCAAATCATGAATATAGACTCATCTTTTGCACTAATCATGTCTTTAGGTGCTTCTAAAATAGATTAAGACCACAACAAATATTTTCTTGCCATTCCATAATGTCTTAAATGTTTGTTGTCTTGTATTACTCAATTCTTACCTAGGACTTCTCAACTTTCTCTCTTAAGGGGAAGGAGAGAGAGAGAGAGAGAGGTGGGAGGAAGGAAGGAGAGAAAGAGGAAGAGGGAGAGGGAGAAATAGGTATGCATACATGCACACATTAACACAAACACATACACCACAAGAGAGAGAGAGAAAAAGAGAAACTGACAGAAAGAGGTACACAGACCAGAGAAATACTAGGAAAGACAATCTTTCATTTCCAATGAGAGTATTATCAAAAACACCAGAAATTGTTATGAGTTTCTTTTCCTCCCCTTTTAATTATTTTTACTGATACATAAAAGCACAAAAAATGGTACATTTTTGGAAGTACTATGTTATTTTTCAATACAAGTATACATTGTATATAATTTAAATCAGATCAATAATCCTTTTTCAAAACACAGTACATTATTGTTATCCCTAGTCATCCCAATGTTCAAAACCAAACCAGAACTTCTATTTCTATCGATAATTTAGTGCCCCACTGATCAACCTCTACCCTTTTTCTCACTCACCTAGCCTTTGGTAACCACCATTCCACTCTCAACTGCTGTGAGATAAACTTTTTTTTATTCCAAATATAGGTGAGATTGAGTGGTACTTTGTCTTTCCATGCCTGGCTTATTTCACTTAACATAGTGATTTCTATTTCTATCCATGTTTTTGCAAATTATGCAAATTATTTATGGCTGAATGATGTGTATATACTACATTTTCTTTACTCATTCATGGGATAATAAGTGCTTATGTTGTTTCTATTTCTTGTTATTATGAATAGTGCTGCAATGAACATGGGAATTCAAATGTCTCTTTGACATACTGATTTCTTTTCCTTTGGCTATATACCTGGTGGTAGGATTGCTGGATCATATGATACTTCTGTTTTTAATTTTTTGAGGCAACACTATGTGATTTTCCATAATAGCCATAGGTTATGTACCAGTTTACATAAGCAACAACAATGTGCATAGAAGAGTTTCCTTTTTGCCACACCCTCGTCAACACTTGTTATCTTTAGTCTTTTGGTTAACAGCCATTCTTAACTGATATTACCTATTCTTAACTGTGAGGTGATATCACATTGTGGTTTTGATTTACCTTTCCATGATGAATAGTTACAGCTGAACATTTTTTTGTGCACCTGTTAGGACTGTGCATGTTTTCTTTTGAGAATGTCTATTTAGATCTATTGTCCATTTTTTAGTCATTTTTGCTTGTTTGCTGTTGATTTTTTAGTTCATTAAATATTCTAAATATCAACATTCAGTCATATATGTGGTTTGCAAATATTTTCTTTCATTTTATATGTTGTCTCTTCACCCATATAACAGCAAATGCCACAATTTCATTCTTTTGTATTTTTGTATGGCGCGCGCACACACACGTACACACACACACACACACACACACACACACACACATATCTCACATTTTCTTCATTAATTTGTTTGCCTATGAACATTTGAGCTAGTTCCATAACTTGGCTATTTTGAATTGCACTACTAGTGCTTGTATCACTATGTATGCTGATTTTA
This sequence comes from Tamias sibiricus, assembly GCA_025594165.1. Lineage (NCBI taxonomy): Eukaryota > Metazoa > Chordata > Mammalia > Rodentia > Sciuridae > Tamias > Tamias sibiricus. The sequence goes on along the minus strand of CM046663.1, from coordinate 102,256,206 downwards.
ATTTTTTGGGATGATTACCAAGGAGTGGGATAGTGCCAGGGTTGCCAGCACAAGGGTAGAGCAGATTCCTGCTCGATAATGTGAGCCCCCTAAGAAAATAAAAAGTCTGAAATAATCAATATGAAATAAAGACAAAGCCAGAAATTAGATTTAAAAGGGGAGTGCCTGGTGGGTCTTCCAGCTCTGATGGGAACTAGAACTGAACAACTGAAAAGACACAAATCCTTTATTTAAGGGGAGGTACTTCAAAGGTTTCAGTGTGGCAGGTGTCTTGAAGTAAACATATTTTTTGGTGCTTTGCAGGTCAAGCCCGTCTCTGGCGGCTGAGTTTGATCCTAAGGCTGTGAGCTAAGTCAGGGCACCAATAGGATCTGGGCTTTCTTGAACCAGTGAATTTCACCCAGGAGTTCCCAGAAAAGCAGCTTTCCTGACTTAATGGCTCAAACAAACCCATAATTTACATATGGCTCCCAATAGGATAGCTGGTTGATATTCTGATTCCATCTCAAATCTCTTGAGGAATCTCCATAATGCTTTCAAAAGTGGCTGTATTAATTTGCAGTCCCACCAACTATGTGTGAGTGTAGGCCCGCCCCCTGCTCATATCCTCACCAGCATTTATTATTACTTGTATTCTTGATGATTGCCATTCTGATTGGAGTGAGATGAAATCTCAATGTAGTTTTGAGGTGCATTTCCCTGATTGCTAGAAATGCTGAACATTTCTTCATATATTTGTTGGCCATTTGTGTTTCTTCTTTTGAGAAATGCCTTTTTAGTTCTTTTGCCTATTTATCGATTGCACTTTTTTGGTGTTAAGTTTTTTGAGTTCTTTATATATTCTGGATTATCAATACCCCACTGGAGGAAGAATAGGCAATGGTTTTCTCACATTCTGTAGGTTCTCTCTTCATGCTCTTGTTTCCTTTGCTGTGCAAAAGTGTTTTAATTTAATGCTGTCCCAATTATTGATTCTTTGTTTTGTTTCTTGACCTTGAGGAGTCTTATTAAGGAAATTGGTGCCAATGCCAATATGTTGGTGTGTTGAGCCTATGTTTTCTTCTGGAAGTTGCAAGTTACTGGTCTAATTCCTAGTTATTTGACCCACTTTGAGCTGACTCAGGGTGAAAGATAGGATCTAATTTTATTCTTCTATATATGGATATCCAGTTTTTCAGGCACCATTTTTTAAAAAGCTATCTTTTGAGCAACAGATGTTTTTGGCACTTTTGTTGAATATAAAATAACTGTACTTATGTCACTTTGTCTCTGTGTCTTCTATTCTGTTTCATGGATCTTCATGTCTATTTTTATTTCAATACATTGTTGTTTTTGTTTCTATGGCTTTGTAGTATATTTTGAGATCAGGTACTGTGAGATCTCCAGTATTGCTTAATTATGGCAAGCACAATAAAGCACATAGAGGAAGACATATTACACTATTTAATTTATATAAGGTATCTAAAAATCATCAAAGATATCTAAAAATAATCAATCTCAAAGAAGCAGAGAGTATATATTGGGGGTTACAGGGCTGGGGGAAGGTGGAGATGAAATCTCAATGAGGAGTTATTGGTCAAAGGGTACAATGCTTCAGTATTATAAGATAAATGAATTCTAGAAATATGCTGTGGAACATATCTTCTAGAGTTTACAATACTTAATTGTGTGTGTATGTCTTTCTTTGATTTGAGTTCCTTCAGTTTTCTATGATAGGCTTGAATTTAGATTACTTACCTTTATCTTGCTCAGTTGAGACTGCTGTGATATTAAACCAAATGAATTACTTTCCATGATACTGTTAATTTTTGCCTTTTGATATTAGGCAAATTTATGGTTTCCATAATTTATTTTTAACCCAAACAATGCTTTCATTCAAATTAATCTACGTGTATTAGAACTCTATACTTTGGTATACCAAAACAGAAAGGGTATCATTAGTTGCATTTTCTAAATTGAGAAACAGAATATTTCTAAACAGATGCAAACACATGCACAAACACACATACACACACACATTTACATGTACATATATTATGTATAATCATTCATGTCACTTTAAACTTAAGTGTGTTTGTACTACTTATTATAAACCAAACATTGTTCTAAGAACTTTACAAGTATAATTTAATTGAAGCTTCAGTATAACCTTAAAAGGTATGTAATATTATCATTCCCATTTTTCAGAGAGGAATATTGTGACACAATTAAGAATCTTTCCTCATCACTTCAATACTACATGACATATCTAAGTAAACCCAGACAGACTTGTTCTAGTTTCTATGCTTCTCAACATGAGGTTGGGCTGTTTCTAATGAACATTACTTAAAGATTGGTGATAATTAAGTGTGGCTGAAATGTACAAGAAGCTGAAAGCAAGATTTGGTCTCTGAAAAGTTTACCTTTTCGTAATTCCCATGTATATTCTAAGATTTAATCACATGTGTAATTAATTTCCCTTTCCAGTCTATAAATTATCTTTCCTAAAGTACCAAAATGAAAAATCAAGTGTGTATACACAAATACACATACATACCACTCAATGAATAGGCCAATTTTCTGTTGTCAGTTCATATTGCTATTTGACCTGGTAACAGAGACATATCTATCACAGTCATTGCTCACTGTAACTGCCTAAGTTTATTTGGAAACCAACTTCAAAGCTTTCTCATAGTACACCCACTTGCAAGAGTCAATTCTTTTCCTTTTCCTAGCATTAAACAGGTGAGTGTTGCGTTACCATGTTAGTTTCCCAAAGGTTACATTTTCAAATCATTGATGTAATATCCTCATATGATAGTATTGGCTAGATTATCAATACTTATAAATTCATTTTATTTACTGGTTTATTAAATGATATTTAATATTTATCAAATATTAAGCATAATGTTATAGGATCAAAGTTATGAAGGTGGATATTACACAGTTCCATTATAAAATATGCATACGTATTTTAAACTTATTGACCTTTTAGCAAAATGATTACAGACTCACTGAATCTTTATCTTAGAACAATTTTTTTGACTAAAACATCTTTCTCAATACAAGATTTTCTCTTTTATTTCATGCTCTGACAACACCAAAGTGGTGTTCTTTTTCTTATTGTGCATGTTTAACATATTCTAATCAGTAGCTTTTATGTATTAGCACCATGCATCTATATTAATAAGGAAAAATGCTTTTGAGTTCTAAATATAAAATAAATAAATGCACACTATTTTAGACAAAAAATAAAAGAGTAATGATATGCTAGTTTTAAATCATAGAACTGATTTGAGACTTTAAAAGAAAATTGAAAGTTTAACAAATGGATTCTAAAATAGCAAGTCCATTAAATCTGTACTTGGTTCATACAAATGCATGGAAAGAAATATGTAATAAAACTTAAGAAAGTGTAAGGATGCAAAGAGAAATATCCTTCATCATGAGTATGGGGAAATGAGATAAATCTAGCTTTTCAATATAAAAAGTGATTATGCAAAATACAGGCAAAAACTGTGACTGACTGGAGAAGTTTGGTTCAGCAGAGAATGATTGGGAAGCTCATTTTGGCCTCTGTCTTGACCAAGTTGTAAAACATAACTGTAAACAATAGGTTCACTCTTTTGCCATCTTTGGTCATTGTTGTATTCATTAAATGCCAATGTAGGTGGCATTTAATAAGTATTTACTGAAAGAATGAAAAAAATTATCTAGAAAAAGAAATTCATAGATTGTTGCTACAGATATACCCAAATCTGTTAGAGTTTTCCTTACAAAGAAACAAAAATAGAATTAGATACATAACTAGAACAGTTTCCCATATCAAATATTGTTTTGGAAGAACACAGTAAGAGTTATATGACTTAGCATTCAGCTAAAACAAGCTGGAGAGCATGTGGTTTTAAGAACTGTAATTATTCCATAATATTGTCTGAATGCAGTCATTTTCTATAAAGAAGGTACTTTCTCCACAGTATTAACACATAAGAGAAATTTCAGGAGGCAAATTTTTCTTTCTAGTTTGGACATGAAAAAAAAAATCAGTAGATATTTTATGAGTGTTTCTTAGTGATTGTCATGTGAATCTGAAAACGAAAGCTCCATTTTTATAATATTTGAGAATTTATCTTCACAGCTGTTATTGTTTAAATCTTTGAATAATGCATGAAAAAATAACTAAAAGAACATTTTCCCTCCCAAGTATATCTGCACTCAACTTTAGGTTAAATACCAGCATATATTTCACTAAAGCAGTTTTAATAAATGAATGTGCTTGGCACAGCTAGGTGTTTTCAAATGTTTCATAAAAATATAGAGTTTTAGCTCAGTGGGCTCCAAAGCTTGCTCTTCTTAAAGCCTGTCATTATGGAATGATTATGACTTAATGGGTACTCTTATTGTCTATCAATTTTTTGGAGACGAGATGGTATTGAGGGAAGTAACAGCTCTTACACCCTTAAATTATTCAATAAATATTTATGAAGTTCATATATGGTTTTCATTTCACTTCACTCTACCGAGGAATGTTAGCTATAGGAATTTATCATAAGGAAACAATATTTATTAGAAATAAAATTTAATCAGAACAATCTATGTAAGTATATAAAAAGAAGAAAGCAAGAGAGAAAAAGAAACAGAACAACCTAGAGTTCTAAGAAAGGGAAATTAATTAAATGTACTTGCACATTTTAAGTTAAATATCATTATGGCTTGAAATGATGCTTTACAAAATGTTCATATACATAAAATATACATATCAGATTACTTAAAATTGCAAGCTGAAAAACATTTTGTGGAAATCAAAAATATATGTACATGTATACACTACTACTGCTTTATTATTGTTTAATATTTACCAAAAAATTAACATTTTATGTCTGGTTGTTGATGTTATGAGAAAATTTCATTTTTTAAAATGCATTGCATGTCTGCAGCAGAGACTATAGCCCACTGTAATTCTGTATTTATAGCCCAAGAGAATAATAGACAATATAAAAGCAAACTCCATATCTTTGGAGAGAGTAAGGAAACTATTCCACAACTAGTTAATACTTAATTTACTCTATTAGAATTTTAAGGAATCACATTTTCCTTATTTTCTCCAAATCTAAGGTTCCCCTGATGTTTATACCATCTGTTGATCATTTATTTTTTTTTTCTAAGTTCTGATTCCCAACAAATATTCAGAAAAGCCAATAATTAGCATTGTACAAACCATAGAGTATCCATAAAGATATACAATGAGACTTTGACATTCATTTCTTATGCTTTTGTAACCGCCCCATAACTGTTATCCATCTTACTTTCCTGGCCAAATAGCAGATGATTTACAGGTGACATAAAAAGAAAACAGCTGTATTAAAGTCCCCCCTGATAGATGGGCTACCCCCCCCCGCCCCCCAGAGTTCTCCACATCCTGAGAGAAGCAACCTTGTTTCATTCTCTGCAGGATGTTTTCTTCCCTGGACAGGATGTTTCTTCCCCGGGCAGGATGTTTCTTTTCTCTGGGCAAGAGCCAATAGGCTTAAAGCTCACCCTGTTCTATGGGCAAAGAGCCAGTGGCGTTGGGGTTGCTCTGGTGCACCTCTCATCAGAAATCCCTATATAAGGCCCTGTTCGAGACATACACACACAGAGACACATCATCAGCTCCTCGCTGCTGAGAGGAGGAAGCCACTCAAGACACATCAGCTTGACCCTGCAGAGAGGAAGAAGCCACTGCAGGAGCTCCAGACCCATCGCCTTCAGCCAGATGGCCACTCCCAGCTGACAGCTACAGCCTCCAGCCAGACAGCAGCTGCTTTAGCTGATAGCTCCAGAGATCCCAGCCAGTGCGACCAAGCGTCCACCTTCTGTCCAGAGCTTGCACACTCCCCTCTCCCTGACTCCCCTCTCCCACCAGAGCTTGCACACTCCCTTCTCCCTGACTCCCCTCTCCCAGCACCTCTTTGACCTTCAACCAGAGCACCTCTTCTCTGATTCTGCTACCAGCCACGAAGGCTTTTGAATAAATCTCTTGGCTGCACGGCTGGCCCCGGTGTGATGTTTTGCTCTTCACCCCCAAAAAAGACAGTTTGAGGAATAAAATGGGATAGTAGAAGAGAAATGCCCTAAAATTTTCATTGTAGTAAAAACAGATTAAATGACTGATTAATTTTGTTTATTGACACATAACAATGAGAAATAGAAAAATAAATTTATATGTAAGAGATAAGTGCAGAGGTCAGAGTTACAGAATTATTTTATGTTCAAGTTTCTGCATAAACACTTTTATGAACATACTCACTCTTTGATGTAAATAGCACAGATCTCTGGGATACATATACCCCCTCATTTTTATTTTTTCAAATATCTTTGAAAAAACTGGGGAATGGTTTTTACTCATACTGGAATCTGACTTTATATCCTGTTGAGAATTTACTCTCAGTGCAATTTCTCTCAAAGAGAAATTGAGTGCACCATGAGTCCACAGTCCATCCAGATTTACTGGGATAACTTCCCTTAATGGCCCCCTAGGAAGATTTACATATTTTCAAAAGAACTTTAACCTGATAGTTTAGGTGTGAGTAGCTCTCTAAAGTATTCATAACTCATAAAAGACAAAATGTTTTGATTAGAAAACCATACAGAGTAGTCTCTATCATGTGGGATTTTGTGAAATTTTATGATGACCAGAAATGTTCTGCAATCTCTCTGGGTTTCACAAGAAGTCTTTGGAAATGGCATGAGTCAAGATTTAGCTTAATAATAAATTATTGTGATATACAAAGTCTTTTCTAAAGAGCTTAATTTTTATTTCCATATTTTCCAGAATAGTAATAGATATTCAAAGATGATGACTTTGACGATTTTATTTGTGCCTGTTTTTAGGTTTACAAAGTACTTTTATAAATGTTTTTTTACTTAGTTTCAAAACACCCATTTTAGTAAATGTCATTTCTTTTTCGACATGACAGATCATTGAGAATCACAGAAGATGAAGTATAAAACTAGAAATTATTAAACAATGGATGGAAATTGAATATTCTGATTCATTCATACATTTAACAAAGTTTACTTTGTTTATTTCTATATTTTGGTATTGGGGATTGAACTCAGAGGTATTTTAGCACTGATTTCCATCCCCAGCCCTTCTTTTTTTTTTAATTTTGAAACAGAGTCTTGCTAAGTTGATGAGGCTGGCCTTGAACTTACTATCTTCCAGCCTCAGCTTCCTGAGTTGCTGGGATTAATGGCATGTGCCACCACACCAAGGTATTTAATACAGCTTATTAAGCACTTAAGATGCACAAATCTCTGTGCTAAGTGCCCAGTAATTAGCACATCTTGAATCCATGTCATTTTTGACTGGTACAAAAAGAAAGCAGATAAGAAGGAAATGAAGGAGGAAATAACGAAGAAAGGATTATAGTACAGAATTCAGTAAGTAGAACTTGTTAAAACTGTTTAAAGAGCCTCCTTTATTTTATTTGTATTTATTTCTCTTTTATTTTGTGTCTAACTGCTTTTGTTAAATTGGCTTTCATATACTTATAGGAAAAGTTATCCTTGAAAATAAACAATGATAGACTCAACAACTGTGAAGTCCCCATAAAGTCTATTAAAGTTGAATTTACTCTTAGGGAACCTGGATTCTGACATCTATTTGCAATATCATTAAAATCAATTTGAAATTCTGTCTGTTAAAAGTGCTACAAATTTGAGGATGTAGTATAAACAACAGTGCCAGACAGATGGAATTAATATAGGCTGAATTAGAGCAAGTGGGGAGGTCTTTATTTAAGGGGTAGAATTTGAACCAAAATCTAAAAACTGTTAACTGTATGAAAAATGGAGATTAGAAGGCAGAGTATATATTGAGAACAGAAGAGACAGTCTGTATAAAGGCTCAGAGTGTAGAAAGGGTTTTGTATCTAAATGGTACTGAAAGCAGACAGCATGGGTGGAGATTAGAAAGTAAGATACAATGCCATATGTAGTTTGTGTCAAGGATTTTGGTGATCTCTGTTGAAATAATGGGTAGCTGTTGATGGTTACCTATTATTTAACAGGGAATTTAGATGATTTAATTTTTATTTTAAAAGCATTACTCTTTTTGAACATAAGAGAATGGTGTTAACAAAAGTCAATATAGGTATAATAGTTATGAAGATATTTTATAAGCCTAGGCAAGAAATGGTGGCTGTTCATAGTTAGGTATTTGTTGCTGAGATGCAGAGAAATGAATAATTATTATAAATATTAGAAAGTAAATCATATAATTTGGTAGTATTTTAGAAAGTGTAAGTACAGAAGAAAAAATTATGAGAAATGAGTACCAGATTTCAGGCATATGTAGTTAGATAAATTGTTATAGCATTTATGGAAAGAGAATTCTGGAATAGGATTCATATTTATCTTTCAGTAGAGTAGGAAATTTATTTTCACTGTCTTTGAGAAATCTAAATTTTAGGGAACCATTGTAATATAGATGTTTGATCCAGAGACAGTGGTACACACATACAAGGGTAAGTTCTGTTCAGATCAATGGTTATGGAAGTATTAAGCATGTGTGAGATTTTCTGTGAAAAATGAGAGCTAGAAAACCAGGAATAAGCCTTCATTTAGCAAAAAAGAGTATGCTGAATCTGTGAAGGAAAATGAATAAGAATGGCATAGACACAGGAAAGAAAAGATTCAAGTGTCCAAGAAGCTAAGAAATTCATGGAACAAAAGTGTTTCCCTGATTGCAAGGCCCTGATTTTAGTACTGTGGAGGCCATGAAAGAGCTCTGGAGACACTGTCTAAATGGAGATTAGTGGTTTATTAAATTCTTTTCTCTAATGTTATTAGTCCACATTCCCATGCCCTTCACTAAATGTGGTCTCTAAATCAGGTGACTCCAGTTACCTAGCATGCAAGAGGAGACTATGTTTGAGATGTTACAGAAAAGCAAACAAAAATATTGAGGAAAACAACAATTACCACACATTTTCATGAATCACATAACCACATGGGTATTTCTCTTTAGATTGTTAAGTGCTGTTGTATTTTTCCCCTTGATATTTTATATAACATCTGGCTGCAGCCTGTTATGGATAAGTTAACTTTTAAAAATCCATTATATACTTCAAAATTAGTTCCATAATTGTATTATCACTGTGGAAGAATTGGCTACATTTCAGCATAAAATATAAATGGATCTAACTTTTCACATTAATATTTGATGGTACATGGTTTAATATTGAATTGAAGCAGAACCCTGAGGTAGTCATGAAAAGGATAATTTATAAATGTGAATTTAACCAGGAAATGATAAAATAAATCTTAGTTTTAGTTCTTCTAGGTGAATGTGCCTTGTTAGATTCTATCAATTTAGAAAGTATTTTCAATTTAAGTAAAATACCTTTATTACTATGATGGATATGAATCAACATATCCCTGTTTAATGTTATTCAATAAATGAAGCATATGAATAATCAACAGTATCCCATCCTTTTTGCATATACCCTGACCTTTGTCTTTACCATTACCATTCACACACACACACACACATACACATATACACCCACAAGTCTACAGAACATGTTCTCATGAGAAATCAGCATGGTCACTCATGGGCTTCATTCACAACTTAGGAGAAATGATGATGCCTCTTCCAATTGAGGTTTGGCAGATTTCTTTTAAAAAATGTTCACTTATGTATAAAAAAGCAAGACAAGCAACATAATTTCTGGGATAATATGGTACTTCTTTGTTTTAGTTCAAAATTTTTGTAGAATTGTAAGATGTCAACATAAGAACATTAATCCAAACCTGGAATCCTTCTACATGTAGGTCCTAGGCCGCTGTTCAGGTTGCTTATGAGATCAGCCTGATGATAAAATTATAAACAATCTTGAGATTTTCCTAAGCAAAAACCTGAAAGCACTTTTAAGGAAATCTAACACAAGACTAGTGTTTGTTTCTCAGAAATCATGCTCCTCTCCAAAAGAAGTAAAAAAAATTATCATCCTTGCTATACTTTTCTGAATGTAATTACTTATGCAATGTCTATGCACATGTACTATATACACCTCTCCCCCAATGGCTCTCTTGATCTCATCAGATGATCAAGGCACCATCTGTTAGCAAGACTTCCACTATTTTTAGAGTAAATTTTTGTAGATCCTTTTGAATTCAGCCTCCTTTTTGTGTAGCTTTAGTACACAAAGTACTAAAACCTAAGTTTTAAAAATTGAGTGAGGTTTTCACAGTTCTAGACAGAGTGCCTCCTATCCCTTTCAGGCTTTGAAGCCTATATTTGACCAAACTACCATTCATGAGTATTTAACTCAAACCCATTGCCCGAATAAGGTAAATGCTGGAATTTTAACACTGCAGACTAAAATGAAGTTTGAGTATAAAAATGAAGTGTTTAATGGAGTATAAAATTGAAGCAGCCTGTTTTAGAGTGCGGGCTTGCCTCAGGCTCTGTATGCTATCAGGAGAGCTCAGACTTTGGGTACTTCTCAGGTTGAGAGGCATTAGAGTTCTGACTAAAAAATTTTAAAGGGAAAGAGGGAGAAGGTGAAATAAGAAACCCTTGAAATATTCTAGTCCCTGCTTCAATGGTATTTTAAATTTGTTTTGTCAATTTAGTAATAAACATTTTTATAAAGTTTATAAATACAGATTTCAAATGAGAAAGATTCAAATTAGAAATTATCCTTTATTCTAGCTAAAGTAATTATCTTATTTGATGTTGAGCTCTTTTATTAAAGTGATATTATTTTATATGGACAAAAATGATCATTTTTCAATATATCAGTCTAATTAAAATGTGTAAATAAAAATCAAATTAAAAAGACAAAAATACAGGCAAAATAAGGTAACAATTAATGTGGCAGGAATATATAATTTTACATTAAAATATCCATAAATTTTCTACCCACAATTAAGCTTCTTTAAAGCTTCTACATTTTATGGCTTCCTTTTATGGCTTCTTTAATAATTGATTTTAATGTCCATGAAGCAATGAGTGACCTCCCCAACAAAAAGATGACCAAAAAAAGCAAATAAATAAAAATTTTAAAAATACAAGATTATATTCTGCTTGATTCCAGTGAAGTAGCAAAACTATACATGGAGATAGATAAATGTGCTTGTTCAGTGCAATCTCAGCAGCATATTGGATTATCTACTCATACCCCTTAACTGTAATGACATAGAGTTCGGGGGGGGGGGGGTAGTTTTCTTGCCCAATCAAATACCACAAAAGACATTTTTAAAATGTTGAATTAATGCACAAAAAATAATCACATTCAGAACTTGATTACCTTTAAGCTTAACTAGTCCTAGTGGCAATAATAATGAATAGCAGAAGTAAACAAACCTGAGATGTTGGCAAAAAAAAGATCAGAAGAGACATATTCTGAGAATGTATTTTCTATATTTAAATATGGTAATATGTCCTCTAATGAACATTTTATGAGGTGGAATCTCATCATTTACCAGAGTTTGAGACCATGATGGCCTTTCTAATTACTGTGTTAATGGTAGCAACATAATAGAAATACTTCTTACAGATGCAAAGTCAGAAGATAATTACTCCAGTTCTTGAGTAGAGAAAAAAAATATCACTTCTAAACTGCCTTGTGACAAGCTCTATAACACATCTTAGAAAAATTTAAAAAAATAAACAAGAATATAGGAACATTAGCTGTTTTTAGCATTCTGTCATTATACTAGCTTTTTATGCTTCAAACAAAGCAGGTAAAATTATCTCAGTAGTATTCAGGTTTATCATGTCTTGGATCCCCTCAGGATGATGGATATCTGGGAAGAAAGAAATATATGGGAGTATTTACAAGACTATAGGTATGTGTATTATATAATATTCCTGACTTGTCTAAACTGAAAAATGTTGGTAGAGAGCCACATTTCAAAATGAGCTCCTCTTTTAATATAAAATATATCATGAGGCTATTTTCAAAATGAGTTATGTTATAAAATATGGTTACTTGAAAGTTGGTATTTTATACTAACAGATTATATACTACCTATAAAAAGATTCACTGGGTTGCAAAGAAACTTATATTTAAGGCTTTTATTCTCTGGTTCATTGATGGTCAATCTAAAACCAAGACAGTATTCATCAGTCAAACTAGGAAATATGAAGTCATAATCTTCAAAGGATCTGTGGCTCCTTTCAATAAAGCAAAAGCAGGAACACTCAAATTAGGCGATCTGAAGCCAACAATCATATTGTATAATCTATCAGTCCTGAAGAGTTGATCATTTACTTTGAGAACCCTGGGGAATTAGAAGAAAGAAATGAGCTTAAGAGCTTCCCAATTTGAGTAGTAATAGGGACCATATGCATAGGTTGATGAACCAAAGAGTTGTAGGCATTTGTTGTTAGTGGATGTATCTCTCTCACCTCAAATACAAAAGTGCATTGTTGGTCTTGACTCTAGGGCTTGGGTTATAGAAAAAATAAGTTTATTCTAAAATTGAGAATCATAAAGCATTGTTGATGATGTAGATTCTGTCATGGTACACATATGTTATGAAAAAATACTCTAAATATGAATATAATTTCATATGTCTTCCAGTTGATGATGCCCTCAAGGTACAATTGTATTTAATATCAGAATGCAAGGTAGCTTTAGTATTAGAAAATTGGGCAAAGAAATTTAGTATATTAAAAGAAAGGAATTATAAGCTGAATACATTTAAAAATATTTTTGATTAAGTACCCATTCATGATTTAGAAAAAAAAATCCTTAAATTAGAACTGGTATGAAAATTTCATAAGATCCATAAAATACATTTATTCCCTCATACAGTGATCCTTTCCTTTAATGCTGTGTTTAACAGTACACTGTTAAAGGCATTCCTTTAAGGTCCAGAACAAATCAAAGATGTCTACTGTCACTACTTCTATTTCATGATATGTAGGATAATCCTAATTATGTTAGAAACAAAATGTGAGTTTTGTAAAAATAAGAAATTACACTCCCATGTGATGCAGAAAACTGAAAAAATTCCACAGATTCATTTTTAGAATTAACTTTAGTATTTCATTAAGGTTACTGTATGCAAAATCAACTCATAAAAAAGATTTTGTTTTGCCAGCTACAGTTATAATTTGTATTTAAATAAACAGGAATCATTTATCATAGCAAAGATTCTATGAAATGCATAGAAATAATACCTTTTATGTCAGACATGGTGGTACATGCCTGTAATCCCAGCAGCTCTGGAGGCTGAGGCAAGAGGATCACAAGTTGAAAGCCAGACTCAGCAACAGTAAGGCACTAAGCAACTCAATGAAACCCTGTCATTAAATAAAATACAAAAAAGGGCTGGGGACCTGGCTCAGTGGTTGAGTGCTCCTGACTTCAATCCCTTGTACCAATACCCCCCCCCCAAAAAAAAAAACAGAAATAATATCTTTTTATGAATAAAATTTTAAAATGAAAATCCTAAAGAGGAGTTAAATATTTATAATTGCACACCACATTATTAGGTACAAATAATCAATATCATATATATATCAATTCTCCTTAAATTGATTAATAGATTAGTAAAATTCTTCTGTTAAACTCCAAGAGACTTTTGATGGATTTTGAAAATTGGATTATAATATACAAGAAAGAAGAATATGAATTGATAGATTTTAAGACTTGTAAAAACATACTAATTATGGCAAAGTGTAATTATTTTATTGATAAAGTGTTCAATGGAACAAAATAGAATGCACAGATATTAACCCAACTCATAAAAATTAATGAAAGTTTATATGTGGATCAGAGGAACTTCAGATTTGTTTCCAGGATAAAAACAACCATGAAGAGACATTTTTATGTAGATTAGAGATGTTAATAGGAAAAGTAACATAGTACATACAGAAGACACAAGAATATATTAATATATATTTTTATGGATCCTATCAGGGGTCTAGTAAATCAGTGTTATTGGAGGAGGAAGGCATATTTCAGTTGTGTTAGGCAAGTTGATATGGCAGTGTCTGTCATGGCTGATCCCAAATGCAAAGGTTTGGGCTCAGTAGATATACCAACTACAACAGTTATTCTTGGAAGTTTTCTGAAAAAAAAGATTAAACTTAAAATAATGATTTACACAATGACTCAGTAAGACCATATGTACACTTGTATACACACAAGCTCACCGTGTATTAACTTTATACTGATAGCCTTCTCTGTCTGTGTAGGATGTCTTACCTTTATCCCCTTTCTTTTCTCAAGTCCATGCAAACACACATTGCTGTATAGAATGCAGTTTGTTTCTCTACATTTCTTTTTTTTTAAATTTATTCGAAATTGTTGTATATATAACAGTAGCATGCATTACAATTCATGATATACAAATAGAGCAACTTTTTACATACCACTGTTTGTATACAAAGTATATTCATACTATTCATGTCTTCAAACATCCATTTAGGGAAATGATATCCATCTCTCTACATTTCTTTTTAAATGAGAAATGGATGACTAGAATATAAGAAAATTTGTAATACAAAGATTGCATTGGCACAGTGAGGAAATTTCCCAAGCAGTAATATGTTAGTGGTTTTAAAATAACTTGTCTTGCTATAGGAGTATAGGTACATGAATGTTTATTTACACCATCCATATACACATATTTTGTGGATTTCATCAAAACTTTTCCACTCATTTAGGCTCCCACCTTTAGTTTACTTCTTATTTTGAGATACTTGACAAATCAAATAGAGCCAATATCAGTAATAAATGGCCATTGAAGTTTAATAAGTAAGCTTGTTATTTATTCATTTTTCCTTTATGACAGGCAGAATATAATGTTGAGAGAGAAATAAACTTGATTTTGCAATGGTAACCACTTATTAGCTGTATAAACAAAAATAAATTCATTAATTTCTTTTAGGAATAGTTTCCTAATTGTAAAATGAATAAAATAAAAACTACCTAAATCTAGGTTGCAGTGAGCTCATGCATTAATGATATATGCACAGTGTTTGGAATTATTTTTATAATTTTTCATTCAATATTGAAAATATTATCTTCAGGCACTTTATGAAGGACAAAAATCACACCGGGGACAGCCATGCAGCCAAGAGATTCATTCAACAGCCTTTGTGGCTGGTAGCAAAACTGGAGAAGAGGTGCTCTGGTCAAAGGTCGAAGAGGTGCTGGGAGAGGGGAGTCAGGGAGAAGGCAGTGTGCAAGCTCTGGTGGGAGAGGGGAGTCAGGGAGAGGGGAGTGTGCAAGCTCTGGACAGAAGGTGGGTGCTTGGTCGCACTGGCTGGGATCTCTGGAATTATCAGCTAAAGCAGCTGCTGCCTGGCTGGAGGCTGGAGCTGTTGTCTGGGAGCAGGTGGGAGAGGCCGTAGGGCTGAAGGCGGTGTGTCTGGAGCTGTGGCAGTGGCTTCCTCCTCTCAGCAGCGACAAGCTGATATGTGTGTCTGTTCTGAGTCTCTTGAACAGGGCCCTATATAGGGATTTCTGGTGGAAGGTGCACCAGAGCAACCCCAACGCCATTGGCTCTTGCCCGGGGAAAAGAAACATCCTGTCCGGGGAAGAAACATCCTGCCTGGAAAATGAAAAAGGTTGCTTTTCTCAGGATATGGAAAACTCTGGGGGGGGGGGGGGAGGGTAGCTCATCTATCACTTTACACCATTCTGCTTGGGTCCATAAGGACAAATAAACAAGATTTCTGCCTTCATTGTTCACAGTTTCATAGTCTCCTAGAAGGAGAGAGACACATAGCAATCACTTTTAATAGAGCATTGCTAAATGCCACAGCAAAGATGTGTTTGGAGTATTTGAGGAGTTGGGAAAATAAAATCAGCTAAATCTTGCAGAATATGATATGCTGGCCAGGTTGAGTGCAGGAGGAATTGTGACTAAGAAAGTGACTTCAAGGAAGAGAACATAGAAGGGGAAGCAGAAAACTTCTTTTCTTCCTACCCAGGGTCGTCCTGCCTTTAGAATGCTTTGCTTGAAAAATAAATCCTAATACAAATATTCTACTTTCAAGCTTCAACACGAGTTAACATGAAGGACAGTTTATAATTTTTAAGATGTTCGTTTTAACTTAGTCACATTTATGGAAAATTTTTTCCCTGAGTATTTTGGTTTCACCACAGATTGTTTTCTTCACTGACAGCCTGAGAGATTCTTTTTTTTCACTGACAGATTGAGAGATTCCAAAAGTATTGATTAGTCTTTTAATTGCCTGGCATAAGTTTCAGGATAACTATTAATTTCTCTACTATTATTACATGCTACTCTTATAGAAGGAATGTAATAGAGAAAGCACAAAGGCATATTAATTTCCTCAAAATCACTGCTTATTTTTGTTTTATGGTGTTAGATGTAATCTTATTTGTGGCACTACTTACAAGATTTTTTTTTTTCTTTTAGAACTTTACAGCTATATGTAATAGTTGGATTCATCCTGACAAGCTCATAAATACATGGAATTTTATTTCAGTTCATGATCTACTTCTTTTCCCTTTCCCTTTCCCTTCTTCCCCCTCCCATTCTCCTTTCCCTATCTTACTAGACTTCCTTTCACTCATCTATTTGTTTATATTTTATTGCTTCTTTCTACTTATGCATAAAGGTGAGGTTCCCCGTCATATATTTATATAGGCACATAACATGATTTTTTTTGGAATCAATTCCACATATCATCCCTGCTACAATATCTCTAGTGAAATGGGCATTTGTGTTTTCTCTTAGAAAAAAATTTTCATATGAGATAGCCATGATTGCAAAATTAGCAAATGAAAAGTTGGATCTCTGGTGGGACAGAAGTTTCATAGGACAGAAATGTTAGTCTTGGCAAGCTGCAGGGAGGCAAAGACAGCTGAGCTTTAGGCAAACCCTGAACAACTAAAGATATTAGGGGCTAGGCTGAAGCACAAAGACCTATTTCTAGAGTGTGTCGGTGGAATCAGGAGGAGGCTCATGCTGAGGAGTATAGGAAGTGACAATGCTTCAACTTGCTGATGCTAACAAAACGACCCATTTTCTTCCTAGTTGCTGTCCTTATAATTGTTGGGAGCCAGAAAATGCAAATTATGTGGTCCATTATTCTTCCTTTCAATTAAATATGAAATTTATATGATAGTAAAATGGTGAAGGTTTTTAAAACACCTTTGCACTATTTATTCTTATCCATTGCTTATAGCTTTTCCTCTTTTCACATAATAATAACATATTCTCCTGCTAAGAGAAGAAATGCATCTACCAATTCAAAACTATTGGAGAGCAACAAATTTTTTTCCATGAAAAAATCCCAAAGAATCAAAAACAGTGAGTTAATTCATGAAGATACCTTAAATTTTAGGGAAATTATTTTCAAAATATTTTCTTAGGTACACTTTTTTACCATCTGGTCTACTTTTCTTTCTGCCCCCATTAGGAAGAAAAAAATATGAGATTATGATATCTACTCGTTATGAAAATTTTCACTTCAGCAGTGAGTCTTTGTATATTTTCAAAGACCAGTAGGTTTCAATCTGCAAACCTTATGTCAGCTATATAATAATTCTATTTTAGGAATTTATAAATGGAAAATGTTAAGGTCACTAACAGACCAAAACTTCTTACAATCAGTGGGTTTTAAAATTCATGTTCTATATTTATTTTATACATAATACATAAATATTTTACATAATAAAACATTCAGGAAATACAGAAGAATATAGAATAAAAGGTTAACATCTCCTTATCACCAGTCCCTCATCTATCTTCGAAGTAATTACTATTAAGAATTTGATACATAATAATCTGAACATTTTCCTGTGTGATTTTTTTTTTTTACTTACATGAAATAATTATGTAGGCACTGAGAGTGAACATGCATTTTTTAAAAAACTAATGATAAGCCATGGTAATTTTCTAAGGAATGAAAGGTCAACTTATTTTTTTAATATTTGCAAAATTCTGATGTTGATATATTATAATTAATTTTAAATTTATTGAAAACATTTTTCTTATAATTTTTCAATTGAAAATATGCTACAATAAATATCCTTGTATTTGCTTCAAAATTGTTGCCATGAAGTTGAGATATTTGCCATATTTTTATCTAATAGATAGTGTATAAATTATCTTAAGAAAATAGAGAATTGGCTTTATTCCCACATCTCAGTAAATGGGATGAAGCTATATTCCCACTCTTTGTCCAAGGGTCCTCACTAGCACTATATAATAGAATATAACAATGTAATTTTAAATATATGTTAAAAGTAAATTAGGCCCTAATAATCTTTTTTATATTAAGATGTCAATTGATTGAAACACCTTGGAGATTCTGAGAATGAATCCCTGTTTTCATATTAATCTGGGTTTTTTAAGTTATTTTGGTATGTGATTGTGCACAAGTATGTGGTCGAGCATGTGAGGTTGGGTTGAAATTAGAGTCTGGTATTACTGATTTTATGACGTAGTATCTGTTAGACCTTCAGCAAATCACTCTGTCTTTCCAAATTTGTAAGTAAAAGGATTATAGTTCATAACTTAATGGTTATATGTGAGAATACAAGAGATTACAACAGTACTAACAATGGTTATTAATACAAATAGCACATTTCTGTTTCTCTATCCCTTTACCATAGAATAGTAATTATTTTTATGATACATAATGATATTTTAAATGAGAATATAAAATGAAATATATAAAAAACAGTGTTCCCTACTCAATTTTAAACACAATAAAAAGAATCAGAATCAAGGCTGTTGTGAAAAGTAATTTTAAAAATGAAAAGCAGGATATGATTGGATAGCTGGATTTTTACTGTCTTCCAGTTCAACATAGTTTTAATTGTTGATCCACATAGTAACATGTCTCAAATCCGTATCTCCTGACACTTAAACAAATAAGCTATATTTGCCATCGAACTTGTTCTAAATATTGCAATTCTGCTGCCTGGATTTAGATGATGATTTATTTATATTTACCTAAATAAGAAGTCAGAGAGTCACAACCATTCTTTTTTGAGTCGCATTGTTCAACTTTTCTTGAATAATAAGAATATTTAGTTAAATAAAATTGCAAAAGGACATTATTAGAGATTATTTCATTATAGGAAACCAAGGACAATACCTCCTCCCTCACCATCTTATTTTATAAGCCACCACAAAGTTTCCTAACACAGATTTTGTGTAGTGTGAATATAGAGAGTTGGTAAAAAGGATAAACTGATTTTGATAATATGCTAGTTGTGAAAGGGAGGTGACTTTTATTGGGGCTAATATATACTTTTCTTAAAGACTAGAACTACTTAAACCCATAATTTAGTTAACATATTAATTAGCATTTACAATAACATAAGGTGAAATCACAAGTGCTGATCATTAAGGTAAAAACTTACATTAGGTATAAGGAGGAAAATGAAAACTAAACTCACAAAATTCGCATTGTATATCCTGTAGAAACCACTGGTAAAATGAATTAAATTATTGTGATTTATAATAATCCTCTTAATTAAATAAATCCATGAAGTAAAAAAACTTTCATCCTATAATATACTTCTTCTCCCCTTAATCTATCCATTATGTATCAAGTAATTGGGTGGTTGTCATTAGTGGGAAGATATTATTTGTATCATATAATTTGATTTTTATTTTACCAGGTCTGTTTTTTATTTGTTCATTTTAGTAATAAATGACAGTAGAATGTATTTTGACATATCATACATTCATGGTTGTACATGATGTGGAGTTACACTGGTCGTGTATTCATATGTGAACATAGGAAAGTAATGTCCGATTCATTCTATTGTCTTTCTCATTCCCATCCCCCCTCTTTCCTCCCCATTGCTCCCTGTCTAATCAGGTGAACCTCCACTCCCCCCGACACCCCTCCTGGAAAATTGTGAGTTAGCATCTGCACATGAGAGAGAACATTTGACCTTTTGTTTTTTGGGCATTGGCTTACTTCACTTAGCATGATAGTTTTCAGTTCCATTCATTTACAAGCAAATGCCAAGCGGCATAGTTTCATTCTTCTTTATGACTGAGTAATACTCCATTGTGTATATGTCCCACATTTTCTTTAAACATTCATCTATTGAAGGGCACCTATCTTGGTTCCATAGCTTAGCTATTGTGAATCGAGGTGCTATGAACATTGATGTGGCCACATCACTATAGTATGCTGATTTTAAGTCCTTTGTGCTGGGGTTTTTAGCTCCCCCGGACCCGGGAACAGCCCTCACCGGCCAGTGGAGAAGGCTGGGGGAGCACACCCCAGTGGTGAGGCAGAGTCGGGAGGAGGCAGGAGTCGGGCTGTTGGCCCACACTCAGCCATCATGGCGGAGGACAATCAGAGACACCAGGGAGGCCAGTCAAACAGGAACTCCTTTATTGAGGAAGTCACACAGCATATATAGGGTTATTCAGCCAATTAGCTTTAAGATCAGCAAGCCATGGGAGGGGACATGAGCCAATCATGTTCACGAGACTGGTGTGAGCCAATCAGGGTGTTACACTCTCGGCCTGGCCAAGTTCCCTCAACAGCAAGTGAGCCATTGTGCTGAGGTGTCCTTTTCCCCCCCACACCTTTGTGTATATGCCAAGGAGTAGGATAACTGGGTCAAATGGTAGTTTCATTCCAAGTTTTCTGAGGAACCTCCATACTGTTTACCATAGTGGATTCACCAGTTTGCAGTCCCACCAGCAATGTATGAGTGTATACCTTATCCCCTACATTATCACCAACATTTATTGTTACTTGTATTCTTGATAATTGCCATTCTGACAGGAGTGAGATAGAATCATAGTGTAGTTTTAATATTCATTTCTCTGATTTATTTATTTTATATAAATACTTATATAAATAAAATCATTTTAAATCTATGTCATCCTGATTCAATTTGGGTAGATCATCTGTCTCTAGAAATTTGTTGATGTCTTCAAGATTTTCTATTAGAGTAGAAATTTTCAAAATAGGTTCTGATTATCATCTTTATTACAGTATTGTTCATTGTGATATTTTTTGTTGCAATTTTTTTAAAATTTGAGTTTCTTTCTTTACTTTTTGTTGGCTTGGTTAATGGTATATCAATTTTATTGACTTTTTTCGAAGAACCAGTATTTGTCAAATTTTGGGTTATTTCTTTTTTGCCAGTTTCATTGATTTCAGCTCTGATTTTAATTATTTCCTATCTTCTACTGCTTTTGGTGTTGGTTTGTTCTTCTTTCTCTAGGGCTTCGAGATGTGATGTCAGGTTATTTAATTGATGACTTTCTATTCTTTTAATAATTGAGCTAATGCAATGAACTTTCATCTTAGCATTGCCTTCATAGTGTCCCAGAGTTTTTCATCTATTATATCACTATTCTCATTTATCTCTAAGTATTTTTTGTTGTTGTTTCATCCCTGATTTCTTCTGCTATATTTGTCATTCAATATCAAATTATTTAGTCTCCATGTATTAGGGTAGCTTCTATTTTTCATTTTATCATTGATTTCTGATTTCATTCCATTATGATCTAATATGGGATGCAAGGTATTATCTTGATTTTTTTTTGGCATTTTTTAAGAGTTGCTATGTGGCCTAAGATATATGTAATTTAGAGAAGGATCCATGTGCTGCTGAGAAGAAAGTGTATTCAGTCATTGATGGAGGAAATATTCTATATATGTCTGTTAAGTCTAAATTATTAATTGTATTTTTAAGTTTTATACTTTATTTATTTTTTGTTTGGAGGATATGTTCTGTGGTGAGATGATGTGTTAAAGTCACCTAGTATTATTATGTGGTAGTCTATTTACTTCTTAAAATTGAGAAGTGATTATTTGCTGTATGTATATGCTCCATTGTTTGGGTCATAAATATGTATGGTTGTTATATTTTGTTGATTTATAACTCTCTTAAGCAGTATGAAATGTCCTTCTTTGTCCCTTCTGATTAACTGTGGCTTGATGTTTACTTTGTCTGATATGCGGATAGAAATCCCTGCTTATTTATATGATCCATGTGAGTGATATGTTTTACCCCATCCTTTTACCTTCAGTCTGTGGATATCTTTGCCTATAAGGTGAGTCTCTTGGAGACAGCATATTTTGGGGTCTTGTTTTTTAATCCAATTTGCCAGTCTATGTCATTTGAGTGATACATTTAGGTTATTTACATTCAATGTTATTATAGATATGATTTTTATTCCCTGTAATTTTTATTTATTTCGGATTTCTAATTTGAATTAGTGTCTTCATTGATTCACTGTTCTTTTAGTATAGTTTCTCCATTTGCTGCTTTTTAATTTTATTTTTTATTTCTTCTTCATGAAATATCTTATTGTTTGTTTTATAGTGCAGGCTTTCTAGTTGTGAATTCTTTTAATTTTTGTTTATCATGGAAGGATTTTATTTCATTATAATTTCTCAAGCTTAATTTTGCTGGATATAGTATTCTTGGCTAGCATCCATTTTCTTTCAGCCTAGATCCAAATTGGATTTCTGTAAACGTTACCTGTTATTGTTCTCTGGCAGCCTTTGAAGTTCTATCCTTATTCTGTATGTTAGACATTTTATAATAATGTTCCTTGGGGATTGTTTCAGAGATGAAACAGCAACAACAACAACAAAAAATACTTAGAGTTAAATGAGAATAGTGACACAATAGATGAAAAACTCTGGGACACTATGAAGGCAGTGCTAAGATGAAAGTTCATTGCATTAAGCTCAATTATTATCCTCCAAATAAAAAGTAAGTAATTTTGTATATTTGGCATCTTGTAAGCCTCCTGTATTTGATTTTCCATTTCATTCTTTAAGTTTGGGAAATTTTGTGATATTACTTCATTGAAAATATTGTGTATTCCTTTTGTTTGTATCTCTGAGCCTTCATATTATCCCAATAAATCTTAAATTTGGTCTTTTTAGGTTATCCCATATTTCTTAGAAATTTTGTTTATGGTCTCTTAACATCTTTTCAGCATGGTCAACTTTGTTTTCATAATTATATATTTTGTCTTCTTTGCCTGAGATTCTGTCTTCCAAGCTATCTAGTCTGTTGGTGATTATTTCAATTAAAATTTTAATTTGGTTTATTGATTCCTTCATTTTGATGAATTCTTCTCATTTTTTTCAGAATCTCTATGTCTTTACTAATCTTTCACTTCATGTATTTTCTCTCTGATTTCATTCCTTATACCATCCTTTATTTCATAGGTAAGATTAACTATGAACATTATAAACTATTTCTGTGATATTTCTTCCACTGTGGTGTTGAGGGATTTTATTACTGGAGTATCTTGGTTTTTAGGGGGTGATTTGTTCCCTCTTTTCCATGTTGTTTGTGTGTCTACCCATCTAACAGTATGGATCTGAGGCAGTAGATTTTCTACCCTATGGACTTATTTTGTCCCTGAAGGTTTCCAGTACCTCACTGTTTAGGGGCAGACAAATAATAACAATAACCAATGCAAGCAATATTCATCAAATAGTACCTACTATAACATTGACAATGTTAATTATCACAATAAACAGAAATGATATAATCAGTTACTGCTTACAATAAAAGCAGTGGTGGACAGGGAGAGAACAGAAGTGATAGGTGATGATTGTAAGGGAGGAGGAGAGAAGATAGAAGTAAAATATTAAATGAAGGGTGAGAGAGAACAATAGAAATTGCCTTTTAGAGGAAGACAAGAGGTAAAAAGAATCATGGGAAACAGGAAAGAGAGAAAAAATATATAAAGTAAATATTTTAAAAAATTAAAAATAAAACAAAACAAAACTAAAATATACGAATCAAACATCCTAATCCTCAAAAAACTGATTCACAAAAAAAAAAAAAAAAAAAAAAAAAAAAATTGGCTTCAAAATGCTAGAAAGGATAAAAAAAAAAAACAAATATGAGTATGAATAAATGTCCACATTCAGGCCACAATTAGATATAGAAAAGCAAAGCCAAAAACAAACAAACAAAAAAAGTGGAGGGGAGGGCTTGGGGGATATCTCCATGAAAAGTTAAAGAATTCTTTCCCATTGGCATTTTGAAGATTCTCAGCTTCTCTTCTCAGCAGTTTTAGGGTGGGTTTGTCTGAAGTGTGATGCTCCATCCTCTGAATTGCTGGAGTGATAGAGGCAATCCCATAGGTGAAATTCCGGGAGGCAAAGTTTAGGCTTAGGTAGAATCCAGGCTCTCCACTGAATGCCAATTGGTCTGGATATTTTTAATCAGCATACCTGCTTCACCCAGTAATTGATGGTCATACTGGAAGACTCTATCCCAGAGATCTCCCCTTGGTTCCACTCACATGGTGGAGGAGCTAGTTCTTAGTCTCCTAAGTCACTTGAGGATCCTATGATTCCTGGTCCTGAATTCATTCTCCAAACTCAATTTCTCCCACTCCTGACATTCCAGTTTCCAGGCTAGATGTCTCCCAGCTGGTCCTGCTGGAAATTGGATTCAAGGAAGAGGCGAGAGCTGGGTGGGTTTCTTCAACCAGTTGTCCCCATGTAAACTTCTCTCCACATTGAATTTTCTCTGGTCACTTAAGCACACTGTGTCATACAGTGTGTGGGTACTAGGCCTGTATTTTGAGCCAAATTCAGGTTTACCAGGAGTGGCTTCCCTCAGCTGCCAGTCCCTAGGCTGTGGCTGCAAAATGTTTCCTTTCTTTGTCCTCTACACACTGCCTAGAGAGATGGCAGCTTCTTTCCCACACAAGGATATTGTGTAGCATGCCTTTCAGGTTTGCTGGGCAATGTCCTTGATCTCTAAATGTTCTGTACCCAGACATGCCTCAGGTTTTCTAAATTTTTTTTTTTTTTTTTAAATTCCCTTGTCCCTCCACTTGGCTTGTGGAGGGAACTCTCTGATTGGTGTTTCCAGCCTGGCTGTGTCAGGGGCTATGGTGCTGGGATTTCTTCTTTATTTTATTATATCCAACCTCTTGAGTCCCTCATCTCCCTGAATGTCCAGTTTTAAATTCCAGTAAGCCTCCTTTTTTTTTTTTTTTTTTTTGTTCACCCATGTTGCTGAGAAGCTGCCTGTCTGCTTGCTTGGTTTCACACCATGGAACAGCTAGAAATTGGTCTTCTCTATTCAGCCATTTGGAACCCCCCTCCCCCAATTTTACCATCTCTTATAAGTAAGTATTGGTTGATCCACTTCACTGATGGGAAAACTGACAAATCTATGTGACTTGGGATTGAGAGTTTTCATTTTAAACAGGGACTCCGATCTCAACGTCTATGCTCTTACCTGTTCTTCTCTTACTTCCCATATATCTGTTTCCAGCAGGTAGTACTCTGGAAAATACCTGCTGACATTGGAAGATTTCAGAGTAATAAATTAATTCACTAATTAACCTTGGAGTGCTCACAAAATACCAACTACAGATCTAAGTGTCAATGTGAAACAGTGTGCCAAACTAAAATATCTCATGGAAATAGCAGTCTAGATATCAGCAGAAATAAGTTTAAGCTCAGATTAAGAGAAATTTATTCTTTAAATGCCTTATTTCTCTATCCTGTTTGGTCCAGCTAAAAGAAGATATTCTATTAGACATTAATTTTTTTGGGGGGGCACTGGAGATTGAATTCAGGGGCACTCAACCACTGAGCCACATCCACCAGCCCTATTTGGTATTTTGTTTAGAGACGGGGTCTCACTGAGTTGCTCAGTGCCTCACTGTTGCTGAGGCTAGCTTTTAACTTGCGATCCCCCTTTCTCAGCTTCCGGAGCCACTGGGATTGCAGGCGCATGTGCTAGACTAAATTTTTCTATACTTTCTTTTTTTTTTTTTTTTTTTTTTTTTACTTTTTATTTGTGGTATTTTTGAAATTATAATGTTTTTCTATTCTGATTTTCCACTGTGTGACTCAATGAATATTTGTTGAATGAATCAGTATATAAATTAGACATATAGCTGTAAAGTATGTTTAAAAGGTCAATAAATCTGATGTTATGTTGTCTACCTTTGAATGCCGGAAAAATCACTAACATTTCCTTTTGGGCCAGTTATATATTGTTTTCTCTGAGTTGAACTTACCATGTGTAAAATGTATTAGCAATATTGTGAACATATAGGTCTTATAATAATAAAATTAACTTTAATACTTAAGTACTTATATGATATCTATCCCAAAAGTACAATGGAATTTATAGGTGATGCTATGTAGACACTAGAAGTAGTCTCTCTCTCTCTTTATATATATATATAAAATGTCATATATACAATACATAATATGTATAGTACTTTCTGCTAACCAAATTTTCTTTATTTGCTAATGGAATAAAATTTGACTTTTAATCAGTGATTACAAGACAATAGAGAGAATCTATCATGTAATAAGTCACAAAACCTTCCTGGATATATATATATATGTATATATATATGTAATTTACTTTTTAAAATATTATTTACAAAATTATAATCCATCACAGATTTGTTCTTTATAAACTGTTTAAACTTTTAAAGTTATGTATAGCCATTTCAGGAAGCTACCACAAATGATTCTCTCTTATGATCAAAGCTGATCCTCATCCTTTTTCTGGTATGGTTAGCTAATTTTCTGTGGGTCAATTTGTACCATGGTGAACAAATAAACATGCTAACATATTGCAATATTGTGGCCTTCTGGAGATGTAATGAACAAGTGCATAGTAAAATGGAATGGTAGCAGTCATAGTAACAGGTGCACAGCTGGAACACTGAATGTTTTCATAACAGATAAGCTTTTAACCTCTCCCAATCAACAGGGAAAGACTGATCACCTGATGACTGCACAAACACTTTGTGCCTTTATGGTCATGTCTAGAACTTCACCATTCAGTAGGATGTCATTATGAGGAAAGATTAGCCTTAAAATAGTAGGATTATTATGAAATATTGAAAGAAGACAGGATATTGTGAGTCATACCAATTGCATTTCATTTGTCGTAACCATGAGCTTGGTCAAGGCTTATGTTGATTTAATTGGACTTCCTCATGCTGCTTAATTAAAGCTTGAGGAATACTGATTAGTTGCATGGAAGGAATTACACAGCAAGGTATGCTATTTCACCGCTCTTTTTCTTGTTTTTAGCCATCTGAAAATTTCATTTTTTTAGTGTTACTGTTTGTGGACCATCAAGGTACCCCAGAGGCATCCTGACTCAATAAGACAGAAACTAACAAGCCCAAAGGATTGCACCATGAGTCTGTTCATTAGACAAGACACAGTTCACAGATCAGCTACAAATGTGGATTTCAACCCCAAATTCCTACAGAGATCAAAGCAGAGGCATTTGTCTTTCCTCAATTCATACTACATTTGGAGAAGTGAAGCCCAGTACTTGAAAGATTTGCTTATCTTCTTTCTGTAACACTTTAAAACCCTGCAGGTAGGATGAACCTGGGTTAAGTTGTCAAATGCAAATATGGCATATGTCATTTGTATTTAAATTACTTTGGCATCCTGCAGTATTACCTAGAGGTTTGCCTTCCAAATGGCCTACAAAGAATATTTTAAGGGAGCAAGCTACAAATAGAATTAAAATTTCTATGTTAAAACGTTGTATAAATTGCATTTATACATTTAACCCATTAGAAATATTGATATATAGAAAAGGAAAATATACTAATCTATTAGCTTCTTTCCTGCACAAACAAATCTCACCTCAACAAATGTTTTGCACCTCAGTTTACTGGTACATCATTTACCCTTGTTTATACCAATAACCAAAGACAGAGAAAACATCTTTGATTATTTTTATTTCAACTTCTATATCCTATTTATTTACCAGTATTATATTGAATCTACTTCCCAAATTTATCCCGTATATTGCCATTATTTCTATTCAAAACTGAGTTAAATCAAGAGCTTTGCATCCTGTTTTGCACGTCTCATGCAGCAACCTTGGTTGGTTTCAAACTGCTAGGACCTCTCATCTAGACTAATAATTTCCTAAATAGTTTCCCTATCTCCATTCCTACCTTTCTAAATGAGTTATCTATAAAATAGTGAAGGTAAGCTTTTAAAAACAAGATAACACAAAAGAAAGATCAGTACCATGCACAAAACCAAATGATATTCGCTTTTAATATTTAGACCAGATTTCTTACAAAGTACTACAAGATCCTATGTAATATGGACTCTGCCTACCTGTTTTTCTTCATTTAATAATCCCCTTGTTCTCATTCACCATACGACAGAGTTGCTGAAAAACTTGCTGATCCTGACCAATGGCTTCAGTTTGAAATTTCTTCCCCTGCCAGGGCATATCAACACATTCTCAAAATTCAAATCACTTTTCAAAAGTCACTTCCTCTAAGAGACATATGACTACATGACATACAATACTCTTCCCATTCAGTGATAGGTCATCTTCATGTTCTTATTTCTACATGAAATTATGTTATTTTAGCCGGGCGCGGTGGCGCACGCCTGTAATCCCAGTACTTGGGAGGCTGAGGCAGGAGGATCGCAAGTTCAAAGCCAGCCTCAGCAATGGCGAGGTACTTAGCAACTCAGTGAGACCCTGTCTCTAATAAAATACAAAGAAAGGCTGGGGATGTGGCCCAGTGGTTGAGTGCCCCTGAATTCAATCCCCGGTACCAAAAAGAAAAAAAAAAAAAAAAAAAAAGAAATTATGTTATTTTACCAATTACCTATGTTTTATCTCTAATAGAAGGTAAGCTCAGTTGGGCAATATCCCCGCCTGTCTTGTATACCACTATGTGCTCTTCCTCTATAATTATTCATGAGGCATGATAGGCCTTCAACTAATAGTTGACATATAATTTTATTAGTCATTCCACCCATTTTCAAACTTTCTCAGATTTTTCAATCATTAAGTGAAAGTATATCTTTGGTCTTGTTGACTTAATCCCACTCACATCATTTGTGGCAAATGGCACTGAATAAGTTATGCTAATTTTTTAAATTTATGCTTCTCTTTATGTTCCATCACTCCTAAATTCTCTTTTACATACATAACCACACCCCCATTAGCAAAAACAAATATGGACTTTTATATGGAGGAAAAAGTGCAATGGTAAAAATATAAAATCTTACAATTCTAAAATGAAGTTATAAGGGGATAATTATGTTTCCCATGAAGTACTATGACTTCATCTTTCTAATTCTATCTTTTAATTTATTGGCAAGTTTTTAAAAATCATTTTTTAAAAAATATTTTATTGTTATGATATCTGACCCACCTTGCTCTCCTCTTCTCTCTGCCTTTTTGCTTTCCTGTGCTCATCCCCTAACTGGTCAAATGCTGAGTTTTCTACACCTTGGTTTCACATTATTATGCATTGCCTCTTTGCAAATACCTCTATCTTGTATCATCTTTATTTTCTAATACTTCAATACTGTATTTTTAAAAACATTATTAGTAAGTCTTGAAAGTTAAGTATTCTAAAAATATTCATTTTCAAGCCCATTGTAGAAACAAATTAATTTTCCTAAAACACTCTAATTTTCATGATTGTATTCTTCCTAAAGACTTGTAGGAAATTCATAGCAGAAAAATATTCTGAAAAAAAAATCCAAATGCAATTAAATCGAATCCAGGTTACTTTACCCTCAGATTAAACTAAAATCTGGGCATGTTATACCTGTCTAACCTTAACTGCTAATCTTCTGCAACATATTGCAGGCAACATGAAGAATTTGGATGACTTACGTGATTATCTCACTGAATTACTGGAACCAATTCTCATGATATGAGCTGAGGGGTAGGCTTAACTATTTGTAAACCAACTTCAATTTTTAACTTCTATTTTTCACTGTCTTCTTGCTATAGCAAGGCTAAGACCTAGAGTTATCATGTTCATTTCTTTGCACAATCCTATCCATATTTCAAGTCACACAAATGTCACAAAGCATCCTCTATTTATGGAAATTCACAGCCCCTGTTGCCTTTATATATCGTAGAGCTTAACAGTTGTTTTCTCAGTTTACTTTATTTTTCTGTATATAAGTTAGTGTCTCCAAAAGATTGTAGGTCCCTTGAGAAAAAGGATCTGGATTTATACTTCTCTTCTATGCTCTGTGTTGACCAAGTTGCAGAGATTTATAAACCTCTGTTCAATTGGACTGAATCTTCTTTTCCTTAAATATGTAACTTAACATTCAAATGACACAGCTTGCTCCTGAAAGAGACATCTTGCCCTTATTAGCAGTATATTTCCAGATGGAGCTGTGGATCAAATCTTACAGATTCTGCTATAATTGGAGCCCTGAACTCTCTGAACCACAGTCCCTAGAAAATAGCATCTTCCAAAACACTTACTGAATAGAGACATTCATTTTGTAAACATAGCCACATAGAATATCAACTGAAAGTGTTCAGCCCTCCCTGAAAATCCTACTCTCTAACACATCATATTGCCACTTCTTGGTATAGGAAAAAAAAAAAAAAAACTACTAGGTAGAGACACATGTGAATAATCAGAATTTTTAAAGTATGATTTTTAGTTATTTAAGTATAGCAGCCTTACGTATCAAATCTATGAATTTCTGTTATATATTTTGTTAAGTCTTAAAAATGTGATAAGTACATTTTCATGCTTGTCATCAGTAACCAGTATAAGGCTTTCAAAGAAGAGCTATGTATAAAATAGATGTTAAAGTAGTTAAGTTTTTAAAAGATGAAGAGAAATAAGAATCAGTGACTAGCATTTTGTATAATTCTTTGTCCAAGTTACTAATTTTATTTCACATTTAATATTCTTACCTAATCACTGAAATAGCATGTTTTCATGGTTGACTACATTGCAATGTGCAATGTGCTTGACTGCAAATGTGTAATACACTGTTTGAAACATTATGTACTTAATTCACTGAACCAAATAGTAAAATGTTTTAATCTTTGCACACTTTATAAATGGAGCCACAAACTTTATTGATCAATCAGCATACTTTACCAGTTTGATTTTATGCACTTTCCAAATGAGCCATATACTTTATAAGAAAAGCTTTATGTTTCTGGAGTTTAGCTACGGATTATCCCGGACAAAAGAAATACCTTATTCTGGTTCACTTAAAATGCACAGTGCTACATAGCACAAAACTCATGCTTTACTCATGAAGTTACATTCTTGATAAATCTCAACAATTCCTGCATTTGTTAAAAAGGTGTTAAGCTATGGAATGTGGTATCAATTAGTAGTCAAGTTAAATTATAGACATAATAAATTTCAAAACTGAGGTAGTGACATGTTAGAAGAAGTAAAATTCAATCTATATAGCTAAGAGGCTAACCAGATGGGTTAGGTGTTGTTAGGTCCAGCTACTTGGAAAACAATTCTTTTTACTACATAATTGATTCAATTAGTTTTTAACTAAATTCTCTCATTCTCTCTCTCTTCTTCTTCATCCCTAGTCCTTTCCCTAATTTCCCTATGTCTATCCACATTGAATTGTTTTGGATCCATTTAGGTGCAGACTGTAAATCTAAAAGTAATTGAAATTTTCTGATGATTGTAAATTAAATAGATATCATGAGCCACAATATTTATTTTATCTATTAAATAAAATGTCATCACAACTCTCTCTGGATTTCTATTCTAACTAAGCAAGATTCAGCAAAAATCCACTTGTGTTTTAGGAAGTATCTTTTCCCTTTTTACTGAATGTTGAGATTATTCAAAATTATGATCAAGTCAGTAGATCTTATGACTTTGATATAGAGAAAAATCCTGATTTCCCAATAGATATATTTTAGCCAGTTTTTAACAATGTTATTTTAGAGATTTCTTTATCTTTAATGACTAAATGGCAGTAGCCTTGCAATTTAAATACATGTGTTAGAATATATGTGTGTGTGTGTTGAAGGGCAAAAATCACACTGGAGACAACTATGCAGCCAAGAGATTTATTCACCAGCCTTTATGGTTGGCAGGAGATAGAAGAAGTATGGGGAGAAAGGAGTCAGGGAGAGAGAAGTGTGCAAGCTCTCGATGGAGGGTCGGTGCCTGGTCATGCCGGCTGTTGTCTCTGGAGCCGTTGGCTGGAGCACCTGCCGTCAGGCTGGAGACCATGAGTCTGGAGCTCTTGTATGGGCTGCTTCCTCTCCACAGGGATGAGCTGTTGTGTCTGAGCTCTGGGCAGGCAGGGACTTAAGTAGGGATTTCTGGTGGGGGTGTGCCTAAGCGACCTTTAACGCTATTGGCTCTTTTCCCAGTAAACAGGGCGATCTTTAAGCTGACTGGCTCCTGCTTGGGGAACAGAGCAACCTTTAAGCTGATTGGCTCCTGCCTGGGGAACATAGCCACCTTTAAGATGATTGGCTCCTGCCTGGGGAACATAGCCACCTTTAAGCTGATTGGCTCCTGCCTGGGGAAAAATGAAACCAGGTTGCTCCTAATGGAAAGTTCCATGGAGGAGGTAGCCTGTCAGCCCAAGCTTATCTATCATGTATGAAGGGGGTGTGTGTATGTGTGTGTGTGTATTCATTGATTTGAGCTTTAATTATTTATCATTTCTAGTGGTTTTTGTTTGTTTTTTAGCTTTCCTGTGGAGAGAGTGAAACTTTATTTCCCCTCAAATTTTAACGCAAAATCAGTCTAGTTTCTTTGCTAGGTTATTGGTCCTTGGATTTATTCTTATGTCAGTGATATTTTAGACTCTGTTATATTTGATAATTAATGTCCTCTATTCGTAATTAATTGTTTAATTATAGTTTTTCATTGCTTAGCTACAAGAAAAAAATCTCTTTTGATTGGATGTCCAATGAAAGAGAAAAAGATTGCAGGGCTGTATAAGTCCCACTCTCAGCTTCACTATTTTATAATTTAGAAAATTAAGTCATATGAGAATTAAATATTTTAAAAGAAAGTAATAAGTAGGTGAATATTCTTTTCTTTACTGACTTATTTTTTCCTTAGGCAGAGATGAAGCAGAAGTGTATTTGGAGGTGCTAATGCTTTTTATTTGTACTCCTTTCTGTATAGGGTGTAATCTGCTGTCCAACAAAGTATAGCTCTGCCAGGATCTGAATGAGTTGGGGGTTTCACTGATAACTATAGCTTCTCTATCACAAGAGAGGAAATACTACCAAGTATTTGTAGTTTTTGTGGAGCTAACATCATTTGAACAATTTCAGATCCACCCAGAGGAAGAAATAAGGCAAATAAAAAAATGAATCTTTCTATTTTTTAAAAGTTGAGTTGCCTATGAATGACAATTATTATTTCTATTAAACAATGTTATTTGAGTACTTCCCCATTCCCTTTTTGTTGTTTTCTCAATGTATGTGAGCATAAATGTATACTACATTATGGTGCGGAAATAAACATCATCATAGCTCTCATGAAGTTGTTGGGGTGTTTATTCCTGCATCATAATGTAATATATCCTATCTCTTAAAGACAACATGTATTATTTTCCATTGACTAGTGCTAAATTTTGACCATGAGTAAGATATAGCTCAGCAAATGTACCCAAGGACATTTACTCCAGAGAAATGAAAATATGTTGACATAAAAACCTGCATAAAAAATTTATATTAGTTTTATTCATAATAACCCAAATGTGAAAATATTCCAGGTGTCCTTCCAGAGTTGACCGGTTAAATAAACTGTTGGAAACAGGCAATGAGATGGCTAGCAACAAAAAGAAACAAAACATTGATTACGCTATATGAACAATTCTGGTTCCAGAAAGGCATATTATATGGTTCAATTTGTATAGTATTCTTGAAATGACAAATATTATATAAGTAGAGAAAAAAGCAGATTTGTGTTTGCCAGAGGTTAAGCCTGGGAAGTGGCAAGAGTGGCTTCAGAAGTATGATACAAGGAATCCTTGTACTGATGGAATTATTCAGCATCTTAACTGTGGTAGTGGAAAATGTACCTAAACATACCATGTAAGTCTATGGAACCTAACACACATAAGCTCACAAATATACACACACAGAAATATGTACAGGTGAAAATAAGGAGGTCTGAATAAATTGTTTGTATTGTATCAATGTCAATATAATGATACCATATCCTATACTCTATTTTTTACAAGTTTCTAGCACTGGGGGAAACTATATAAAGGGTACACAAAATCTCTCTGATTTCTCACAACAGCATGTGAATTGTCAATAGTGGTGATAAAATTTCAATAAAAACAAAATGATAAATTATAGGTATTGTTTTCTGAGCTCCATTTAATATTGATTATTAAACATTTCTGATATGCAGAGAAAATGAACAGATCATATAATATAATATGATTAATAAGAATTTGCTTAAATTTCTTTGGTTACTCTTAGTATTTACTGTTTTTGTTTCTTTAATTTTTGTTTGTTTCCTTTATAAGACTCTGATCTTTTAAAGAGATTATTATGTTTGGTCTAAGAATTAAAACAGCAAAATAACTTTTTTAAAAGTACACAATTTTTAGACTAGAACATCATAATCTACATGTCCGTGGGGCATTAGATTTTGGGGTTTAATAAATAAGAAAAGGATTTGTTTTAATCATGCTCAGAGTTTTTTTTTTTTTCATTTCTGCTTTAAACATTAAAAAAATCATAATATAAACCTAGATTTCCTTGTGTTTAATATCAGCACTTTGGCAGTTGAGGTTGTAGCTCAGTGGAAGAACAGTTACCTAGCCTGCAGAAAGTCCAAGTTTGACCCCCAACATTGAAGAAAAGAAAAATAAGCATAAAAATAAATTCTCTTAAAATTATTATTAAATCAGAAAAAAATGATATATCAGCACCATGATTCATATATAATTACTTAATTGATTTCCTGTTTATATCTATGTGTGTATACAAAGATATATACATATATGTGTGTGTGTGTATACATATATTGTGAATATATAATTGTAGAATACTAACTACATGATTTTCTCCAAAGGTATAACTGTCAGGTTAAATTTGACATGGAAATATTAGAAATGATGTTACTACTATTTATCAGAGTATTGTGTGTGGACATTAATAGTGAATGCTGCAGTTACACTAAAGTTACTGCTAGATGTGACATTCTGTGGATATACTTTGAGAGTTGCTTTTATTTTTCTCTATGAAAAAATAAAAATAACCAGATTATAGCTTTCTTCATTTGTGAGACTTGAGCAGAATTCGATCAATCATATTTGACCTATGAAACACTATTCCCATTGATAATACATGGCTTGCTACTATTTTATTTTACTCCTTTTTAATTTCAGAATTTAAAGTAACATAATGAACACCCATGAAATAACTTCCCAGGCTAAGAAATGGAGCACTCCTAAATACATGTGTTACTTTTTCACTCTATCATTCTTCTACCATTGCTAAGGTATCCTCTATCCCTGCTTCCTAAAAAATATCACATACATCTCTTTGAATTAACAAAATCTTACTTGGTTCTGCCCGAACCCGATCTTTGTCAAATGGATATTGGTCTATAAACATTATTTTTCTGGTGTTTTCATTTTAGTAACAATTCATTTTAAAAGTCATGCACAGGTCCACATATGGCTATTGTTTATTCACTTTCTATGTTTTATAGGACCACATTGTAAACATGTATCTCTGTTTTTCCATTCCCCTGTCAGTGGGCACATTGGCTGTCTGCAGACATTCTTGTCATTGTTGTTACTATTCAAGTGCCCTTGAATATAAAAGTAATGATACTCTCTTTTTCTGCCTTACAGTAAATAGCTGGATAAGTTATCAAATTTGTAAGATTGTGCCAATTTTCTTTAAGAGTTGTAACAATTTATACTACATCACTAGCAATATATGAGAGATGACTGGCATGTAGATTTTCAGGGTGAATGACTGTAAAGTGTTATCTCACAAAAGACTTGATTTGTAATTTCCCTGACAACTAATATGATTATTTAAAAGATCTGTTCATGTGTCACTTGTGTTTGTTTCTTGGGAAGTAAATACTTCTGAAATTTACTCATTTTTCACTGGATTTGTGTTCTTTAAATATTGAACAAAATGTTTCAGCCAAAACATACATTTCTTCATATTTTTTGTTTGTTTTCTTACTTCACTTACACATATCAATCTCAAGGTCAGAATGATATTAATTTATATTTTATGATAAGAATTCAAAATTTGACTTAGATATGTTTAGTTCTTAATATTTCTGAAGTTGATTGCTATTCTTTTTTATTTTATTTATTTTATTTATTTATTTATTTATTTATTTATTTATTTTGTTGTGGTACCCGGAATTGAACTTAGGGACACTCGACCACTGGGTCACATCCCCAGACTTTTTTGTACTTTATTTAGAGACAGGGTCTCCCTGAGTTGCTAAGTGCCTCGCCACTGCTAAGGCTGGCTTTGAACTCGCAATCCTCCTGCCTCAGCCTCCCAAAGTGCTAGGATCACAGGCATGTGCCACCACGCCTGGCTTATTTATTTCTTAATCTATTTACTTATTTATTGATACCAGAGATTGAACTCAGGGGAGCTTAGCCTCTGAGTCACATCAACAGCTCTTTTAATTTTTTATTTAGGGACAGAGTCATCCTAAATTGCTTAGGGCATCACTGAATTGCTAAAGTTGACTTTGAACTTGCAATCATCCTGCCTCAACCTCCATAGCTGCTGGAAATACAGTCATGTGTTACCATGCCCAGCTAGAGTTGATTGCTATCCTGTAAGTTGATGATCCTTTTTATTTCTTTTTTTTTTTTTCTATAAAGATATCAAAATTCCCCAATTCTATTGGTGAACTAATACTGCTTTCCCTTGGGGTCCTCCAAGTTGTCTCTTTCATCATAAAATTTCATATATATGGAAGTCTGTGTTTGTATTTACTGACTTCATCCTTTGTTAATATGTTAAATTTCAAGGTCTTCATAACCCTGGAAATGCAAGGTCTTCATAACCCTGGAAATTTATTGGTGTCTCCACTAAAGTAATTTGTGATTTAAAAAAGTTGTTTTTGAAAAATGATCTTTAATCATCCTAACATCTTATATATAGAAACACCTACATAGGAGCTGATACAGTGGATCTTCTAATTCCTTGGCTTGAAACAAGAATATTTTTTATTCTTCCAAACACTGTTAGATTAAGAACAAAATTTTCTAAAACCGGCCAATGATAATCTTTAAATAATAAATTTAATAATTTATATGATGGAGAACTTTTTACTTTGAATTTGAGTGCTTTCTTGTTACACATTATTTTTTCTGAATCTCTATTCTTCTGTTGGGCAATAGAAACAAAATTAGTTGAGAAATGATAGTGATTCAGATTCCCGCATACACATGTTGTCCAGTACAGATAACATATTTATTTTTTGTATTATCTTTTATTCCCAGAGCAGCAATATTTAATATGTTAATAACAAATATGATTAGGAGTACTAGAGAAGAAGTTCTAAATTTCAGATGTGCAAAGGCAATTGCATGCAAATAAAGTTTCAATTATTTTGATATTTATCCATTGGCTGATACCGTTAGACTTCTAAATAAGAACTTGTTAGTGACTCATCTCTTCATTTTAAAATGTCACCATGAGTAACTGCTTTCTGGAACTATGAAATGCTAATAAAACCCTTATTTGTGGGTCATTGATTCAAACTTTGGACTGTCTTACTGATTTTCCAGATACTGCTCTGGGTAAGATGTTGGGATTATCATAGTAATTAAGTCAGGAAATGAGTGACTTGGCAGAGCACTGATTTTCAACTCCATGTCTACCCAAGGTCATCCTTCTAAGCATGGTTGCCAGCATAGACCATTCCCTGGTTAAGTTGTGTGAAGTTTCAAGAGAAATTCTCTGTCTACTATGATTTTTTAAAAGTATTTTTAATGAAGCAGAAACTAATCTTCACAATTTATTTTTGTGCTGTCTAGCATAGAGTGCCAGGAAAAAGGATTCTCACTGAGCCAGGCACTAGATCTTACAGAGCTCATCACATTGACTGGATTACCATCTTTTCTGAATGTATCTATCTTGAGATATTAGACACATTTTTTTTGGTATTTTCATATATTAAGTAATTATAGTCTTCTTCTCTCATTAAGCATTCAGAAATACATCAACATTGAGCAATTTTAAAATGAGAATTATTTTTTAAAATAGAGACATAAGCAATTATTGTGTCTGAGTTGCCTGACATTTTGGTTTTCAATCTAGTTGATGAAAACTCTGTATTTCTTTGGGGTAAGAATCAAAGTCTGGAAATATGCATATACCCTTCAAATATGGTTTGAATAACTCAACTGTAGTTAAGGGCATAGTAATACAATAATTTAAGATGCTTTGATGGGTTTTAAAGTTTTTTTAAAAATTATTTTAAATTGATTTCGTATTGTATTTTTCATCCACACCTTTTACAGATTTAAATATGTAGTTACTGATTAAATCATTTTAAGGAGCTTAAATTCCAAAACATTTCAACATATGTTTCTGGGTATAGACAAGTGAAAAGAATTTATCTTTAAACTTCTGCTTTCTACTCTTAGAGAACAGAACTGAAGCAATAACTTTCAAGTTTCACACATAGTGCTACACTGTAAATGGTGATTGATTTTTTTTGACAGCAAGCTTTGTGCTTTAAACTCATGCAAAACCACTTTGATTTTCAGCTCTTGCCTGAGTGACTTGCCAAAACTGGTCAGGTTTCAAAGAGTGAAATGCTTCAAAGAAAGGGGAGCCTGTAGAATGGAGGACACAAAGAACATTTGCATCATTTATTTAAGGAAACAATAATGGTACAAAAACTTTGGTCACCATTAGAAAGGAGAGGATTCATTTACCCTAGTTTCTAAGGTGATCACTTTGCTTTTAGACCTTTTCATGAAAATGGCTGCCTGGCTCATATTAACAACTACGTTTCTGCCCATCTTAAATTTTGTAAAATAACTTTCCCATTAGAAATTAATAAGTTTAGTTATTCTAACATTAATATTTCTCAGGGTAGTGAATTCCATTGGAAAGTTAAACTTATAATTCAGCACATTAATCTCAGTTGATTCGAAGATTATCAGGATGTAAAGAGAAAACTCTGCCAAGTGGTGCTGAAATTCAGTGTGTGTTTTCAATTGCTGCACATAGAACAACCTAGAAAACTTGGAAGAGTGCATATTTTCTTGCTCATCTTCCAGAGCTGCACATTTCATAAACCCTACTGAAGTTTATGAATCTGCATATTCACCTACTATCTCAATACCAAAAGTGTGTAGAATATATTTTGAGAAACATTTGTCCAGTTGGTGGGGGAGAGGCATTATTTTCTATTATTTTTAGACCTCTGCACAGTTTAATATGCTAGCTTATTTATTTTTTTAATTCTGAAGAGGATGGCAAATTATTCACCCTACAAAAAACATGTATCAAAGCATTCCCTTTGTAAGCTGCCTGTTGTGGCCAGCCACGGTGCCGCGGGAAAATTCTCGGAGGCAGAGTTAAGCTTTTACTACTTTTACTTCTACTTTCTTAGAGAGAGCTTAGAGTCTTAGAAAGAAAGATAGAGAAAGATTTCTTCTTGTCTTCTTAGCTTAGAGTCTTAGAAAGAAAGATAGAGAAATATTAGAGCTTAAATATTAGAGCTTAGTAGCTTAGAGTAGCTTAAAGAAAGATTAAAGAAAGATAGAGCTTAGCTTAAAGAAAGATAGAGCTTAGCTTAGAGAAAGATTAGAGCTTCTTTCTTCTCTCTTCTTTCTTCCTACTTCTTTCTTCTGTCTTCTGTCTTCCTCAGGAGCCTCGGCCTAACTCTGACCAGTCATTACTTCTTCTATCTGGTTTCTCTTCTGTCTTCTATCTGGTTTCTCTTCTGTAACCGCTCTGCCTACGTTTGGCCGCTCTGATTCTTCTGACCGACCCGAGTGACTGCCCGGCTGACTGAATTCTCCGTTCTCCTAACTCGGACCGCTTTCACCCGGTTATATACCTTCAGGTTTGCGGGTGCCTACAGGTGCGTCACATACATATCAGGTGGAACCCATGGCTTCCAGCTAGCTACAACAGCCCTTCCTAATTAGGGCTCCTTCATCCCTTAAGTGAAATGGAAAGAAAAGAAAAACACCAATATAGTACAGTACAAGGGTACAGAAGGTATTGCGCAAGGAAATGGAAGGCAACATTGTATTTTCATGTTGTATCATCTCAATGATAGTATGCATTATATTCCATCTTGGTCCAGATCAATGTGGTTCAAAAGTTTCTAAAATATTTAAAGAAAATGTATGAGAATATTCTTATTTTGAAGTTGTTTAATTATATCAATGATATTTTACAAATATGATATAATAATTAATACATTTTAAAGTCCACACAAATATCAAAATATCAAAGATTGAACAGTTTTTTAAGCCAACACCTGAAACTGAAATGTATATTATTTTACATAGTAAAATGACAGGATAAGTGAGAATGAGCATTAACATTTAGCATTGAGAGAGAAGGTAAGATATGGTTGGTTTCTTCTGAACAAAGGAATCAATTCAGGAAGGTACTTAAAACCCAATGTTTGATAATTTCAGTGAAAGCTGTTTTGGACTTAGAAATAAATGAAACACTGGGAACTCACTTTACACAGAGCTTGTGTTTCAGAGAGACTCTTGAAGCTGGAATGTTGATTACTATTGACAGTTAATTATCCATTTTAACTTTTATTGAGTCCTGGCATGGTGTTAGTCACAGAACAGAATATGGCTCTGAATGCACCAGTTCCTACTGAGTGTAGGTGTAGTTTCCATTTTTAATAGAGTAAGGACCCACATCAGGAGCAGTGTCAGTGTGAACCACCCTAGGAAAATTAAAGAAATTGAACAAGACCTGTTTAACAACAGAATATTTTAGATAATCATTAAATGGAGGTTTCCAAAGAGTCTAGTATTGTTATTCACATAAATTTTCTTTCTAAGTAGCAAATTGGGACCATAATTTTCCCATGGTATTTTCATCACAATTTAGATTCAGCATTCTCCTTTTGCCATTTACAATTCACTGCCCACATTTAATATTTATGCAATATTGAATTAAATAAAATCCTGGAGTTCTGCTCTTTTTTGGTCCTTGTGTATTTGGGGGGAAATTATGTAGAGTTCAGTAGAATATGAAAATATACTGCATTATACTCATTATGAAAATAGCTGCTTACTAATAGACTATCCTGGGAAATAAACTTCCCTTTCAGGCAACATTTCCTTGCTTTTTACTTAATTTTTTTTTTCCTACCACGAATGCAAGTTGTTTTGAAAGCAAGTCTCCTATAATTTCTTCATTCTGTTTCCCCATAAAAATCTGTTAAAAATTATTACATTTTTTTCTGTCTGATCTCATCCATTTTTAACTCTTTCACCCAATCATAAATTGTAATTCACCTCTATCTAATACACCCATGAGTAATTTGACCTCCTTAATGATATTCTAGCTGGTCTTAAATGCTTTTATGGGGACATTTTTTTCTACTTTTTGTATGGAATTTTTAAAAGATATCTTCAGCATCTGGAGTTATTTTATATGTATTCTCCCTCTCATCCTAAAAATTCTTCTTTAGTTCACAATGGCTTTTTTTGTTAGCTTTTCATCATTGTGTCCCAAAGACCTTACAAGAAAAATGTAGAAGAGGATAAATTTATTTTGGTTCATGGTTTCAGAGGTTCAGTCTGTGATTG
This sequence comes from Tamias sibiricus, assembly GCA_025594165.1. Classification (NCBI taxonomy): domain Eukaryota; kingdom Metazoa; phylum Chordata; class Mammalia; order Rodentia; family Sciuridae; genus Tamias; species Tamias sibiricus. Next base: position 102,214,706 of record CM046663.1, on the reverse strand, counting down.
GCCCACTCCATAGCTCTGGCTCAGGTGAGGAAGAACATTATGGTAGAAAGGTTTGATGGATGAAAGCCGCTCTGGACCTGGCAACCAGGACAAACAGAGCTCCTTTCAACAAGAACAAAATATAAATCCCAACAGCATGCTCCCATTGACCTATTCCTTCTGCTCTACCCTACATACCTTCAATTACCACTCAGTTAAAATTCATATCAGTAGATTAATCCACTGACTAGGTTACACCTCTTATAATCTAATAATTTCACCTGTGAATCTTCTTGCATTGTCTCATACATGTACTTTTGGGGGACACCTCATATATAAACCATAACAATGACAAAGAATTTCTTTCTTTCTTTTCCTCTCACATTCTAATTAAAAACAACAGCAAAAAAAAAAACCAAACCATAGGGCTGGGGATGTAGCTCAGTTGGTAGAGTGCTTGCCTCATATGCACAAGGCCCTGGGTTCAATCCCCAGCACCACCAAAATAAAAAAAAAAAAAAAAAAAAAAAAAAAAACCAAAACAAAACAAAACAAAAACCTTGACATTGACAAGGTCCTTCTGAGAGGCAATGCTGTTTAGGAACCTGTATTCAAGAATCTGTCACTAATAAATAAGTTAGTTTTTGAGATAAGTGTTCTGAAAAATTCAATATGTTTTTAAGAAAGATATATGTATGGAACCATCAAACTCAGTTTTATCTTTGTATCCTTTTTATTACTGTTTATCTATTTGTGTCTCTATTTCTTTTGGGTAGGTAGGCTTATGATGAACGAATTCTGTTAGACACTTCCTTTTCCACTTGTGTATCACTGCTTCTGATATGCTATGTATAATCACTTACTGAGGGACTGAGACTGACTAGCTGCTCTGCAGAACTATCTCAGTGGAACATCTGCACTTGAGTAGGCTGGATTTTATAAGTCAAATGATGTGTCTCAGTGATATATCTGATAATTCACAAAGGTCAAAGGGACAAGGGTATTAAGAGTATCAGGTGAATATTTTTATAAAAATATAGAAAAAATGTTTTGAAATTGTTAAGTGTCAGTGAAACTTTCACATTCTTTTTTAAAAAAATATTTATTTATTTACTTTAGTTGTACACAATACAATGCATTTTACGTTTACATGGTGCTGAGGATTGAACCCGGGTCGCGCGAGGCGGGCGCTCTGCCGCTGAGCCACAACCCAGCCCCTTTCACATTCTTTTAAGTCAATTTTATATTTCTGCTTGCAGAGTCATTTTTATGTGATTGTTTTTGTTTATTCAGAGAGCATTTAAATACAAACCAAATAACAACACAGTATAATTGACCTCTGACTTTATATCAAGTAAATTCATTTGACTTTTAAGAAATATCATTTAGTGAGCTTTATTATTTTCTATTTTGTCATACCTGTACACTATGGTTTGTTCCACTGACACTTAATTAACTGAATTAAAACTGTAAAAAAGAAGGATTTACTTTGTTTTTGAGGCTCAAGTAGAATTACTAGAAACATCAGAAACAGAAACGTAATGTTGGATTTCTAACCAAGAGGGAAAGATGAAAGTCACTTGCATACACATTCAAGATTTGGGAATTTACTTTCTATTCTCAGAATTCTGTAAATGCAAGTGCTGTGGATATGTTCAAGCATGAGAGTCACGGTTCATGTGCAGTATCTGTTTCAGTTATGTTGACCTATGTTTTTACAGTTTTAAAAGTGTAATGATTGTATTGCAGCCAAATCCTCTTCCCAGCAGCAATAACTTCTTGGAGATTTCAGATTGACCAAAGACATACAAAAGAAATTCAAAGTAACTTTTGGGGGCTTAATGTTTTTCAAATTGAAATTTCATGGGAGAAGGCCATATAAGAACTTGGGTTTTCATTAGTAAAACTTAAAAGTAAGTCACTGTCACTAAAATTACTTCTCTTCCATGCTGAAAAGAAGGAGCTGGACATGTTTCTTAGATGTCTGCATTGTCTAAATAATATCTTTGATGAAGAATTACTGTAGACATTTCCTCACAATATTGTAGATGGGAAGAGTTTAGTTAGATAGGATCAGAAGTTCTGGCTTACTGGCACAGTAGGATGTCTAGATAACAATCATATACTATGTATTTAGAAAAGTAAAGTAGAAATGATTTCCAATGTTTTTGCTGTAAAGAAATGAGAAATGAAGAGACAGATACGTTTACCCTGCACAATGTATACATGTATTAAGACATTATATGATATCCAATAAATATGTACAATTTTTCTATTTTATTTTATCAGTAAAAATAGATTTTAATAAACTTTACTCTTATTTTTTGTTAAGACTTTTTTAAAAAGCTTTATCCATTGTACCATATAGTACTTAATGTATGCCTACCCAACTAATAAATATGAGGTCAATGTTTCTTGAGATTTTTGAAATTAAAAAAAAAAAAAAAAAACTAACACAAGCACTACATACTTACACACTGAATCAATTTTGGAAATTTTTGTTTTTTATAAATCAAATTCTGATTTAACAAATTCAAACTTATAAAGCTAATGTAAATTTAGAACAAAGCAATGACAAGTTATAGTCACATTTGACATTTATATACAATTTAAGAACTACCTCCACCCCATGGTTGGAGAGGATCCATCCTCAAAAGTCATTGCATATAAAAAATAGGTAGTAGACTGCACAGAAAGGTGATCTCTCTTTGGGTTGCCCATATAAACTGACACATTGAAGTGAAACAATGCTGCAAGACAATGTAAATACCACATTCTAATAATTAGGTTTATGGAAACTACATGTAATCACACTGTCACCTCATTACACTTTTGCATGTGTAATTTATTCTTTTCATTTTATACTACTATACACAGCATTTGAGCATTCTTTGATTATCTGCAAACAATAGTTATTTCTTTTTTCTATAAAAAATGAAGAACATAGATTAAATTACCTTTAAAACTTCACTTTCATGTACTAGGGAAACATTAATGTGTTGATAAATTCTGTGTCTTTTTGTGTTTTGTTCTAACTCAGAAACATTTAATGGTTACAAATAAATAGTGTTTTCTTATTAATACATAGAATAGAAATCCAGATACAATCAAAAGAATGAAATTGTGTTTATGATGAAAGAAATAAAGCAGAAGGTGGCAATGATAGAATAAGAATATGAGGAAATTCAGAAAATTAACAGAATAAAACAAATTTAAAATGAGAAAAAAAACTACAATGTGGCTTAAAATGATCTAATTAAATGATGATAAAACTCAAGCAATATTTGAAGTTTAATGAGAAAAATAAATAAGCATGGACTAATAGACAAGAAATATTTAAACCAGTTATAGTCTCTGATAAAAGAGTCATATTTTTGAATTTTTTTATAAGAGTACATATTCAATTCTAGATGTTTTTTGTGCCAATTAATGTCCCCAGTTTAGAAAATTTCAATAGTTGTGAATGAGTCACTATTAAGGAAAACTTGATAATAGATACATTTTGATCTTTCTGTATTCTGTTGTTTGTAACTTCTTATAAGTATATAATTATTTTAAGATAAAAAAGGTACAAATATAGCAGTAAAGCAAGAAGGGGAGATGTTAAAATGCAAAGGCTCTATAGCACCATCATATGAAGATCAGTAAAAAACACTGAAAATACACAACAGTAAAAAATATCTGTCTACACTTATAATTTTCAAATAATCTATTTTAAATCTACAGGTTGCTATATCACCTTATATAAACATGGAAGAAAGATTAATATTCTTTGAAATGTACCATTTCTACTTGTTTCACAATGAAAAATAATTTAAAAACTCTAAATAAAATTCTAAGAATAATAATTGGTGTTATAGAATGCATAGATGATCTAATTTTTTTTAAATGTTCAATGATTTTGTTGATTATGGTTGAAGTTTCCTATTTTTTAGGTAGGTAAAAACAGATGATGAAATTTCACAAATACTTGGAATCTATGATAGAATATAGATATTTCCACTTTTTTCATGTATTAAACTAAATAAATAGCTAGGCTTGTGCCTCAGCGGTAGAGCACTCGTCTACCATGTGTGAGGCCCTCGGTTCGATCCTCATCATCACATAAAAATAAATAAAATAAAATGGTATTGTGTCCAACTACAACTAATTTAGGAAGTTAAAGATAAAACAGAAACAAACACACATTATTTTATGCCCAAAGTAATCTAGAAATATAATTTTTCATTTAGCAAATGAGATTTTCATGTTCCTGTTAAGGGTTATCATTGTTTGATTCAAAGCAGTTGGTTTCAATATTGAAACACAAGTTATATTTCAGAAAATTACTTCTTTTCTTAATTAACATGCAATTTTCTCAGTATTAAATATGTTCCCTTAGGAAATATTAATGTATCATGTCTTATAGGAAAAATAACATAGAGGTTATTTATAAGTTAAATCTTATTTTCCAAGGGCCAGGCATGGTAGTACATGCCTATAATGACAGTGACTCTTAGGAGGATGATATAAATAGAAGGATTACAAGTTCAATGCTGGTGTCAGCAATTTAGTGAGACCCTGTCACAAAATAAAAAATACAGAAGCTGAGGATATAAATCAGTGGTACAGCATACTTGGGCTCAATCCCCAGTACTGGAAAAAAAATTTTATTTTCAGATAAAAGCCAAGATTATAATTTTTAATATAATTTATCAATTTGATATACCTCTTGTGTATTGAACATTAAGTCATGAAAAGAATTATCATCTCTCATGTATTTGGAATGGTAACATAAAGTTAAATTGTTAGGCACTTTTATTTTCATTAGTAAACGAAATTCAGATTTCTACTTTAATATTTTATATTATGTAGAAATTTATTGAATTAGACAAAGGTGTATGAAAGGAAGGGAGGAGGAAGAAAATAGGAAAGACAGTTGAATGAATCAGACATAACTTTCTTATGTTCATATATGAATACATATTCAGTGTCACTCCACATCATGTATGACCACAAGAATGGGAACCTAATTGGAATGGGTTGTATTCCATATATGTATAATATGTCAAAATATACTGTACTGTAATTATACCTAAAACCAACAAAATATATTAAAATATTTTATATTCTGAATATTAATGGAATATTAGTTTGTAGAAATGTGATTGTTGTTTCTTCAAATTCCAATATACTAACAGTATCTCTTAAATACAATGTGTTCAAACTATCAAAATATATTTATCTTATTGTTTAAAATAAACATTTGACAAAAAAAACAATAAAAAGAAGGAAGGCATGATTAATCTCATCTAATCTGATTCTCCTTAAATTTGTCTAATAGTAAAAAGTCCTGTTTAACACTTAGATAGGCAAGCCAAAATTCTGAATGTAGAGATTTATTCATTATAAAATTTAGTGTTATCTGTTAGTTTTGAGGAAGAATTCATTGGCACAAACAAAAATAATAATATACCACTGAAATCTCTCCTACAAAAAAGACAAGGGCCTGGCCAAGTAACTCAACCCCTCTAAAACAAATTTTTCACGTTTGTAAAATGGAAAGGCTCAGATCCTTCAAATTCTATAAATTTCTGTGTTCTTTGAAAATGAAAGTTACTTTTGAAAATAAAAATGTGAAATCTGCATGTAAATTCAGTAAAAATTAACAAGTATTTTGAAGTGGAAATAAAATCTAGCATAACTTATCTCTACGTAAAGGAAAGGGGTTGACCTTTTCTTAATACCCAAATCCTAAATTGTAGAGAACAGTGTATAGTTATGCATTTTACACCTAGTTTCATCATTAAAATTCTACCTAAAGAATTTACATCTAACACAGTTATAAATTTTCTATGATTAAAAATGAAAGTGTAGGTGGCGCACGCCTGTAATCCCAGCACTTTGGGAGGCTGAGGCAGGAGGATCGCGAGTTCAAAGCCAGCCTTGGCAATGGCGAGGCACTTAGCAACTCAGTGAGACCCTGTCTCTAAATAAAATACAAAAAAAAGGGCTGGGGATGTGGCCCAGTGGTCGAGTGCCCCTGAGTTCAATCCCCAGTACCACACACACACAAAAAAAAAAAAAAAAAAAAAAATGAAAGTGTTTCCAATGCAATCATTCCAAACAGGTGTGCTGCCATTGAGGTTGTACTCCCCACCTGGCCACTTAATTTTACTTTTGAACAACTTCAAGATTTCATATTTAAAACTATTTTTAAGGGGTGGGTGTAACAGCAGAATTAATTAGATAAGTAAAATAATAAATTACTTATAATTTAAAAAAAGTGTTTCCAAAGGAAAATATTCTAAGTGATATTTGTTTTAATGATTAATTTTAAGATGCTTAATTCTGCTGTGTACAGTTCTTGAAAACAGTATCAAATTGTATCTAACACTAGCTTATTTGATGTGTTATTTTTAAACTCAAGTTGTTTACAGTATGAAAAATAAGATATGGTGACATGTACCTACATATTCTAATATAATTATATGATAATTTTTATGAAGCCAATTTTTTACATATTCTTAAGTTATTCAAGTAATGAGTTTTAAAAGCACTTTATTCTATTATTTAGCAAGATTAGAGGATTCATTTCAAAACCAATAATAATGTGCTATGGTTTACCACTTCTTTAAGTATAATATTCTTAATATAGCTGTACATTTATAGCTAACATTTTCTGACAGATATATGCTTTTATGTATGTAAATGCTATATATATTTAATAGGAAAAAGTCACCTTTGAAATATTTATTATTATTTCAAAATATGGAATAAATTTTGTCTTTTTGATGAAGAATTGTAACTTAATATGTAGAAGAATTGGGTTTCATTTTATGATATTTCTTTTGATTAGAAATATGGGCATTTCTATTAATGTTTAATAAGGCACAAATTGCTCAATACTTGAAAATTAGCATTTCTCATTAAATACACACTCTCTGTTACTCACCTCATTAACTGAGCAATTAAAAATTAAGCTACTTGTATTATTATGGTGAAGGGTGAAAGTAGATGTATTTTCAGAAAGGTGTCTCATTCTAATCTGTTTGCCTTCAACCATATACCAGGGTATTATTTCTGTAGACAATCATTTTAATTTTACTTCCAATTTCACAGAATCAATTAATTTTTAAAAGACATTTTCCCACAAAATTAGAAGAAAAAGTCCTTATTTAATTAGACTAAACTAATAGTTACAATTATTGAGGGCAAAGTGTGTATCAGATATACTCTAGAAATTTCATTTTCATCAAGATATTCAAACTCAACAGTGCCACTGCAGGCTATTGAATATGATAATAACTTTTGAATTGGAAAAAATAAGAAAGAAATAGAAAAAAAGAAAACATGAGTTGAACTGAAGTCATTTTGACTTCTGAGTCTCTCATTTTAAAATTACCATTATGTATTAGTTTTCAGTCACAATACAGGAAGATATCCTTGTGATACTTATGTTCTGATGAACATGAAGACTGACCTATGTGACCAAGACTAAGGATCTTCTAGGAAAGAAGAGAACTCTTCTCACAGCTTAATACATTATTTTACATTCAGTTTTTCTTGAATGAGCTGTTACAGGGGATGAATATATTGACTTTTAAGAAAATTTGGAACCAACCCCAATGCCCATCAGCAGATGAATGGATAGGAAAACTTTGGTATATATAAACAATAGAACACTACTCAGCACTAAAAGAGAATAAAATCATGGCATTTGCAGGTAAATGGATGGAGTTGGAAAAAAATAATGTTAAGTGAAGTTAGTCAATCCCCCCAAAAAAAGGGCGAATGATCTCTTTGATATGAATATACTAACTTATAAAGGCAAGAGAGAGGGAATGAGAGGAATGAAAGAGTTTTAATTAGAACAAAGAGGAGGGAGGGAGGGGAGGGGGCAAGGGGATAGGAATAATGGCAGACTGAGTTATCCATGATTACCCTAAGTACATGTATGAAGACACAATTGTTGTAAAAATACTTTATATTAAACCAGCAACTCAAAAAATTGTGCTCTTTATGTGTAATATGAAATGAAATGTACTCTGCAAACATGTATAACAAATTAGAATAATTTAAAAAAATTTAAAAAGAAAACTATCTGAATAAAAGATCATTAAAAGATCAGATTTCTTCATAGAGTGCAACTACAACTTAGAAGATAGTTCCGTTTTGTTTAGACTTGATAAGTCAATGGATTAGTTTACCAATTATGAAATTGTTTAAGTTTGGATGTGAGGTTTCCCTCAAAAGCTCACATGCAAGACAATGCAAGAAGGTTCAGAAAAAAAAATAATTGGGATACAAGAGCCTTAACCCAATGATTGAATTGAACACACTATGGGATTAACTGGGTGGTAATTGAAGGCAGGTGGGGTGTGGCAAGAGGAGGTGAGGAATTGGGGTTGTGGCTTTGGGGTATCTGTTTATATCTGGTGAATGGAGTCTCTCTCTGCTTTCTGACCACTATGTGAGCTTCTTTCAGCTGCCACACTCTTCTGCCTCACCTTGAGCCCCAAGGAATGGAGCCAGCATTCTATGGACTAAGATCTCTGAAACTGAGAGCCCTCGAATAAAGTTTTTCTCCTTTAGAGTTGTTCTGGTTGGGTCCTCTAGTCACAGCATTGATAAAGCTGACTAAAACAGAAATTAAGGAAAAACACAAAGCAAAGAGAAAGAGACAGAAATGTCTTGGTCTTAATCAAATCCATATGGTAACATAAATTTGTCAAGTAGTTTAAAAAAAAAGACTGAATCTGTGCATTTTATGAAGGTGAATTAATCTTTATTGTAATTATATATTTATACACAAAGAGATATGAACAAAATATGACTAAAATATCATACATTTACTGCTATTTATTATTTATTTTTATGTGTTTTATGGATTTAAATGTTTTTATAACTCATTATAACTGAGAAGCAACTAGTTCAGGAATAGAACATTTTGTTATTATGAGTTACAAATACTTGGGCAATTAAACATACACCCCAAAATGTTGCCATTGCTTAAACAAAACTGGAAGTAAAAGTAAAGCAATTGATAATAACTGAAAAAATATTTTACATCTAAGGGAAAAAAGTCTTAATTATCAAAAAAAATCTATGCAGTGATAATCTTCTGGATTAGTCACATGTCTATCAGTATAATGAATACCTGTGATAATTAAATTAGAAGGAAGAAAAGTTCAATTTGGCCTATGGTGTTGAACATTTCAATACATCCTTGGTTGACCCTATTGCCTTTTGGCCTGTGATAAGATAGTATATGATAAGAATACATGGGTAAAATGGCACAAAAATGAAAAAGGAAAGGGTCTCAATATCCACTTCAAGGACATACTCCCAGTGACCTAATTTGCCAGTTACCTAACTTATTTCCAATATGCATCACCTCTTAGATGTTCTATCACTTCCAGTAGCACTATGGGTTAGAAATAAGGACCTCGGGGCATACTTAATCAAACAATAGCACCATATTTATAGAAAGAAAATCAAGAAAGAAAAAAAAATGCCTCATAATTTATATCTAATGTTTTTGAGCTTAACTATTAAAATTTATAAGAGATGACATATTACCATATTGTACTGGAAGTAAATAGGTCCTTATAAACTTGAAATAGTGTTGTATATCATTCAAATGAGGCCATGAAATCACAAGAAGTTTAAATTATTGACAACTAAATTAATTAATGGTAAGATTTGTTAAGCATAATTTAGAAAATAACAAAATATTAGAGGCGTTTAGAAGATCCTGTGAAAATGACTAGGGTAATTTGCCTTGTCCATCTCCCTTACTTTCTTCTGTTTAAAACTATGCCAAATTGAAATATTAGATTGAATCAATAATATACATATTTTCTAAATTTGGGAAGTATGTAAAAAGATGCTCAGATTTAACAAACAATTGCAAAGTAATTTGTGTGATACATATGTAAGGGTTGTTTTTTTTTATTTTTAGCAAAATATGCCTGTACATAGTTTTTAAAACTTCTGTGCTGATTTCTAACTCTTAGAATATTCCTTTGGTTTTTACTGCCATGTTCACAAATGACAGAGGTATTTCTAGTTTTTATTTGAAACAGATCATGATATATAGACTTTTGAACACAATAGCTATCATGGCTTGAAACAGGCAGGTATGCATAAGTCATTTATTGATGTTTACATAGCATGATTTGTGCACCATTACACATGATATGTTCAATGCATTTCCTGCCATTCAGCATTTTCCAAGTGTTTGTCTCTCATTATCAATGTATATTTCAATGGGTTGTGAAAAGTGGTATGAATACAGCACATTAAGCAGACTTTCATTAGTTTCTGTGTATATGTCTATGTTGCATAGCTTCAAAAGAATCTTGTATTATTTTTCATTAAATGAATCTGCACAGTTAGCATATCTAGGAGAAGTAGTTGGAGAAGTAGTTAGGAGTGGGTGCTAATGGGTCGCGGAGCTATCTAATCTATAAAAACATAAACTGAAGGTTATTTATGATTAATGCCACAGTTGCAGAGTTTCTGGCTAATCTTATATCTTCTATCCACTTTGAGTTGACTTTTGAGCAGTGTGAGAGATAGAGGTCAAGTTTCATTACTTTACATATGGATTTCCACTTCTCCCAGCACCATTTGTTGAAAAGCCTATCTTTTTGCAACATGTTTTTTGGCACCTTTATCTGGTATCAGATAACTGTATTTATGTGGGTTTGTCTCTGTATCTTCTATTCTAGTCCATTGGTCTTCATGTCCATTTTGATGCCAGTACCATGCTGTTTTTTGTTACTACAGATCTGTAGTATAATTTGAGGTCTGATTTTGTAATGTATCCAGCAGCACTCTTTTTGCTCAGGATTGTTTTGGATGTTCTAGGTTTCTTAATTTTCCAAATGAATTCAGCACTACCTTTTCTAGTTTTGTGAAGAATATCATTGGTATTTTGATGGGCATTGCACTGAAATTGTATAAATTTATGTATGTTAATCTTGTATCCTATTATTTTACTAAATTGATTTTCAGCTCTAGAAGTCTTCTGGTGGAGTTATGTTTGGGGTCTTCTAAACACAGGATTATGTCATAAGCGAACAGTGGTAATTTGAAGTCTTCTTTTCCTATTTGTATCTCTTTAGTTTCTTTCTCTTGCCTGATTGCACTAGATAGATTTTCCAGGACTATTTTGAATAGGAGTGGTGAGAGTGGACATCCTTTCTTGTTCCTATTTTTAGAGGAAGGAAATGCTTTCAGATTTTCTCTGTTTGGTATGATGTTGTCCTTAGGTTTGTCATATACAATCTTTACCATGTTAAAGTAAGTTCCTTCTATTCTAAGTTTCTCTTGTTCAAGTATTTAAACATGATTGGGGCTATAGTTCTTCAAATGCTTTTTCTGCATCTATTGACATAATCATTTGATTATTGTACTTAATTCTATTTATGTGGTTAATTATGTTAACTGATTTGCATATGTTGAACTAACCTTATATCTCTGGGATAAAATCCACTTAATCATGGCACACTATTTTTAAATGTGTTTTTGTACATGGTCTGCCAATATTTTGTTAAGTATTTTTGTATCTATGTTCATCAAGGATATTGACCTGAAGTTTTCTTTCCTTGATGTGTCTTTGCCTGTTTTTGGTATCAGAGTGATAATGGCTTCATATAATTAACCAGTGCTCTCTCCCTTTCTATTTAATGGAATAATTTGAGGAACAATGATATTAGTTCTTCTCTAGAGGTCTGGTAAAACTTCTCTGAGAATCTGTCTGGTCCTGATCTTTTCTTTGTTGGAAGGCTTTTAATAGCTGCTCCAATTTTATTACTTGCTATTCAGCTGCTTAAGTTTTCTTTATCTTCATGGTTAAACTTGTGTAGGTCATATGTCTCCAGGAATTTGTCAATATCTTTAAGATTTTCTATCTTATGAAATATAAATTTTCAGAATTGTTTCTAAAGATTCTCTGGATTTTAATGTCTGTGGTAATATTTTCTTTTTCATTTCTAATTTTGTTAATTTGAGTCTTACATCTCTTTCTTTTGGTTAGTTTTATGACATGTTTATCAATCTTATTCATTCTTTTAAAAACCCAACTCTTTGTTACACTAATCCTTTGAATTTGTTATTGTTGTTGTTCACAATGTCATTGATTTGGGCTCTGGTTTTAATAATTTTCCGTCATACTGATTTTTGGTATTTGTTCTTCCTTCCTTAGTGCCTTGAGATATAATGTTAGACTATTTATTTGGTATCTTTCTAGTTTGTAAAAGTGTGAACTAAGTGGTATAGACTTTTTTCTTATAACTGCCTCATACAGTTCCAGAGATTCTGATATGTTTTATCACTATTCTCATTTGTTTCTAAGCATTTTTTAAATTTCTCCCCTGTTTTCTTCTGCCACTTATTCAATGTTCAAAATGATATTATTTAATCTCCAGGTGTTAGAGTGGTTACTATTTTTTATCTTGTCATTGATTTCTAATTTCATTCCATTATGATCTGATAGGAGGTAAGAAAATGTCTCTAACTTCTGTATTTGTTAAGACCTGCTTTGTGACCTAAATATGATCTATTGTAGAAAATGTTCTATGTGTTGCTGAGAAGAAAATCAATTAAGGAATTCAGTCATTGATGAATGAAATATTCTATAGATATCTTTTAGATCCATTTGACTAGTAGTGGCATTAAGTTCTGAAGAGTCTTAATTTATGTCTAGGTTATCTATCTATTGGCAGGACAGTTGTTTTACAATCACCCAAAAGTATTACATTGTTGTTTATTTGATTCTTAATATTGAGAAAGGCTGTTATTATGTACATAGATTCACCATTGTTTGAGGCATAAATATTTATCATCATTGTATATGGTTGGATGATTCCCTTAGCCAGTATGGAGTGACTTTCTTTGTCCCTTCTGATTAATTTTGGCTTGAAGTCCACTTTGTCTGATGTGAGAGGAGGTACCCCTGCTTGCTTGCATCTACCATTTGAATGGTATATATTTTTCCAATCCTTTCACCTTCAGTGTGTGGATGTTGTTGTCTATATGGTGAGTCTCCTGCAAACTCTCCTATTGTTGAGTCTTGATTTTTAATCAAATCTCTTAATCTATGTCCTTTGATGAATAATTTAGACCATTTACATTCAATGTTGATTTAAGAGAGATTATTTTTATTTCCTGCCATTTTTGTTTATTTCCGATTCTTAATTCAGACATGATTCTTCTTTATTGAATATTCATCTAGTACAATTTATCCCTATGCTGATTTTCATTTTTACTTTTCATTTTTGTTTTAGGTTCTATAGAATACAATATATACATATATGTTATTAAATGGCTAAACCAAGCTCATTGTTTATAAACCTTGTGTTAGCAGTATGGTGAACCTCTTGGTATTTCCTCCACTATCTTATATTTCTCTTTATTCACTTACCTCTGACTTTTTATTTTACTATTTGGTAACTTTTCCCAACTCTGTATTCCAAAATGATAACATTTTGATTTTTAATTGTTGTCACTTATTACTGTTGCTATTACTATTTTTCATTATTTCATTAACAAATGTTCTTTCTTATTTTTTGGATGCAATATTTTTCATTACTATTATCCTGTTCTGTTAAATTTTCCTGGGGGTATCTATCAGAAGAAATTAATTATAGAATTAAAGAAAATGTTATGTTCCTTGCTTCGTCGCTATGTCCTCTGAGCTGACTCTTATTTCTCTAACTCATATGCTAAAAACTTTTCTCAAATATTGATTTTTATTGGCTACCAGTTCATTTTTTAGTATGACACACTAAACACCTGATCAAAAACTGTGTGTCTAAGCCATAGTAACTGATGGACCTCAATACAGACTGATTTAGTAATGAATCACATATTCAATTGTATGGGGGTGCTCAATGATGTCCATATTTGTAGTTATTTTCTCTTGTGCTGATCAAATTCTCCAAAAAAAAAATCCTTTAATCCTTAAAATTTTAACTTCAATTTCTAAAAGGCAAGGTGAAAAGGGACTTGTGAGTTATCCCCATTCAGTCTGTGCTTTAAATCAATAAGTAGAACACTACACTTTTATTCTACTGTGCCCAGAATCCAAAGTCCAGAGTATCATTAATTCAAAAATTTTTCCTTTGCCTAGTTTGTCAATGTGAGGGGCAAATTTCCTAGGCATGAGATTGGAGTAGAAATATGGGAATCCCATTGCTTATACTTCACACTGATAGTTTATATACCCTCCTGCTTCTCTATCTCCTTTCTTATTACTCCCATTTGAATATCCCCTTGCACACACACATGCACACCCACACACACCACACTCCTTCTAAAGTGTCTAGTACCTTCAGTTGCAAATCTTTTAAGGAATCTGTTATCCAAATTGATTTTCTTCTTCTTTTTTTTTTCCAGCTAACTTGATTTTCTTTTTTTTTTTTTTTTTTTCTAGCTACCCACGTGACCGCCAGATTTCATCTTATTTGTTCTGATAAGCTGTTATTACCCAGTCATTCATTTCTAATGATACAAAATTAAGTTTGAAATCCCTCATCTGGTCTAGTTCTAGGTTGTTTAAAGAGAATTTTTATTTCATTTATTTGATTCAATGTTGATGGAGGATTGGGAAGTAGTAAACTCAAAATCTTAGGTTACACAAACATTTTTGTTTTTACCAGTTATACAATAATTCATCCAGAAATAATTAAGGACACTATGTATTGTTTTATATTCATTTATCAGTTAGAAACATTCAGTGCCATTCATTTATTTATCTGTTAGGTTCTTATGTTACTATGTGCCATTATCCAGGCTAGGTTTTATGTGCAGTTAGTAAACTAGTGAACATGATGAAAACAGAAAAGTTTTCTCATGAACTTACATTCTAATGGGGGATTCAAACCCCAAATAAGTTTAAAAAATCAAAAAGATTATTTCAATTAATGACAAGAATTAAGAACTAATCTTAAGAAGATAATGTGAGAGTAGCTAGTGGATGGCTGGGCTGTAATGAGTTTATCACTGGGAAGACCTTTCTGATGTTTGGGATAAGGATAGGTTCATAAGAGTTCGACCACACAAAAAGGCAGTGTAAACAACACAGTGGTCCAAAGTAAGAATGTGCTTGCCATTTTGGGGAAAGCTAAGAAGTACATGGCTGAGAGGCATATTAAATGAGGTATGAATTGTAGGAAGGGAACTACATCATGCAAGCTCAATAGGCCACAATATGGGGTTTGGATATTATGTAAACTGAAGAATTAAGCAAGAAAATTGCCTTCATTCATCAGCTAGAATTTACTGTGTTCCTACTGTGTTTCAGATAGTGCTCTATGTTCTAGCAGGAGATCACAGACCTCAGAAGCCCTTGTGTGCTCTGCTCTGCTCATTCCATATCTCTAATCAGCTGACAGGTCAGTTAAGGGTAGTTGGTTTAGAACAACATCCAGTGAAATGGCTTATCTCTGCCCCTTGCAAGGTGCAGCATACACTGTTTGTTCACCTAGCAGCTGAGCAAGATTCTAAGAGGAAAAGTAGAAGTGCACAAAGACTTCTAGAGCCTAGGCTCAGACCTAACACAACTCTGTTATGTCACTGTATACTAGTCTAAGCTAGCCTGATTCAAGCAGAGGGAGAAGAGATGTAAGTCCTTTCTGGGAAGATTTGCAAATTGCATTAAAGGGTACACACACAGGAAGGAAGAAAATATTCTGGCCATATTCAGTAATCCATTTAGGTTTAATCATTTAGGATTGTTGTTTTCTTGTTCTCTTTATTAAATAGAATATGCACTCCAGTGGTACATGGGATAAACAGAAAGGCAAGAATTTTCAATTATGGGAAATGATATGTAGGCTAATAAGCTATGATTATAATAAGTTAGACAACTTACATTTGGAAAATCCTTTTGTATTTCAAAGAGCAGAAGTTAGCAGGCTATTGCCTATGCCTATACATTTTCGTAATCAATTATGGGCACTCAAATATATGAACATTGTAGTGATTGGTTGTAGAACACACCTAGTGGTTGATAACTTACTTATGTAAATTAAATGAGGGGATTAAGGAAATATGCATGTCCTCACATGGTCATATTTCTAAATCTGCCATCATGAAACTAAGATGAAGACCTCTCATATATCAGTTTTCCAAATGAATTCATGTCCATATTTTATGTTTTTATGAAGAAATAAGGGGAAAAAAGAAAGAAAGAAAAAATAAAGACCAAAAAGAAAGAAAGAACTATATTTCTGATGACTCTTTTCTATGGAGTCATAAGCATTAGGAATTATGAATAGGTATTTAAATCATTGTGGTGTCAGGCAGGTGGACAAAAACAGAATAAAAGTGCCATAGAAAAGTCTTAACTGTATGCTTGATAATGAGGTATAAAAGGAAGATAGAACTAAATTTATATAGTTAAAGTTGCAGATAAATATTTTGTAGTTCTCTGACTAAGGGACTTCTGATGTTTTAACAATAGCTTTCTGGCACATACTAATTTTTAAATACTCAGTGTACAAAAATAGTAGTGACTGGCAAGATATAAAAATATGAATCAATTTAATTGTAGCAAATTTTAATACTTAAATATTGGTACCACAGTCACATCACATTTCCAGTGTTCCACATTCAAATGGGACTAGTGGAAGACTAATTGGACTGAACCAATATAGAAAACATCCATCATTGCCAGAAGTTCTATTGGACGGAGCTGGTTTAAATAAAACTTCATCCTGTTGAGTAATATTAAAGTAATATAAAGAGAAACCTAATACACAAATGTGACTATTATAAATAATTGGACAAAGACCAAGTATATCACTATGATTCTTCCTCTCATAATTCAAGTTTTGGTTTCAATTCCAAATCCCCAAACTTCAGAATATACATTCTTTGGAGCACAATAGTGAACAATACCAAATAAAACAAAGAACAAAAGATAACATATACATAAAGATGGAAAATAGCTATTACTTATACATGACTATCAACCTGGAAATTCCACAAAAATCAACTAAGGAATCTAAGAATTGCAAAAAGTCAATAAAAATCAGTAATAAGAGAATCAGGCATCAGTAGTTCTCCACATCATATATAACAACAAAACAAATCTGTGTCTGGTCTCTTTAACTCAACACTTTTAAGATCCTTCATGTTGTTGTGATTATTAGGGATTTGTTTCTTTTCAATAGTGAAGTGTTGCATCATATGAATGTATCTCCTTTTGATAGACATTTGGATGGTTTCCAGTTTTTAGCTATTATGAGTGAGACTGAGGCTATGAGCCGATTTTGTACATACCAGATGGGATTTCTTTTAAAATGGACAAATTAATTATACATTTTACCTCAAAAAGTAAATCCCAGTAAGAAATATGTAAAACAAATAAAAATACTGAAAATAAAAATACTGAAGGGAAAATGTTCACCTAATTTAACAACAAAATGTCAAATATAGTTGTAGGAAAAAATACACAAACACACACGTTCTGTCATATTAATAGGAAAAAATGTGTCCTATTCAATGGATGATGTTAGGACAATTGGGTGCTTTTTTAAAAAGGTTAATTTAGATTTCTAGCTCATGCCACAAAATATATTTTATAAATCAAAAATGTTTGTAAAAACTGAGAGGCTTATACATCAATATTGGGGAGAAAGAATGGGAAGACACTGGTATTATTTTGGATGGTTCATGTCAGGGGGAATTTGTTAGTATTACTCCTTGATGTATAAGATTATACAATATTTGGCACAATTATGATAAATATTGAGTAAAGTTATCCATATGATTAGAACAGAGAGGATTCAAAGGACACAAGAATTTTAGCTTAAAAACTAGAAATGTTGTTTGCTAACTAGAGAGAAAGACAGACAGACAGACAGACAGACAGAGTAATAGCCTGTGGTATACCATAGTATGAAGTCCTCTAAAGATTTTAGAGAATTTAAAAATAAAAAATTGATTGAAGAGTTAGATCATTTCTTTATAATCACATATCTAAAATTCTAGGAAAGTCACATGCATATTCAGGGGTGTGTGTGTGTGTGTGTGTGTGTGTGTGTGTGTGTTTGAATTATACAATGATTGCTGAGCCCATGTTCTGTGAAACTTTTCCAATACTATTTTGAAAAATAATTAGTTGTTCAACATCGTGTTTTTTCTCCCCATGTGCTCATTAAACACTGATATTATGTTCACTAGAAAACAAAGCACTTGATTATTAATGTTAGTTTTTTAAAAATAGAAAGTAACATTATTTTCTCAAATTGTTGTTGTACATTTCCCTTAAAACTTTTGTGACATCATCACTTACGTTTATGAGATTTAAATATTAAAGAGTATATAATTTTAATATATAAAATATTTCACATTATTTTGTTTCTGATATTTCAAAAGCATATATTAAACTTTTTTGCTACAGGAAATATTTTGAGAGTACCAATGTGTAATACATATATGAAAAAGGGATAATATCAGAAACATTAGTTACATATATCTGACAGTGAATTAAAAAGGTAGCTGTCGTTAATGTAATGATTTAATGCTTCCGTGAAACTATTAGCAATAGTGTGATTATATAATTTGTCATGAAACTGGAAATCAGTTTAAGAGGAAAGAGGTTGCTCTTAGTAATTATGCGCAAATATATGCATACATCATGACTGCCCTGAGCAAACCAGGATGTAGAGCCACAATAGATATAGAGAAGACATTACTTCTTTATGGTCTGCTAATCATGAGAGAACTTTATTTGAGTCTACTGGGGTATATCTGACAGGGCAAACATATTGCGGTGAGTGAGAGGTGACTTCCTTCTAAAGTGAATTTTTGATCTAAAACTCTTTACTTCAATATTTTCACTAGGAAGAGTAAACACATAGATTATTAAAACCAAGTCTCATGATGGACTACAAGAGAATATTGCTGACCATAGCTTCATTCTTTGGTGAATGATACTCATTTCTGAGACACAAATGCAGATAAATCAACAAAATCAGGTCAACAAAAGGACATTAGTGAACAGACATTTATATATGAAGAATATAAAATGGCTTACACAAAAAATGGAAGGATTTGCATAACTGAAAAGTCCAAGCTATATCAGGATTTATATGCAGACAGAATTGAGGATCAAATAAGGTCACAAAATATCATCTTTGGCATACCCTCATTTGGGTTAGTTCTACTTTGAGATAGGCTCAGCAGTGCCCAGAGTGTTCCACATTTTACAGTCCAAATGCATGAAGAGAAGCAAATATGAAGTTCAACAAAGAACTGATTTTCCCAGAAGGATTTTAATGTGCTTTGATGAGCATATTGAAGGCCAATCATGAAGGCTGAGTGAATGAAGAATGTGATTGGCATAATTCTAGATTCATGCCCCACACTGAGCTTACATTGGTTTCAGCTTAGCTGAAATTTCTTTTCAAACCTAAACCAGGGGCTATTTCAGAAACAGAGTAAATGGCAAAATATATACATAAATAGCATTACACACTCTCATTTGCTTCTCTCCCCTTGATTTTTACTCCTTTTCTTCATTCATGCCATCATTCTTCTTCTATTATTATCACTTGCTGCCTACTGTTCTATGAGCTCTCTGCTACTGTAATTCCTACATGATTTACTCCATCGATTGCACTAGAGAGGAAATGGGAATGGAGGAAAGGAGAGGCCTCTGGAGATCATCAATATTGTGCAGGAAACACAAATCCTTTTGCAACTGTGTCAGGGACAATCATTTTCATTCCTCTAGGCTTCCATTTTCTGGTGTGCAAAATCAAACACTTGTGCCTATTTTTAAAAGGTTACTGTGAGGACTAAACATAACAAACATAAGAACATAAGGTTGGTATTCTAAATAACCAAATGGCCAAAAAGTTGTCAGTCATTTTCTTCCAAAAAAGGAAGAAATGCTTTTGCTTAGAGGATTTTAAAGTGTCAAATATGGATCATGAGAAAAAATATTGGTGAAAATCTGTACATTTGTACTTGTAACACACTTGACAATAAGACCCTTATGTTAAAAAAATCTGTTAGATTAACAAAGATCTCATCCCCAAACATGAATTTTCCTTTTTAATTTTTCCCTGTTTTTAAAACATTCAGCCATTGGTTAAAACATTAAATTCTCATTTGATTAGTAAAGTATTTATGTATAAGAGACAATAGTATTTGAAGTAATGACTAGTATCTTTTCGTTTTGTGTGATTTAACAGAATTCTCATGCAATATTTTAGGTAAATATTTACTTGTTTTTACTGCATACTTACTAGTAATACTTTATATAATTTTCCAGTTCTTCTATTAATTATAGCTTTTTTTGGAATTTATCTCAAAAAGTACATAAATGTGATCAAGTCAGATATTTAAGCTGACCTCTAATTTATGTGTACTACTTGCTAAAGAATAATTAAATCTTTCATTATTTTAAGCATTGAACTCCAACATAAAACATAAAAACTGAATGTAAACATATGAACATATTTAAAGCTTTGTGAATTGATATAGCAAACTATATTCACTCAATAACAGAAAAGATTTTGAAAGCATTCACAATGACAAAATATTTTTTTTTTCCTTTTTGAATGTTGAAATGTGTTTTTTGAAAACATTTCCTTTACCTGTTGATATAAGAGTGAGAGAAAGACATAATTATTAGAAAATTCTCTCCTAATTCTTCTCAAATTGACCAAAGGTATTACTTCAGCAACAATTAACAGAGTTATATCACAAAGGTTTATTTCTCAGTTATCAGTTTCTCTCCACCTGAATATTGATGTTTTTTTACTGATGACTTCCCTCTACTATTCTGCTATAAAGAACTTTGTTTATGATGTATATATGTCCTTATTCCCCTATCATATTACAAGTCACCTGCTGAAGTACCAAGTTGTATTTTTTTTTCTTTATCCCCCCAGTGTTGAGAATCAAAACCAGGGCCTCATGAAAGCTATACAAGTATTCTAATTCTTTGCTACACTTTCAGCTCCCCAAACAACAAAGCAAACATAGACATGAGATACACATTTACCATTTGTATGTTTTCTAGAGTTCACAAGAAGAGTTAGAGTTAACTTCATATATTTAACAATAGTAGTTGTAACTAAGCTGTGCTTTTAGGGAGAAAGAACACATGCATATTAAATATCAAGTCCATGAGGACACATAACATAACCTATAACAAGTCTGAGTGAAAATATCCTAGAAGATATCTATATGTCTCAGACTTTGCTATGGAACTCTTTGGGACACAGGAAAAGAAAAGGGCTTATGTAAAAATTTTCACTGTACAATTATCATAAATGTGGGCATTCTTATTAACTCCTTTTTGAAAAATTGACTTTTAATAAAGATGTACATGTAAGGTTATTGAATATTCTGTAAAATAAATACTTAACAATTAGAATGGAAAATACCAAACAAGAAAGGCAGTTTAAAAAAATCAGGATGTGTTTAGACTTTTAGATTCAAATGTGACTTTCAAGATATATTAAAAGAATAGGAACAAAATTGAAACTAGCTGTGAAACTAAAACTAGCATTCATTGAGCATATGTTATATATGAAGCACGCTTACATATGCCGTAATATTACCTTTTCTCAGGTAATAGGGATGACTCTATTTTACACATAAGGAAAAATAATCACAGAGGAATTAAGTAAAAAATAGATAATAAGCAACAGATAAGATAATAAACAACAGTTCTGGCAAAGCAACCAAGGCTGAACTTTTAATACCTCTATTCAACACTTTCCCTACTCCCATGAAGCAAGTATCAAACATTATACTGTTTCATATTGTGTTATAACACATCATATTGTTACTTTAGAAATCCTGAAGGTCTCTGAGGCTCAGGGAAAAAAAAAAAAAAAACGGGACTGTACACAAAAGAGAAGCACTGTCACAGACACAAATAGCTAACAAGAATTTGAGGAAGAATATGAAAATAGATGTTTATGCATAACATGGTGTTTATCATCAAATTGCTAACTGCATTAGGTAATATGAGAATTACTTGCCATGAAAACCCTAAGATCTTGTTGATTATTACCAGTTATTTAATACATATGCAACACCAGTTATCTTACTAACATTTATAAAGCAAAAAATATGACAAAGTTCATTTCCCTCTACCTAATATCACCTTTGATTTTGTCCCTGTAACCTGTGTTGTATCCATTATGTACACATTCCTTAGAACTAAATAAACAAGTAGGAAAAAAAATATTCAAAGTGAGTATGAAATTACTTATTTGAAATTATGAAGGAAAATAAAAGAATTGCCTTTCATTATGATAATGTAATAAAAGATTCACCTATGTGCTGATATGCACTCAACTACCCACTATACAAATGCATAACTACCTGTCAGTAGTAATGACATTAAGCTGTTATAAACATGAAATGATATTCAAGTTCGGTTAAGAAAGATAAACAATATGGCATTAAAAGAAAGTTGAAGTTGTAGGTCTACCTTTCTCCAATTTTCAGTCAACAAATTAACATGGTAAAATTCTTATTGTTGTTCTCCTGCTTCATAATAGATTCACTGTTGTATTTATCCTGCTTAAACACTCATAGTTAATGAGCCTAAGATCATGGATTTGAGGTCTTTGGGGGCCAATTAGCTTTAATATATTTTTCAACTCCAGGCTATACCTAAATCCTAGAGAGGAATCCACAGTGTATATGATGCTTTCCCAGAGAAATAAGACAGAAAACTTGTACATTGAACTAAATAAATATGTAAAATTGTATTTCCTAAAAATGGATTCCCTCAAGTGCAAGTGTTCTTAAAGGTAGCCAGAAGCAACAACACTGCATTATAAAATGGTGACACACTACAGAATTTAGTATTGAAAAGTCCTCAAGAGATTTTTTTTTTTTTTTTTTTTATAACATGGGTTTGCTATTGAGATGTGTAATCCATGTGATATTCGAGTCCATACTGTAGAGTGGTTTAAATAGTATATAAGTTCAAACCAGAAAAGAGCAAATTTGGAATAGGCGGGTGAAGGAAAGACAACCTGTTTAGGAAAGAAGAAATGAACAAGTACTGTTGGGGTCTTTTTTTGAGTTGCTGGGGTCTTTAGCTCCCCCGCTAACCCAGCATAGGCTCCTCCAGCTGGCGGAAAAGACTGGGGGGAACACGCCCCAGCGGAGGCAAACTTGGGAAAGGTAAAGGCCGACTGACCACCCACACCCAGCCCTCCTTTCAGAGGACAAACAGACGGGTCAGGGAGAATATTCAAGGCACGAACTCAGTTTATTGAGAAAGTTTGGACAGTCTTATAGAGGACATGGGCCAATCAGCAGAAAGATTATAGGAATACATAGGGAGCATGGGTGGATTACATGGGCGAGCCCCTGGCCTATCCTTAGGGTGGTTTCAGTTCTCATGACACATCAGGGGAACATCTTCTGATTAGGCCAAGTCTCATATCAGGGAGTGGGGCAACCAGAGGGTTAAGTTTTTCTATTCTTTTGGCAGATGTGTTCTTAAGTCCCCAACAAAGTACAACAAATAAAGGACAATTAAAAAGCTCTAAGTAAAATAATATTAATAAATTAAAACTTTGCATATATTATAATTAACATATATGCTTTCAACTCATCAGTTAGAATATATAGTCAACTGCCCACTATACAAAAAAGCAATAATCATCAAACTGGCTTAAAAATAAACCAGGTAGTGCATTTACAAAATATATCCTTAAAGTATAAAAATTATAATTTTGAAAATAAATAGTTGGAAAAATATATGTAGGGAAAATGTATAAATGCAAGCTTTTCTGATGCAATAAAATGTTTTATTATAAATACCAGAAATAAGAAATTTAATACCAAAAAAAGATTTCTAGATATAAAATATGTATCATGATAAAAGTTATAATTCCACAAGGAAAACAAAAAATTCTAAATTTGCATGGACCTAAATACATCAGTTTCAATATATATAAAGGACATAACTGCAGAGACAAATAGATAAATGTACCATGATTGTAGAAATTTTTGTTGTAGCCCTCTCATTAACTTGTCAATTAAAGTGACCATAAAGAATAAACAAAAAGACTATGTATGATTTAAATTTAAGCAAGATAATTTACAAACTTAAACTATTAAATTTACATAAATTGCTGTATCTAACTGGAGAACACACCTTTGTTTTTTTCAAGTTCATTTTCCAAAATTTGACAATATATAAATGAAGCCGTCTGTAGCGATTTGCCACTGGCAACACTGGCACTGCGGGAGAAAACTCAGAGGCAGGATGGAAAACGAAAAAGTTCTTTTATTCTTCTCTCTCTGGCTTCTGCAATCTCTAATACCATACACACTTTCACAAAAAAACACGGCACACACTTTTACAAAGAACCACAACACACACACAATAGCGTTGATCTAGCATGCTTTCTCCTGGGCACAGTCTCACGCACTCAACCAGAATGGCGCCGGGGAGCTTTTTCTCCCGGGGTAAGTCTATTTAGATCCCGCGCAAGTCCCCCAAGATTCTGGGCCAAGTCCCGCAAGCAAGATTTTGGGCCAAGTCCCGTGAACAATTAGGGCTTCTGCATATAAAACCATAAACTAGTTCTAACAAATTTCAGAAATCACACCATAAAGATTGTGTTCTTTGAAGACAATGCAGTTAAGCTAGAAATCAATAACAATGAGAATATTTACAAAATTTCATATATACTACTTTGTAATAAACTTCAAATAACTTTTCAAAGAAGAATTCATAATCAAAAGTAGATAATACTTATAATTGAAATAATAAAAGTATCACATAACAGAACACATGCAATATAGCTAAAGTGATATTTAGAAGTAAATTTAATCTTTAATGCTTATGATAAAAAGAAAAAAATGCTGAGAACTGACAACCAAATAGCCTTATAATGCAATTATAAAGCAAACTACAAAATAAGCTAAAAGGAATTAAAAGGAAGAAAGACAGAAACTAACAGCATATATACAGTAAACTTTTATATTACAAAGACCAACAAACTTAATTCCTCACAGAACAGGAACATCCCAGCCTGGTTCTTAGGCTGTAATTCATTCTTGGGCCATGCATTCTGTTTGGTCAGTTCTTATTGCTAAGTTCCTATTGTTAATTATTTAGAATATCCATTCTGACTATAAGCTCTTCATTCTTTTCTCTATCACTCTACCAAGGCAAAACTAGATCACAACATGTTGTTTAAGTGAATACATAATTTCTTGTCTTATCTAAATTTGGGCAGATTTTTTTTTAAAATTAGAAATCTGAAATCTCAAGAGAAAAAGAAAACAGGCAAATTTTTGAACAATATTTATTTAGTTGTGTTTTGTTTCATTTTTTCATTATGAGCATTTTCAAGTGTTAGGAGAGTAAAGAAATATACTATACCAAAATTAAGTAAGTAAATCACCACTATAAATGAAATATTGTTTAGTGTATGTGTAACAATTTAAACAAGGAGGAAATAATCTTGTATATAATCAATGATATTAGAAATACTAAATTTTGATAGCAAGAGTATAGTTATGTGTCACTCACATCTGGTGCGGAGGAGGGAATGGATACCCATAGGAGGGATGGGCTGGCTACAAAATACAAGGTATGAAAGTAATAACAGAAATAAAGACAAAAGGCAAGAATAGCTTTAAAGCAGGGGCATGACTGGTTGAGCTGACCAGAAGGATCTGCCTTTAACAAAGAAGCCCATACTTGCTTTATTTATAGTGGTAAAGATCAAAGGGGATCCTTAGATATAAGGTTTCAGTGTGGGAGGAGTCTTATCTCAGTGCTTGCTTCTTGCTGTGGCAGTGGTCCTGCAGTAAACAGGTTGTGTTGTTCTTGATAGGTTATTCCCATCTCTGGCTATACCTGAAATTGAGTGGTGAGCTAGAACAGGGTGCCAATGTGAATTGACATTCTCCAACCAGTGGATTCCACTTAGGAGTTCCCCAAACAGGGCTTCCCTGCCTAATGGCTCTAAGGTTGCTCAGTTCACATACTTCCAACAATTACAGTCCTGGAAATGATCTTAGAATTTTACTTATCTCTTGCATTGTAATCATTATTGGAATACATGGAAATTTAATATATCACAAATACTACAAGCATTCACTAATTTTATGTTTAAAACAGATAACTATATGTGAACATGTACATGCATATATAAACATGTGAGTGCATGTGTGTATATAGGTAAACTCCTAAATGTTTCTCAGTGAAAATGTTACACCATATATCCCATGCATGTGACTATAAGTGCTACTACTAAGACCAGTGTCTTGTGGAGAAACCTGTTTTCCCAGAATAAGAAGACTAATTCTAAAGGAGACCCTTATAATTGCTTTAATTGAGAGTTTTAAGTACTCTAGGATTACATTTTCTTAGATACTTGTTACACTTGGAGAAAATTATATTTCATACTGAGTGAATCAGAATTTATTATGATATCACTTTATTTTTTATTATTATATCACTTTTTTAAAAAAAGTAGTTTTTCTCTTAAATTTCTTTTTAGTATCACTCTAAAAATAAATCTTCTTTATTACCAGTTCTAAATAAATTTGTTTGCTTGGAAATAAGATCTAAGGATATGTGCAGAGTCTTGTTTCAATTAACTTCTGTATCCAGAGAGAGGACAAAGGCTTATAAAACAGAAGAAAAACTATTTTGATTATAAAATTTGTAAAGGTTGTAATTCTAAAATTTATTGGAGATATTTAATCCAAGAGTAGTTATTTGCAAATAAGGAAGTGAACAATGTGGTACTCAGATGGTTCTAAATTGGAGTTCACTGATTTGCTTGTTCTCTAGCTCTGTGGCCTTTAAAAAATGGTTTTATTTTTCTAGACTTATATTTTTCTAGCACATAAAATATAGATATGATAATACCTACCTCATAAGCTGTTGTAAGATTTTTAAAGTTGATTCGTACTCAGCTCAGTTAATTCTACAGTCTAAGCACTCAGTGAAGGTTTTTTGTTACCATACTACTAAAGGATATGCAGTGATCTTTGGATGATATTTTGGGGTCTGTGAAAAATCTGCATTTCTGAC
This sequence comes from Tamias sibiricus, assembly GCA_025594165.1. Taxonomy (NCBI): domain Eukaryota; kingdom Metazoa; phylum Chordata; class Mammalia; order Rodentia; family Sciuridae; genus Tamias; species Tamias sibiricus. Next base: position 102,187,687 of record CM046663.1, on the reverse strand, counting down.
TCATTTTACTCTCTGCATTGTAAGAGCCTTAATGAGGAGGTAGCTAAGATGGCAGCTGGCTGAGAGCCAAAGAGGAGGCATTTAATTGTTTTCTCCTGACCTTAATGTAATCTACTAAGATTCTTTCTGTGCCTGTGAACACTGTGTGACGCACCTGTAAGTTGAGCTTGTGACACGTGTATACTTGTTAAGGTGAAGGGTATTTAACCAGGTAGGGTTGGAGTTGTATGGGGGGTTGTTGTTGGAGTTGGAGAGAGAAGTCAGCAGAGAAAGCAGAATAAAGAACCTACTCATTCCCAGTCTGCCTCCGAATTCTTTCCCGCGGTATTGTTGCTGCAGGCGGCTGCAGCTGCAGGCGGTAACACTGCATTAAGGATATCTCCAGACTTTCAAAATATGAATTATTTCATTAACTACGACTTCTCGACTGTTTCCCTCTCTGTTGGAATATTTGTATAATAAAATCCTATACTTACAAAGTGTATATCGAGTAAATTTTATGTTCAAATGTTATTGAATGAGGATATCAGCACTGCATTTATAAGTGTTAACAGAATAAAGCATATCCAAACTGCCAATGCCTAAGTTGAGATTCATGGAAGGGTTTAAATTTAAATATATTGCACTTATTCATTAATTTTTAGAACCACAGCAAATAACAGAGGATCTTAAAAAGGAAAGATTTGGGGTAAAAATCCAGATAGTCATCTTTGGGGAGAACATTTGTCTTTTTTGTACAGTGGAATAGAACTTATTTTTAATTCAGACCATATTCCCCTGAAGACACATGGGATTTTTTTGGTTTTGCTTTTTCTTTCTCCAAAGCTTCTGTAATGTCTAACATACTTACACTTTTTGAAGAGATATTTATCCCTGTCTATTCAATGAGAGAGACATTGGAAGATCACTGCTCTTCTACTACCATGGCCCCTAACTGTCTGACACATAGTCATTTTTACTACAAGGGTGATTCTAGGATGACAGAAAGATTTCAAAATTTCTGAACAAGGATGCCTCCCTTTTTGAGCAGGTGTCTTTTTTTATTCCTAATGCTGGTTCCTGATGAGTGACATCCTACTATGATAAGATTTCTTCTTTTTCTTCATCTTGTATTTGTTTCATTTTTCTCATCTTTGAAATATGGGAAATGATAGGTTTTAGCCATTGCTGTGAGAATTATATATAAATATTAATATATTTGTTAACTTGCATGCTGAGGAAACCAATAGGAGTTACAGGATTTATAAAAGTTGGAACTTATAAGAGAATCCCTGCTGGGCTGACACTTGTCTCTGTGTATGCTGCTTGATGTGTCTCAGCTCTCAGAAAGCAGCCCTGAGGAGCTGGAGGAGGACACTCAAAGGTCTCACTCAGCACCCTCAGTGTGACAGTATCTTAAAGGGGTGTGATCATACTGGTTGTGTGAGTAATGGTTAACTAGATTCAACTATTAAGGAAATGGGAACTACCGGGAGCACTCTGAGAGTGACATGGTTAGGAACAGAAAGAAAACAAAATGAAGGTGCCCATTTGTTTCTTTCAGCCTTGCCTTATCCCTATCTCCTTTCTATAATGGATCCAGTCTCTGAGCAGAAAGAAATGTGGTTTGTGGTGCTCCAGCCCCAGCATGACAAAGTAAACAGTTCATTTGAAGTGGAAAAAGGAATAGCTTTGTAACACGCACAATCCATATTAATATTGGGGCTGTGATAAGAAGTAGTGTTCATGTTTGGTAATATTCCTAAACGATTTTTTAGTGACTCTCATTAAAATAAATTGTGAAAGTTTATCTGTATGTAGCTAAAATAATGTGTTTTTAAAAATTAGCAGCATCTGCCATGGATGATAGAAGGGAGAGGAGCATGATCATTATTTGCTGTCCCTACTCTAGCAGCTCAAAGCCTGGCAACAGGAGCCCTGTGGCTGCTTCCTTCCTTACTCTGTCCTGGGGATAGTTTTTGCTGACTCTGAATAGAACCAGGTATAAGTAGATTCAACAACTACTTCAAAAGAGATAGGAGCCCCTGGTAATAGTGGCTTCCAGAAACTGCATATATTACTAGCTTTCATCTTATCAAAACTTTTCCATTCTCTAGTCTCCAAATGTCTCAGTCCTAGTCTCAGCGTTATCTTTAGAAAGGAACTCACTGTGCATGATTGGTTGAACTCTCTAGTGAAAACTGTGACACCATAAATCTTACCTATCTATTGAACTTGTCATTGCATTTAAGAAAAATAAAAAGCATTCTTCCACCAAAGAAAAGCTAAAAAGTCATAATCTCTAGAAAAAAACATTTTGTGAGCAACACAGTTGATAATCTTTATTTTTCCCACTTTTTCACGTATTGTTGAGGTATCATCAGTGAGTATCAATATATGTGAACCAGCACTAGACAACCACTAACTCACAACAAATGTCTTTAATATTTCTCTGCCAAGGTGAGACAGAAAGACAGACCACTCACTGGTAACTGGGAAAAGGGTCTTGGCAGGCAGGGAAGGGGTGTAGAGAGGATTGGAAAATTAAGCTTCTGACTTCAGTTATTCCTAACCACAGGGACAGTTCCTTAACAGCCACTAGCAGTGACCAACTACAAAATGCTCTCTAAAGAACTTCCTCTTGAGCAAACAAACCCTGATTCCCCTTGTGCTAATAAAGACTTAAAAATCACTTTTCTTCAGATATGCTGAAGAAGACTAAATAGAGTTGATTGGCCCCTTTCTAAACACTGTATTCACAAGTCATCTTACCAATAACCTATAGGAACCAATCAAGCCCATAAAAATTCCGAGACAACAGATACCACCTGGCAACCATCTCCCGGGACCCCACTCTCTTTGGTAGCTCTGCTTTCTTTCTATTACTTTAATAAATCCGGTTACAAAGAACCCACCCATGCACACTCCATCTTACAATAGTAAACTTAACACTAAGAATCTTTCATAGGCATTCCTGGAACACCTTGAACTCCATATTCTTCCAGTCTCCAAGAAAGTCTTTGGGGAGGATAAATAAACATTCTCATTTATTTTCACTGCAAATCAGTAGCAATTTTCCCCTCTACATTTGAAGTTTGTATTTGTTTGGTTTTTGCCTTATTTTACAATTGCAAATGACAAAAATACAACCCAAGTTGGTTCCTATGAGTTATATAACAGTTGGGAGTAGGTTGGTTCCAGCTTGACTAGAATTAATTATTCAAATCTGTTATCCTTACATGATATTTCCATAGTACCCTCATGGTTTTATTTTCAGGAAGTAGGGAATTTCTCTTCATGTTGTATAGCAAAAGTAGCTTCTGATTATACCACACATACATGTTATCAGTATAGCAACTAATGAGAAAATTAAGATCTTCTTGAGACTCTATCTTCATGAGTTATTTATATATCCTGGAGATTAATGCTCTATCTGAAGTGCATGTGATAAAAGATTTTCTCCCATTCTGCAGGCTTGCTCTTCATGTTATCAATAGTTTTCCTTTGCTGAGAAGCTTTTTAGTTTGAATCCATCCTATTTATTGATTCTTCGATTTTACTTCTTGTGCTTTAGGAGTTTTGTTAAGGAAGTCAGATCATAGGCCAACATGGTGAAGATTTGGGCCTACATTTTCTTCTATTAGGCACAGGGTATCTGTTCTAGTGTTGAAGTCTTTGAGACACTTTGAGTTGAGTTTTGTGCAGGGTGAGAGATAGGGGTTTAATTTCATTTTGTTACATATGGATTTCCAATTTTCCCAGCACCATTTGTTTAATAGACTGTCCTTTATGAATGGGGCTGAACATTTTTTTCTAATTGCTTAACACCAAAAAACCAAATAACCCAATCAATAAGTGAGATAAGGAACTCAACAGGCACTTCACAGAAGAAAAAACACAAGAAATCAACAAATATATGAAAAAATGTTCAACATCTCTAGCAATTAGAGAAACACAAATAAAAACTACTCTAAGATTTCTTGTGATTCCAGTCAGAATGACAATTATTAAGAATACAAGCAACAATAAATGTTGGGAAGGATGTGAGGGAAAAGGTACACTTATACATTGGTTGGGACTGCAAATTGATTCAACCCTTATGGAAAGCAGTATGGAGATTCCTCAGAAAACTTGGAATAGAACCACCATTTGATTCAGCTATACCACACCTTGATTTATACCGAAAAGACATAAAATCAGCATACTACAGCGATAACAGCCACATCAATATTTGTAGCCACTCACTTCATAATAGCTAAACTATGGAACCAACCTAGGTGTCCTTCAACAGATGAATGGATAAAGAAATTTGGTATATCTACACAATGGAATATTATTCAGCCTTAAAGAAGAATGAAATTGTGGAATTTGGAGGTAAATGAATGGAGCTGGAGAATATCATGCTAAGTGAAATAAGCCAATGCCAAAAAACCAAAGGTTGAATATTTTATCTGATATGCAGAAGCTAATTTACAATGGGGTGGAGGTGCTAGGGAAGAATAGAGTTACTTTGGATTAGATAAGAGGGGAGTGAAGGAAGGGGAAGGGAATGAGAATAGGAAGGATATAGAATAAATCAGACATTATTACCCTACATATATATATATATATATATATATATATTATATGATTACATGACTTCTGGGTTTCTACATCATGTATAACCAGAAGAATGAGAAATTACACTCCATTATATATAATGTATCAAAGTGCATTCTATTGTCATGAATAGCTAATTAGAACAAATTAAAAAAAAAGAAAAATTATGAAAAAGAAAAAATAGTTAATGCACTTTCTTAATCAGAATGTGGTTAAAACTGGTAATGCTGACATCTTACTTTATAAAAGTAAAACAATTGAAAGGTAGAGTGATAGGAATAATTTAATCTGCATAACTTTGTTCTAAACTGGCATCTGAGAAGTAGTGTTAGATATTCCTTTTAGGTAACTAACTGGCTCACCTGCTAAAAGAAGGGGTGAGCATTTTAAAGTAACTACCATAAAAATATCTGGTAACAATATAATTTTAGTTTCAATGGACATATAGACAATTGGTAGACTAGGAGATAAATTTCTTATTTTCTCCTCAAAAAATAATCACAAAACACTATTTTATTTAAATAGTCTTAAAAGGGGTAACAATTACTTACCCATTCTTCCCATTATCTCTACAATAGCACCTTCATAATTTAGTAGATAACCTTTAATGTGGCATTTTAACTTCAGTACTTTCATGTGATCTAATTGCATTTAACCTTAATGTTTATAATTAGAGATTGTGCACTAGTTTTGTGTCCTTATCAAGGTTAATTCTTTTACCTGTCATTATAGCCAGGAAGTTGCTATGATAATTGAGGATGGATTTATGAGATTATGAACTAACTTGAAGGAAGTTATAGAAGGAAGATAGAATTGAGGGTTATTTGAAAGAGAAGATGGAAACGATGTCTAAAAACATGGCTAGATGAGTTCAGGATATGGAGCTATTGGAGGAGAAGTGAATAGGATAAAACAAATGGGAAATTTAGTTTAGAGATGAAGATTAATTACTTCTTAATGTGTTGATTTTGAGGTAACAGTATGTTGTCTACTCAGATAACAAGAGTTTGGATAATGCATTACTGGGATGAAGAAACCAGGGTATCAAAATTGAATATCACACTAGGAATAGGTGTGAGAGAAATTAAGAGAGTAAGAAAGGAACCATCAGACTTCAGAATGAGAGATGAAATGTATAGTGACCAAAAATAAGGAAATAAGGAGATTAACTGTTGATTTTTTATTAGTGTCTAACACTATAGAAAATTTAAGGACCTAATTAAATAATATTTTTCTTTTGTTTTAATAATATGTTGTAACTCACAATTAAGAAAGTATAATATCTGTCCAGTCTAGTCAGCATGTGCACTACATATTTTCAAAGATTGGAACTCAAACAGAAAAAAAGAAACTTGACAATGCAGTTTCAAGTACTATTTGAAAATGGCATTACTACATATTTTCCACAATAAAATAACAAGAAAGCAACTATCATTCATGAAAGTATATTTCTAGAAATATTTTTTGATAATTTTTATTTACTATAGTAAAGCAATAAGTTTTGCTCCACTTCTTACACATTTCTTTCTTTTCTATATAACCTAAGGTAAAAGAAATTTCAGCTCTTCCACATCTTCTATGTGTGATTTAGTTACTGTTAGAAACAGTGTTGAATGAATGAGACACGAGTCAGAAGTAATATAGATGCTATAACATTTTTAATATATGTTGAAATTAATGTAGATGTGAAAGAAGGTAAGTGAAAATGGGCATGGTGTCCCATGCCCATAGTCCCAGAGACTTAGGAGGTCAAGACAGGAGGATTCTAAGTTTGAGATTGGCATCAGCAACTTAGGAAGGCACTAAGCAACTTAGTGAGACCCTCACTCAAAAAAAGGCTGGGGATGTGACTCAGGGGTTAAGCACCCCTGGGTTCAATTCCTAGTACATAAAAAAAAAAAAAAAAAAAAAAAAAAAAAAAAAAAAAAAAAAAAAAGATGAGACAAATGCTCCAAGGAAACGAAATGAAAGAGAAGATTTTTTTCGCTATGTCTAGGTTCCAATAACACTTTTCATCTATGCTATATATATTTTTCAACACTTCTTATGTTTGGCTTATATTCCTAGATATTTTTCATGTAGATGTGCCTTATCATTCCATCACAAGCTTTATTTTACTGAATATTTACCTTAAAAATTGATAATAGTTCATCCTTTATTGTTATCAGAATTACATGATTTTATTATGTAGTCTATATTTACTTTGATACATGGTAAAGATCACATAAGTGTGATTCATTAGAATTGCTACCATATTGTACACTCTTGATTTAAGAGAAAATAATGATGAAGACAGAAAGGACTCATTATAGAAAATGTGGTGAAAAGATTAATTAAAGAACAAAAACAATGAATCATTAAATATCAGTTAACATCACTGTACTGCAAATAAAATCCTAGACCAAAGTGCCAAGATTCATTTTCTTAATCTATAAAATGGCGAGAACAATCATGCCAGACTTATAAATTTATTTTGATGTATAAATATATTACTTTGAGTATATAGTTTAACATTGTCCTGGCATTTGGTAAGCATGCATGCATCACATTGGAGCTAATAATAAAATTATTTACTAAGATATTTTTCAACATTATTATTTTTGGATATGGCTTCATCATATTGAGGTTCTAATAGTTTACCTAGTTCTGTGCTAAACGGTAGCACTACACCCAGTGTCTCCATTGCCACAAAGGCACACAAAACATATTGAAAGGTAAAGCTGTGAAAGTTGGCTCTTTTATTTCCAAAACAGGTGCTTAATTCATGCATATGAAAAATAAGGATATCAAGTACTGAATGCATGAGAAAGATAACATATATACATATGAGAAAAATATCTTTATATCTAACTCATGGAACAAAATGGTTAACTTATGGGAATTTAATTTATTGACTTATTAATTTGAATTTAAATTAAACCACTTACATTTATTTAATCACTCATGTGAAAAATAAATGTTGAAAAATGCTGAAATCATTATCCTGAAAAAATAATACAGTAGAACTCATTATATATATGCATTATGCAAGTCTTATTTCAAGTCAATGTAAAATTATTTTGATTAATGAGAATCATATTTTATAATACATCCCTTTAATTATAACAATTGCATATATATTTTTCTAAGTAAGTAAAATTAGATATATGAATTTTGGTAGGGATGCCAAAAAGTTTTTAATGACACAGAGATCAGCTTTAAATCTAAGTACAATAAAAGTAAAAAAAAAAAAAAAAAATGTATAGTTTCCTATAAAATTGTTTTTCTATATTCTGCATTTTGTTCTTCTACTTTTACATTTGTATATTAAAATGGATATTGATTATCTTCAGCATTATTAAATGGTGCCCTAGAATTTGTGACATAACTCTGTGAGGAAAGAGGTCTGTGTGATCCCACCATAAGTGTGGCATGATCAGATTTGAGGCAATTTCTCTCAAACAATCTAGTAAACACAAAAGGATGATTTATCCTGCCAAGAAAAATTTACTTTTCTTATAGTGTTTTGAAGTTATCCAAAATATGAAGGTATTTTGAGAAGATAGAAAACTGATCAATGAAGGCATATTTTGTATCTAATTCCTTATCTGTATTTTGATTCACCTATAATAATGAATCCAAGCCCCAGAGATGAAGGTGCTAAGTCTGGAAGGGCTACTTGAAAATCAATTAAATGTCCTCTGTTTCTGAAGCAGGAGTAGACTCATGCCTCCATCATCCATGCCAAAATTTGATTACCTTGCATTCTACTCTGTGTAAATTCTGTGGGAAGTTGTTATACTACAGTAAAATAAACGCAAACATGCTTGCAAAAAAAAAAAAAAAAAAAAAAAAGAGTATAAATGTGTTTAAATATGTGTTGTGTATATATATATGTATGCTGTGCATATAGCTGCTTATGTGTAAGCGTGTATATACTTAATGTGTGGAGAGAGAGAGAGAGAGAGAGAGAGAGAGAGAGAGAGAGAGAGAGATTCTTTCATTTCTGAAATAGAGAATTGATTCCCTTTGCTTTTAAATAAGAAAAATGTCAGTAAAATAAATCAGCCAGTATCTTACTTAACATGCAGGTCAACAAAGCCCAATTTCATGATTAATTATGTTCTAAAGTATGTGTACTTTGGGTTCATCTTTGATACTCCTACATTTCAATATTAGAAGCATCAGAAAGAAAGTTTTATCAAAGTTGGGAAGAGTATTAGAGAAAGAAGTGACCCAGAAAATAACACACGCCACTGTGAAACATTCTTGGTTTCCCAGTCATTTACTGTCTAGTCACTGAGAGGCGTCACTCCTCAGTATATAAGTGAGTACAGGATATATTTTGTTTTATAGGCCACTGTAAAACAATTTTATTTTTATTTTTTTTCTTGGCAAACATCTATCTCCTTCTCTTATAAATAGGATTATAATGTAAGTCAGGTGGTGGATGGTAGTGTATACAACTCACAACTCTCAGTGATTTTGTTTATGTAAGAGACAGCCTGGTTGGAGGGGGGAATGATTCAAAAGCCTAATCCTACCTTTAAAAAACTGAGGAAGAAATTGGAAGAACTATCTTTGGCATTTAAACTCAGATGTGCTGAAGAAAATGAACTAGCTAATGAAATGAAGGGTGTGCTCCGCATTGCCTTTTCATCTCTTTCTCAGATATTGAAATGAATATCCAGAGGCCATGACAATTAAGGGAAGAAAACAGTCACTTTATCTGATTAAGATATGATTCCCTTACATATGACAGTAGGGTAGCTAAACCTTTCTTTGCAGGAAGAACATATTTGAAATAAAATCTATTCTTTAAAGTCTATTCTCTTTTTGACTGTTTCTTTCTCAGTAGCCCAAGCCTGTGGGGTTTGCAGTGGCTTGCTCTCTTGTTCAAGTACAGCATTGTGCTGGTGCTGTGAGAGGCTGGAAATAACAAAGGAAATATAAGTGCTGTGGTGTCCTATGAAATTTCTTTACAAAAGTTGTAGAGATGGGTGCCCATGGTTCCCTTTGGCTTTAGAACACTTTTTAGGTTTCCTGGGGTTTCAAGGCAGTATAAGAAATGAGGCCGCCTTAAAGCAGATGCCTTTGTTCAAGTAATTATGTAACAGTAATGGGCCAGTAGATTTCATCTTTGTTGTTGAGAACATTCTGTCATGGTATTGTCATTTCCAGTTAAAAAGAGATTAGGCCTAAAAGACATTGAATAATCCTGGTAAGCCATAATTCTAGTAAATGGGAAAGATGGGATTTGAATCTAGCTCTGACAACATACTCTGGTTTTCCTTAGTTATTTAGTTTTCTAATCTTATACTTCTGGGAAAAGTGTAAATGTTACCAGGAATGACAAGATAATGCTAGAAAGGTAAAAATAAAAATATGTGGGTTGAATCTTTAGCACCATAAAATAGGAGAAAAAAAAGAAATTATGTAAACACATTGCATAGTATCTGGCAATATGATGAATGTTCAGGAGAACACAGCTGTAGATAAAATAAGTGTCATCTAAAAATTTTAGATACCAATTTCCAGTTATGTTTAGAAAAGAGTGAACATGCACTAGTCAGAGAAGGATTAATTTTAATAATTTAACAATTGGCCAAGTGTTCTGGATACTATGCATCAAAGTAGATAATAACCACACACCAATGAAATATTGGACAATTAAATTTCAGTGATAGCAAATACCTTCCAATTGAGATAAAGTTGAGATATTTTTTGAGAAAGATGATTTATTATCTACCAGTTAAATTAAGTGTTGATTCTCGATGAATTTCTCAGTACTTTAAGCTTTAAGTATAAGTTTTATATGACAGTTGTAATAGGCATTATAGTTTATAAAACATCTGATTGGATAGGTTTTGTTTTGTTTTGTTTGCGTGCTGAGGATTGAATGTATACTTCTGTGGTTGTTCTGAGCAAACATTCAACACTGAGCAACACCCCCAACCCCTGAACAATATATTTGAAATGATTTTTATGTTTGTTTGATCTACAAATATAAAAGTTTCAATCTCAAATTGCAAGAGACCAAAAGTAGACATAACTGAAGTTGTTATGATTTAATATGTAAAAGAAATTAACTTACACAGTGTAAGCAAATAGCTAGTAAATTTGGAAAACAGTAGTCAAACAACTTCACTTACAACTAACTAGCTAATTGATTTAAACTAAGTACTCCTTCCTGGGGTGTACAGAATTACCAAGCTTTTGTCCTTCTATGCTCATTTTGCACCATGTACACCTAGCAGGAGAAATTGGTTTTGTGGATAACTATTTGATAACCAATTTACTATTGGGTTTGTCATTTTTATTTATTTTTTTAAAGAACCAACCTTTTGTTTCATCAATTTTTTCAATTATTTCTTTTGTTTCAATTTCACTGATATTAGCTCTGATTTTAATTATTTCCTGTATTCTACTGGTTTTGGTGTTGATTTGTTCTTCTTTTTCTAGGGCTTTGAGATATAATGCTAAATGATTTATGTTTTGACTTTTTCGTCTTTTAAGGAATGAACTCCATGTGATGAACTTTCTTTTTAGTACCATCTTCATAGTGTCCCAGAGATTTTGATACATTGTATCTGTGTTCTCATTCACCTCTAAGAATTTTTTAATCTCTTTCCTGATGTATCACTTCTGCAATTTATGGTTCACTCAGTAGCATATTGTTTAGTCTACAGATGTTGGAGTAGCTTTTATTTTTTATTTTACCATTGATTTCTAATTTCATTCCAATATGGTATGATAGAATGCAGGGTAGTATCTCTACTTTTCTCTATTTGCTAAGAGTTGCTTTGTTGCATAATATATGGTCTATTTTAGAGAATGATCCATGTGCTGCTGAGAAGAAAGTATATTCCCTCATTGAAGGATGATACTCTTGATAGGTCTAAATTATTGATTGTATTATTGAGTTCTATAGTTTTTTTGTTCACATTTTGTTCAGAAGACCTATGCAGTTGTGAAAAAGGTATGTTAAATTTACCCAAAATTATTGTGCTGTGGTCTATTTGACTCTTGAACTTGAGAAAAATTTGCTGGATGAACATAGATGCTCCATTGTTTGGGGCATTTATAATTATTATGTCTTGTTGGTGTATGATTCATTTGAGCAGTATGAAATGTCCTTCTTTATCCCTTTTGATTAATTTTAACTTGAAATTTACTTTATTTGATACGAGGATGGAAAGCCCTGCTTGTTTACGAAGTCCATGTGAGTGGTTTGATTTCTCCCAACCTTTCACCTTCAGTCTGTGTATGAGATGAGTCTCCTGGAGGCAGCATATTTTGGGGTCTTTTTTTTTTTTTTTTAATCCAATCTGCTAGCCTATGTCTCTTGACTGGTGAGTTTAGGCCATTAATATTCCATGTTATTATTGAGACTTGATTTGTATTCCCAGCCATTTTTGTTTCTTTTGTTATTTAACTTGATTTAGTTTCTCCTTTGATTAGTTTTTCCTTTAGTGTAATACCTCCCTCTGCTCATTTTCATTGTTGTTTTTTATTTCTTCTTCATGGAATATTTTGCCAAGGGTATTCTGTAGTGTAGGTTTTCTAACTGTAAATTCTTTTAACTTATTTATCATGGAAGGTTTTTATTTCATCATCAAATTTAAAGCTTAGTTTTGCTGGATATAAGATTCTTGGTTCACATCCATTTTCTTTCAGAACTTGATATATGTTGTTCTAGGATCTTCTAGCTTTCAGGGTCTGGGTTGAAAAATCTGCAGTTATCCTAATTGGTTTCCCACTATATGTAATCTGATTCCTTTCTCTTGTGGCTTTTAATATTCTCTCCTTATTCTGTATGTTAAGCATTTTCATTATAATGTGACTTGTTGTGGATCTGTTGTGCCGCATCCTGTAAGCCTATTTAATTTGGTTTTCCAATGCATTCTTCATATTTGTAAAATTTTCTGATATTATTTCATGAATAGATTGTTCATTCCTTTGTTTGGGAAGTTTATGCCTTCCTCTATCCCAATAACCATTAAATTTGGTCTTTTTATGGTATCCCATATTTCTTGAATGTTCTGCTCATGGTTTCTTACCATTTTCACTGTGTGGTCTACATTCATTTCAAGATTATATATTTTGGCTTCATTGTCCGAGGTCTTGTCTTCCAAATGATCTAATCTGTTGGTGATGCTCTTAATTGAACTTTTAATTTGGTTTATTATTTCTTTCATTTCAAGATTTCTGTTCATTTTTTAAGCACTTCTATCTCCCTATTGAAGTAATCTTTTGCTTCCTGTACTTGTTTATGCTGCCTGTATTTGCTCTCTTATATCATCCTTTAATTCACAGAACATTTTAATAAATAATGTATATCCAGATCTCCTTCTCTGTCATTTCTTCTGCTGTGCTGGCCATGGATTCTAATAATATGGTAGCTTGGTTTGGTTGGTGCACTTTCCTTCATTGTCTTTTCATGTTGCTTGTGTGTCTTCTCTTCTAGCACTGTGGAACCCAGGTGATAAGGTTTTTACCCTATAGGCTTATAGTGCCCCTGTAGGGTTCCAATACCTCTCCTTTGAGGGGAAGGAAAATGTCAACAGATCCCGATATAAACAATATACAACCTAAAAACAAATAGTTGCTATTAAGATGTTTACATTTTGGTCACAATGTGCACAAATGGTGAATTCAATTATTATCTACAATATACTCAGTAGGTTTGTAAAAGGGTTTACAGGTTCTGATGGTGGACAAAGAACTGGGGCTGAGGTGTAGGATGATATGCTGAGGAGGTAGGAGGTGAGGATATAGAGGTATTATATCTTAGGAAGTGTGAAAGAGAAATCTAAAGAAGGTTAGTAGCAGGAGAATAGAGGGGAAATAATTTTGGGTAGACAAGGAAGTAGGAAGACAGTAAGTACATAAACAAACACACATATACATTAAGAAAAATAAGAAAATATTAAAATAGTAAAATTTGGAGAAAAAAAAATGAATATACAACATAACTGTAAATACTATTCAGATGTCCAAGTCCTCAAAATCCTAAATCATGCAAAGTACTTGGTTTCACATATGTTTGGGATATGAGGACAGGAGAATAGAGAAGGAGAAGAAAAAAAGAAAATCTCCAAGGGAAAAATCAAAGATTGTTTCAGTTGGCGATCAGTATCTTTCCTGCTTCCTTTCTCATCCAATAGGTGGTGTCCTCTGTTTTAGCTGGTATCTCTGCCTTCAGGATGGTGAAGGTAACCAGAGTATCACTGTGTGGGTTAGTGGCTGTTGGGGAGAGGGGGGAGTTACAAACTGGGTACCTGGCCAGCTGGAGTCCAAACTAGAAGTTGCCCCCACTGAAGATGGTGATGAAGGTGACCCAAGATGGAGGCAGCTGCTTTCAGGGATGGTGTATTGGGTCGGGTCAGGGGAGCCAAGAGACAGCATTGGATGTGAACGATGTGTTCAGAGACAGCTCTGTGGCCTGCAGTGTGTGGCTACGCTGTCTTCACAGCCTGTGTGAAGTTCCCAGTTGCAGGAAGGCTACTGCGTAGGGACTGTCTCCATTGCTGCAGAGTCCCAAGATGGAGGTAACCAGGGGAGCCCCAGGTTTGTAGATGGGGATCCTCATGGGAGTGGCACCAGAGTTCCTGCATATGGGTAGCTGCTGTCTGTCCTGCATGGGAGTGGTGTCTGGGATTTCTGCTTGGGTGGGTGGCTGAAAGTTCTGAGTGGGTGCTGATGCTGATAGTCCCTTTCGGGCACCCAGTAGTCCTATATGGGCGAGTAGTTGGGAGACCTACTCTGATGCTGGGATCTGGAGCCCTGCATGGCACAGAGGATGTGATTCCTGCGTGCCAGCAGTAATATCATTTGCAGAGAAGTAGTATTCTCACTAATTGAGTCCCATGTCACAGAGTGACACAGAATGCTGCCTCCCTCTGGCCATCTTCTATCCTCCTTTCTTTTTTATATTTATCTGGAAAATATGAAGAATCTATGAAAGAAGGTTAAATTTGGAGAAAGAAAAAAAATTATCTGTAACCTGAACATTATCAATAAGTATACAGTGTGGGTTGTCCCCTCTTCAAAAGAGCACACAACAGTAGTTTAGGCTATAATTGTAGGACATATCCTTCATTATTTTGTTGTCTTCATACACCAAACCAGCAAATTCTGTGCCTTTTACCTTAGTTTAATTTCTGAATTTAGTCAATTTTCAGCTCCTACAGAATTCCCCCTGGAACTATCCATCAGCATCTATTACTTCAATCACTGACAGATCATCTGGCTTCCACTATTGCACAACCTGGCCAGATAAACAAGTGGGAACCTTGGTTAATAGCTCTGAATACTTCTCCTACCTCCTTTAAACAGTGGAGGGACACAGAATCTGGAGAATATTGGTGGGAGATAGTCTTCTTCTGGACAAAATCAGAAAAAAAAGATGTACCTTATATCATATTTTACTGTGTTAAAGTAAGAATGCTGTAATATAGAAGGAGGTCCTGTGAAAATAATCCTGCATATTTCAGGAATATTTTGTGACTTGTCTCAAAAGTTTTGCTTCATTGATGGTAGTTTAAAATGTACAAAATTTGGAATAGTCTGATACAATATTATGTTATTACATAATCCTTATTATATCACTGTTCCTTAAAACATTTGATAATATGTCTAAAATGGGACATTCATAATGGTAAATTTTACAATGAAAAGTATACAACGTAAAAATTGGATTCTAATACTAATTCTGTAACTTAACAGATTTTTGCTATCAAATAAGTGATTTAACTATTCCAAAATTAACTGCCTCCTCAGAATAATAATAGCACAAACATAAACCATGTTTTTAGTTCACATTGTGTTTGGACATCAGAAGAGAGTAAGGCAGTGAAATCATGAAGTAGTTCATATATGTAACAACTAAGGGTATCACTGAACATTTGTATCTGGGCCACACATTTTCTGCTCATCTGGGTTGGATTCAGACAATTGGCTTGCTTTTATTTTAAGGTCACAAAAAAGTCAAATGCCCTTTATTCTAGTTCTCATTTTCTTGTCTGTTCTGTCATATGGTTTCACTGAATGATTTCCTAACTTGACTGAACACAGATCATTTCTAAAAAGCTTAAAGTAAATCATACCCTTCTCAATGAAACCCCAGTTTCCCTCATGTATTCTCTGCACAGATTTCCTGCCACTATGTATTGAAGTAGTAGTAATTGCAGCAGTAGTAATGATACAATTTAAAACTCACATCGTTTTTACTATTTTTAAGTGACATTTCAGATGATTTGTGTATACCCATGCATTTAATTCTGACAACATGATGTTGAGTATACTTCACAGATCTATTTATGAAAAAGGAAAGTAAGGACTGAGAGGTTAAATAACCTGCCCACATTTATAGCTTTTAGTGCCAGAACCACCATTTAATTCCTGGTAAACTAATTCCAGAGTTTGTATTATTTACCCTTATGATACCCTGTGTGCATATACAAGCACACATGTATATGAGGGTATGTATGTGCATACAAGCATGCATGTGTTTTAAGGTGGTAAGAGCAGGTTTGTGTCTTAAGGGTTGATACATAGAGATAAGATACAAATCATGAAAAGATACAAATTACGAAATCAGGTTTAATTCTTTATATTTATCTTTAGTACAGTGGTGTTATTTTTGTTTTGCTTCCAAACATCTTACATAAAACACTTACTTTCATATGTACCTCTTAAAGCCTACTTATGAAATAAGTGCCTCATTGCTAGAAAAGCATCTGAACCTGATAATGCTATAAACATTGTCTTCTTCCAGATTGTTATGTACTGCTAAATTATCTTCTAGTATGTTAGCTAAGACACAAGATGCACTTGATGCCAAAACTTCCTTCAGTCACCAAAAACCTGCAAGGAAGGACAGTCCTGCCAAAGAAAGTGGGAATATAGACCTTTATATCTAGTGAAGGGTTGGGGGGGGGGTAGGTAAAATACCTTTGATAAAACTGTATTGCAAAAAATATTACCACTCTAAAATTTATAAGTGGCAGAATCCTATTCAAATGTTTATTAAAAATATGTTAACTCATAAGAGTCTTAAAAGGAATGTTCAGCTTCAAAGTTATGAAATAAATATTAAACCAAATTTCATTAGATCTCTTTAAAATAAGTTAATATGACATATAATTTTAAAATAGCTATAATGTCTTATATACATTTATACACAAAATATTTGTGTTGGTATAGGATTCTAAAATGTTAGCTTACTTTTTTAGATAGTTCAAATTTTAAATGTTGGTATTCTCTAATAATTATTGTAAATAAATCAAAAATAGTTCTTAAAAATAACAAATGAAAAATTAATAATGAAGTTTCTGTAAACATGGATTTGTACCATCTATTGTAATTGTGGTTCAAGGACCCAGTTTTCTCCTAATGGGAAAACTTAGATCCAAGACAATGTATTACCATAAAGAACCATATTTTAATAAGAGTTAAAATTAAACACACAATATAAATGGGATTCAGTAAATTACTTTGGGAAACCCATTTGTTTAATAATTATAGAGTATGACTAACCTAATATTGTCAAGTATTATGTTAAACACTAAGAAAAATGTAAAATAACCTTTTGAACTTCAGTTCTTAGAAAAGAAAAAAAAAATGCTCTTTTTTGCATAATAACCACTACTATTTTTTTCTGTCTTGTTTTTGTAAATACATTTTGCAAATCTCATCTCATCAAGCTCTCTACTTCAGACACTACTACATTGTAAAATTCTTTTGAAAGCATCTTTCAAGATTATTTTAAACTTTTGGAATTTAAAAAATAAACATTTAAATATGCTTGTTAAAACTTGATGAATTATAAATCACAGAATATCAGATTTTATTTATTTACATCCCCAGTATGGATTTTACTTGTCTTGTTTCTACCACTTGGAATGGTCTTTCCCTGAAACTTCAACTCTCTTCAATTATTTTAGGGTTCAGCTTAAATAGCACCCTGCCAGAACCACTCTGGTTTGCCACAGGATCTAAAGTGAGCTCCTTTCCCAAGCTGAGTTATCATAGTATAACGCTGGCATAATCTCTTAAAAGCTAAGAGCCTTCTATGTATAAAAATACTTTCCCCCCTCTTTTATTCTCTTCTCAAGTGTATTTTCCCCTGCTAAAATATAATGCCCATGACATCCCAGGTATTTTTGTTTCCTAGGGCCTAAGATAAACCTGCAACACCATAAGTGACATATGAGTGTTAACTAAAAACAATTTAGATATTTTAAAGAAGGCATCTGAAAGGGCCAGACAAAGGTATCTTCTTAATAGTATAAGGTAATGTAAACTTATATAAAATGTCTATTTTCATGATGTCATTAGTTTTTTATTTATTCACAGGTTTATTTTAGATTTTTGAACAATTGAACCTATGACTGAATTTTAAGTATTTTCCACAGTATGATGTTTGATTTACCTTCATAAAACTTTTGCTATGAAGACAATTTTATAAATGTGCGAATTTACAATCAACGCTTTTGCAGATTCTGTGTTTTTTGGTCATATTGGAAAGATATCCTCACATCTAGTTTGTAACATTAATTCCACTGAGTTACTGTACTCTTTTCATTTCTGTGATGCAGAACTCAGAACAATGCCTGAGGGATATGAGATTTTTAAAGAATCATTGTTGGACTGATGAACATGTGGATAAATGAACAATGATGCAATACCCTCTTAACTGCCTTTCCTTTAAATAACGAATTGGCTTATATTAATTGAGTCAAAATGTGTAGAGCTTTTGGATCTGTTCTCTTAACTCTCTACATTATTTGTGGATTAACAAATCAGTTGCATGTTTTCCTGGCTTTTGATATTTGCTGATTCTTATTTCATTTCTATTTTTTTCCCACCTTCTTTGTGTGGCTTACCATATGCCAAATTTCTGTCCAAATTTCTATTTTTACTTTTCCAGGAAAAAAAAAAAAAAGGAAGCCATTTTCCTTCCCTGAATCTCTTCACCATTCTAGACTATTCTGGTGATTTACTATCTTGCACTAAATATTTAATACCTCTATTAAATCTGTAAAGTGAAATCATACAACATAGTGAAAAAACAAATTTGACAAAGCTATAACATACCTAGCACATAAAAAAGTTGTAAAGTTGATAAAACAAAATGGATAAATTAACAAAATTTACAATGTCAAGATTAAATTGTACAACTTCGGGTGAAGGACATTAAACAAAATCATACAAGTTTTCACCTATGTAGTTATCTGAGATATTCTACACCAGGGAATGTTGCAAAACAATGGATAAGCATGTAAACTATTAAGTCTTTAAGAAAGATGCTCACATGCTATCTCTCAAACCCCAACATTTTACACATGTTGACACATGCACTCCCACACATACAATCTTTCTAACACAGAAGCAAACTTTATTTTTATTTGGTTACCTTTCATGCACATGACCTAAAAGAGTTCTCTAATTTCTGTTGCCTTAACAATTTAAACATAACGATTCAATAGGTCTTGTGGAGGTAAAGAACAACTTTAAGATAGCTGGGAAAACTTGCAGTTTTATCATTGGTGTTTGTGTTGTTGATTATAAATTACAAAGCAAAATCAATGATCTACAGAATTAATACAGCCCCCAGCATTAGTCAACTGTAGTAAGATGTGTGGTAGGTGAGAGTCAGACTGGAATCTGAATGAAAGCAAGCACCACTGGTCTCTGCAGTATGATTCAGCTGGCTTTTCCTTAAATATGCACAAGACAATTGTTTTGTGTAGACCTTTGTATCTAAAAAAGATTTAGAAGTTACGGTGCTATTTCTAACTCTCAAAAAAATAATGTTTTTAAAATAAATGCTTTCTCAAGCACAAACAATCTAAAACAACTATATTTTTAATACATACACATATTGAACTCTGTCTTTGTTTTAACATATGTAGGCTACATCTCTCCTTTTTACACTGTTTTTTTTTTTTTTTGCTACATTTCTAATGATACCATAAATATTCTATAAAACATAATTTAAAGAATGGTGCATTCTGTGTGAGCTCTCAGCAGGAAAAAGTAATGACGAGATGCACACTCATGAACGATGCTGAAAATAATTTCATGGAGTTATTGTAGCAGGCTGAGTATTAGAAGGCCATTTAGATTTCAAACTGTTATTATAATGATTTATAATATCCAAACGCTCTGAAGTGGCCATTCGTTGAACATCTTGTTATGCAAAATAGTCACTAAGCTTTCTACAAAGTTGTATATTAATCACTTTGATCAGAAACAAAACTCTGTTCTCTTAGCAGCTGTTTCTCTATTTTTATGCTCTTTTACTATGTTAAAACTATTTGTTAAAAAAATCAAAGATCATGCCTTTCTTTGTACATATTTGTGCTTTTATATTGAAAGAAAACCAAGCAATATTTTGATGAGATCAGTACCTAAGTCTAAGAAATAACTGAGAAGTAATTACAGTTGCTAAGAATTCATTCCCCCCCCAAAAGTCTTCTTATTATTTACTCAAAATTCCCTAAAACATTTTTTCTATAATATAGATTTATTATTCTAATTGACAATACATATTTTGTATTATGTTACTGAAAAAGAAAAAACAACACAATATTTTAGTCTTCTGAAAATCTCTAGATTTAAGTGGAATAAGCCAAAGTTTCATGGAAACTAGAAATTGTTATTGTTTCTAAAAGCTTTGAAGTATAATATTAAAAAAAAAATTTCTCAAATTATTTCCTAGATTCACAAAAGTATTTTCTATTTCTAAAAGGTTCTTGTTATTTCTTCCTCTCCTCCTTTGTTACATTCTTTCTTTCTTTTCTGGTTAGGTCTCCTGCAGAAAAGAAAAACTGTGTAGTACATATTAACACTTTTCAGAAATTCTGTGTCTTTAACACAACATTCCTTCCTCAATCAATAATCAAAACCCAATCATATAAAGAGCCACTACTAAATGACTCCTCTTAATTCTTGAGTTGGAGCCAGTATATACATCTAATCTAAAATTGAGTTATCTTGAGTTATAGATCTAGTCATTTTAGAACTCATCAGGTTTAACATACCAACTTTATAAATCAGTAAATTAGGCAGAGAACTTTGTCAAATGTCAAAAAGCAGAATAAGCTGACCACTCCTTCCTTCCTACCTTCTTTCCTTTCTTTTTTTAAACAACAAAACAAATAGCTCTAGGCTTCTCCATTGTATCACTCTGACTTAACCTTTATTATGCCCTAAAATAGAGAGATGTATAAAGTTCCAGGACTCATAATCAGAAAAATAAGAAAACATATGAGTCATTAGGAGGTTGGAAACACACCTAGAACACAGAAATGTAGGAAAAAAAATATATGCATATTACATAATTTAATAGTGAGGCTTCATAGTATGTAAAATGCATTTTTTGGCTCAGGATCATGCAAGAATGTAAATGTCATTTACAGAGAATGGGAGAGCTGAAGGAAAGAGACTTAGGAGTAGAAAAATTAATTAGAATTTTGAAATGACTAAAAGATATTTAAAGAGATAAGAAACAAAGAGGCTAGAGGGAGATAGGCTGAGATGCTAATTGTAGTGTCTCCACTAGTTTTCAGATGATATTGATTGCAGATAAAACGACTGGGATATTACTATAGTAGAAGCAAGAAGACAGTGAAGGTTTTAGAACACTGAGGCATTCTTTAATTTAAAGCTGAGAAAATGAGCAGGGACAGGCAAGGCAACAGCCAGAAATGTAGAAGGAAAGTGAGGAAGTGCAATGTCTTGGAACCCAAACAAAAAATTACACTAAGAAAAGAAAATAAATCTACTTTCTACCTGTGTTTCCTGTATAGATGCCTGGTGCAGGGAATCTCATGTTTTTCTCTCTTAGGCTGTTTTACTCACTTTCTTCTTTCTTTCAGAAAAAATGGAGAGGTGGTTGTATTATCTTCTCACTAGTTTTCAACTCCACCTTCTAAAACTCATTCTAACTAGGTATAAATTAAAAACTTTCTGTCCCATGGTAAAATATCAAGTTCTCTCCTCTCACATCTGACTGTGAGCCCGTTCTGTCTTTCCTTCCTCCCTCCCTTCCTTCCTTCCTTCCTTCCTTCCTTCCTTCCTTCCTTCCTTCCTTCCTTCCCTCTCTCCTGTCATTGATAAATTTAATTAAACAAATAGGTATGAAGTTTGACTCTTGTATAATTTATTCTGTACTATGAAATAATGGTTATCAAATAATGGTAGATTACATTATCAGAAAGTAGAAAAGTATATCCAGGAGGTATCATTTAAAGCATATTATTTTGGTATCCTTAACCATTTTCAAAATTTATTTAATGATATTAATCTTTTCCACTATTTTTACTCACACCTACATAGGTTTTTGTCTCAATAATTTCCTCTGGTAATTGGCAGTAAGTTATTCACAGGAATACACCCACTCCTATATTTATACAGCAAAATAGAACCTAATTTCATAGTTTTATAAATTTTCAGTCCTCTTGTATTTAATTATGTGTTCAAAATTTAAAGTATTTATCTCTTATGAATAAAATTTTTGGAAACTGAAGTTTCCTTTTATGAAACTTACAATCTTCAACCATGATAAATTTCAAACCAATCCATCATTCAGGTTTTGTTGTAGGTGAAATGGTTTTTCAATTAAATCATACCATGTGTTTGTCCACAGTTAAACATTCAGTGACAATATTAAAGATCTGTAAAGAAGTCACACAATAAATCTTATAGGTTGAATACAATATTTCTGCATAATAGGAATTAATCATGAATAACATGTAATAAAGCAAACAATACTTTTTTCAACAACTGATTTTTGTACTAATTTGAATTCATTTAGATTTGTTTCCAAAATACTTTGTGGAAATTGTGTATTTTAAATTAATAGGACCTCCTTTTCTGTTATTTATTCTGGCTAATATTGAGAAAATACAGAGCAGTTAAACAGATCCTGCATTTTGTTTTGGTACTACAAAGGACTCTAGAGAGCTACTATTGAAGTATCAATCTAGAAAAATAGTTTTGTTTTTTGAATTTTTTGAATTTTCATATTCACACTAAGTGAAATACTTCAGAGATTGGTACTAATTTTAACATATGACTTTATTCTACCTCCCAATTTCTGAAAATGTATAAGCTATTAATTCATTGAACTATAACATTCTCTATATAAGCTCTGACTTATTGTTCTTTGAATACAGGTAAGAGAAAAGTTTTTTAAAAGTAGCATTTTAAGGAATTATTTGGTCTTGGAGTTATTTCAAGAAAGTATATGCACAATCACATGAAATTAATTTTTTTTGCAGAATCACAATTTATGTATGCTGAAATTATGCAAGCTAGTTTTTCATTCATCTTTTAGCCCCTGATGTGGATTCATTAAATCTTCTAAGTGCTAATTTATAATATTCTACAGTTTTTCTTTATTATATTAAAGTATAATCATTACTCAGAAATCCTGGTGGGCAACTCCACTGTATTACCAAATAGACTCAAAGCACAATACAAAATAACTTCTTTTAGAAAAGGACTTATTGGAGTTTCAACACTATTCAGAGGTACAAAGAACCCCTAGGGAAAATCTATCTATTTCTGGTCCTTGAAGCTACACTAAAAGCTAATGACCAATCAGGAGATCACTGTATTAACTCTTCTCTTATTATGACTACTGTTGTTTAAACCAGTTAAAAAATTCAATTTTATTCAGTTTCTTACCATAACCTATTTTATAGACATTATTTATTAAAGTATATGAAAGATGGTCCATGTAAGGAGTTTTCAAAATATATTCCATGAAGCCTTGGAGTTGTTCAAAATTGTCCTATATGCTACCAGGGTTCCACAGTAGGCTTGGAAGCAGGGTGTGGTAGTGGTAAAAAATTTGAAGATTCTATTAAACCTCATCGATAGTTTGATTGAAAAAGTTCTACTGATATGCTTTCTCAATTGTTTTAACTTTAAATTTTATTGTGAAAAAAAGTTGCTGAATATGCTGCTAATTTTTTATGATCATT
This sequence comes from Tamias sibiricus, assembly GCA_025594165.1. Taxonomy (NCBI): domain Eukaryota; kingdom Metazoa; phylum Chordata; class Mammalia; order Rodentia; family Sciuridae; genus Tamias; species Tamias sibiricus. Next base: position 102,164,132 of record CM046663.1, on the reverse strand, counting down.
TGCAACTTGTTTTATTTATTTAGCACAATAATTATCAATGCCTATGTATGTTTAAAATATCATTTGAGTACTTTATTTCTTTTTTATTAATTTTTTATTTGTTTTAATTAGTTATACATGACAGTAGAATGCATTTATGCACTGTGATATATCATACATTCATGGGATATAATTTCTTATTTTTTAAAGTGTACATATTGTAGAATCATATTTGTCATGTAGTCACATATATACATACAGTAATAATGTCTGTTTTATTCTGCTATCTTTCCTATCCCCACATCCCCTCTAATTTTTTGTTTTTATGTTGAGAACTGTCTGCCTAATTTTCTTCCTTTAAAGGGGTTATTGATTACTATTTACAGTATAAAATTGATGTATGGATTTTCTTCTTATTTCACTAGAGAGTTTTATATATTCATGCAAACATGAATTTTAACTGTCTTCTAGATTTTTATAATTATTTATCTTTCATGTTGTATTTTCATGTACATCATTTACAGAAATAATTTTAAAGTAACATTTTTGTCCATTTAATTACCTCCTATTATTCTGTAGAAAACAAAGTTTGGTTACAGGAAACAAGCCATATATTTTCTTTTCTGTAAATTAAGTATGTCTGTTGAAGTCATATATTCTACAAAATTGTAAGAGAATATGTTTAGATGTTTGAAACAAAATACAGCTGTTTCTATTTCTGTACCTATTTCCTGATATGTAATAAGATATATGAATAATTAAGACATAGTCTCCAACTTTGAGGAAGATCAATAAACAGTAGGAATAATAGTAATATTTAAGTTTTCTCAAGATTTTGCATTGCATTACAATAAGACTATTTCTCCTTTGACAAACATACACACAAACATTGTGACACTAAGGTAATAATGGTATAGGGCAAAACTCTCAAATCTAAAAGATGGTATAAACTCAAAAGTAATCTAATTAGTGGCCTTTGATGGTCTTGAATCTATTTATTATATGATAAACACCATATTTTTAAAGTTTCATTTAAGTAGAATTTATTCTGTGCTCCCTTGTTAGGACTTTGATGAAATGGTAGATTTTGATCATATAAAAAATGTAGCTACAATTAATTTTTCATATCCTAAGTAAAAATATAACCTGGGTAAAATGACAATATACACAGTGAGGGATAAGTTTGTTTTTTTTTTTTTTTTTTTTTTTTTTTGTTACTAATAGGGATTGAACCCCGGGGCACCTAAACACTGAGCTACTTCCCTGGTTTTTTGTTTTGTTTTGTTTTGTTTTTGTTTTTCACTTTGAGACAAGATCTCTCTAAGTTGCACAGGGGTCTGGATAGGTTGCTGAGGTTGGCTTTGAACTTGCAACCCTCCTGTCTCAGCCTTGTGAGCTGCTGGGATTATAAGCATGCACCACTGCACTTGAACTGAGAAGTTTTCCACACTTTTGTGTCCCAAACTTTCCTTTAAGATTGTATGATTTCTTTTTTATAATTTGCAATAAATTTTCTTAAGCTTGTGTATAATGTGTAAGGAAATAAATTACTCTTCTGTTCTGAATTTGAATAAAGACTGTGTTTTTAATGAGGTATTGATCAATAACTCTGTCCTATAGGAAAATGGAAGCTTCATTCACTAGAAACAGTTGAAGTTGCCAGAACCTGTATTTGACAGAGGGATAAGACAACACCACCAGTAAGTAGCAGTGGTTTTCCTTAAAGTGGTACCTTTACATGTTTTCCTTTTCCTTTGAAGAGTAACAATGCTTTCTGCCTGTGTCTCACATGAAATTCAATAACCACATAGGATATTGAATTTCTAGGCATTGCTTAATTCCTTAAGAACATATATTTATACCTGATTCATTTGAGCTTGGAAGAGAGAAAAGAGTTAATCACAAAGTTTTTAAAATTTCAGAGAAGTGCAATACCAGTTGTTTCTCCTTTACTATATTTAAAACAAGCAAACCTTCCACTCACTTTAGATTTATTGTTCTGCATTGATTGGCTCTTTCTCTTGGAGGACATTCTGGCAGTAAAGTAGTAGACACATTGCATCCATCATTGTGTGTCAAAGAGCCATCAGGTTGATGGCTCTTTTTGAACTTTGTTGTTTCAGAGAAACATATCGGAGTATTATTGGCAGAAATTTGACATTTTCAGGATGAAAATCAATTTTCTTTTATGTTTTTCTGAAGTGAGGCTTGTGTTTTCATTGCAGACAAAATGGCTTTTATAAGTTCAGAGTAACAAAATAGGAATTAAGGTAAAATTGGGCTAACAATTACATCTATGAAAATCAAAGGAAAATGTATTTTAGTTCTCTAATAATATTTTAAATTCATGGAAATAGAAAAAGAAAAAGTCTGATGGAAAAAGGTGCAAAAATAGAATATTGCTAATGAGTCAAGGTAAATAGTGAAAATTCATAATTAAAGAGCTTAGTTGAAATTCAAACATAAGCCCAGTGCAGTGGTACATGCCTGTAATTTCAGTGGCTTGGGAGGCTGAGGCAGGAGGATTATATGTTCAAAGCCAGCCTTAGCAACTTAGTGAGGCCCTAAGCAATTTAGTGACACCCTATCTCAAAATAAAACAAATAAAAAGGGCTGGGGATATGGCTTAGTGGTCAAGTAGTTAAGTGTCCCTGGGTTCAATCCCTGGCACACACAAAATTTTTTTGAACAATACTTCAGAATATCAAATGCTTATAAAGAAAATATACCTTATTATAGTTTGCAATTCATGAGACGCATACATTGTGTGTGTGTGTGTGTGTGTGTGTGTGTGAGAGAGAGAGAGAGAGAGAGAGAGAGAGTGCTTATCTTATTGTTCATCTTATCTCTTGCTTCTAGTAGAATGTAGGCTCCAGAACGATAAAATGGTGTGAATATACTTTGTATACAACCAGAGATATGTAAAAATGTGCTTTATAAGTGTAATATGAAATGTAATACATTCTGCTGTCATTTCTAACAACTTAGAATAAAAAATAAATTTGGAAAAAAAAAACTTGTTTCTTTGGTCCAGAAGTATAGTTATAGATTCTGTCATAATGCTGTGGCAAAGACACTCCATAAATATTTTCACCTGGAATATTTAAAAATATTGATAATAGCAATATTCTTAAAGTTTCGTAGTTTTGAAATATAGCTCTAAATGTGACATAAAAATCAGTTGTCACTGTGTTTCCTTTATTCACAGAAGCTCAGGAGGAAAAAACTTGATGATCTATTTTATATCTATGACACAACATGTTGGATACAGCTAATAATTGAGTGTTGTACATTTCAAAATCTTTTAGAATAAATTCAGATATGAATCATAAAAATGTTAAATATTTGAGGTGATGAGTTATGTTAATAACATGTCTTAATCATTGTTCATTGAGCTAAAAAATCATATCACTTTGTACTCCATGAACATATACAACTATAACTTGTCAAGAATTATTAGTGTCGTATAGTCTCATAAGTTTGCATGTGTAGGAATGTGTAGGTAGGTAGGTAGACACATACATACACACATATATACGTACATAAAGACAGACAATTCTAGACTGGTGTAAAAACTTTTAAAACATTCTTATATGTGACAGAAATCAGTACTCTCTCCTGCAGTATAATAAGTTATTTTAAGAATAAGAATTAGTATTCTTTATGTTAACCCATACCTCTACTTAGATGGTAGGAGTATGTTCTAATGTTCACTAATAAAGTTGTGTGCATTGTAAATAATTTTTATTAGAAGTCCAAAGGTGTAATAATAAATGTATATATATATATGTATATATACAGATATGTGTTTGTTTATATAATATCCTATATATATGTGTATATGTATATATTTTATTACTACACATTTTGGCTTCTAGTATATACTTTATATATATAAATAAATAAAACGTCCTATAGCTTCCTCTTTGTGACATTTCAGGAATTTTTTTTTTTGATCCTGATCTTACTCTAATAAAATTTTCCTCTCCCTGTACAATTTATTTACTATTAAGTACAGTTATGTAACAAATTACAATGAATACAATTAAATTAAGAAGGCATTTCAGTAAATTTGCAAAAATCTCTTCTATATATTGCAATTAAGATGTTACTTAACTTTCCTTTGTTCAGGTTACATTACTTAAAATCTAATAACATTCTGTATAGCTTATTTAACTCTTTAGAACCCTTTTAAAATTACCATAAAAATGTATTTAACATGCAAATTAATTAAAATAACACTTTGCATTGACAAGTATTATTGGTAGTGTTCTCAATCATACTCTAGGTCAAGGAAACTGAACACTGACCAAAGAGAACATTTTAAAAACCATCAATAAAATAATTTTATGTAAAATAGGTGGAGCCTGGATCACATCACTGACAAGTTGTGGGATGAAGTTCCCTTGAATATAGTTAAAAACCCATTCTTAATTTGTTAGAAGAGTTTTTCTCTAGTAAAAGCTTAATTTCTGGAAGCCAAGCAGAGAGACTGAGATCTGAATGAAGTCCAATTCAAAAACCATAGAAATTTCTATTACATCATGCTACTTTTCCTTTGATAACAGACAGATATCTCCCCTGGGATTGGAGTAAGGAAGTTTCGTGATTCATACATTAGAGGTGGTTATATGTTCAATACAACTTTCAATACAACTTATTCTAGTAGTTATTTGTTTGTACATGTGTTAACATAATTAAAAATTTTTATGTATGTACAGCGAGGTTAAATGAATGAAGTAATGAAATGTGTGCACACATCTAAGAATTCTGGGAAAAATACATCTTGATTTAACATCTTTAAACATCATTAACCTGTCTATTGAAGTTGAAACTGTTCTTCCAAAATTGGTATGAGGCAAACCATTTCTAAGTTCAAGGAAGAAAATATAGGAAGTTGGTTCTCTCTTTCTAACAAGGTTTATAATTGAGTGATCTTTTCACAGTAATAAATCAAAAACCTGATATTCCTGACTCTATTAAAATCAGACAAATAATTTACGTCCAAGATCATAGATTTTTCTCTCAAGTACATTGCTGCTGTGTGAATGTTAATTATCCATATCACTCAGATAAATACCTCCTAACTTGTTTATTGCACAAACTATGGTAAAATGTTTATCACAGGGAAGCATAAATGGTCCTTCTATTATGGGTAGGGGCAGTTTTCTAAGTGGCTTAATAGTGTCAGAAAAAAATAAATAGAATAAGTGCAATCACTGATAGTTAAATATCAGATTATGAGGAAAATTTGTAACTCATTGTAGCAATTTTTTCCTTGCGTTTTCTAAGGCAGCTTTTACAAATTGGTGACCCTCAAATCATTGCACCTGAGAAGATACAATCCATTAAAAAAGTTTTTATCATCAAAAATATTTTTCCCACATAGAGTTTTGGGAAATCAGGGAAACAACATGGAAATTTATGATCCACAATAGGAACAAAAGACTCAGGAGAAGTTGTGTAAAGAAAACTCAGGATTTTGTTTCTCTAACATACTTGACTATTAAATTTTTTTTAACCCTTAGGTTCTGCATACTTTTTCTCTGAAGTTTCAAGTAGTAAATACTTAAGCTCTGTGACAACTACTCAGTTCTGCTGTGTAGTATAAGAGCTGCTTTAGATCTTAAATAAAGAGTTGAGGTGTCTGTGTCCTGACAGAATACCAAGGGCTAGAGTTGGCCTTTCTGCTATAGTTTGTCAACCCCTGAAAACTAATATGCAGAAATAATTTTGGAAGTTTCCATTCTGGCAAAAAAAAAGATCCTTCTTGATTCATAAACTTCAAGTTCATCCTCTTGGCTACAATCATTCTTAAGAGATATGTAGCCTTAGAGAAAAGCATGAAGATGGCAATCAATTTCTACGGAGAGAGGTCACCTCTATGAATCCTGGTACCTGTGACTTTCACCCCACTATCACCTCCATGCAATGTATGTAATGGCTGAGAAAAATGAATCACATGTTCTCCCTGCCCTCAGTGAGCGTATGATCTACTGGGAGCCATAGTGATTGTTTCATAGAGGAGAGGAAATGAAATTAGTACAAAATGATCATAATAAAATATGTGATATTATAATATCATTATTCAACATGAGCAGTAGCAATTTTTCCAAGAGGATTAAAAAGAAAATGTGGTTTTGGTTACAGGTATCAAGCAAGGTCTCATGGAAGAGATATTGCTACAGATAGCTTTGTAAAGATTGTACCTAGAATTCAATAGACAGTGCTACAGAAGAGAAGAATGAGGAAGCATTTCTGCCAAACAGAAGAGAATTAACAAAGGAAAGAATAAGTACAGGAGACTGCTATAAGGGAAACATGTTCCTTATGCAGCAAATAGTCCCTCAGGAGTAGCAGAGAGCATAAATCTGATAAGTTTGCATCAAGAAGGTTCCAAAAAGACACTACATATTTAGCCCAACAGAATTGCCAAGACTCTGCTGGATATTAGCAGTGTAGGGATTAAGCAATACCCATTTGCCCTCAGAGAGACAACAATGCATGTTTATGCTGTCTGATGATATTGTTTTTCTGTTTGAAATTTTTCCCAGTTGTATTTCTTGGCTCAGAAATAAATTGCATAGCCAATCTTGCCAAAAGGGAAATGGAAAACAACTATTTGGGTTTGTTCTTGTTCACTTTGGAGGTGAGAGGGGAGGAAAGGATTCGGAGAAGACTTAAAGATGCTGTTTTAACCAGTTTTTTCACTGCTGTGACCAAAAGACCTGACAAGAAAATTAGAGGAAGAAAAATTTTATTGGAGGACTCACAGTTTCAGAGGTCTAAGTACGTATTTGACTGGCTCCATTGCTCTGGGCCAAGGTGTGGAAGAACATTATTGCAGAAGTGTGGGCAGAGGAAAGCAGTTTAGGACTTCTTACCTGGAAGAAAAGAGTGAGCTTCACTCAACAAGAGCAAAATATATATCTCAATGGCACAACCACCAATGACCCACCTTCTCCAGACACATCTTACTACCCAGTTAATCCATATTAGGGGATTAATGCACTGATTATGTTAAACCTCTCATAACCAAATAATTTCACCTCTATGCTTTCTTGCATTGTCTCACACATGAGTTTTTGGGGACACCTCACATCTAAATCATAACAGATGCCTACACACATTTACAGGAACATTGAAGTATTTTAGAAGAATTTCAGAAGTCTGAAAGATAATTTTAGCAATCTACATCATATTTTTTCCACAGGTTAATAAATATAAAATTATTCAGAGAGAAAGAAAAAGCAATTGTCTTTTGAAAAAAGGAAAACAAACATACATCAGATTTAAATGATACAAGTTGAACTTATAAGACTATAATGAGATAAAATATTTAATAGATTTTCCACTGGAAACTATATTAGCATTTTTTTAGAATTAATATTCATTTTTGAGCAGTGCATTATAACATAGAAATGGCATAAAACTTCAGAGGACTTTACCATCAAAAGATCTGAAATAGAATCCCAAGCCCACCATTAACTAGCTATTTGGTTGTACTAAAGCCACACAGAACTTCAGCCTTTCTTTCATCATTTCTAAAATGAGGATAATAATAATTGCCCTTCACACTGTGCAGTTTTGTTAGAAGGTCCAAATGAGGTGATATTTTACAAAATTGTTTCATCAAGAGTAAAACAGTCTAGGGCCTTCCTCCCTGCCCGCATTTCTATTTTGCCTCCTTTCTCCCTCTGTTCCTCTCATATATATTGTACACATATGTGATATAATATATAATAATAAAATATAATAATATATGATAGATATACACATATATGTATTCTCATATATAAAGCTCCCTTGATATTATACATGTCCTCATAGGATATATCCAGCTTCTGTCACTAAGTTTGTGTACTCTTCTACTTAGACCAAAATGAATCATGCTATTAGGTGCTACATTTTTAATGATTGCATCTCTTTCTCACTTCAAAAGCTTTTATCTCTGACCTCATGTCCTCTGAAAGCCTGTCAAATATAATCAGCTGTTATTCAGTTTGTCTGGACATTGAGGATCATATATCAAAATTAGGGAAACTGGTAGTGGAGGTACTTCTGTCATGGAAAATAATCAACTGCTGGGATAACCTTTGGGTCACTTTAGATGAGAAGGGTTGCCCTTGCAAGGTAACAGATGTACTGTGAATATTTGAAATGCACAATATTGATGACGTTTTTTCCTTACCCACTATCTGCCACTTTAAGTATTAAATTAAATCTGCTTATATTGCCAAATCAGTAGAAACCCAAATTAGTATCCATACATCAGATCAGATTTCCAAACCTAGTTGTGTATGAAAAAAATTAATTATTGAGTTCCCATTCTAGAAGAAAAACATTGTATATATATATATATATATATATATATATATATATAATTTTGAATACAAATAGTTTTGAAATTAGACTATGATAAATTTACTAATAATCCACATATTATTTATGTTAATGTTTACATGATTTTCTATATACATATACCTATTTATATTTAGTGACATCTTTCACATGTGTTAATATGTTTAATAGTGAAAATTTAAAAAAAAATTAGTTCAGATTCACCTAAATATGGAAGTGATATTATTGGCTTATGTATCTGAAATTCTAGAATTTTGCTTTAAGCTTCAGGCAAGGATTAACCCAAGGGTTTAATGATATTATCGCCTGTGAACTTGGACATTTTTGGTCATGGCTTGAGACTTCCTTCATGGTCTCAATATAAGTAATTCACTCTCAGTTTTATATTTCCCAAATTCATATGCATAGCATCACTAATAAAGTCACCAATCCCCTTCTATTTAGTCCACTTTTGTCATATTCAACTCCAAAACAACCAATCACTATATCCATTTAATCACTGAGCCACATCCACAGGCCTTTTGTATATTTTATTTATAGACAAGGGCTCCCTATGTTGCTTAGTGCCTCACTAAATTACTGAGGCTGGCTTTGAACTCGTGATCCTCCTGCTTTGGCCTCTGTTGCCACTGGGATTACCAGGGATGTGTGACCGCACCAGGCTAGGATTCTGAATCTTGAAAACAGAGGGAGGGATGCCAGAGTGGCAATAAGTAAAGCTCATTCCACTTCCAAAATAAGAGAATAATTTTATGTATCAGTATAGCTTTATTTAATGGTTGGATTCTGACTCCTGATGCAAAGAGTAAAGATAATTATTCTCCCATAAGCTTACAAAATAATTTTGTATCATGAACTGTTAGGTTAAATCATATAAAACTGCTAATCAAAGGGATCAAAATGACTAAAAAGCAGCTACTTCCTCTGGTTCAATCTAAAAGAAAGCAGTCTTGATGTAAAATGAGCCACAAATGCTTCAGCTGTGACAACTTTTCGGAAATAACCATTATTGACATATGTAATATCCCCCAGTGTTCAGCCAGTTTGTTTACTAACTTTATGCAACTGTGAATGACATGATTTTTCCTAGGGATATATATTTTCCTAATTTATCCCAAAAATCTTGTCCATAATAGAGTTCTTAAGAATTGGATATTCCTTGAAGGAAACATTAGAATATTTTAGCCTCAAGGAACATATTGCACATAATTATCCTTAAACATAATTTCACAGATATAAATTATTTGGCTGGGCTCATGGATTAGAGTGTGGATCCTTGATTATCCATTACTATATTCATGAAATGGACCCCTTCATTTCTGGGGAAACACCTGTTTTTTCCATGGGTTTGCTTGATAGCTTATTTTTGGTCTCCTTGCACCAGTTCTCTTTCAACTAATCTAGTTGATTTATCCTGACTGCTAAAGCCTGAACAAGGCTTTATTGAAAATTATCTATATTCTATACTCTTGTCAGAAATCAATAATATCTGATATTTATTGCAAGATACATATCAATACTTGGTTTTACAAAATACTTTTAATGACCTTTGACTTTTCATTTCTATTGAATTGCTAAATGCACTGTGTTTTCAGTTGATGCCTCTGGGAATGTGTGAGTATTGCTGGGTATTGCTGGCATCCTTGGGCAGCTCCATGTGGGGAAATTCTTTAAAGAAATGGCTCAGTAATCATGTTGCTGTGTCTACCAAAGGGAGTTGTTTAAAATGATTATTACATTACAACCTTTAAGGACCTCATTAAGGTCCTTTCTTTGCCCTTAAATGGTGCCTAAAGTTTTTTTTTTTTTTTTTTTTCTGATCCATGATATTTTATTATTAAATATGCACAACTGGCATTAACTTTTTTTTTTATTGATTTCCAGAGATTTCAGAACTGCAATATAATCATTCTTAGAATGGTGTGCAAAACTTTGGACTTTGAGTATTTAGTGAATTTCCCCCATTTTCCTTCCCCACTTCTTTTATTTTTGGTCAAAGTGAGATTTTTCTCAAGAATCCAAAAGAGGGAAATGTATAACACAAAAAGTTTAAAAAATACATTCTGAAATATAAAAAGGTAAACAGATGCAATAATTATAGTCATGGTTTATCAAAAGCACTACCATTGGAATTTAAGCATATACTCTGATATATCTCATTTATTTATCATTTTATTCATCATTTATCATGTTTGACCATTTTATTGTGATCTTCCTAAAACAGACCTTTTAATAGCATGTTTTCTATACCTCTCTATATAACTACATTTTTATATTGTCATACTATTTCTTTTTTCTCTACTGACAAGAGCAATCATGTTCCTTTTTGGTGTCTATAATATAAAGGAATTGGTTTTCAACAGGAGGTTGTCACTGTTGTAACAAGCTCAGTTTAATTCCTAAGCATGTCAAGGGAGTGAATTCTCTCATTGTGAGATTTGAAACCTACTCCTTTGGTAATACTAATGGGTGGAAAAGGCAAAGCAGCTCTCATTGCTAGCTCACGGGGTGAATTTGTACATGGATTGGAGAACTGATCTGAGGAAGAAAAGAGCTCTCAGTGATATCCTAGAGGTTCTTAAGCTGCACACTTATATGTACATGTTTATATGGGAAGTATCTTCCTCAGAGCGATCTTCAGCACTTCCCAAGGGGGATGCATGTGTTATTCTACACTTCCTCTTTGGGGCTACTATGCCCTTCCAAAAGTGATGACCTCAATGTTCATTGCTTCACTTAAAACCAAGTGCTAAGTATGTTAAGCCTCTGTAGTCCAAATTTTGTAAATTTGTACACTGACTTTTCATTATACTTTACTAAGATTTACTTTTTTGCATGCATGTCTTTTTTTTTAATAATTTTTACTCATCTCGAAAAGACCGTTAAGAATATACATCTTGTTGTATATTCTTTATGTGCCACATGATACTCTATTCATATGTTGGCATACCTATTTATATATATAACTATTTTTATGGCTCTATAAAACTGCACATAGATTTTCACATATTTATTTTTAAAGTCAATTTCTTTTGCTAATCTATACTCTGATGTGCATTGTATTTATCTTTTATCATGTATCTCTCACTACCCCAGAGGCAACTTGAAACACTGAAATCTGAAAAGTTTTCTTAATTATTGAAAATAAGTATTGCATGTTAAATCAAAGAAAACTATGAAGACTTTTTCCTCATAAACATGCATTTTAATTTTTAAGAGGCTTCTAACTCCTTAAAAAATGAATTTATAGGGGGGGGGGAGTCAGTGGTAGAGCACAAGCCTAGCATAAATAAGGCCCTGGGTTAGGTCCCTAGCACTGAAAGAAAAAGAATATTCATTTGTATATACTTAATCTTTATTATTATAACAATATCCTTCATTTTAACATTAAAGTCTAACTGCTAGTGGTTTCTAAAAGTCTTTGAACATAAGTACAATATTCAAACTTTAGCCAGAAATTAGTTTGTGTAAAATAGGAAAATTATATAAGATGATTCACATAATGAACTTTTACATTGTATTTTCTCACTCTGAATGTGCAAATTGAGCTGTAGATTTAGTCATTTCAGAACTCACCTCAAGTGTTTACAATGAGAAAGCCAATGTGTAAAATATTTAAATATTTCTTCCCCATAAGTATCTGACAATTTCTGCTCAAAGTCCATAATTGCAGCAGTTTCTTGGCTGACATTTTTGGATCCAAAAATGTTTGTTTCCTTATTTTCAATATAGGTCCAAATTACCTGTAGCAACACTTAGGCTATAAAGTGTCAGAGCCAGAGTTTGAATTAAGAAGTTTGTGCTCTTGATCATCAAGAACCAATGCCTATGATGCCCATGTTGTTTTCACTCCATGAACCGGGTTATGTGAAAGATAATTGAGAAAGAGTGGTGCTTGATGTCATTAAGCCTGTTAAGATAATAAGCAAGTGGAGGGAGATTTAGCACAGTGCCAAAAGTGGTTATTGGGACTGAGGTGTCTTAGAAAAATTCATAAAAAAACTTTCTTCTGAGTAGAAAAATACAGTCCCTTTTCCTCAGTAATAATTATAAAACTCAGTCACTATGGAAAAATCAATTTGAAGAGGCAGCCCTTCCTCCAGACTGAAGAAGCACTAGACAATGTATGCAGCTTGATGCATTAGAGAACAAGATGGATTTCAACTTCCCTCTTAGAAAACCTTAAGTAGGACACAAACCGGCTCTTAGAAAGTCAAATATATTACAGTTATTCTTTTCCCACTAAAGTGTTAATTGTTTTCTTACAGCAAATGTAAATTGTTCTTTTAATATCTAACTTAGATATCTAACTCTCCTTATTTTCTTCAACCAGTATTCTCTGTCACTGTCCAAGTTAAAATCTTTCTCACTAGAACTATTTCCATTAATCCCTGAAAGAATTTTCTAGATTTCAGACTGTCCTCTGCATAGAACCAATGTCTTCTTCTTCTGGGGAATTTGGACCTCAGTGCTAACCTCATTCTTTTTCATCCCTCGTCTCTCACATTTATGAGCTTGATGACCTCTAGCTTCTGCTAGACTCTGCACTTCAGCTGCCATCATTCCCATTAGCAATTACACACCAACTAACACTGACTTGAAAAAATTGTAGGTCTGAATCTCTTATTAACAATTTTAAAGTGAAAAGAAAATCCTGAGAATTTTTTTTTTTTTAACATTTCATCAGGTGGAAAACTTAATCCTTATTAAAAGGCTTGATTTGACTATGTTTACACAAAATGTAAATTTTCATGTTTCAATCTGGAAATACTGATATGTTTGTTTATAAGATGCAGCTTCAGATTTCAATGGATATTCTAGAATATTCTGCATATAGAATAAGTTACTTTTATAAGGAAATCTGAATTTTGACACCCATATATTATCAAGGTTTTCAGAAAAGGGATCTGTCTTTACAATTCTGTTTTTTTTTTTTTTCTATTTTTAAAATTTGTTCTTTTAATCTTTGCAATTCTAACAACACTAAAAATAAAAATAAAAAAAAGTACTGTGGGAACTTCTGTTTGGGAAGATTTCTAGTACAGATTCACCCCTCTACACTCCCTTCACTACCATCCACATACCAAACTCCTATATGTCTCTCAAAACCACCTCAGCCTCAGTCTTACTTCTGGAATTCACATTTCATGTTTGCTGACATGAAAGCCCATCCTTTCTAAATCTTGTCTGTATTCTTGTAACCTGTTATTGTGCTTACCTGTTTACATGGTTCACTCCTACTAAACTGTAAAATCGTTGAGATTTAGAATTGTGGCATTTTCATCTTCATATCATGAACTCTTAAAATTACCTTAATAAAAGAGAAACTTAATAAATATCAGCTAAATTTGGTTGAAAACTCTAACATGATGCTGGGGATGTAGTTCAGTGGCAGAGCACTTGCCAACATGTGCTAAACCCTGTTTCAATCCTCAGTCCCATGAAAAACAAAATACCCAACTATAACATTATAGAAAATGATATTATTGAAACCAGAATTAGGCAGCTAGCAAGGGTTGGATCCGGAGAATGAAGGGATTGAAATGTTATTTCCTTCAGAGCCCTTCTTCCGCCCTTATCAAGATAGCCTGCCCCTGCTCCATCCTGTTGCTGAGGTAACCTGTCCCAGGTATTGTCCCTCAATACAGGGAGTTAATTAGTCTCCCTCCAGCCCACCTGCTTCTTACCTTTTGGCCATCCCACAGAGCATCTCCTGGGCCTAGTCACATACCCAGGAAGGAGAGATATAAGGGGAAAAGAGCAAGAGAACAAAAGAAGCCTAGGACATACACAAAAGGCAGAATGCCCTCATTTCTTGGGACACCAGGATACCAGCTATGGCCCCCTTGACGCTCACAGGAGAAGTCTATGTTACCCCTTTTTGAAATAAACCCCACTTTATATGCTTGCCTTGGTGTGCTTATCTAATGTTATACTCCAACATGTGAGAAAGTCAAAATCATCATGGGTAACCAGAAGTATCATTATTCTGCAAAAATGAAAATCATGCCTTTTCCCAAAATTAGTTGACCATATTGTCATTTAAAGTAGTGGACTCTATGGTTTACTACTAAAATTTTACCTTTGCCAGTCTTCTCTGTCACTGTCCAAGTTAAAATCTTTCTCACTAGAACTGTTTCCATTAATCCCTGAAAGAATTTTCTAGATTTTAGACTGTCCTCTGCATAGAACCAATGTCTTCTTAATATATGTCTCTCAAAACCACCTCAGCCTCAGTCTTACTTCTGGAATTCACATTTCATGTTTGCTGACATGAAAGCCCATCCTTTCTAAATCTTGTCTGTATTCTTGTAACCTGTTATTGTGCTTACCTGTTTACATGGTTCACTCCTACTAAACTGTAAAATCGTTGAGATTTAGAATTGTGGCATTTTCATCTTCATATCATGAACTCTTAAAATTACCTTAATAAAAGAGAAACTTAATAAATATCAGCTAAATTTGGTTGAAAACTCTAACATGATGCTGGGGATGTAGTTCAGTGGCAGAGCACTTGCCAACATGTGCTAAACCCTGTTTCAATCCTCAGTCCCATGAAAAACAAAATACCCAACTATAACATTATAGAAAATGATATTATTGAAACCAGAATTAGGCAGCTAGCAAGGGTTGGATCCGGAGAATGAAGGGATTGAAATGTTATTTCCTTCAGAGCCCTTCTTCCGCCCTTATCAAGATAGCCTGCCCCTGCTCCATCCTGTTGCTGAGGTAACCTGTCCCAGGTATTGTCCCTCAATACAGGGAGTTAATTAGTCTCCCTCCAGCCCACCTGCTTCTTACCTTTTGGCCATCCCACAGAGCATCTCCTGGGCCTAGTCACATACCCAGGAAGGAGAGATATAAGGGGAAAAGAGCAAGAGAACAAAAGAAGCCTAGGACATACACAAAAGGCAGAATGCCCTCATTTCTTGGGACACCAGGATACCAGCTATGGCCCCCTTGACGCTCACAGGAGAAGTCTATGTTACCCCTTTTTGAAATAAACCCCACTTTATATGCTTGCCTTGGTGTGCTTATCTAATGTTATACTCCAACATGTGAGAAAGTCAAAATCATCATGGGTAACCAGAAGTATCATTATTCTGCAAAAATGAAAATCATGCCTTTTCCCAAAATTAGTTGACCATATTGTCATTTAAAGTAGTGGACTCTATGGTTTACTACTAAAATTTTACCTTTGCCAGTCTTCTCTGTCACTGTCCAAGTTAAAATCTTTCTCACTAGAACTGTTTCCATTAATCCCTGAAAGAATTTTCTAGATTTTAGACTGTCCTCTGCATAGAACCAATGTCTTCTTAAAACAGCAGAGTATACAATTGTTGTAGGGCTAACAATGTATTTTGCCTATTTATTAAACTTCTATTCAACTTACTAAATTAAAAGTAAACATCTATCATTCACGATCTTGTGTATTTTTAGATCAGTGACATTTATTGTTCATATTAATTATGTGGCCAAGAGGCTAAATTTTCAATACTTTAAAGTCATCCAATAGAATACTTATCTCTTATTTCTCAACATTCCTTTATTTTTAATTCTAAGGGCACTTATGCACTCAAATTTTCTGAAAAAGTAATTAAATTATATTTTTCATTAACTTTGAGGAAAATATTTCATTACCAATTATTTAAAGAATCACTTTAGTGGAATTATTTAATCACAATATAAGTACATCTTTTCTAGATTTGAGATATGATAGAAATTATTCTCTAGTATATAAGGCAACTGAGAAAAATTTCTAACAAATTTGAAATTTGTTTTCCATGTTTTCATTTTAAAGAATATAAGGTGGTCTTATGGTTGGCATGGTGGCATCTGTATCATTGATGAACAGGCATATGCATCACTTTATTTAAAAGCACCATCCTACTATTAACTGTGATATTCAATTTATCTACTTTAGGAAAATGAAGAGATAAATTGACTGCAAATGTGGAATTGAGATTCCAAAGAGACTCGGTTAACATTGAAACATGCTTTGCGTTTGATTTTCTTACTTTAATATTCAACAGCTTCAAAATATAACCCAGAGCTCTTAGCTTTTCATTCCCGCTGTGTATAGCACTAACAATGTCGTGTTCACTGCTTGTGTTTTCTTTCTGAACAACTACTAGTAAAATTTGAGACCTAGTGATTGTTAGCATTTGCAAAAGGCATTTTAGTTTTAATTTCTATTAAACTACCATCAAGGAGTACTACATTAACCTGAAATACAATTTTCTCATTTTTCTATCATATACTATCTTCTCAAGTCCATGGGTTTATGTGTTACCAGTTAACAAACTATATACTTTCCTCCCTCCAGTTATGATATGATTGAAATTACATAGCTCTATTTCATGCAAATAATTGAGTCATTTGCCTCTAGAAATTTTTTTCATGCAAATGACTCTAACTGTAAAATAAGAGGCAATTGCATTTCTTAGGGAGTGCTCCCAGATCTGTATTTCAGACTTTAAATAACCAAACTTCAACTACTATTTATCTTGACTTCACTGTTACCAAACTTAAAAATTAGAAATTTTAATAGTATCTACATCACAGAGCTTTAAAAATTTTGTTTTAATAGGCCATTTCTCTTGTGTAAAACTTTCTGTATTCATTGGAATGGTTTCTTCATTAAAACATGCTTTTGTTTTTCTAACTCATCTGGATTAGTCAATTTTAGTAGATATCCATTGCATCTTCACCACATCTGTTTCTCTTTCACTCTCTCTCTCTCTCTCTCTTCTGCCACCAAAGTTGGACTATCCTGCCCAGCATGTGATTTGGGCGAGAATGCTGCAGTGTTCTGTGTGGACTTTGAGTAGTTAAATCAATATAGTGTATTCCAGTGTGTGTGTGATATCCTCTAGGCTATAACTTAAGAATCGGGATATGATGTCTCTCCCAAAAACGGAAGCTATTTGATACATTGATCTCTGATGCTAAACTCGTGCTGGGAACTTCTAATTATATGCAGTCATAAATTTAATTGTACTAATTTAAATTGCTTCTTTTTGTCACTTTCAACAAATATTCCTCCTATAGAGAAAGGTAGGGGTTTCACTGCCTGATAAAGTCAGCCTTTATCAGAAGTTATTCATAAGATGTTTTACTTGATATTGTATTCTGTCACCTAATTTGCAAACTGGTATTATTCTTACAAGTATATACCTTGTAGTGTGTGTGTGTGTGTGTGTGTGTGTGTGTTCTCAAGATTTTTAAGGCTTTCATTGAATACAGGTGCATTTTTTTCTTACATTAAAAGTATTAAATAAGTAGTATAACTGTTTTCTGTATTTTAATATTTATTTATGTATATTTTTAATCAATTGAAGTATTCATTGAGGAATTACTCCATTTCTACTCTGTTGCCAATAATCATTTTCCTTTGTTATTTAGATTAATTTAAACTACCTACATGCACTGAAATTTGTTTAAATAATAGTACTTATTTTTTTAACCACTACATTTTATAGTTGTGTCTAGTTAGTCTAGTCTGAGAGCATTATCTTCAAAACCTAAAATCAACCCTGAATTCTCTCAAGGAGGTACAAAGGACTTATATCAATGTGACTGTAATAGGCAAGTTTAAGTTTTATACTTATTTAGTCTTAAGATGCAATCAGTATTTACGTTAAAATTCTCATTAACTGCACTTGAGTTTCAATTTCAAAATCTTGCTGAGAATCCATCTTGTATACCTCAGTAAAATTTTGTTGAAGTAGACTGTTTTATAAAGATTATTTCTTGTTTGTATATATCCTGTGACTTGAAGATTTATTTAAGAAAAAGAAACGCTAAAGTAAAATCTTGAACAAGTTATTATTTCTCTGCCCTTCACACAATTTACTGACATAGATTTTCCAATAAGATGCTGAAACATTTTCCATAGTGAAACTTTATATGCTACCAAATTTAAATGCTATAATTTACTTTTAATTGTAAATCTGAAAGGTTGAATTTTAATAGTAATTTTAACTGGCTACTATGAAATCATGGGGTTGATGTCTAAAACAAAGTTTTAAAACATTATAAAATTGGATGTTATTTAAAATTTTGAAATATCAGATGTTTACATTAAACATTTGGTAAATTCTGTATCAATTATTAGGCTATTATTTATTTTTCTCTACAAATGTGTATCATATACACACATATGAAGAAATTTTCTCAATGATCATCATAAAAATTCTTAATTTTAATTTTGTTTGATATTTTGTGAATGTGATAGGATATGGAATTATTTATCCTTAACTGATAGCACACCAAGAAGGTGCAATTTACCACTGTTCATTTAAAAAGTGCAGATACATCAGTCATATAATATCTTCTAGTTATAGTGTTAAATGTTTTCTTCTAACTTTATAATTCATTATATTTCACCTAAATTAAAATTGGTAATAAAGAAATTGTTAAATAATGTGCTATTATACAACAATAATAAAACACTATTAGATAGTGAAATCATTAGCTTAAAGTCATTCATATTTGCTCTTACGGTTCAATCAGTGGCCATTAGTAAAACATATTAGAGACTGAAAGAACTCTTAGCTAATATTTGGCTTTAGTACATTTTCTTAGAGCAGAAGAAAAAACATTAAAAAAAAAATATATATATATATATATATATATGGAACTAGAGAGTATCATGTTAAGTGAAATAAGTTAGATTCGGAAATTCAGTTGTCATATGTTTTCTCTTATATGTGAAACTTAAAGAGAAAAATGGAAGAAAGGGGATCCCATGAAAATAATAAGGAGATCAGTAGGGTAGGAGAAGAGGAAAGGACCTCAGGGAAGGAGATGGGAATGAAATTGATCAGAACTTTTTATGTTATGAGCATGCTACAATGAAACCAGATAATTTTGTGTAATTATTATTCACTGATAAAAAAATTTAAAAATAAAGAAATGTCTTAAACTAAATAATATATTTCTAGCTAGAAAATGTTAGTAGACATATTATTCATTACTGTATTTATTAAAATAATCATTGTGTAAACATGTAGAATTGAAAATATTCACAAGTATTTACAGAGCATACTAAATATTATAAAATTATGAAATATATAAAATATAACTATATTGTGATAAATAAATATCCTTGTAGAGTTTATTTGTTCTTCATAAACAATGAATTGTCTTTATAGCTATTTTTTTTGTCAACCTTTTCCCATTCTGATGGGTAAGTTACACTTTTGAAAAGAGAAATAAATCCTAGACATTTTTTAAACTTGTGTGCAACTTCAGTGTTAACATGTTCCTACTGTTTTTATTCCATGCATTGCAACTGAATCTAGAGCACTTGTGACTGATACACGATTATATAACCAGCTAGGATTAGATGAATCCTAATTAATTCTAGAATAGGAATTAAAACTCAAAGCTCCTGGTTTCCACTTAATGTCCTCCCAGTGATCTATTCTAAGTCTTCATTGCATTGCATAATTGACTGCTATACTCATTTGGGGGGTTTTATCCCATTGTCTAATTATTACACAGTCTTGCTCAAACACATTAGAATCACTAGCAAACTTTTTCAAATTACTTTGAAATGATGGTAATGCCATCTAAATCTTTATTTTCTTGATATTTAATGGAATAGGTTTTTAATAAAAATTAATCCTTTGTGTAATATTTTATAACAATTAAACAGTTGAGCAACTTTGTATTGTGTGTGTTTGTGTACTTTAGGAGAAACTGTGCAAGCTGATTAAGACACACTGAACTGAAATATGATAACCTGTAGCATCACTTGTATATATGGAAATGTCCAAATAATCTACAGTGCATTAAAATGGGATTGTTTTCAAGTAGTTAGTGTAATATATTACTAAAAATAATATTATCACATAATACCAGTAGGTCAGGTTTTTTAAACCTTGTTGCCTTTAGCATTTTGGGACATTTGTCACATATCTTGCTATGTGTATTCATTTTAAAGATTAATTTTATTGTATTTCCAGCATATTAATACATTATAATCTGTTTATGCATCATCTGTTTATGTTTCTGTTGCTATATATTCTGATTGCTTCCTGGTTGATATTATTACAAATATTGCTGCCATGGACCTTCATGAGTGGATATTTATATCAACGTAGCTTTTATTCATTTCTATAAAATTGTTATGCCATAAGATACATGTATGTTTAAATTCATGAAAAATTGCCTGATGTATTTCCAAAGTGGTTGTATCATTTCCCATTACTGTCAGGAGTGTTGGACAGCTCCCGCTGCTACAAATCCTTATCAGTGAATTGGTCTCAAGTCTTTCTCATCACACCATTCTAATGACTGCATAGTGGACACATTGCAGTTTAAATTTGCACTTCCCTGATTACTAAAGATGTTGACCAAGTTTCATGCAGTAATTGAGCATTAACCTGTCTTCCTTTGTGAAGTACCTGATAATACCCTGCCCATTTTATGTTGGGTTGTTTTCTTTTTAATTAACCTTCAGAGAATTGATGAAGTAGGAGACTTGAGCATACCAGAACCAAATCCCACTCAGTGGATAAACAGAAAAATATCTAGAAATAGTCATATATTAATAATATCAAATTATGTTTGTCATTTTAGTATGAAAAGCAGAAAAATGTCTAGAAACAGAATATGTTAATAAGATTAAGACAATTATCTATCTTTTTAGTAATATATCTATAGAGTGACACATAAATACTTAGGAAGCTAAGAATCTATAAATATTAGCATATATACAAACTATACACACACAAATTGTGAATCTGCAAAACAGTGTACAATTATAGTGCCATTTCACAGATACGTGAATGAGAATTTATGAAAATATATTTATGTATATACCCATCTATATTTTGCTGTTTATCTATTTATCTACTTTATAGTTATATCTGGATCTGCGTCTTAGTAATTTCAAAGGGAGAGATATAATGTATCTAACAATAAAATTATATTTTTATTCATTTTCAATTCTATCTAAGCTGTTAATATTATTCTTTCCTACTGATGACCCTAGGTCATTTCTAGATTCAGTAGTCTTTGTTCTCTTTATTTCTATAATAAGATAGTAAAACCATTAGAAGTGGGTGGGAAGGGGACTGAATTAGTCTGGAGGCTCTGAGACAAAGATATAGAGGCAAAGATCATGATTGCTTCACTAGTGGTTTTTCTTCATATTCATTGCTTTGGGCTATGGGCCTAAGGATTGTTTCCAAACAATGATTTCATTCTCATAGATCTAATGAATGCATTCTACTATATCTCATGTTTAGCATGTTTATGTGTAAGGAATAAAACCTTGGAATCCAATACATGGTTAAAAGGTGGCCTTCTTGAATAACTGCTTCCCTTCTGGTGCTAATAAAAAACTGGATTTAATATCCACTAAACACATTCCTTTAAAAATATATTAGTAAATACAAAGAAACCATTGACCCTGTGTTATGAAGAATAGGTTTCTCCTCTGAGGTAAAAACAGATCTTTCAGTGAATTTACATTTATTCAAAGGCATTCTTATTTGTATAATTCAATTATGCATTTATTTTTCTCTTTAATTTCCAATGACTTACAAAAAACAATCTAGTGCTTTAGCAGATAAGTTGTATTTATTTCATTAATTGCTTTATTATCAGACCCTATCTTAAATATAAAGGTCTTTTTATATTACTTACTGGAATAACGTTTATTTTAAGACTCCGGGTAAATAATAATGATATCCAGCATTGTCATTTGAAATTATTTTAATTAATAACAGAAAATACAATATAAAATGTTTTCTATTTCCACCAAAGCTGTATTTAGCAAAAAGTCCAGGGGTGGAGGTGGGGGAGCTTCCTATGACACTTAGGATGCTTGAGAACACATTAAGCAGATCAGTTCTTAAGGGAGAAAATGTCTATAGTCCTTGTTTTTCATAATGTTGTGACCTAATTTATTTATTGTTTGATTTCTATTCCTCTGTTTTATTTTGGTTCTTTTCCTTTGCTACCCTTTTCCAAATAGTTCTATTGCCATTCAGTATTCTTATACATAATATCTGCACATAGGAGAAATGATTGTTATGAAAGGGAACACTAAAAAACCTTGGTATTTCAGCAATGAAATACTAGTTGAGCCCCTTTGTAATGCTTTAGAATCCGAGAGGGAAAGAACTGAAGGCGTTAAAAGATATTGCAATAAATAATATCTGTAAACGTCTTAAATTTTGCAGAAGACAAACTAATAGATTTGAGGAGGGGAGTGAACACAGAGCAAGATACACCCAAATAAACCCATGCCCAGATGCATTGTAGGACACTTTCTACTAACCAAAGCAACTGAAGGATAATGCAGTGTATCAAAATTTATGGGACACAATAAAACCAGTCTGAGAAGAAGGTTTGCAGCAGTGAATGCGAACATTAAAAATGTAAGAAAACTCTTAAATTAATGAACTCCCACCTCAAGAACTTAGAAAAAGAAAAGCTGAAAATATCCCAAGTTAATAAAATTGAAAACAGAAAAATATCAATGAATATATAATGTACAAAAGAAAATTTTTGAGGAACTCCATAATATTGACAAACGGCCAGCAAGATAGATGAAGAGTATACAAAATGCCAATGAAAGGAATAAAGGAAGGTTATGTCTACAGATTCTGTACACATCAAAAAGATCATAAAAGAAACACTACAAACAATGCTACACACATAAATTTGCTAACCTAGATTGAATTAGGCCCTCAAGGAGCAAAGATCACCAAAACTTCCATGAAATAGATTAATTTAAAATTCTTAGAGCTGTTAAGGAAATTTAATTTACATGTAAAATTACACCAAAAAAGAAATCTCCAGGTCTGGATTATTTCATTGGAAAATTTTACCTAATGATAAAGAAAAAAATTAATATCAGTTGTCCATAATTTCTTGCAAAAAGTAAAACAAAACTTCCTTCATTTAAGGAAGGTGGTATTTTTCTAATATCAAAATCAAACTGCAGAGTATTAAATTTGTGAATAGTGACAATAAAATTCTTAACAATAACATTGATGCAAGGCTGACTCCATATATGTGAATCAATCCATGTAATATACTGTGTTAACAGAGGAAAGAAGAAAAGTGATATTATTATATGAATTAAGAAAAAGTTCTTGAAAAAATTTGATCATTTATGAGAAATTTTTTAAAAAATAGAAGGGAACATATGCAAAGTGATAAAAGGGCATGTGCAAAACTCCTGCAGCCAACATTGTACAGAATGGTGAAAGATGGAATGCTTTCGCCATAAGATTGGCCATGAAATAATGAATTTGTCCTCAATGGTTTTATGCAATCCAATGTTGCAATTTCTAGCCAGTACAATAAGGCTTTCTTATTTGTTGATGACATATGTGAAAGAAAACACCTAAGAAATCTATAAAATTAAAAGATAAAACAAAAACTCCTGGGGCTGAGGTTGTAGCTCAGTGGTAGAGCACTTGCCTCACGTGTGAGGCTCTGGGTTCAATCCTTAGCACCATGTAAAACATAAATAAATAAAACAAAAGTATTATGTCCAACTACAACATATGTATATACATATATATACATATATTATATATTAGTATGTATATATACATATATATAAAACAATATATATATATATATATATATATATATATATATATATATATCTAACAACATAAAGTCCTAGGACTAATGAATATAGTCAGTACGTCATGAGAGACAATATGAGCATTTAAAACAACTGTATTTCTGTATATTAGAAATGAACACCTGAACATCAATATTGAAAATACAATAGCATTATTTATGATCCAAAGAAAATTATTTCTTTATGTATAATTCTAAAAATACATGTACAGGACTAATATACTCAACTAACAAAACTTTGATGAAAAATATCAAAGAA
Organism: Tamias sibiricus; assembly: GCA_025594165.1. Taxonomy (NCBI): domain Eukaryota; kingdom Metazoa; phylum Chordata; class Mammalia; order Rodentia; family Sciuridae; genus Tamias; species Tamias sibiricus. The sequence goes on along the minus strand of CM046663.1, from coordinate 102,139,915 downwards.
GATTTAAATAAATTCAGACATGTATCATGTTTTTGTCATTGAAGAATCAATGTGGTAAAACTGAATTGTCCTCCAACTGATAAACATTTTGTCCAAATTTCTGACAAAATCCCAAGAAGATTTTTTTGTATATATGGTAAATATTATTCTAAATTTTATTTGTGGAGGGACAAGAGTAGCTAAAAATAACTATTGAATAAAGAATAAAGAGGGAGGAAGGAGTCTAAGATTTAAAAAGGTTTTAAGTAGTTGCAATAATCAAAAAAGTCTGTGTGGGATTGACAGACACACCCACCAATGAAACAGAATAAAGAGTGCAAACAGAACACCATAAATATTCCCAATTAATATTGACAAAATTGCAAAAGCAATATAAAAGAGAAAAGACAGATTTTCAATAAAAGGTACTAGTATATTTGGGACATTTGGAATATTTGAACATCCATAGGCAATTAATGAACTTCAAACAAAGTCTCACACCTTTTACATATAACTTAAAATAGGGCATGGACTTATATAAAATGTAAAACTTAAGTCTTTCATAATATCATAATAGAAAAACCTTCAAGGTCTAGAACTAGGCAGAGAGTTCTTGGACTTGATAAGACAGCAAAATCAATAGAAAAATTGAGAAATTTTTTAAATCCATCAAATTTTTTTAAAAAATCTTGTTACTATAAGACTTTTTAAAGTATGAAAAGACAATTCAATCACGTATCCCCCACAAGATTTATACCTAGAATATATAAGGACCTCTCAGAACAAAATATTTATAAAATAAACAATATAATTAAAATTGAGCAAAAATATGAAGATATATTCCAGCAGAAAGAGATACAAATGGCAAATAAGAAAATGAGAAAATGTTAATCATCATTATCTACTAGGGAAACACAAGCTAAAATTATAATGAAAATCACTACATACTTTTAGGAATGGCTAATTAAAAAAAAAGATTAATAATGACAACATAAAATAGTTCATGGAAGAGACAAAACTGGAACTCTTATGTGTCACTGTTGAGATGTGGAATGGAAGAGCCACTTTAACCCTTCTTCAGTTTCCAGAGTGATTCTCTGACCCAGAAATTGTGCTCCTGGGCATTTATCCAAATAACTGAAAACTAATATTCACACAAAAGCTTGGACATGAATGTTTAGAGAAAATCTTTTCACAATAACCAAAAACTAAACACAACCCAGATGTTTTTTTCCAGAGATCACTGTGGCACATGCAAATTGAGGGACAGCATTCTGTAGTGAAAAGTACTGAATGATTGCTGCACACAGCAATGTGGACGAATCCTCAGAGAATTACACTGAGTGAAAAGGCCAATTCAATAACATACTGTGTGATGCCATTTGAACAACATTCTTGAAATTATAAAACTGTAGCGATTTAGACCAGTTTAATATTTGCCAGGAAACAGGAGGATTATAATGGGCATGGCTACATAAAGAGCATGAGTAAGTGATCTTTCTTATGAGGGAAATACTCTCTTTTGCTTTTATCGATGTCAATATGCTAGTCATGATACTGCACTATAGTTTTGAAAGATGGAATGATTTGGGGAAATAGGTAGTAAAAGGGCTCATGGGATCTTTCTACAGCATTTCTTACAATTGTGTATTTATCTCAAATTTAAGATCTATGTTTTATTGTAACTTTGACTCAGATGTAGAAGGTTAACCTAATTTTTTAAAAAAAGGAGGGAATAATAAAATAACTGCTCTCTATTTTCTATGGACATAGTCATGTTTGGATGGAATGCCAGGATTGCTTCAGAATATAAACATCAGAGGAGCAAGTTCAAGACCAAGGCTAAGAGCCTTAGGTTATAGAGTAGTAAGATAAGCCCTGAACAGAGCCAGCCTCTTAACCACCTCCGACTTTATCATACACTTGACTTTGGTATATTAAATAAATTTTCTTATTTTTAAAAATGGAAGATTACAAGAAAAAGTACATTAGAACGGTCAGATTTTTAAAACTGACCATGTTATGTGTTGGTAATATGTGGAAACTAAAATTTCCATGCAGTCTTGGTGATTATATAAAATAATACAAGCAATTATGCAAGCTATTTGACAATTCTTATATAATTAAATATACAACTCAAATATGGTCTAGCAATTATCCTTTGGTGCAATTACACAAGAGAAACAAAAACATATAGTCGCCCAAGGTTTCTATACACATTTTGATAGTGGCTTTATTCACAATAATCCCAAAATTTAAAAAGCATAAATATCTACCAAGAAGTAAATAAATGAATAAAATGTTACTTATGTATGCAATAGAATAGTCTTCTACAGTAAGTAGTAATAAATAAAATGCAGGTCTCCTTTTCAGATTTGAAATTATGTTATTAAAAATGAATGCCTCTTATAGTATAAATATTTACTAAATATTGTGTTTAACATACTTATACTAAAATCAATGCACTGTATAGCTGATGCAAATATAACTAGTTTTCCTGTATGTTTATTTGCTAAGTCTGGCAGACTTACTCTAAAACCAGGCTTGGAATAAGTATAGCTTATTTCCAAATTTCCAACTACATCTAACTGAGATTACTTGAATCTGTAACTTTACCTGAAAAGTATGGAAATAATAACATATTAAGTGATGGTTTTCCAAGCTACTTATTATAGTAAAACATAATAAAACATATGTTGAAACTGATATTGAGGTCAATTAACAAAATATCATAAACTCTCTGCTACAGGACAGCTTCTTATCACTTAAAATAAAATCCAAAAATATCCAGGACTAAAATATACTGTTTTACAGATTCTCAGTGTATTATAACTTTCAACTTCACACTTGTTCAGTCTTCTGTAAGCCCATCTTTATTCTTCCTTCTTTCTTTGAACATGTAAAGAGCTTGTTCCTAACTGAAGGTATATGCAAGTGCTGGTCCCTCAGTAATTAGCATATATCATTTTCTAATGCCCAGAATCTGAAACAAAATCTGTCCTGTATTAGCTAATCAATACATGCTTATTGATTTATTGATCATTAAAGATAATCTGAATAGTATGAGTCTTAATTAACAACAAGAAACATTTTATTTGCTAATTTTCACATTTTCTAAAAGACTCTGGAGAATAGAAATTATTAAGCTTAAATAAACCAAAGCTGTGTACAAATATAGTTATGACTTCAAGAAGACAAGCTTTATGTTTATAATCCTGCTGATGTTTTTCTGCAGATCTCTGGAGCTTGCAAAACTGCATGAAGAAAGTCATTTTCTGATCATTGCCCCCAGTTTTCTTATTAAAGATGCACATTTGTTTTGTCTTGAATAAGGCTTTCTGTAAGAGAGGAGATGTCACTGTTTGAACTGGTTATAATTTTGCTTGAAGCACTATCTTTTTCTTCTAGTAGTTTGTCTTTTGACTGAAATATTTCTAACTTTTTTCAGGTATTAGAGTTTTTCATAAAAGTGGGCTCCAAGAAGTAACAAAAGTGCATAGTTATAAATTAGATTATCTTAAAATTTTAAGTCTGAATGCCTACCAGGAACATATTTATTTCGTTACTTCCTTTATTCCTTTATTTGATTTGTCATATATCCAATTCAGTATGGTTAGTCATGTATGAAGTTATACATTTTGTATGCTAGACAGAACTTCTTAAACATGCTTTCTCTTTCAGAGAAAATTTCTCATCTTTTAGAAATTCCCTATTTCTCAACATCCTTAGCCAGGTTATTTTCATTGTCAATATTGAAGAGGGTTTTGTTTTGTTTTGTTCTAATACATTCTACTTGAAGTTAAAAAGTACATCTTTAAGTCATAAAATTGGAAAGAAACTATATTTCAGTCCAGTCCTTTGTATAACAGAAAACAAAACATTTCTCAACAAATGCAGCATCTTGCCTAAAGTAATATACCTACTTGGCAGTAAACTTGAATTAAATCTGGTGATCCTTTACCATAACAGAATATTACATCATGCATTTGTGTTATTACATAATTAAAACTGTTATCTTCATATTGCTGCTGTTCTTTTTGTTTACTCTATATTATTATGAACCTAAAAGTCCAGATATAAAATCCCTTAAGACCATTTTTCTGTATTTCATTAAGTATTCTGCCTCCATCATGGTCACACTGTGAATAAAGGATGAACCCCATTCCATGCACAATTTGGTTCAGTTTCACATACACATATCCATGGGGAAGGTATGAAAACATTCTGTTATGGTTTAGATAGAAGATGTCCCCACAAAGCTCCTGTGTGACAATGCAGGAAACTTTAGAGGCAAAATGACTGGGTTATGAGAACCTTAACCTAATCAGTACATTAATCCACTTGAACGGATTAACTGAGTGGTGATCTTAGTCAGGTAGGATGTGGCTGAAGGAGGTGGGTTCCCTGAGGGATGCCTTTGAAGTTTATATTTTGTTCCTGGTGAGAAAGAGCTCTCTCTGCTTCCTAATTGTCATGTCCTGAACTGTTTTCCTCCTCCAAACCCTTCCACCACATATATTCTGCTTCATTTCTTGCCCAGACAATGGAGTTGGCCAACTATGGACTGAGACCTCTGAAACCAAAAGCCCCAAATAAACGTTTTTTCCTTTAAGTTGTTCTTGTCAGGTCTTTTGGTCACAACAGCTAAAAAGCTGACTAGAACATGTTCCTTACTCACATGATAAATCTTTCTGGAAAGAACTCAGTAGTTACCCAAACATGTCTGAAAATGGTTTGGAAGAGCAGAGAAAGGAGACTGGCTTTCTTTTTATTGTGATAGGGTCTGAGCCAGGGCTTAAGGCTCCCTATCCATGTGGTCTGTGGCTTTTATGGTTTAAACATCATTGTCCAAAGGAGGGAGCAGCCTGACTTTCCCATCTTTTGTTGAAATGAGTGACAGTGGTATGAGTGGAGCTCTACAGCAGGGAGCAAATATCAATAATGGAGTCAGACCCTTTTCTAATGCCTGTGATTATATTCTTTATAATTAACTATTGTAATATTACTCTAATTCATTCAGATTATATAATCCTCTTAATTTACAGATAAATTTAAAATAATAGACTACAAAGGATAAAAATCAATGGCTGTAGGATTTAGTTGACTTTTCAAAATGCTCATTATTGTCTTAATGTGTTAAGAACACAAGGAGCAAAAGGCCAAATATCCTGATGAAACTTATATAGGCATGACCATATGCATAACTGATAATTAAATCTTAAGATTTTATTCCTTAAATAATGAAAAGTGAAGCTCATTATCCTTATTAAGTTTTCTAAAGGTGCTAGTAAACATACCAAATCAGCCTTAATTTAGATTCTCATTTTTTGTTTCAAGTATCACACCTCCAAGTTTTAGAAATCCTCTCTGTGGCCATGTCAACAGAAGTTACATTCTAAAGATGATAATTCTAAAATTAAAACTAAGCAGAGACAGTATCTGTCACTCAGCCACAAGTCTGATCATGGAAAACTCACATGGACAGTTGAGGATAAGTCCCAGACAGCAGTTTTTAAGTTCTCAAAAAACATCAATGTTAAATGATAAGATACCTCTTGCTAACTCTAAATAAAATAGTGCATCAGTCAAAAAAAAAAATTAAAAGGATAGCATAACCAAAACCAAACAATACAATTGTATTGAGAAAATTCTACTAATTTTAATTGAGAGAGGATATGATAAGGTATAAGCTACATGAGGACAAAAAAAAAGATATGTTCAATACACTGAACCAGAGACAATGTGATCGCCCTTCTACAACCATGACATCTCTTACAAGAACTCTTTTTTCTTTGAAAGCATGACTTGGCAATTCACAATAAAAAGTAAACTTATAAGATAAATGCTATGAAAAGGAAAAGGAGTAAAATAGGCTACATGAGATCTGCAGTGGGTAAACTGAGGTGGAAGTCATTCATGTGTCTCAGTGAAAAATGACTCTTAAGCAAAGACTTCAAGGCATGGAAAGTTATCCATGCAGTGAATGGAGAAAGAACTTCTAAGTAGAGAGAAAAACCACTCAAAGGCTTTGAAATTAGAACATGAATTGGTGTTTTGAATGAATAGCAAGAAGGAACTGGAGCTGTAGCAGTGTGTCAGGGAGAGCAACGCAGAAAAGATAGGAAGGAATAGCAACAAGTATTATGTGGGAACCTAGAGGCCATTAAATGGAATTTTTTTTTAAGGAAATAGTTATCTTTATAGGATACAGAGCAGAGGAGTGATATGATCTTAAATTTGTGAAGGATTGTTTTAATTATTGCATTAATAATATACTAAAAGTTCCAGAACAGAAACAGAGAAACACAACAAAAAATTAGTGTTAAAATCTAAATTAACAATGATGGTGGTTAGATAGGAAGTCAACAATGGAGATAATTTTGAATGTTGAGCCAATAAGCTCTATTAGGATAGCTTGCTTTAAACACATACACACATGTATGTGTATACATATATATATTTTAGTTGACACATAGTAATTGTATGTATATTTATTTGGTATAGTGTAACATTTCAATATTTGTATATAGCATATGATAATCAGATCTGGGTAATTGGCATATCTGTCACCTTAGACATTTATCATTTCTTTGTGTTAGGATCATTCGAAATCTTCTCTACCAATAATTTTGAAATATTCATTTTATTACTATAAACCAGAGTTATTCTACTGTGCTATGGAATGCTGGAAGTTAATCCTTCTGTGTATTCTGTACTGGTTAAATTCTCTCCATCTTCCTCTCCCACACCATTCCCAAGCACTGGTAACCATTACTCTGTTTTCTACTTCTTGAAACTCAAGTTTTAACTTCCACATGTAAGTGTGAACATACCTTTCCTACCCTCTGGTAATTATTATTTCTACTTATAGAGACAATATGTGGTACATGTCTGTCTGTGTCTGCTTTGTCACATATAATGTGATATCATCCGTATCCATCTATTTTGTGCAAATGATGCAACTTCATTCTTTTTGTGAATAAATGACATTTCTTTGTGTACATATACACCACATTTTTATTATCTGTTGATCCATGAGCGAAGACCCAGGTTGATTCCACATCTTAGCTATTGTGAACAGTGTTGCAATAAACATGTAAATGCAGGTACCTCTTTGATATGCTGACATCATTTCTTGGACTACATATTTAAAAGTGGAATATTTCTTTTAAGTTAATACATAATAATTACTATGTGTTAACAATGAAATGGTTTTATAGAGGAAAGAGTGTTCAACAGTGTCAAAAGTCATACTTTAAGACAAGAAGGGAGAACCTATCATTGGATTTAGCAAGTATAATTGACAATCTTGAAAACAGTGACCTTGTTCAGACCAGTTTTCTACGCATTACTTCATTGCATCTTGCAAACAACTGTCACTGGTGATTAACTTAAACTCCAGTGGCTTAGATTACTTTGCCAAGGTCACAGAGTCAGTAAGTTATCAAACATCAATCAATCTCAGATCTGTCTCTACAGCCCATACTTTTCATGTATGTCAAATTCTTTTCTAAGAGTGAAAGAGTAACAGTGGATTTAATCCTTTACTTTTTTTTTTTTTTTTTTTTTTTTTAACCAACACTGTTTTTTTTTTTGGCTCAAAACTAAAACCATGAAACATTGAAATCAGCAAGGACTTATTAAGAAATTGAAGGTGTATTCTACTTTCTTCCCAGATAGCATTAACTATGCTGGCCTCACTCTAAAAGGTAAATGCTTATAGACTTAACCTCATTACATAAAGTAAATGAAGATGACAGAAAAGTTTCAGGGCAATAATTTGTCAATTGAATTCAGTATGCCTATCTACTTCAGTAAAACTAGAAAATTATTTGCACAGGTGTGTTCATATATGTTTATTATCAATCTTTACATGAATTTGTATTTCCATATCTTTGCAATGATTTGTTTTTTTTAATAATTTTTAATGTGTACAACTCACATACAACTGTTTGTATACAGAGTATATTCATACAATTCAGGTCTTCAATCATGCATTTAGGAAAACGATATCCGTCTCATTCAACCACCTTTTCTTTTTTTTTTTCCTTTTCTCCCCCTCCCTCCCTCCTTGCTCCCCCCCTTCCCCTCCCTTCCCCTCCCTTCCCTTTGACCATTCTAGTGTTCCTCTAGTCCTCCTATGTACCCCCTCATCCAACAATACTATGAACTAGCCTCCTTATATCAGAGAAAACATTTGGTACTTGGATTTTTGAGACTGACTAACTTCACTTAGCATTATGTCTTCATTTTTCCTTCTGTTTACTTTTCAATACTTTCAATACAAGTTAAATTTAAAAATGTACAATTTCCTTTATCTTGCAATTTGAGGAAGAAATTTATAGGTATAGAATTTTGAACTTTGCCCCCTCATGCTCAGACTTCCAAGAATACACATGAAGGCAACTTATAGTAATCTCCTCTTAGTCACATTAATTGTAGATAGACCATGATATATTTTTATTTTGAAATTTAAAATGCTACTACTCTCCTACATTAGGAAATGGTAGAAATTAATTTTCTACAGAAGCAAAATGAAATTTCTTCTGATGGGTCCTTTACCTTTATGCTAATAGTCACCAAGGGATACAGTGTTCTTATACAGCAACAAATCAAGTTTATGATTATGCAGTATATCATCACCCCTTTTAGGTATTTTATGAGCAAATTAGAGTAAAAAAGTTAAGTCAATAATACTATAAAATAATTGTGTTTTTTGGAATTAAGCAAAATTGATTGAAAACCTATGCCTACACAAAAACCTGCATGTGAATGTTTATAAAAGATTTATTTATGGATGCCAAAACCTAGTAGCAACCAATATATTATTCATTAGGTGATTAGACAAATATGTCCATTATATATACAAATACATATTATTCAAACTAAAAATAGGCAAGCTGTCAAGCTGTGATAAGACATGGAGGAAACTTAAACACATATTACTAAAGAAGGAAGCCAATCCAGACAGGCTATATACAGTATGGTTCCAACTAGGCAACATTCTGGGAGGCAGAAGTATACAAATAGTAGTTGTTGAGGGGTAAGGAGGAGTGAGGTGATCAGGCAGAACTCTGAAGATTTTTAGGGCCATGAAACTATTCTCTATGATGCCATAATGGTGGATACATGCCATGATTCATTTGTAAAAATTCACAGAATGTATAATATAAAGAGTAAACTATAATGTAAACTATGCAATTGGCATCATTAAGAGTCAAGAAACATTATTGAGTTGTCAAAATAATTTTCATATAACTGTTCTTGAAGTAGAGTTAGTATGGATTTTTATTGCAGAATTGTGCTTATTCATGCAGACACATATAACATCTTCATTAGAAGCCAGTTAAATTTTTCTTGTTATCATTCTTCAAACTCCTCCACCAAGAATAAGTCCAGTTTTTAATGTGAAATATAAAGAAGGGAAATCAATAAATAAAATAAGATCTATGTAAAGGTTACTATATTTTTATTTTATTTCCCCATAGCCTAGTTATGGTTTATTGTGTAAATATGATTTTACACATACATACATAGATGCACATGTTATACATATGCAATGTGCAATATTGTATAGTTCAATTACATGTAACTTTTGTAAATTTAATTACATGAATATAAATTAAATTACATGTAACTCTGATTTGTATTGATGTTGGCTATCTGGAAAACAATTGATTTGATAATATTAACTTCTGAATTACTTGTGCCTACCTACTAATTATAAAATTGGCTAATTTAATGAAATTCACTTGAGAATGATGTTGCCTTCTTTTAAACAGACCACTATACTTTTTCCTAACTTTAAGTTTTTTAAAGCATAATACATAGTAAAATACATCAAACATTAAAATATTCATATTAAAAGATGTTTTATCTATAAGGGTCCTACAGTAAATTTCTTATCACAATCTAGCTTTTGAATCTTGATTACAGATAATTCTCATTGAGGATATGTATAAAACATGTTTAAAGTATTAAACATCAATTGACAACTTTAATCCTCACAAAAGACTAAAGGGTTAAGTACTTATTTACATCTGTCTTATATATGAGGTCACTGAATTATAAAGAGGTTGAATAATTTGCCTAGAATTATACTTCCGGGAAATGACAAAACTGAGCTTTGACCCCGGCAGTCTTGAAAAGTTGTGCACTTCAATTCTATGTAATAATGTTGCACATGACTTAATATTTTATCTTTTACCATTCTTAATCAAATCTAGTCACATATTTTGGTGTTCAATACTCAAATATCCTAGTATCCTTTCTGTCAGGACTTTTGCCTTAACTATTTCTTTGGCATTAACAGTTCCCAGATTTGAGAATGGCTGGCTCCTTCACATTATTTCAGGTACTCCTCAAATTTCATAATTCCCTTGACCACCTACCAAAGGAATACTCCTTCCCTGTCCACATACATCCTTCACCATTTACCCTACCTATATTGCTTGTTTTTTTTTCCCCTAACACTAATTGCTATGGTTCTTAATCATTACTTGCATTAGAATCCCTTGATCAACTGACAGTGACAAAAAATTTTAAGGCCAATGCCAGAGATGCTGAATCAATACATTTAGAAAAATGACTGAACAAATTGATTCTTTCACTCTTGTAATAACTCCAAGTGATAGCCAGAGAGCCACCTCATTTTTACTACATATTTTATAATAGTGCTCATTTATTTATATATTATCTATTGGTCCAACTAGTATCTAGACTTTAGATCATTGTTTTATTCATTTTTGTATTTTTAGTGCCTAGAACCAAGTTCTTAGAATTTTGTCTAGGTAATTGAATTTAAATAGTTTGCCAAGTGAATGGCTATCTATAAGCATTTAAGATTCTATAGAGAAAACAAAGTCTAAAGGAGGGCAGATTGGGACATGGAGAATGCCTTAATACTGTATGAGGCATAAAGTTTGCCTTTATTTTAAAAAGAAATAAAAACATCAGTTTAAGGTGTAATGTGGTTAGAAATATTTAAGTGAAGGGAGAAGTAATTCATAGTACTCTGTAGAGGAGTAAATAGGGTAGATATTTTCAGTCTAAAGCAAGATCTAAACCACAGAGACAAAGAAATTAAGTAGAAAGTCTAATAATTAAGTACCCAGAGATCTCAGCTAATTCTGCTGTTACTATGACTGCTTCCAACATACGAAACAAATAGACCTTTATTATATAATCAAGGAGACATTAAGATCTACAAGCTTTCAGTCTGTAATCCTCACTATACTGTTGAGTTAGAATTCCCCAATCTTATCCCAATCTTTAATATGCAAAGAGAAAGAAAACTGGATAGTAGTAAGTAGTAGTCCAAGTATCTGGAATGGCAGTGAGGGCTGAAGGGCACAGATTTAAGCTTCAGAAACAATCTTAATAAATCTGTCAAGAATGAGATATGACTGCTTTAGTCAGATTATAGAAAGTGGCTCCCAGTTTGGAAAAGTTAGGAATCCAATGTCTGCAGTGTCCTTTGAGGCAGAAAATTTCACTAATTTGTTCTTTGATAATTGGCTAGGGAAAATCATAAATGTCCTCTGATCTTTGAAGAGAAGAAGGCTTTGCTTTCCTGTGGCATCATGGTCTGGGAACTGCACTAGGCTGACAAAATCGAATTATACCTTTAGAGATTCCGCATCCTTTGTACGTTAATGTTGTCAGTAAGAGAGAAAGAGAGAGAGGAGAGAGAGTGAGAGAGAAAGAGAGAGAGAGAGAGAGAGAGAGAGAATATCAGAGCTAAATATGTTCAATTGATGTCTCCAACTGAACACAGGCAGATACCATGACCTGTCGCAGGGGAATATAGAACATATTGATTTACCACCACACAGAAGCTATCTTTGAACATAGAATTAGGGTGAAAGACCACAAAAAATGAGGAATAACAGTCTTTCAATGGGCCTGTCATCTTTTGAAAAATGACAACAGTGACAATTTGTCTCTTTGAAGAGTAGAATTAGAATATTGCTCTGCCTATAGAGTATAATGAGTCTGTTATGGAGATATGTGGATAAGATGGACCACACTCCTTTAAAATTCAGTTTTTCAAGGATTTGGGATGACTATAGTTAGGGCATAAATACATGAATTAGTTCAGTCTCCAGTATGTGGCCCACCTCTTAAATGTATTTGGTCCAGAGGCAATGGGAATGTTTTAATCAGCTTTTGTGTCACTGTGACCAAAATACCCTGTAAGACCAGCTTAGAGGAGGAATTTATTTTGCCCTTACTGTTGCAGAACTCTCAATCCATATATGGCTGACTCCATTCTTCTGGGCCCAAATTGAGGTAGTACATTGTGGGGGAAGGGCCCCATGGAGGAAAGCAGCTCACTTCATGATGGGGTGATGAAGCAGAGAGAATAAGGGGCTCCAGTGAAGATGCACCCTTTACAGGTGTGACCCCAGTGACCCACCTTCTCAAGCGACACCCTACCAGCCTACTGTTATCAACCAGCTAGTCCATTCAAACCAGGATGGACCAATTAGGTTAGAGCACTCACAATCTAATAATTTCACCTCTGAATATTCTTGCATTAATGGGAGCTTATAAGGGACATCTCATATCCAATCCAAAACAGGGAGAAAATTCAAATTGTAAAATATTGATAGAGGAAGCATCAAGTCATATTAATCCAAGCCATCATCAGTCCCTTTGGGATTTTAGATAGAGGACATTTTGGCAAAGTCATGGTAAGTATCCCCTGTGCCAGGGTAGACCTTGTGTCAGTTGATTAACTTGAATAGAATAAACAAGAATAAAAGCATGTTAGTAGTAACAGCACTGGACAGCTAAAAAAAAAAATAAAAGTGACAGCAAGTAGCTGAGATGAATTCATAATCAGAATGATATTTGAGATAACTAACTATTGGATTTTTTTTATTCCAAGAAAAGAAGCAACATGTGATCCTGATATCAACTAGAAAAAAAGATATATATATCTTTTCTTTTAATTCCATATAAAATTTCCCCTTTTGTATTTAGGACAACTGTAGAAAAGTACAATAAATAGGTGTAGTCAGAGGGGTAACCAGTTATACAAAGTGTGTCCTTTAAGTTTAGATTATTTCTCTCTAAATGACAAGACAGAATTGTTCTGCTGGTGTTTTTTATATATCCAATATCAACAGCAATCTTTATCTAGATGTAGCTTTATCTTTTGTCTCAGGCTTATCTATTTATTTAATCTAAAGTGCTATTAATTTTGTCTACAATTTTCTTTCTTTTCAGAGTCAGAGTATTTTTCATTTTCTCTGAAGGTCTTGTAATTCACAGTCATCAGTCTGTAATTCTACCTTCTATTTTCTAACTAGAACTGTCACTTCACATTTAAGACCATCAACAAAGAAAAAAGACTATACAGTTGTGATATTTCTGAACTTATTGAGAGCAGAGTATTCTTAGGAGGTGCTAATCCACCTCTGAAATCAAGAATGAAGGCATTTTTCTCTGTTTACAAGATTGTATCCTTCACCAATAAATCTTAAAGAAAACCCCTTGGGAATAGCTATGGAGAATCTGATGTTGATAATTTCTTTTTTATCTGTTAAGATATACCTATACCATAATATGTACCCAATTTATAAAACTTGAGGAGGGAATATTATCCAGTGAGAATAAGTTTAGGAAAAGGTAGAGGATTGAAAGGACAAAAATTCTTGAAAAGTGCAAGAGCAGAAGAGAATCAAAAAAGAGGATGTCAAGATCTATGGAACCAGAATGGAGACCAATCCAGAGTGCCACTAGGAAAAGGAAAGACAGAGGTTGGGTTTTGCTTTATGTGGGGCAAGGATGACTGTGTTTAGATTGTAGGCTCAACTCTGAATATCCTCTTGCCCTCATTTCTTGATCAATGGGAATATGTTGAAACTCAATAAAGACAGGACTCCTATGAAGATCATGTGAGTTGAAATTTCTGTCACACCACCACATAAATAACACCTTCTAGCTAAACCACTGGCCCAGGATAAGGGGAACTCAAAATGGGTGGTGGAAGAAGAAAATATACCTATAAGCCAAGTCCTTGTAATTAGCTGCAAAAGCAAGAATTGTAGCAGTTATGCCTCTTTAGCGATGGTGACCTCTCCTTTTCCTTCTGGTTATCTATATAAAAAAGGTACACACGTTTTTTAGGCGTGGTAGTGAATATGCTCAAATTGATACCATGATGACATGGTAGAGGTGACATGGTAGAGGATGGGATTATATTTTTCTTCTTAGAGTACATAGATTTTTGATCTACATGACAAAAGTACTGGTTAACAATGCTTATTTTGACCTAGACAGATAACATCAACAGATGCCCTTGTTCCCTGATTTCCACTATTAGCAAATTAGAAGACTTTGGAGGAGATTCAAGAAAGGGGATAGAATTGACAAGACACTTTCAAATCACTTCCCTGGGGAATGCAAGGTGTCACATGAATTGAAGAGTGTCCCTCAAATTAGTGCCTCAACTCTTTCTTGCACTGTTTTGGGATAGTGGTTACTACCACCTTTAATAACTTCAGGAATAATAATGGTGCATGATGTGCTATTAGTTCTTGTGGTTTCTCTACATCGTACCTAATACAATTTTTTAAGATAGCTTAATTTAAAAAATATTATTTTAATAATTTGATTATTCCATTTGTTTCCTGTTAGGACATTAACTAATGTTTTACTAGCTGATGCTAGATATGCCTAAATTTATTTACATCAGTTTCACTTCTGTAGTCTTTAAGTCATTTGATGCAACAATTTCTTTTGTATATAGACCATATTCCATAGGGTTTTATGTCACATGAAACCATAGAGTCCTGACTGAAAGAATTTGAAGTGAGAATATTTGAATTATATTTTTAGATTTTTTATTGTGTTATATTACCTTTGACTTGTCTCTCTATTTCTTCACCTCACATTATCCATCTATAATTGGTGCAATTAAAACATTTTTTTCAAATTTATTTTTTTATTCTAAGTTGTTAGAAATGTCAGCAGAATGTATTACATTTCATATTATACTTATAGAGCACATTTTTACATATCTCTGGTTGTATACAAAGTATATTCACACCATTCATGACTTCATACATGCACTTAGGGTAATGATATCCATCTCATTCTACCATCTTTTTTTTTTTCCTTCACCCTTTTGCCCCCTCCCTTCCCCTCCCTCCCCATTGGCCATTCTAGTGTTCCTCTAATCCTCCTATGCTCCCCAAATCATCAATGATTTATCGTGTTAGGAAAGTTTAGAGCAGGTAAAATGTCCAGAAAAAAAAATATTATTCTATTTCCTAGAAGTTGTTGTAGGACGTGAAGTCTGGTCATGTATTGATACTTAATACTTTTTCACCTTAAACATGACATGACAGGAAACACTGGGAGAGAGAGGCAGTGTTTTGATGAAAATAACTTATGTCCATTAAAATTTCAGGAAAATTGGAAAGAGGATTAAATTTAATATCAAAAAAACATGAAATCATAAATAAGATTAAAATAAAAGCAAAGACAGTTTTTCAGGTGGTAAATAGATTTGAAAATTGGGAAACATAAATTCAGTTAGACCAAAAAACATTTTGCCATAGGAAAGTGGGCTTTGATTTTTTTTTAACTAGGAAAAGCAGAAATGTATAGATTAGCATTCTTTATGAGAAATAAGCTCAGTTGAAGTAAATCCAGCAGTTGTATACCAAGGCCAATCACGGTGGCCCTAAATTTTGTAAGTTCACTGAAATTTCCCAATGAGGGGGCAAAAACCGGTCAGCTCAGATTGTCTCAAACTCACAAGGTGTTAGGTTCTGAAAAATAATTCCCTCTGGTGGATTCGGTGAACTCCCTCCTGTCAGTATGTATCTACAGTTCAAATAAGGATTTTTGCTCTCTTTTTTTTACTATTCTGTATTTATTTTGACACATTTTATTATTTAAGTGATATGGATTTACTCTATTGTACTAAATTTTCAGAACACTAATATAGAAGTTGTGTGCATTTTTTTATAATACAAAAATCATCTTGAATGAGTCTTTATAGATCATTAGAACTTTATCATCATATAACCTGTATACAGTTGGCATACATACACTACCTTAGAAAACTGCTGAACATTGAGAGGTCTATGATCATCAGAGAATCCTGTGTCTTTATTAAAACTGCTCTTGGGAAACGAAGACAGAATTTAAAATGAGCATTTTTCAGAATATATAGCATTTTTATAAAATGTGTATTTGAAAATATTCCTTAATCATTTTCAGATTTGGATTTATCATTGGAAATGTATTTGACAATAGTCTCAGGTATGAATTGTGTCATCAGGAATTTTACAAAGCCTGATTTGTTGAGGAAGTATAATTGTCACCTCTGTTTCTTATTCTAGACATGGCTATAGTTACCAGTTCTGCAGTCTCCAGCCTGCTTTAAATTTCATGCTTCCTTTTCTAGCCCCAGGGTTTCTCTGTTGATGTCAAAGGGAAGCCTGTGTTTGGGGATGCCTTGCCTATGCACAAACCAAGAGGTTTAGAAATGTAAATAATCTGTTGGATGAAATTTACCAGTGGAGATCAGGAGAGCTGATGGATACTGTTCTTCCCTAAATTTCCCCAGAAAATAAGTTCTAAGACACATTTCTTAGGGTTATGAGTGTGATTCCACATATTTTGCGTTCAGTCACCCCTACTATTGGCCAAGACAATATGTATAATTTATAGGCTTCCCTCTTTATCTGTTCAGCTCACCATCAACACTCCTTCTAGAAGAAACCTACTCCCCCAAATAAACTACTTACTGTTCAGCTCTGCCTCAGGTTCTAAGACAGGAAGTTTAAAAGTCATCCTTGATGGTGTCTGTCCCTTTCATTACATCATAATTGTATAAGATGGGGTCAAATATCTACATTTTTAATGGTCTATTCAAGTGATGAGGAAACAAGTTTTATAAAAACAATTTTGAAATTTAGTTAAAATTACTTTTTTCCCTCAATGTATAGTTGTTATTTTTTTTCTCTCCTTCCTTCTCCATTATAGATGTCAGATCTTATATTTAAATCTGGGGAAGTAGATAGATAGGCCCATAAAAAGTAAAATATTGAGGAAAATGAGTATATGTAAATTCCTAATACTATACAAACTGGAATCTACAATTTTAAAACTTAATTTTTTTAAAATTACAATATATACACTGATTTTAGATAACTTGGATAATGCAGAATTATAGGTAGGAAAATTCTCTTTAATTTCACCAACCAAAGTTACATGGTTTTATTTTTAAGTTTCAACTTAAATCTATCTTGCAAACTAGAACCATATATCTTGAAAGATAAATATCCCACTTTTTTTTCTTTTCCAGATTCCATGTCATTAACATTTCTTTAGAGAATAGTCTTGAAAATAGGGATTTAATGAAATAAATCATTTGCTGATATGTTTTTTCAAATCAAACTTTATTATTTCACTCCTTTTAGTATTTTTTAAAATTTTTATAAGAAATAACATTATAATAAGCACAAATATACATATATCTTTATGTACCTTTCAGAATATTTTTATGTGAATTTTACTCAGCAAAGTAATTCACTTGCCAGATGCTTAGATGTCTGAACATGTATTTAATTGTATACCACATGTATCTCTCAAATATTCTCCTCCTAAAACCGTAATTTATATTTGTGCCACAAGATTGATTTAGCCATTAATTCTCACTTTTATCACTAACCAAACTTTTAAGATTCTACTTTTTTTATCATAATTTTATCACATGATATCCTTCCTTTATTTTTGCCTTTTTCTTATCATTGGCTTTTCTGATTTCAGTATTCCTATAGACAATGCATCTATAAACTGATCTTATCATTCAAACAGCACTTTCCACCTTTACATATTCAGTCCTATGTGTGCCCTTCAAACTTTCAATTCTGTGCTTCTTTTTATATCCTAACACAAGGCTTTGACATCACAGAGACCCAATTATATTTTTGCTGTCAATAATCCCAATCATAGCTAAACTCCTCTACTTATATAACAAGATTTCTTGTCAATAACTAGAACCTCTGCTTTGAAAATATTTTTGCTTTCCCACACCTATTTCCCTATAATATGCTTTTGGAAAATTCTTAACCTAGTTAAACCCAAATATCTTGAGTATATTTGGAAAGAAGTTCCCATAATCACACTGCCCAGTCTCACATAAATTTAATGTTACACATAAAACAAAAACAAACCCAAAATGCATTCATCACAACCTTGTACTTTAAAACATCTTCATAATATTTTTAACTTTCTGTGAAATGACAAGTTTAGGTCCTATCCTTCCCCCTCATTCTTCATTCCTCCCCATTATTCCATCAATGACCTTATACTGCATTGAAAAATGAAAGTCATAAGATTCCCTCTGTTTTAGGCTGTTGCTGCTAACAAGATATCTTGAACTGGGTAATTTATTAACAACAGACATTTATATATCAGAGTTATGGAGGTCAGGAAGCCCCAGATCAAGGCACTAGCAGGCTAGGTGACTGGAGAAGGCTCATTCTTTACTTTCAAGATGATGCATTTTTTTGATGTGCCCTGCAAAAGGGAGGATCACTGTGTCCTCACATGGGAGAAGAGGCAGAAAGGGAAAGAACAGAAGGGCAAATGACAAGAGAGGCAAAAGGATATAAGTTCCTTCCAGTCCTTTTGTAAGGCACTGATATAATTCATAAGGGTTACACCCTCATTACTTAATCACCTCCTCAAATCTCTGTCTTTTTATACTATCACATTGGGGTTTCAGCTATAAAATGAGTTTTGAAGGGACACATGCATTCAAAGTAGAGAATTCTGCCTTTGGCCCCTTAACATTCATGTGTCTTCATGTACACAATATATTCATTCCATCACAATAGACCAGAGTCTTAACTCATTCTGGTATCAAATTTAATGTGCACATCTGAAGTTTCAACTAATCAAATATGGGGGTGACAAAAGTTTCAGACATATTGTCTTCTAGCCAGGAATCTGTGAAAACAAACAAATTATGCACTTCCAAAATGTAGTCATGGGATAAACATGGGTTAGATTTCCCTATTCCAAAACAGATAAATAAAAAAAAAAAAAAGAAGAAGGAAAGAAATTATAAGTTCCAGGTAAGTCCAAAACTCAATGGGGCAAACAACATTAATTACTAAAGCTTAAGAATAATTTTAACTCTTTGTCCCACCTTCTGTATTCACTAGAGCAAGGAAAGATTCTTCAAGGCTTCAATTAACTCAACCTCAATGACTTAGCTTGGTCTATTCCACACCATAGCTGTCACAGGTTGAAGTGGTGTTCCTGTGGCTGGTTGTTACAGGTTGATGGCTTCACAGATTTGGGGTTACTGGGGTCATAGTTTTGGACTCACTGTGGTGAGCCCTGCCCCTGATTCCACTAAGTATTGCTTTCATAAGGGCTCACTGTGGTCGCTCCAGCTCCACAACTCCACCAGGCATTGCCTGTGTGGGAGCTCTCTGCATTTGTTGTGCCTCTGTGGCAGTTGTCTGCCTGGATACTGAGTTATCTGAGGCATCCTTTGAAATCTAGGGGGAAATAGCAATGCCTACATAGCTGTGGCAATCTCTGTGCCTGCAGAGTTGGCACCACGAAGAAGCCACAAAGGATTACCATTTGTAACTGTTGGGGGGCAACTTGACCTATATCTAGCCAACCTGAGCCACAACTGGAGAGGCCAGGGGGCACTGCACCAGAATGTAAAAGCAGACTTGAATGGGGACATGCATCAAGGAACAAAAGATTGCTATTTATTTGATGTCATCATGTTTGGCATAAAATATTTCCTCTCTCTTGATACACTTCTTTTTCTTGCTATATGGCATATTTTTGAACCTTTTTATTTGTCAATGTACACCCTTTCTCAATCAGGCTCTCTTCTATTCATTTACCACAAGATGGAATGACCCGAGTCTCAGTCCTGGGCCCCCTATTTTCTTTATTCACATAATCCCTCTAAATCTCCCTGTAGTCCCAAGACAGCTCATACCTCTGGTTGCCTCATGTCCTTTGAGCTCAAGGCTCAATTACAGCTGCCTGTCTGTTATCACCAAATGATCATATAATAGCTTTATTTTTTTTCCTCAAGCAAAGCAAATCCTTTATTCTCTCTTTTTGTCTTCCTTCTTAGTTCTCTTTTTGCTGGTCTTTTTTTCCACATGCTCTTAAAAAATACATAATTAACTAACTTAAGACAAATTGTGTTGCTTTGATCTTCACAATGACTTTCTCTCATATTTTTAAAAATAATATGGCTTACAGAGCCACATATTAACTCTCTATGGCTCTCCTATCTCCTGTCGCTTGTTACAAATCATGCTAAAGTTCTCTTTATGTCCTGCTTCCTTTTTAAGTCCATAGTCTAAGTTTTTATTTATCTTCAAGTGAAACATCAAGATGTTCTTCCCTGAATCAGTTCACTCTCTGAGCAGAATGTAGTCACAGGCAATTTAGGCAATACAATGCTATTTTGATACATGTGTAGATCAAATAAAATCTGTGAACTCAATTTCCATTCAGACAGTAGAATCTTGTTAGAATGAAAAACACAGGAAGGAATTCAAGATGGAAAACAGCAAGAGTTGGCAGATACAATATGGAACAAGTCATCTGCTATTTCCAGATGAGACAATTTGGTTTAGTCATCTGTTTTGCTTCCTTGCCTCTATAATGCAAAAAAAAAAAAAAAAAAAAAAAAAAAACAAACAAAAAAGGTTGTTCACAGAATTAGTAGAAATGGTTCTGATTCAGATTCTTTATCTCTGTGCAATAAAACATAGGAAAAGCAATTCTTTCGGTAGTTTTAAATTATTAGCTAGAAAAAAAAAAATCAAAGCTCAGGTGAACTACATTACCTTCATTGAAGAATGAAGGACAAACCCAGTTTCATGGCTTCATGACCTATGCGATCTCACTAAACTCAGAAGGGACATGTCCTTAGTCTAAGGATCTACTCACCACTTTGAAATATATAATACTTTTACCTTTGAAATTATTTTTCAGTAAAGCTTGATGGGACAAGGGGATACATATCAAGAAACATAACACTTCTAAGTTCTGATGAATCAAAAGAGTGTAATGATAAATGTAAAAAAAAATGACAGTAACAAGGCAAGAGAGAGTAGTTTCTGCCTTTTGGGGGGGGGGAGGGGGACCTGGGATTGGACTCAGGGGCACACGACCACTGGGCCACATCCCCAGCCCTTTTTTGTATTTTATTATAGACAAGGTCTCACTGAGTTGCTAAGTGTCTCACCATTGCTGAGGCTGGCTTATGAACTCAAGATCCTCCTGCCTCAGCCTCCCAAGTGCTGGGATTACAGGCGTGAGCCACCATACCCGGGCTCAGTTTCTGCCTTTTGAATAGCAAAGGAATGATCCTCAAGCAACCAGAAGATATTAGTAAGGTAGCCACATAAGTGGTGGGAAGAGGAATCTCAAAGTACCACAGTAGTTTGCTATTCAAAGAATGGAAGTTCTTTGATCAGTTAATGACAACTTACCTGAAGGCTGGTTTGGAACTACAGTAGTCCCTCCTTTAGCTGAGGTTTCACAATCCAGTTTTTGCAGAAACCCTAATTGTTCCCGGGACTTGGCCCAAAATCTCGCTCGCGGGACTTAGCCCAGAATCTCCCGGGATCTAAATAGACTTAGGCAGAGAGAAAAGTCTCCCTGGCGCCATTTTCTGCCTGGACGCGTGAGACTACCCAAGAGAGAGCAGACGGGGTTAACGCTATTGCGTGTATATATTGTAACTTCTTGTAAGACTGCATGCTGTGGTTTCTTGTGAGTGTGTGTGAGTGGTGTTAGAAGTTACAGGAGACAGAGAGAGAAGAATAAAAGAACCTTTTCATTTCCATCCTGTCTCCGGGTTTCTTACCGCGGCGCCGCCGCCATTCCGGACTGCAAATCGCTACAGGCGGCTTCAAGGTTTAGTTATTCATGGTCAGTTATAATCTGAAAATACAAAATGAAAAACTCCAGAAATAAACAATTCATCCATTTTAAATTATTCCCATTCCCATTCTCAGTAGCACAATAAAACCTTGCACTTTCCTGGCCGGGAGGTGAGTCATCCCTTTATCTAACATATTCATACCCTCCCAATTAATTTCTTGAGAGCTGTCTCAGTTATTAGATTGACTGTCACAGTATCACAGTGCTTGTGTTCCAGTAATGCTTATTCTACTAATAAAAGCCCCAAAGTTCAAGGGTAGTGATGCTAAAATTTTGAATATGTCAAAGAGAAGCCATGAAGTGTTGTTTCCAAATGGAAAGTCGAAGTTTTCAATAAATTAAGAAAAAAAAAAATATGATATGACAAGACTGCTAAAACTTATGGTAAGTATAAATCTCCTATGCATGAAATTGTGAAGAAGGAAAATAAATTCATGTTAGTTTTGCTGCCACACCTCAAACTGCAAAAGTTATGCCCATAGTGCACAATAAGAGCTTAGTTAAGATGGAAAGAAATTAAAGTATAGGCATTGGTGCTATCCACAGTTTCAGGGATCCACTAGGGATCTTAGAATGGATTCCCATGAATAAGGGACAACTGTACAGAATCAGCTCCTGTCTGTAGCACCAGTTCCTTCCACCAATACTGAAGAGCTATCACTTTACAGCAGGTCCTAAAGAACATTGCTACAAAGGCATCTCTGGGAGGCAGTGACTAATGTAAAATCATTGTAAGTCCTACTCAGGAGCTGCTGAGTCAGAACCACATTTTCACAAGATCCCCTAAGATGTTAGAGAACACCTTGAATTTGAAGAGAGCCATTCTATGGTTGTCATTTTCAACCTGATCTTATAGTAAAATCACATAAAGTGTTTTTAAAAATACTAATCATTGAGTTCCACTTTCACAGATTCAAACACAGTGTGTTCAGTGAAATTTTTTTAAAGTCCCCTCAGTTGATTTTAATTTACAGGTAAGGTTAAGAACCATTTTAAGGAAGTTTTCAATATTTTTATTTAGTCTTACTGGTGAGCAAGGACTCAGGATATCCCTAAAATGCTGAGACTCACTAGTGCTGTACTTAGAGACCAGTCTTCTCAATTTAAACTTGCCTCATGGATTAAAGGACAGGATAAGGAGACCTGGCAGAGACTCAGCACTGTCGTCTGAAGAACCCAGATTTTTCATTTGAACAAGGAATTTCATCTCTGCAGGAGACCTCATACCTATCTTGATTTTGTTGCGCTGTGCTCCTGTCTTGGTTGAAACAACACTTTATCGGATGGTATTTTTGTAACTTCAAAAGCTCTCAGAAAATGGGAGCTGGGCGGATTAGTTCCTTCATTTCCAGAAGATTATAATCTTCACTTCTTTTATCAATCATCACCTTCTGGGGAAAGCCACTTGAACAATAAACTCTTTGTTACAACTTTTTCTGAGCAAAGCAGACTCCAGACTCTGCAAGGCCTACATTTGCATAATTGAAGAAGAATCCTCAGGGTATTTTTTGAGCAGATGACACATAACATAGATCTCATGGAAGGTGATTTACTGTTCCTACTTAGATGAGGTTCAGCTGAATACTCATCCTACCAGATGAGAGGAAAAATAAATCAAAATTGACCTCTATGGAACAACGCGCTTATGATACCTGCTACCATGATTTTTGACTTCTTTTGTTGATGCCATAGCTCTTCTAGTTTGCTTTTCTCTTTAAATTCTGTTGCCTAACAGAGCCTTTACAAATTAGCTCCTTTATCTCCCTGGAAGCCCTTTCTGGTGTCAGGGACTGATGTTTGTTCCAGACTGATTCTTGAGTCTGAATAGTAGAAAGGCAGTTTTCCTTCCCCCAGGAAATCAAGGTTCAAACAGGGACACTAGCAGAATACAATTGAGCAGACTGTTCATAAACCCCTAGGAAATGAGAGGACTTTTTTTCTGGAAGCCTAAAAGAACAGTACCTCTAGGTGACTGTATCAGATATATGATTTCAAGGACCCTAGTTTTTCTTTGGCCTGTGGGTCTTAACATTTGGGTATTTCTATTGAGAGCACTTTGCCCTTTAAAAAGACTTCAGATACAGTAAAAGGTTTGTATGACTTAGCTGTATATCATACAGAAAACAATAGAAAGCTGGAACTTTGCAGATTCACCATAGTAACAATGATGATTTTATATTAAATAAGTAATAGTCTACATTTCTCTTGTAGGGAAATAAACATTTCCTTCACCCATCATTATATTCATGACTAAAACACATGTAAGTAAACATAGATGGATGAGAAAAAAGCATTAAAAATTCATTTAATGTATTTTTTTCATGGCCCAAGAGATTTCAGAAATAAAGAAGTAGTTACACATCAGGTTATCATAGACATGCCTCCAAGAACCCTCAAAGAAACAGGTAGACCTGCATATTTTCATGCCAAATTTGAGGAAGAAATGGATAGATCTGGAGGTGCATGATGAAGACTAAGGGGATTTGTGACATACTGGTAAGAAACTGTGGCAACTTAGGCCTGTTTGTCCAGTTTCTTCTCTGCATCCTTATGTCTCCAGAGGTAAGAATAATGCTTTTTCCACATGTAAAGAACACTCCTGGAAGGAGGACCTTATGTTCCACACCACAGGGATCTTGTGTTCTTTTATAGTCAGCTTCAGAGGAGACGCTCAGGAAAAGGTGACCTTCCTGCTTCTGTTGTTTCTTCAAATGCCAAGGTATCATATTTTGATATAGCATATTATGTCCTATCGCTGTTGCTATGGTTTGCTATAATTTGAGCAGGTCCTTTGCAACTTTGTGTGTTGCAAGCTTGGTGCCTAGTGTGTCAATGTTGAGAGGTTATATAACTTTAAAGAAATTGGGCCTAGGGGGAATTTGATAGGTCTTAGGAAGCAATTAAGGTAGTTCTTATGCAACACTGATTTAGTTTTAGAGAGAGAGAGTTGTTATAATAAAAGAGTGAGTGTGACCCCAGAGTCACTCTCTAGCTTCCTCTCTCACCATATAATCACTCTCGTGGACCCATTTCCATCATTATGAAATCAATCATGAGACCTTCACCAGAGACAAGGCAATGCTAGTACCACACCTCAGAACCTACAAAACTGTGAGCTAAATAAACCTTCTTTCTTTATAAAGTACTCAGCTTCAGGTATTTTGTTATAGTAATGGAGAACAAATTAATATATGCTTTCCATCATTGTATTATGACAGCTATTGAGAGCATTTACTAAATATGGTATCCTAAGTAGCTGAATTACTATAGAATATATTTTACCTATGCTATGTGTCTTTGTCTACAGCTACATATTTTACATTATAACCTTGAATTTTACCTTCACTTGATACATGCATCTCCATCTTTTCCTTGAATTTGGGACACTGAAACTTGCAACACACCCATAAAAGCATAAAAATAGAATAAAAGTTGTGAAAGAATATTTTTCTTGCCTATTTAATCATATAAAGCCTATTGTATCTAAACATTCAAACATTTAAATGACATTTATGTAGAGATAAATTGAATAAACAAATCAGTAAATAGCATACCTGATTATTAAAAAGAATCATAATATTTTAGGTGCTGAACAGAAAAAGTTTAAAGATGTTTGTTAAATATAATAAGTAAATCATTATTTATTTATCCATGTCTTATTCATTTAGTTATAAGGCCGGCTCATTTATAATCCTTTAGCTGTTTTACTCATTTATTTCATCAATTGTCCTCCTCCTTACAGTAAAATCACTATTTCTGACTTACAAAACCTTTAAGATTGAATCATACTTAGGGTACAGGTGAGGATACTATATCTGTCTCTATCATTTTTCTAAGGATGGTGGATAGTGTTACCTGTAGAACACTTTTCTTTTCAGGGACCCTTTATGCATTTAGGGATTTAGATTGGACATAGACCTAATGAAACCTGAATTACTCTACATAGTTTTGAAATTAAAGGGAAAATGGAGCTACTGGGTTTAGGTCATTCAATCCTTTAGGTCATTCAATCCATCATATGACCCTTGATTAAATTCCCACAACTCTCAAAAATGTAAAAAACTCACAAAATATAATTGGGTTTATTTTGAAAACTAGAAAAGAAACTGAAATTCCCATTATGGTAACATGGCAGATGGAAGACAAAGCCATAGGAGCAGATTATGCTCAATATTATAAAGTCTTCAGAAACAAGCAGATCATTGGGAAAACTTTGCACAGACTGTAGAATTGGGGTTTCCAGCTCAGTTTAACTAGCTCTCAAAGGAACAGAGCCCCAGTAGCTGACACCTGGGTTATACAACCAATTAACTAGCTTCAGGGAGAGTGCCAAGATGAGACCAACAAGGAATTTTCAAGCGATCCCAGCTATAACATACAGTTGCAAAACACCGTCAACTAATGTTTATGCACAAAAATATTACTTCATTTTTAGTCTTGTTCTATGTCTGTGTGTTTCCAACTATTGCTTTATACTATAAAAATTAAACATGTAAGGAAACAAAAGGACATAATTCCAGAGAGATGTACAGACACTTCCACATTGAAAGTTATTTTCCCCCTAAGAATGTCTCTTCTTTCAGATCATTTTTCTAAAAATGTTTTTGTTTTTTCTTTTGCTTTAGGGCAGATAATGATTCAAAAGCAGCCACTTTCAAATTCATTGAAAAAATGAGACAGTTTCAGAGTGCATTCAAAATAAATGTGTATTTTATTCATTTGTAATTGACAGCAAGAGAAAAACAACAAAAAACTCAAATATAGATTTCATCACTTACAGAAATTTAAATAGGAGATTCCACATAAAAACTAAATTTAGTTTTTCTATGCTTTTCATCTGAACATTCAAAAGCATGCTATTGATAAAACTTAAAATTAGCTCTTGTTCTGAAGTAGTGGGTTTATTATTACCTTATGATTTTAATTTATGCATTGAAATTTAATCATCCATCTGCTTTAGAGGCTATAACTGTTAAGGTATGTAAAAAATTATAGTAACAGAGACCCACAAGATCTACAAGGGTTGAAAGAAGTATATACAAGTTTACTTTTGTTTTACAGTGGTCTAGAGTTCAGTAGTGCAGGGCAGAGGAGCATAAGCTCTGCTCCCTGAAGTTATTGAGAAACCCAGACCTTCTCCATCCTGTGCCTCATTCATTTCCTTGGTTTGTGTCTTTATCACTATTGAGTTCTGTGAGCTCATGACCCCAAAGAGAAAGAAGACATCCAGGCATGGATTAGAAGGAAGTGACCAGAATGTGGCTTCCATATTTCTTCCTTCTTATCACATTGGACTTAGTACAAAAAGCTGGAAAATCCACACCTGAGCTGAGTAATGCTTAACTACAACTCAGGATGAACGAAGAGATACAAATATGGGACCACTAGTGTCTTTTGCCAACTAATCATTCTTCCTTAATTTTAAAAAACAGTGTTAGTATATTGGTTTGGGGATTTGATGGCTTCCATGTTCTGTGTCTTTCAATTAATTTGTGTAAGAAAGGAGAATAGTACATTAACATCACAAGTAGGAGGAGCCTGAGGAGATATGATGACTGAATGTAATTTGAGTAAACTGGTTGGAACCCCAAAACAGGAAAAAGACATTAGCAAAATATTAAGGAAATATGAATAAATGACTAATGACTTTAGTTAACTATAGTATATTCATAATAGTTCATTGGGCTGGGGTTGTGGTTCATTTGTAGAGTGCTTGCCTAGCATGTGTGAGATACTGGGTTTGATTCTCAGCCTTGAATATAAATAAATGATTAAAATAAAGGTCCATCAACAACTAAAAAATGTTTTTTTTTTAAATAATAGTTCATTAATTGTGAAAAAAATATACTGTCTTAGTAATTTGTGGTTGTTCTTATTGTAGGACCAACAAATAAAACTAGATCTTATTCTGAAGTAATATGTTCATTATTAATTTATGCTTATGAACAGCATAAATTTACTTGTAACAATTCTAGAGGATGGAAATTTAAGATCAGGGCACCTACACAGCTTGGGTCTGGTGAGCACCTTTTCTAGTTTGCAGACTGCCTTTGTCTTCTCATATCCTCACATGGTGGAAAGTACATGAGGGAATTCTCTGGAATCCCTTTTATAAGGGCATTCATTACTAAAGAGGACTGCACTCTTATGACCTAAATTCCATTGCAGATGTGGCCTCCTAAAACCCCAATTGGTATTAAGATTTTAACATATGAATTTGGGGAGAACATTTTAGCCCATTATATACACTAATGTAAATGTTAATAATAAAGAAAACAGGACATGTAATACAGTAAATTTCTTTCCTATCACTGCTTTATTCCATATATCTAAAAATGTTCTAAAATAAAGTTTATTACTAAAAATAAATGTACATTACTGTGTATACTATTACTACTAAGACACTATTATATCTTATTGCTATTTGCGACCTTTTTAGGCCCAGGACATAATCATGATGTAAAACACAAATAACAGTAAAACAGTGATTTGGGGAAAAAAAGAAAAAAAAAAAGTTTTTTTTCTAATAAAATTCCTGGAGACCAGACTGAGTTAATTATAAATAGCAAAGGATAAAATAAAATGGACATTTCAAATAATGACAAAGCATCGAGTATTAACCCGAATCCCTCCTTAAACTACATTTTCTTCATTTACCTGCAGTATAAATCAAGAAGGGAAAATTATTTTCTTCATTTGTGTTTATATAAAGTCTATTTTTATTTAAAAATTATATAGTCATAGTGTACTTCCTTAATTAAAGTAGATGTATACTATATAATTGATAATTGTTTTTTGTTCTAAAACCTGCAGATTATTTTAATAAAAGCTTAAGTTTATCTGTACCAATTATGTGAGATGAGTCTTCATACACTTATTTATAAAGAAAAAAAATTAACAGCATGCACCACTATTTTCTTATTCTAATGGATCATGTGAAATTTCAAATGTGTCTATGTATAAGTAACTTTTATTTCATTTAGGCATTTTAGAAGAATGAAGACACTATGTTTGACATTATTATTGCATGTAGAACAAAAAAAATATCTTTGAACCCATTAAAATTTACAATCTAATTGCCATAAGAAATGGAATTATATGGCATGAAATTATGGAGTGAGTTAAAAAAAAAGAGTGCCTGCAACAGCATTCTCATAATTATAGTAACTGAATCCCTAACAGAATTTTGTGTATTCTCTATGTTTAGTTTATTCCTTTTTTTGTGTATTCTCTATGGTTAGTTTATTCCTGTTTCTAGTTCATTCTTTTTTGGTTCACAGAGCAATAAGGACATGAATTTTTTTTTCAAGTGAATAGCATCATCAAGTTCTTTCTAAAATCTTTTTAGGTAAGAAATGTTTTAGACTGTTTTTGCTGGTAAGGGACGAAACAGTTTAAACATGTCTGTCTAACTGAAGTTTTTGCTGATAGATACAACTACTCTAGACTTCTCAGAATACCAATTGACTTGACCATTGAAAGTCTGGAACCACAAATAAATCTGATTGCCATGGGATTAGAACTGGTTGCTAGCAAAATTTGAAGACATTAGAATCAACTTAGGAAGAACTTAATTCTGGAAAACATGACCTAATGCAGTTCAACTACTTGCAGGTGCTGCTCAGCGATTCACTAGTGGTAGATTGTTAGTGATAACAGCTATTATTTATTGAATGTTCACAATATGCCACACACTGTTCCAAAATATATTCAGGATCTCATTAAAACTCACAAACTCCTATGAAGGAGGTTCAAATATTATTGCGATTTCTGTACCATGAGAAATTGTAATTATCTTGCCTAATGTAATATAGAAGAGGTCAGAACCAGGACATAAAAAACACAAAGCCCTTAAGTCTTACACTATATTGGCTCTTTAAGGAATTAAGTGACTTTTGGAAATGTCTTGCAATTTAATATTATGGTGGTACTGAAAATCCTATTTAAAATATAAATATAATTTTGTTATTATGTTAAGTAAAAGTCAATAGAAACTATTGTACAATTAACTGAATAAGATATATACACAAATATGCATGGATCGAAACATGAAAGAACCACATCAATGTTGGGGACAGAGGGACATTATTTTTTCAGTAGAATGGACAAAATAAGCAATTTTCCCATTCATTTCAGTGAGAGTTTTTTTTTTTTTTTTCTTAATACTTCCTTCTCGTTACTTTGTTAACTGCTATTTGAAAACTTATCTCTGAAATTTTAAACAATGAAGTTGAAAATAATGTGGTATCTTTCACATCATAAATACTTATGGTGCTTCAGTCATGTTGTTTTATAATTATGTGGGGATAAATTCAAGGTAATAAGAAGTTATATTGGTAAAGTTATACCCTATCAGAAATTAGAAACAAAACTATTAACAAGAAGATGTTTTAAAATGATCAGAGGAACACTAGAATGGTCAACGGAAAGGGAGGGGAGGGAGGGAGTAAGGGGGGGGTTGGAAAAAAATTGGTGGTTGAATGAGATGGATATCATTATCCTAAATGCATGATTGAAGATCTGAATGGTACTTATATACTTTGTATACAAGCAGTTGTATGTAAAAAGATACTATACTTGTGCATGATGAATAAGTAAATAAATAATAAAAAAAATTAAAAAAAAAATAAAAGGAAGAGGAATAAACAAAATGAGAGAAATAAAATCTGCCAGTTGAATAGAGTTTAAGAGAAAGAGGTAAAGAAGGGAATTAAGAGGAAAGTATGGAAGGAAATGCAACACAGTATTTTTTTCAAATTAATAATACTGAAAGCACTGATATGTATTATACTACCATTGCTTTTTCTGTTAATATTTCTATATCAAAGTGTTTATTTTTATTACTATAACACTAGTAATTCAGTTAAATATTGTTATAAACCTCTACTTGAAATCTGTAACATTATCAGGAGAGTAAAAGAAAAATGGAAAAAGAAATGTTAAATAAATTTTCCTCTGAAAGAAAAAAAAAAAAAAGAAACTTGCAAAAGGATTTTTTTTAAAAAATTAAAACTACTTCTGCAAACTACTACATATTCTCAGACAAACTCCATGAAATAGCTATAAATCTTAATCTATAAATATACATATTCAATAAAAACACACTTAATTCTTTTAATTACCATAAATGTAAGTGAAGCTATGATTCTTAGCTCATGGAAGATTTGTCTCACTCATTCCATACACAATTGGGTGAGCACTCTAGAGAATTAGGTAGCACCAAAGCATGAGTCGTTTGTCATTGATCACTGGTCTTTTCTTATGAGTTATTGACAAACTCAATATTGCCCCAGCCACCACAGTCTCTTCACATCAGAAATCCTGCTACTTCCATGAAGCATTGAGCATGGGAATCATCATCATAGAAAGGCTGCTATTTATCCTTTAAAATATATTCTTTTTTAAATAATATTGCAATTATAGCTGGCACACCACAAAATTTCCAGGCAAGGAAATGTGAAAGGAAGTAATATTCTAGGTGTTATGGGCTGGGCTATATGGACAATGAGATTCTATGTCATGTAAGAAATGATACTCTCATGGGAACATCCTGCCTCTGTACCCACCAACAGTTGCTTATCATAGCATGTTTGATAACTCAAAATGGCAATTCTTATACAATGTAAAATTGTTCTTTTTTTGGTTCCCATTTTTCCTGGATAATCTACCCTGTCAAGGAATGATTATCTAGACATTAGTAACCATTCTTTAACTTGTACTTAACTAGGTCATTTTGACCAACTTCCCCTTCTGCTTATTCTACATCTCAGGATGTTTGTTTAAAGTTTTGAATCATAGCAACAGCCACTTATGATGAATATAGATTTGTACTGTAAAGATGTACGCTAACCCTTGGAAGGGTTTGAATGGTGTAGACATGCAGCCTGCCCTTTGGCCTGCTGGCTGGTGAATCCAGACTTCCAGCTGGTGAATAAATATGGTTCCGTCTCTTGCTTGGTGACTTATTGCAACCTGATCATAACATAGGTATGCAATTATAGACTAACCATGGTTTTCCACTATCTAAAACTTGATTTTTTTTTTAATGTGGGAAACTTAGCCAAATAGGAATGCTTTATAATGAAGAAACATTGGGAATTAAGCTGTAATTATAGTTAATAAAGCATTTCTTTTGTTAAAATGTATGTGCATTAGGGCTTGGGGTGTACCTTAGTGGTAGTACCTTTTTCTAGTGTATACAAGGTCCTAGGTGAAAATTCCAGCAGTGCAAGAAAAAAAAAATTACAACAGTAAGGATTTTTTTTTTTGAGAAAAAAATCACAATTAATGTCACTTTTCCCAAAATAACAAATGTCCTGTTAATCCATGTCCCTATTGATATATATTTTTTACATAGCTGCAACTGTACCATATTTAGCAAGATATGTTCTGCTTTTTTTGTTGCATTTTTACATTACATTTTCTATTTGCTACAAGTCTTGATAACGACCTATTTAACTGAAAAGTTATGATAGTACTTAGAAAATTTAATAAAGTCTGTAACCAGTAATTGTATTCAGATTTTATCATTTGAATATAAATAATGTTAAAATGAGCATACACATACTTATGGCCTTTCTATATCTTGGGTTAGTTATTTAGAATTTCTCTTAGTCCAGTTGGGTACTTGACAAATGTTTACTTCTCGTGTTCATGGAATTTGGGAAGGCCAAGGTTAAGATGAGGACAGAGTTGATATCTGGTGAGGGCCTGTATTTTCATTCATACTTGGCTGTCTTTCACTGTTTTCTTATAAGGGGATGAAGAACCCAGAGTACTTGTCCCATATTAAGACATCAGTCTCATCACAGAGGCTCCATCCCCATGATCTAATTCAAACCTAATTTACTTCCAAAGCCCTTGTCTCCAACCACCACTATATTTGGGCCTCAAAATATGAATTTGGTGGTAGGGGGGGCAATATTATGTTCAGTCCATAACAGAAATATTAGATATGAAGAATGTAAGCAGAAAGCACATTTATTCTTTGTTGTCACTGTGAATATAATAACTGTTTAGCTATAGCTTATCTGGTATTGCTCAAACACCATAAAATATTCTCATATATGATCTAAAAAACACCGTGGTGAGCATATTATCAGCAGCAGCTCTATAAGAGAATTCTTCTGGATGTACTCCACAGGGATGACTGTGAAATACATCTGACTAGATATCTTTCAAGGGAGTGAACCTGAACTAGTCAGATTGATTTAACATCTATTAGAAAGGCAAAGAGTCCTTGCCTCTGTGTTGAAAAGGAATCAGTCTATCTTTTGGACCGAAAATTCCTCCATGGGGTTTATCCTTCTGCCTTTTATCAAATGTGCTAGCATTTTCTATTTCTTCTCCATGATTTGCACTGAATTTGTTGGAAGGAGTTAAATTGATCACTTAACCATGACAAACTAAACCCATATTTGATCAAAATAAATTCACACACACAAAAAGTCCTAAGCTTGGAGATAAATTTAATAGCAGAATAAGACTCTGGGCTCAAAGATATTTTTTCTTCATTTAAATGTAATTAATGTACTTCTGTTATAATTCAGACAGTTGCAATTTAATTGGGAAGACTGTTTTAATTGTGTGGAAAGCACTTATTTGTCTCATTTTCCCTTATCTTAGAGTTTAATTTTGTCTATAGTTTCCTTGTCGGTTAATTTCATTAAAAATCAAACAAACAGAAAACCCTTACCATGTTCTGCTTATGTATGCACACATATTAACCAGAGATAACTCTGATTTTAACACTTCCCAAAACATATGGTATAAATATTCCGATTGTGGCTAATTTTTTGAGTTACCAATGGTTTAACAACCAACTTTCCAAATTCCTGAAAATTTTTCCATTGACTTTTTATAAACCAGCTCCAGCATGGCCCTTGATAGAGAAGAAAAAATGTAATAACTGGTAATTCTATCGATGCTATTTTTTCCCTATTTTGATTGAAAACATTGACATTCTGATTAAAACAGAAAATTATAACAACCAAAGAATCTCCTATTACAGATGAATAAATAATAACTCAGTTTTTAGGAGATTCGTAAATGAAGATAGAACCCTGCACCTAACAGTGGCCAGAAAAGATGAAATTATTTGAGGTACACTTTCCGTGTTGTTATTCAGAGCTCATAGGATTTCCTCACTTTATATCCATCCAAAAACATCCATTTAACCAAACATCACCCTATTGTGGATTGATTGTTTTCAAGGACAGCATGTCAAACTGCTTCACTTTCTCCAGTATGACATTTCCTGTCACATATATAGGTAAACAGACAACATCTCTTTCCTGTTTAGTAGAGTTATAGTAGATAAATACTTAGTAAACGATGGACATTTTATTATGATCTTTGAGTAATAAAGTTGCCTCCTTCTTAAGACTTATATTCAGTTTTCCAAAACAGCCATATAAATGGAGGAGAATCCATCTACCTTGTGTATAGAAAACAGCAAGATGACAAAGATTTTCCTTATTTTATCTAAATAAATGTAAATGGTAAGGCCTTTAAGAGTATACTAAAAATGTGGACATCATACCCATGAAGCAAACCATTCTAATTTTTTTTTTTTTTTTTGTACTGAGGATTGAACTCAGGGGCACTCGACCACTGGGCCACATCCCCAGCCCTTTTTTGTATTTTATTAGAGACAGGGTCTCACTGAGCTGCTAAGTGCCTCATCATTGCTGAGGCTGGCTTTGAACTCACGATCCTCCTTCCTCAGACTCCCAAGTGCTGGGATTACAGGCGTGTGCCACCGTGCTGGGCTTCATTCTAATTTTTAATAGTATTTACTACAGGAGTAAATAAATGCCTGATTTTTTATTTAAAAAATTGAAGAAATAGCCAGGTGTGGTGGTGCACAGCTGTAATCCCAGTTGCTTGGGAGGCTGAGGCAGGAGGATTATAAATTCAAAGCCAGCCTCAGCAACTTGGCAAGGCCTAAGCAACTTAGTAGAGATCCTGTCTCAAAATAAAATATAAAAAGAGCTGAGGACAGGGCTCAGTGGTTAAGTGCCCCTGGATTCAATGCAATTAATAAAAGAAATTCAGGAAATAACGAGTTCTCTAAAAGAAGTAAACAAAACTGAGATTAAAAGTTAAAGACTAGATACTCAGAGTACAAACACATTTAAGATGAATATCTAAGGAAATTAAAAAAACCTCAATCAGCACAAAAAGTACTGAAAACAAAAATTGTTGAGATGATTAAGCAAACTACTAACAAAAAAGTATTCAAAAAGTATGTGTATTAATATGCATTTAAACCTTTTATGGTATAAATACCTTTTTATGAAGATTAACATACAGTTTTATGCTTTATGAAATTTTTTAAAAAATATGAACAAAACAAATAAAATTAATGGAAAATTAATTAGTCTCTTCATCACAGTGAAATGAGTATATGAATATAAGTATAGATCATTTTATACAGTATTAAATTCTTGAAATGTAAAAATAATTAACTATTGATATGTAACCATAGGAATGCACAAAGTGTTCTAAAAAATGAAGATGAAAAAAGATTCTTAATAAGTACTTAAAAATTTATCTTTATGTTTTAGTCCATAAAATAAGCCATGAAAAACTTCATGATAATTAAATACATATACAATTTATTTATTTGTTTATATCTATCATTTACCTATCTATA
Organism: Tamias sibiricus; assembly: GCA_025594165.1. Lineage (NCBI taxonomy): Eukaryota > Metazoa > Chordata > Mammalia > Rodentia > Sciuridae > Tamias > Tamias sibiricus. The sequence goes on along the minus strand of CM046663.1, from coordinate 102,104,313 downwards.
CTGTCATAGTACATTGAATTCTTTAACAAACTCTTTCAATTCTACAATACAAACTACAGCTAAAGTTTAATTTCCAGTATTCAAAAAATAGATGTATCAATAAATATAAAGTATTTGTAGTTTCTTAACTTTCCTACTCCAATAACAAATTTAAGTAGTTCTATAAACACGGGCTTACAAATCCAAAATATATTTGTATTAATTTTGATAGCTCCGACTAAGAATTTGCTGTACCTCTTCTTGCCTTTTTTGTGGCTTTGCAGGATTGATATTCATTATAGATCAAATGAATCATCATAAGCATTTTTAATCCCAATATTTGTATTACAGTAAAGAAATTCAGAAACTAAATCACACAGAATTGAGTAACAAAAGTTTCAAAAGCCTCAGATTGGAGAGATGTTTAAATCTTAGGAAAAAGCATGCAATGGCCCAAAGGAGAGAGGTAATTTCTGTTTTAGGGTCTCCATGAACGTTTACAGAAGGGAGAACTCTTAAAGTTGTCAATCCAAAATGTACAGTACTAATTAAATTTAAAATGTCAGGTGGAATCATTTATTTGAAATAAACACTTATCATTTAATGCTTAAATATCCACATAATATGTATTAAACAGCTAGGGAAGACTTCCAATTAATTTATATTGAGTTTTTAAAAATAATATGGAAATATTGCCCAGGAAAGTTGAGACACCACAACTGGACTAGATATATGTGTGGAACTTTCTTATTTGAAAATAAATGTTAAACAAAACCACATCTAAGATTGCTTAGATCTAAGATTGTCCTACTAAGATCACAATTCTGTATGAAGTATGGCATCTATTCATTATTGTATGTTTTACATGAATGCTTTTAATAAGTATTGATTAGGCACAGCCAGGCACGGTGGCACATGCCTGTAATCCCAGCCGCTCTAGAGGCTAAAGCAGGAGGATCGCAAGTTCAAAGCCAGCTTCAGCAAAAGTGAGGCGCTAAGCAACTCGGTGAGACCCTATCTCTAAATAAAATACGAAATAGGGCTGGGGATGTGGCTCAGTGGTCAAGTGCCCCTAAATTCAATCCCTGGTACCAAAAAGTATTGATTAGGCACAAAGTAAATTAATTTTTAGGAATTTGTATTGAATTTCTCTCTCTTTTGTGCCTGTAGAAGGTCATATAAAGTAAGAAACATTACTGTACAAATTGAGGAATGTGAATTTTACTTGACAAGTCATTTAGAATATTTGTAAAAAATTATTTTCTCTATTTCATTTATATATCACTTACAATTTGCTCTGAAAAGTTTTTGTGAATATCTACTGCTCAAAGTAATGAAAGCTGATAATGAAAATGAAAATAATAATAAGGCTGATCTGTTTCTTTCAGAAGTCAAGTTTATTTGCCTTCTTTTCTTGCTTCCTACTTTACCTCATTAGCTAGAAAGCAACTTTTATCATGGACAAAGATTGTCACAAACAAGCAAGAAAATTTTATAGATATTACTGACATGGTTCTGTTACTCAGAATCAATATAACCATGTATTGTAAGAAAGAAGTATCCTAATTGTAATGTGTAATGAAGAGATGCCCAACATGTCCCTCAAAAATAGATGCATTTTGTGACTAGAACATACTGTATCAGTTTAAAGAATACATTGCAATATGTATGAGTATAGTATAAGATAAGAACAACTTTATTATTATCATTCTTCATTGTTTTCCTATGATACTCCCTGTTTAATTCAGATCTTTAATTATCTTGGTAGTTATATTTTAGTAGCAGCTGCTTCGGATAGTTGAAAGCTTGAATCATTTTTTTACGATCTTACACTTATTATCAAGAACTCTATTTCTCTGTAAATATTGAGGGGCAGTTCTTAAAGTATAGGGTTCCTGTCACAAGTATAAAGATATCATAAACTGCTATTTTCTATTCAGAATAAAGTCCAGCAAAAAAAAAAAAAAAAAAAAAAAAAAGAGAGAGAGAGAGAAGCATGACTTTTCAGGGTGCCGTTTGGTTTCAATTTTGAAAAATGACTTCCTATCTCTTTTAGAAAGTAGAATCTCAAATGCACTGTTTCGCATTACACAAAGGTAACTTTATGGCAGATTACTGCAAGAATTTGCTTTTTTTGTTGGTTACCTAACCTCTAACTTATAGATACTCTTTTCTAGTTACAGAATCCCCACTGTAGCGGATTGGCCACTCAGATGCTGTGGTTTATTTTCTCCTGAGCTTGAAGTTAGACTTGACAGATTAGTGTTTGTGTTTTATACCACGTCTCAAGTCTGCAGACCCATTTTCAATCACTAGCTCCACTGTGTATCAGCTATACATTTTTTGGGAAGGTTATGATTACTTTACCTATTAAACTAAATTTTCTTAAAAGTTACAGTGACTAAAAATCGCCTACCTCATAGTGTTACTATTTGAATTAAATTGTATGTGATAGTATATAGAAAATCCAAAATAAAACAATTTATTATTTTAGAATAAGAATACTTATGGTTTATACTCAGTTAGTTTGTACATATATCATTTCTAAACTCAGCATATAAGTTAATTAATGACTTGTGTTATTGTTTTGCTCAGAATTGGCAATATAATAGAACTTTACACAAATTTGGTTGACTTAGTTTTTCTTTCTGAGGAGACAGATGGTACGGTTTCCTTATCTCTTACAACAAATCACCCAAATGTTCAGTTTTTAGGGAAATAATAATGAGATGGGTGGTTTTTCTTGCGGCAGACGTTAGCAATTTCACTTTTTAATATTTTTTCTTATTTACTTTTTATTTGTTCTAATTATTTATACATCACAGCAGAATGCATTTTGACATATTGCACACAAATGGAGCACAACTTCTCATTCCTCTGGCTGTACAGGGTGCAGAGTCACTCCAGTAGTGTAATCATACATATATATAGGGTAATAATGTTTGCCTCATTGTACTGTCCTTCCAACTCCACAGACCTACTCCTCCCCTCTCTCTCCTCTACACAAACCAAAGTTCCTTCATTCTTCCCTATCCTCCTCCCCACTGTGGATCAGCATCTGCTTATCAGAGAAAACATTTGGCTTTTGTTTTGGAGGGATTGGCTCATTTCACTTAGCAATCATATTCTCTAGTTCCATCCATTTACCTGAAAATGCCATAATTTCATTCTTTTTTAAGGCTGAGTAATATTCCATTATGTTTATGTATCATATTTTAAATATTTTGTTAGGATATGTGAGCTTTAGATATAGGTATTGTGTTTCCATGTGTCAATTAAGCTGCTTTTGGAAATTTGCTGATGTTCCCTAACCTATTTTGTTTTTCAAAACTAATAGACAAAAAGTGTCAAGAGATCAAGAACCAGGTTTATACTTAAACAAAGTACATTTGGCTACCTGGAAGCTTTGATAGTGAAATAAACCAGACACAGAAAGATCACTAAACATGGCATCATTTGTTAGGTGAAGGAATCCAGGGACCTTCAGAGAAGAGCCAATGCTGAAAGGGACTTTCCTCTCATATCTCCTTGTCTGTTTAAAGTCTGCACCCCCAGGAAGAAAGCAATTACTTCTGAGTCCTTCCCTAAGTTTCTATTAAATAAACCCGTATTCACAGGAAGAGAGACTGAAGTCTGCCAATGAACCTGGACAGGCTTCTTTCACATGCCACTGTCCAATATGATAAACCTAAAGAGAATCATTTACAGACACTTGTCTTTTCGTAGGCTAAGCAGACTTTGCTCTAGGTAACTCAAAGTTCTTCAAGCCTATTAAACTGCCTTAAAATAATTTTCAACACCTCAAAATTGTCTTCCTAACCCATTATCCACCTCCACCATAGGAGAAAGGATATGTAAACTTCTAAATGATCCTGGGCTTATGGTTAATCACAATATTGTGATTTTTGTCCCCTGCTGTGATCTTTATCTTTTGGATATTAATTTATTTGCATGCATTTTCTTCTTATTTCATTTCAGCCAGTTTATTCCAACTATCTTGAAATTACAAGCTTGGAACTATGAAAGGAATAATTTCTAACAACCTAATTTATAGCTCGATCAGTGACTATAGCCAATAATAATGTACCATATATACTTCAAATTTCTTGAGTAGATCTTTAGCATTCTTACCAAATGACCAATAAAGGTAACTGTATGAAGTGATGAGCACATTAATTAGCTTAATTGTGGTAATCATTTCACAATGTTTATATCAAAATACCTTAAAAATCCAGCATTGAAAATATAGTTATTGGGGCTGGGGTTGTGGCTCAGCGGCAGAGCGCTCGCCTCGCACATGCGCAGCCCGGGTTCGATCCTCAGCACCACGTAAACATAAAATGCATTGCATATCTCTGGTTGTATACAAAGTATATTCACACCATTCATGACTTCATATATGCACTTAGAGTAATGATATCTATCTCATTCTACCATCTTTTCTTTTTTTTCCTTCACCCTTTTGCCCCCTCCCTTCCCCTCCCTCCCCATTGGCCATTCAAGAGAGAATAAAATCATGGCATTCACAGGTAAATGGATGAAGTTAGAGAATATAATGCTAAGTGAAGTTAGCCAATCCCAAAAAGCCAAATGCCATATGTTTTCTCTGATATAAGGAGGCCGATTCACAAGGGGGTTGGGATGGGGAGCATAGGAGGATTAGAGGAACACTAGAATCTTCCCTTTTATCACAGGCAAAATTTTAGGCTGTATTTTCAATATTGAGGCTGGAAAGTAATATGCAAATATATAACAAATTAAATAATCTAGAAACTACTGAATCATTCAATAGTTAACATATGTTTCTGTAGCCTTTACAATATTTAAAATAGAAAAAAGTAGTTTTCATTGTTTACTTTTCTATAGTAAGATGTGAAAAATAACAATTGGTAGGGTTTTCTTGTGTTTTAGAATATACAGAATTCAAAAAGTAAATTGAGTACAAATTTCTAATATGTATTTCAAAATTAAATATGAAATAACACTAATTTGGATGGAAATGATTTGGATTTTGAATATTTTCTTTATAATTAATATGTTTAACACATTTAACTTATCCCTTTAACATCTTTAAAATAAAGAATTTTATTTGAACAAATTATTGACATATCATTGTATAGTGGAAGTTTAACAGGATTTGGACATATAGGTTGATTGTCAATGATTTAGCCTTTCCTCTTCATTGTGTTAATTTTGATATGACGTATTAACATCATATTTTAGTTTTTTCATCTAGGAAGCAGAGAAAATAATTCTCAGTAACTGGGTCTCACTGACAATGAGACATTGGTATAAAAGCACCTATTGCAATGCTGGGTATAGAGATTCTACGAAGGAGAGAAGAACATTAGTCTCTTACCTTTCATTAGGTTTAAAATATAAAGTAAAATTATAGATGCTAAAAACAATGAAGTATGTAATACAGCTTGCTGTTGCATATAAGCCCTCATTAAAAAACAGTATCGTTAAGTATTATATAAAACACACTTATTTTCACATTGCCAATACTACCTAATTTGCTTTTAAAGACTTTTTCCAGTATCTTGAGAAAAACTAATCATTTGCTATTAGGCTAAATAGAAAACCAAACAAAACTATTTGCACTTATAGTTTGTAATACCTACTCTAGGTAGGTTTACCAAAAAAAAAAAAAAAAAAAAAAAAAAAAAAGAGAGAGAGAGAGAGATGCTCAAAGTCAAATACTAGATGAATCAGAAATGTTTTCAGCATTAATGTGTTCTGAATATTGATCAGTATTTTTATTTATTAAAATTGGCACCCCTAACTAAAAGTACACCATAGACTATTTCAAATTTTTTTAATTTGCCATGATATAGAGAATTGATTTTTATTTAAGAAGATTTTCTTTGATCCCAGAGTATACTCCCATTGTGTTACCTCATTGTAAGACTGCATTAAGTAGTAGCATCTCACATTCAAAGAACATTCTGTTATTTTCCTGTTTTATAGTCATCTGTATTAAATATATATATTATCAGTGAATAAAGTCCATTGGAAATTAAAGCACTTTGCATCTTTCTAGCATGTGTATGTGTGTTGTCACTGTTTTCATATGTAGTTCTTGATGTTATGTTTTTATTTAGTTGACTTAATTATATCACATAAATATATTTTCAAACTTAAATATAAGTAGTTATAAAGGAACAGTGCAACAAGCACATTTCCTGAAACAAATCCTTGTTTTAAAATATTATTGGTGCATTCTAATTTGAGTTTTATTGTTGTCTTGTTTTCTTCTCTGATGAGCCTTATTAAAATAGAAAGCTATGAAACATGGGGTTAGGTAGAATGACATAAAATGATTTCCATATTTTATTATCAAATTACAACACAACAAACTAAAATCTTGGTTTTGCCCGCTTTCTCAGGCATGCGCTGACAACGACCCCTAGTGGTGAGACAGATTTTCTGTGACACATTTCCCTCCTCTGCAAAGGATTTGTTGTTGTTTTTAAGAATTGGAATCACAATTAGAGAAGTAATAAACAAAATAGGTAATTAAATGAGAGTGAAACTATTTTAAAAATAAAAATGTCGATGGGTGTTAACATCCCTAGGAAACATGAAGTAAAAGTAATTCAAGAAAATCTTGAGTGAATTAATCTGCATGACAAATACATTAAACAGCAAAACTATTTCTTATACTTAAATTATAATTACCTTTCATACAAGTAATGAAATAAATAACTCAGTCTTTTAAGGCTGTCATCAGAAATGAAGTTGTGTTTTTTAAAAATTAAAAAAAAATGTACCCTTTTTAGCTTAACTCTCAAAAGTTATACATAAGTGAGTGCCTAATTTACCTAAATTGTTTCCCATAAGGATAAATTCACATTAGACCTTCACTGTAGCATTAGCATTTTTTTAGAAAGTGCATTGTAAGACTGTTGTTGTGGGGGACCTGCAGGAAATGATGTCCAATGTAATAACAAACGACATAGGATGAAATCTTGGCTTAGTTTTTCTTTTTTCCCCTGCTTTTAATTTCAATGAAACCTCTAATAGATTAGAATCATATTTGACAAATAAAATTTGTCCAATATTCAATAAATTTAAAACCAATTATTAAAAAAACAAAGTAAAACATAGCACTCTATTAACTGTTTCATCCATATGAAATATAATTAAGGGACATTATATTTTGAATGATTCAAGAAAATATTGAGTGAATTAGTCTGCATGAAAAATACATTAAACAGCAAAACTATTTGTTATATTTAAATTATAATTAACTTTTATACAAGTAAGGAAATAAATAACTCAGTCCTTAAAGCTTGTCATTAGAAATGAAGTTGTGATCTATGATTTTTTTCACAGATTATTGTAATAGTATCTCATTTTTAAACTGGGCATTGCATTCAAAAGTTGTGAAACAAGAGTAGAAAGAATTAATAACATTTGTTTTAAAGAAAATCTTATCTATGATGTCTGACATTATCCCATAGAGCACAGTTCTGCAGGATACTAAAGTATTCTATTCTGAAAGAATCCTAGAGTAAAAAAAAAAAAATAAATATAAAATAATGCTATATTTTAAAGGGTTAAAAAAGCATATTTATTTTAGAATGCCTGAGAAACTTTAATGTTCTAATACCTGAATGTCTGAGAAAGTGATTGCATTTTTTTCCAACTTAGAGCAGAATGTTTTGCCTTATGGTATATAGTACAAATAATGTGGAAAATTATATCTCTACGTTTCATCAAAAACTCTGAATATGTCTTTCTCTGTTGTTCATGTTCTGTTTTTATTGATACATGTTCAGTAGTGTATAATGTCAAAGAGCTGAATGTGGTGATGGAATAAGGCATATTTTTCCCCTGAAGCACATGAAACAGGAGGATCTCTCCTTGAAGGTGAATAGTTCTAGTTTCCTACAGCTTGTGGAAGGACATCTCTATCACTTTAATGTGCACCTGTAAGATGCTTCTTACAGACACAACAATTTTACTCTGGTGTTAAATACAGGTTTATCTCCAGGGCAAGATCCTAGAGAGGGTGTGCTCCCAGCCTTCTTCTCTGCAAGATCACGAGCTAGCTTGAACATAAGACCATACTTTTTTGCTTAAATAGCAATCAAAGTATATGGCTGTATGTTGCAAAGCTTCTTATAACTACCCTCTGCTGATATGAATATTGAACTTCTTGCTTTTTCAATTTTCTTTTTACATTGGGTACCCCAATCTACAGTAACTAATCATGAATTTTAAAATTTTAAAATTTTAATTTATGAATTTTCCCTATTCATAATATTTTTCAGATTAATTAAAACAAAATCAGTATTCATAATGTTTTGGACTTCATTATCACTTATAACTATTGTAATAATAGTATAATTTCCTTGCATAAAATACTATTTTTCTCTGGAGTAGTCCATATATTTTCATACCTTCATTAGCCATTAAATATAACCTTAAGATATTTCCTTCTAATGCAGCTAATAATCTCCATTACTAAACAAGGGTTTTTATCCCTTCCCAATTTGATATGAGTTTAGTTAAAGAATACTTACATCCAGGGATGTCTTGTGAGAAAAGATATGCTTGCTATATTTAGATAACCTTCAATAATAAAAATATTAACTTTCTGATTAAGCATAGTTCTAGGGGACTGGTCCCTTGGAAAGGCATGCTGCTTCCTCAAGACTTTTCTATGTAGGTGTATATCAGGTATTAGCCTATAGCTCCATTCTGCAGAAACTGCAAAAAGATAATTCTGTTTTCCAAAGATATTCCCCAGATAGTCTGTCATGTTCCCAGAAAACCAATGTGAAAAATAGAGTCCTGGTGCATTCAATCAGCATTGCAGAAATCCTTCTGATTATATGTAAGAAATAGGATTTGTTTATTTTAAGAAAATCCTTAGATTCCAGAGTCACAGGGTTAGCTTCAGACTCTCAATTGTAGGCCTGTTTTGCTTTTGTTTTTAATTGGAATTTTTGCTAGACAATTGCAAAAAAACAATCTGGTAACATTACATAAAGCAGATGTCAAAAAGTGAAAGTTAAACTTTTTGCCTTTTGTTTTGTCTTATCTATTACAGTAATTAGTGTCACTTAACTTATTCTTAATATTATAAAGTGTTAAAGTGGGTTTAATTCTCTTGTGACTGCATCTGTTTTCCTTTCACAAATCATTTTTTAACTACTGTTCGTTATTACTCAGTGATTCTATTTTCAAAATAATACTTTAATTCTGCAACATTTACGTCTTGTGAAATTATAAAATTCTTTGGCCTCATGAAAGAATAAAATAGTGAACAGCATATAACGACTTGTCAAATAACTTTATTCAAGGCTCTTGACCTCTTCATTCATGGTTTCCCAGGATTAATATCTATTCAGAGCTTAATCTATTTTTTTCTATTGAAAAATCTTTAATTCCCCTAGCATGTATGTTTCTCTAAAACACAAACTAAAGAAATGCTCTCATGTCTACATATGAATTCAAAAGTACTTGTTTTAGGCTTCTAAATATTTAAAATTCAAACTGATATGAATATTGAATTGATTTATACATGGAAAGTGATCCCCTTTGGAAAATTGGACAAAGAAGCCATCAGTGTTCTTTTACTCAATATATTATATATTAATGGATACATTCTTTGTGCATATGTGTATTATGTTATATACAACGAATAGAATCATTAACATTATGCATATATTAAAATGGATATGGAATTAAACACACATATCAATTTTAACATTATTTTAGTCAGCGTTTTTACTGCTGTGATTAAAACACCTGCCAAGAACAATTTTAAAGGAGGAAAAGTTTATTCAGGGGCTCAGAGTTCAGAGGTCTCAGTCCATAGACAGCCAGCTCCACTCCTCAGGGCTCAAGGTGAGGCAGAACGTCATGGCAAAAGAGTGTGGCAGAGGGAAGTGGCTCACGTGATAATCAGAAAGCAGAGAAAGGGACTTCACTGGCCATATACAAAATATATACCCAAAGCCACACTCCCAGGGATCCACTTCCTTCAGCCACACCCTACCTGTCTACGGTTACCACTCAGTTAATTCCCATCAGGGTATTATTTCATTTATTGGGTAGGACTCTCATAACCCAATCATTTCACCTTTGAATGTTCTTGTATCATCTCACACATGAGCTTTTGGGGAACACCTAAGATTTAAACAGTAACGCATTACTCTTATTTTGTGACAAACTTCTTCAGTGTGTCACCATCTGTACAAATATATTTTTAAATTTATGCTCCCATAGCATTTTTATAATTCGATACCAAATTCCTTAGTAAGTTTGTGTAATATATGCTATTATGGTGAGCTGAAATTGCCTATAAAATAAATCTTTTTAAATCTAGGTTGATTTCATATGGGAACCCATTGATGGTCCAAGCTAATAAAAGACTGGTTTACGTTAATACAGGAAAACAAGACAATTAAAATTTGATCACCTAATATGAACATAAAGCACTGTGCATGTTCAATGTGTTATTAATATCATGTTTTCTGTAATACATGTAGATAATTACTTTAGTTATAAATTAAAATATACATGTGATACTCTGATACAATGTATTAGTTATATGTGTATATATATATATATATATATATATATATATATACCCTAAACTTAATCTAACAAGCTCATGTACTTCATTAGATTTTTCAAATTGGATATGCCATATGGAATTACACCTAGTGTTTGTAAATTTTTCCTGCAAGCATAAACTTTCTGGAATGATATATTCTGTGTTCTGACTTCGAGGGATTCAGATATCCTATTGTGATCTACTTTCATTTACAGCTCAATCATCAATATTGTCTAGTTATATCATTGCAGGACTGAAAATCCATTTTCTTTTTCCCTCTGAGAGCTATTACCATCATTTTCATCTCCCCCATACCTGTTTACCAGAACAGTCTCTAAATACTGTCTGCTTTCAGTCCCATCAACAATAATCCCAGCAAGATTACACCCAGCAGGATAAAAATATCACTCCTTTACTAATACAATTTCTTATTAATGTTTTTCAAATTCTGCACAAATAATGCTTCTCTATCTCTTTGGTCTACTTTATGTCACCAAAAATAGCTTCTGTGAACTTGGTATATGTAGACTAAATTTATCTGACTTAGCCTAACATTTATCTTTCTTACTTCTGCTCCTTGATTTGTATATATACCTATTTTTTCTATCAAACTTTCTTGAAGGTATAGATCAGCTAATTCCTTTAAGAATTCCTAATTAACTGTTTTCACATATGCATTACAATGTTAAAGCAGTATACAATTACCTATGTGAATAAATTATTGACTAGATATCCTACTATTTCATAAATGAGGACATAGAATTCAGAAAACAGAAACGAAGACACTCATTCAACATCTCATATACATTACAAAATAATTTGCATATTTACTAAATGTATTTTAATGGGATTTGAATTAATAATTTACTCCTATATGTGACATGTACCTCAAGTGGTATTTTAACACCTTGAGAGAATAACTTTTTTTTAATTGGTAAATTTCTAAATAATATAAATCAACCAAGAATAATACAAAAATTCTTTATTACTGAAACATTTTAGAAGTTGCTAACACAATGTCCCTTTACCTTAAGATACTTTAAAGATTAATTTTTATAAGCTGGGCACGGTGGCTCACGCCTGTAATCCCAGCACTTGGGAGGCTGAGGCAGGAGGATGAAGAGTTCAAAGCCAGCCTCAGCAATGGCGAGGCACTTAGCAACTCAGTGAGACCCTGTCTCTAGTAAAATACAAAAAAGGGCTGGGGATGTGGCCCAGTGGTCCAGTGCCCCTGAGTTCAATCCCCAGTATAAAAAAAAAATTAATTTTTATAAACAAGTTCATTCTCATATAAAACCACACATTGACCAAAATCAAGAAATTAATATGGACATATTGTAATCTAAATCTATGGATATATTATAATCTTAATCTAACCATCAAACTTTCATGTATGTGATATAACATATTTGTTTTTCTAAATTAAAGTAAGCCAAACCTATTCTTACATACACTAAGACTGACAGGAAATTGAGGTTTTGTCCATCTTCACAGAACACCATTGAGTTTAGTGTCTTTCATTTAAAGAAAACGATTCTTATTCTGTTAACTGTTCTTATTGCTCTTTCCCTGACTTCAGCTTTTGAAGGAGCACTGCTCCATCATACACCAAGTTTAGGACTACTATAGATTCATTCACTGGCAGATATATCTACTGAAGTATAGTGCTAAGAAGTAAAACCTTTTGCTATGGAGATTTAACTTCATAGTCTGATATACCTATCACTTTTCCTTGTCATAGTGCTATGCAAACAACAAGAAATTAATATGTTCTTATATATAATTATTATTATATATAGTAGAAATATTTGAACAATACATTTTGAAATATTTTTCATCCAAAAATAAGTTAAAAGGCACTTCCAACTATGATAGTAATTACAATGAGCTAAATACAGTTGTGTAATCATTCCTCAGAGAGTTTTAGCCCTGATGTTTTACTAGACAAGTAAATTAAACTAGAACTCTTATACTCTAGTAATGCCTGGGTAAAATATATTTTAGATACCTCTTTAAGAAGAAAGATTATAAAAAATAAAGTATATTAAAACTATTCCCCTAAAATATAATTTTGATGAATTATGTAATTATATAGTTTGCAATTATTAGAATCTTAATAAAAAGGATACATAATATTTAAACTTTGGGGCAGATAATTTAAGAATAAATATTTATTCAAATGTGTATAAAACCAAATATCCATAACATCACATATATCATTACATAAGATATCTTTATTCATGTAAGTAATTATGCATGAATAAGGAAACAATCTGGTTTTAACTAATATGCTTATAACAAATGAGAATTATAACCATATTGTCAAGGAACTGAACTCAATGCTACATACATGAGGATAATTTTTTTTCATCTGTAACTTCTAAATTTACTCCGACCAATTAATTCTCTATATAAGGTGATAATACATAAATTTCTCATAAATTTTTAGCTATAGGAAAAATTCTACTTTTGATGTGAAAACTTTTAGATATTCATAAATCAAATTCAGTCTACTTTTACATTCAATCTTGAATTAATTAATTCATTGATTTTCATTTTCCTCCATTGCAGACTTCATGGAGGCCTAGAAATTAATTCTGGAAATCTGGTCATGAGTTGATTTCTTCTTTCCTTTTATTTTTGTTATGACTGGGAAGAATAGGATGAGTAAGAGGGAATATATGCCACTGCAATCTAGGTACAAATGCCTCTGTCATATTCATAGGCTACAATTTTTATTTATTTTACTTATACCTGATAAATGAAGAAGTACACATACTTATAGAGTGCCATGTTTTGTTCCGATGCATTTACATATTATGCAATCAATTAATCATGTCTGTCTCCTCAAATATTTATTACTACTTTATGGAGAAACATTTAAAATCCTTTTTGCCTCGTCTTTTGAGATGTACAGTAACAATCACTCTCTATAGTCAACCTACTGTGCAGCAGCACATTTAACCTTCTTACTCTTATCTAAATGCAACATAGTACCTATTGATCACTTTTACTCATTCCTATCTCTTCTCTATTTTCCCCAGCTTCTGGTAACCATCATTCTACTCTAAACCTCTGTCAGATCAACTCTTATTTTCCACATGAGTGATACTATGCAATAATTATCTTTCTGTGCCTGGCTTATTTCACTTAACATAAAACGTTCCAGTTCCATATATGTTGTTGAACTTGACAGAACTTCGTCACTTTTTGTGGCTAAATAATGTTCCATTGGACATTTGTACCACATTTTCCTCATGCATGGAAGGAAGTTTAGGTTGTTGCTATTTGTTAGCTGTTATGAATAGAGCTTCACTGGGTATGAGAGTACAGATGTCTTTTCAACATACTGACTGTATTTTCTTTGGGTATATGCCTAATGTGGGGTTACTAGAACATAAGGTAGTTCTATTTTTTAATTTTTGAGAAACTTACATACTGTTTTCTGTTATGACTGTAATAATTTACATTACCATTAATAGAGTGAAAGAATTCTCTTATTCCTACATCCCTGCCAGCACTTGTTATCTCTCATCTTTTTTTTAAAATAACCATCTAACTAGAGTGAGACAATACCGTTTTGATTTGTATTTTCTTGATGACTAGTGAATTTGAACACATTTTTCCCTATACCTGTTGGCCATTTATATGTCTTCCTTTGAGAACTGCCTGTTTAATTCTATTTATAATCTTTCTATAAGATTATTTGTGTGATTTTGTTATTAAATTATTTGGGCTTATTATATATTCTGAATATTAACCCCTTGTAAAATGTATAGTTGCAAATATTTTCCTTTGCCTTATATGTTGCTTCTTCACTCTATTGTTTCCTTTGCTGTGCAGAAATTTTAGTTAGGTGTATTCTCATTTGTCTACATTTATGTTCTGAGAATTTCATGTAACACAACTGAGGTTTACTGGAATATTCACAAGGCACACCAATGCTGCATTTCATTTTATCTCTACTGTTTACTGATCAGCTCAGTTTTGTGAAGGTCTCTGCCTCCTGTCCTCTCATATTAGGCCCCCAAATTTACTTGATTCTCATTCCCTGAACTCTGGAAGTCATACTCTTAGGGAGATTCCTAGCAACATATTTCCTATTTGTCTACTTTTCATCAAGTCTAAAAGACCAAAGGACATACATATGCTTAAGTCTCTACAAATCGCCCTGCCATCATGAGCTACATCAGACTGTTTCTCCTCCTTTAGCTGTCTCCAAGAGAGAAACAGAAACACATCTCTATGATTGCATTTGCCCATACTCAGAGGTCCATTTTTCAATTCCCCAAATAACTCATGCTCAGTTTACCATTCTAGTGCCAATACCAAATGCACTATATAGATCAATGAATTACTGGAGTGTGAAGATCATTTTCTCCTCTTACAGACACACCTAACACAACAGACATAATAGTGCTACCCAAAGTCATCCATGTCCTAATCTTTGGAGCCCCTGAATATGCTACCTCCATGGCACTAGGAACTTCAGAGATGGCAATCTTCTCACTGTGTCCTCAAATGATGACAGGGGCAAAGGAGCTCTCGAAGGTTACTTTATGATGGCAATAATGCCAATCATGGAACTTTAGCATCAAGATCTAATTATCTCTCCAACCCCCCCTTATAATGTCACAACCATTTGCATTAGGATTTAAAACTATTAAATATGGTGGACCCAAACTTTAGAACCAGGAGCCCCACAAACTTTTACATTGAAGTCTATATCCAAACATCATGGTATCAGGAGGCAGCGCTTTTGGGACTTAATTGGGGTCACGTGGGTGGAACATGTGTCAATAGGATTAGTACTGTTATTAGAAGAGCATCAAAGAGGTGATTTCTCTCAGGGCATAATGAGAATACAGTGAAAAGACAGCTGTCCACAACCCAGGTAAAAGAAACTGCAAACACTAATCAGTCAGTGCCTAAATGATGGACTTCCCAACCTCCAGAACTGTGAGAAAATAGGTGATTTTTAAGTCATGCAGTCAATTTGCAATAAAGGAAAACAAATCAGAATTGATTAACTCAAGCACTGGTGCTTTTACTACTACTACTATTACTACTACTGATAATAATGCCCAGCAGGATGACAGGCAACTTTAATCCCTCCATTCCTTCCTTATTGGGAGGCAAGAAGATCACAATTCCAATAGGCAACATAGTAAGGCCCATCTGGAAAAAGAAATTAAAATTAAAATTAAATGACACGCCTCTAATCTGATCAAAGAAAGAGACATTAAAAGAGTGATAACACAGAACCATTGTTAAATAGAATTCATTTTTAAATGTTCTGTTTATTAATTAATAATTTAACAAATTAGTCATTTTTACAATAAGCAAATTGCATATACATAAAACTAATGATTGGTCCTGACAGTTATAAGTAGAAATGATGAGTTGTGTAAAACACTGTGTTTTGTGGTAAGTCATATGCATAAAATGCCCTTTTGGGCCCCAAATCAATAACAGTAACAAACTGAATCATAATCATAAGATAATTTTTAACCTTGCTTTAATTAAATATTTTTCAGTTGATCTCAAATAATAATATATATGTCTAAGAATAGTCTAGAGAATTTTAAGAATCAGTAAGAAGAATTAAACCATTTTGTCCCATCATCCCACGTTTAACACTTATAAAAAATTGTAGTATAAAACATAATTATATAATATATAATTATAACATAAGAATAGGATCATGATTATCACAATAATTGATATCACCCAATATTAATTAATATACATAAGTGATAGATTATTTTTTCCAGCCTATTTTAATGTATCTATGTCAATTTTGTTTAACTATTTGAAAAATTAAAAACTTGGGACTTAATGGGTTAATAGAGTTAAATAAAAATATAGGCTATAAAGAAATATATCTAAATGTCCTAATTGAACCTTAGTTTTTAATTAACAATAGCCTAAGAATCCACAATTTTTGGTATTTCACTTATTTAACAAATATTTTTGAAATCTTAAAAGTTCCAGGAAAGTTTTTTGGGTGCTAGGCATAGAGTCATGGTTAGGGAAACAATGGAGTGGGCCAGGTACACCAAACCCCATCACAATTGTAACAATTAACCCTTTCCAGGGACCTCCCCTATCCCCACAATTAAGCTTCTCTTCTTGTCATAAAGCTTTTTACAAAGAATGTCAGTAGGATTTCTGCAGAGAGCTCAATGTAGTTTGAACCTTCCTCTTTCTTGCAAAGTCTGGGTTTCTCTTTTTTTTTTTTTTTTGTGGTACCAGGGATTGAACTCAGGGGCACTCGACCACTGGGCCACATCCCCAGCCCTTTTGTGTATTTTATTTGGAGACAGGGTCTCACTGAGTTGCTAAGTGCCTCGTCATTGCTGAGGCTGGCTTTGAACTCGTGATCCTCCTGCCTCAGCCTCCCAAAGTGCTGGGATTACAGGCGTGCGCCACTGCGCCGGGCAATTTCTCTTTCTTGTATAAACTAAGTCTGCCATCAAGCTTGTGGTGCAAAGAGTCTATCTCTGTTTTCTTGGTAAAAAGTGTGTGAAACCTCTGTATAGCCTAAAAATATGGAACAAAGAGTGAGTGTCATGTAACCACCACACTGATTATAAATCTAAAAGAATTTCCAGACTTGGGGTCCAGAGATATTTAGGCATAAACGCCTCTGGACCGCTGCAGCTAAAATAAAGCTGTTTCCTGAAAATTCCTTGGGTGTCCAGCTTCATCTCTCCTACATTAACAAGACTTGTTCCCAAATATTTTGGAGGGGCAATACAGTTAATAAACATGTAAACAGAAACACCAGCAAGAACCTTCAATGTGATGGTAGGTGCTCTGAAGAAACCATACAGACAGATTGATAGAGGGACTTTATGGTGCAGGGGTCGCCTCACTATTAACTCATTCAATATGACCTTTAGCAGGTAGCAGCTGAGCTGAAACTTGAATGATATGGAGTCAAATTTTGGGGAGAAGAAGGGCATTAACCTTTCTGGTTAGAGGAAAGGGGAAAGGAGTCTTGATTATTTGAGGGAAAAAAAAAATCCAGTTGATATATGTGAAGTGGCTGTGAATGGTATAAGATAAGGTCAATGGCATAGACAGGGAATTTTAGGCCTAGTAAGAATTTTGGATTTATTTTAAATATGTGGGAAGTCAATTGAGTGACATGATATTTAAAAATTATGATTCTTATTTGTTCATAATGTATCAGTTACACCTATAGACATATCCAGTTGCTAAACTTCCTATAGATGGCCCTTCCAAGTCAGCTTGCTGCATGTTTTCACTTTTCATTCAGATGTTACGCTATTGGTATGCAGGGAGAAGACTGCTGATGAAGAAAAACAAATTTATGTTAGATTTTTTTTAATATTTATTTGTGTGTTCTAGTTGTACACAATGCCTTTATTCTTACTTGATGCTGAGGATCCAACTTGGGCCAGGCATGTGCTGGGCCAGGCATGTGCTAAGCCAGTGCTTCTACCACTGAGCCACAACCCCAGCCCTATGTTAGGTATTTTAAAGTTTCTGTTTATTATTCTGATGACTTGGAAGCATGTTAAAAAGTCATCCAAAAACAAGCATTTGCTTCTGATGTCTCAGATGAGAATATTTTAGCACCTTTGCTATTTTTGCTCACAGTTAAAATGTCTTTTTTTTTTTTTTGCTTCATAGGTATAAATTAGCACTATAAAATTGTCACAAAGCATTGTTGATGAAAAGAATCAGAAGTAAATGAAAACTCATTACTACATTATGCTTGATTTGCTTTTGACATCCCAGGTCTTTTGGAGTATAACACCTTGTGGAGAAAAATATCCTCCTAACAGCTTTAGGTTTTTATTTTATTATTTCTAGCTATACACTCAGTGGAAAATATTCTATTTTAGGGATCCAAGACTCATCAATTTAGCACTTATTACTCAAATGACATTAAACTTAATTTTTTCTGAAATGTATAATATAGATTATATGATCCAGCCTCATGTGTATGTGTTTTGGTGCACATAGGTGTGGTTTTCAGGTTCAGGCAACTGTTTGCTTATG
The DNA here is from genome assembly GCA_025594165.1 of Tamias sibiricus. Classification (NCBI taxonomy): domain Eukaryota; kingdom Metazoa; phylum Chordata; class Mammalia; order Rodentia; family Sciuridae; genus Tamias; species Tamias sibiricus. The sequence goes on along the minus strand of CM046663.1, from coordinate 102,085,727 downwards.
TAGTGTTCATATGTCTCCTTCAAAGACGAAAAGACAGGTAGCAGCTGACTATGCATTTTTCTATGGAAGGTCAGATAGTCTATTAACTCTGCTATAAAAATCAGCCTACTAAACTCTTTTCCTGGATAAATCCAATTGTTTAAACAAGGATCATTAATAGCACTGGTAGTAGTAGTAACTCTTGATGATTATATGTGTGCCACATCCAAGCAAGAGTCAAAGTGAATCTCTGATGCAATCCTTTCAATAATGTTTCCATAATAATATTTCTATTACATTTATTTAAGGTAACTAATATTTTCCTAGCTCTTTCTGAAAGCATTTCTGTACTTGGATCCTCAGGACTTCAGAAAGTTGGTAAAATGGGAACTATTGACTTGTAAGTGATGTGCTCATGTTACACCATTTCACTCTGGGTTACATCATTTAAAAGTCATGAAACCTAGAATATTAACATCCTGAATGGGTCCCAGTAAATTGTGAAATATTGTGAAATAGTCAAATCAACAGTCTTTTGTGAAAAAAACAAAACAGAACAACCAAACAAACAAAAATCCCAGCATTCTCATTCCCCCTCCTCCATCTCCTTCCCTCTCCACCCCCCAATATTGGCTTGGGCACTTGTGCAGGATCTCTCTCTCTCTCTCTCTTTTTCTCTTTTTCTCTCTCTCCCTCCCTCCCTCCCTCCCTCCATCTCTCCCTCTCTCTCTCCCTCTATTTTAACCAGGTATTAAACCCAGGGTCCAGGGACAATTTACCACTAAACCACATCTCCAACCCTTTTTATTTTTTGAGACAAGTTCTTAGGGCCTCGCTAAATTGCTGAAGCTGCCCACAGAATTATGATCTTCCTATGTCAGCCTCCCTAGTCTCTAGGATTACAGGCATGCATCACCATGCCTGGCTAAAAAACAGAATACTCTTTATCAGCTGTTTACCTTCTAATATCTTTGTAGTTCCAGAAACATGACTCTTTTTATTCAAGTGCCAGATCATGAAGTGTGTGTGAATGTAGAAATGATTTGGACAGGTTTATGGAGAGCCTGACTTGTAATGTTATAAAATGAAATAAAAAGGTTGATTTGAACACTCTTAATGTGATTTATAATGTTTATGCCCATCTGTTGGTTCTGCTTTTCAGCAAACCTGCCAATTAATTCAGTATTACAAGAAATATGCCCTCTTCAAAAGAAACATACCCATGCGCGCACACACGCACACACACACAAACACACACACACACACACACACACACACACACACATTTTACAAACAAAACAAAACTCCTTGTCCCTATTCTTTAATGGCTTGTACCTAATACATGGGAAATAATGCCACAATAAATTATATTGGGCGGAGGTTTCCTTGTTGACATGAAATCACATTCTCACTACCCACATGACAATGACAAATATATTGTTTCAGAATTGAAATCAGAGAAATGACAGAAGAATTAGAAATGTCCAGATGTACTATGTCACCACTTAGAATAACTAATGACTTTACTGGCTAAGAGAAAGAACTATATTTAGAAATATCCAGATTGCCTGAGTTAGAGGAAGTATTATACAGAAAATTATCAAGTGAGACTAATAATATACACTTTTAGTTAGCAACAACAACTATAATATTTAGACAAGGTAAATCAAGATTAAAAGGATGGATTTTGGATTCACATAACACGGCTTTGAGTTGACAATCTAGGGAGTGTGCCCTTGAAAAACACTCTGACTCTGAGCCTGAGAGCTAATGTGGGTGTCATATATATGGGATTCAAGAATATATGGATTTTTTTCAGGTTTGTTTTGAGGATAAATGAAATTATAAACATAAATGTCTTATTAGAGTGTGCACAAAATTGGTTATTATTATTATTTGAAGGCATATTCATTTAGTACTGTTTTAGATTCACAGCAAAATTGAAAGGAAGATTCAGAGATATTCCACATAGTCCCTGTACCCTTCACCACACACAGCCTCCCCCATCATCCACCATTATCCACCAGCGGTACAAGTGTTACAGTTTATGAATCTACACTGATACTTCCTTATCACCCAAAGTCCATAGTTTACTTTAAGGTTCACTCTTACATTCCGAGTTTTGACAAATTTGTATTAACATGTATCCACTATTATACTGTTGTTCAAAATGCTCTCACTACTCCAACATCCTGTGCAAATAGTCTATTCATCCTTTATTCCCTGCCACCCCAGGCAACCACTGCTTTTTTGTTTATTTATTTAATTTTCTGTTTCTATAGGTTTTTCATTTCTGGAGCATCAAGTAGTTGTAATCATACAGCATGCAACTTTTTCTGATTGTCTTTAGATTGAACAATATGAATTAAATTTCCTCCATATCTTCCATGACTTATGCCAGAATTGATTATGCCTTGCTATAAAAAAATATCATACACTGTGTATCTTATAAACCTCATAAATCTATTTCCCATAGTTTGGAGACTGGGAACTCCAAGATCAAAGCAATGACAGGATCCTTGTCTAGATGCCTGGCTTTTTGATTCATACTTGGCACCTTCATATGGTAGAAGGTATAAAAGAGCTCCCTTGGAACATTTTCCTAAAGACATTATTCCCATTGATAACCTAATTGCCTTCTTCCATTGGCACTACCTCCTTAATATTAGGAATTCAACATACGAATTTTGTTTAGTGCTGAGTAATATTCTATTGACTGGATATACCGGATAATCCACTCACTTACTGACAGACATCTTTATTTCTTCCATGTTTTGATAACTAGGAATAAAAATGTTTTAAACATCCATGTGCAGGTTTTGTATGGATGTAAGTTTTCAGTACATATCAAGGAGTGTGATTATTAGATCATGAAGAAAGAGATGTTTACTATTGTAAAAACTGCCACACTTTCAAAGTGGCCATACCATTTTATATTCCTACCAGCAATTAATAAGAGTTTCTATGGCTCCACATGTTTGCTAGCATTTGATATTATCAGTGTTCTGGAGTTTGACCTTTTTCATATGTGTGTAAATGTATCTCACTGTTGCTTTATTTTGCATTTCCCTGAAGACGTATGATGTGGCACATCTTTTTATATGCCTATTTGATATCTGTATATATCCTTTGGTGAGATGATAAGGTCTTTGTCTATTTTTAAATCAGATTACTTGTTTTATTATTGTTGATTTTTAAAAAATACTTTGAGTATTTTGAATAGCAATCATTTATCAGATGTGTGAAAATATTTTCTGTGGCTTCTCCTTTAATTCTCTTTGTCTTTCCAAAACAGGAAATTTTACCACTAATGAATTATAGCTTACTAATTCCATTCTTTAAAATATACCTTTTGTGTCAAATTTAAAAACTGATTGCCATCCCAAAATCATCTAGATTTTCTTCTATGTTGTCTACTAAGAATTTTATAGTTGTGTGTTTCTATTTAGGTCTGTGATTTGAATTATTTTTTTTAGAAGGATATAAGGAGGGCACATGCCTACATGAATTTTTTTTTTTTTTTTTTTGGCATGTGGACGTCCAGTTGTTCCAAAACAATTTATTAAAAAGACTATCTTTTCTCCATTGGCTTTGATCATTTTTCAAATATAATTACTTTTATTTTTAAAAACAAGCTTCTATGTATACATATTCCATTAAAAAGATTTTGGTCTTTAAAGTCTTGTTTCTGAAAACAGGCATTGGCACCTTACTTTTTTATTTTTTCCCCTCATTTGATCTTTCCTCCCTAGTTATCATTTCTCTCATGAAACCTATTCATTAAGCCCGTTTTTGTTCATATATATTTGTAAAGGTACATGTAGAATCCAGAGAAGTATGAATTATCCATTCTACTTCTTATTTTATTTTGGTTTAATTCTGTACCAGGGATTGAACCTGGGGTATTTAACCACTGAGACACATCCTTTTTATTTTTTATTTTAAGGTGGTATCATGCTAAGTTACTTAGGGCCTTGCTAACTTTCTGAGGCTGTCTTTGAACTTGTGACTTGTGATCCTCCTGCCTCAGCCTCCTGAGCCACTGGGATTACAGGGGTGTTCCACCAGCCCAGGCCAAATTATCCAAATTATCATTTTTTGGGGGGAGGATACTGGGGATTGAACTCAGGGCCACTCAACCACTGAGCCACATCCCCAGCCCAATTTTGCAATTTTTTTAGAAACAGGGTGTCACTGAGTTGTTTAGTGCCTTGCTTTTGTTGAGGCTGGCTTTGAACTTGCAATTCTCTTGCCTCAGCCATCTGAGCCACTGGGATTACAGGTGTCCATTTTTAAAGAACATGGTGATCTATTTTATATGCATAAAAAATAACTAAATTTAAATAATAGTTGGACCTTTCACAGAATTAGCTCATTTGATGTTGAACATAAACCTAAGATATACGGTCTTTTCTGCATTTCAATTTGTACATGTGAAACAATGGCATTGCCCTAGCTTATGCGGAGGAAAAGGGGATGATACTATCTATGTACAGACCTTCAGATTTCAGACCTACACACTCCTAATATTATAAATGCAGTCAGCATAGGACAAATGCAATTTGAGTAATGATGTCAATAAAGAGTTACATGCACTTTGAATAGACTAATGATTCATACATCCTGGTGCTTGTGTTACTCATCTTTGCACAAGCAGATTGATTGAGACCATTTGACACAGAAATAGTTGATAAATTGAAAAAGAAATTTCTAAAAAGATTGTAATCTCCAGTAATCAGAGAAAAATAATGTGTTACTTTTGTATTTTATTATTTTTATTATTTCTTAAACTGCACAGTGCTACAATATGAAATAAGTCTAAAGACTGAAAACATGTAATCAGGTATAAATTGTTCAAATTCACTTAATTCATTTTCCATTTTATTATATATACTACATTCAAAAACATTTTCTTTATATAACAAAAGTTGAACAATAGTTTTATGATGAATATTATTTTTCTATTCTTTTATTTTTCCCTTTTATTATAGACATCATTTTAAAAGTATAAAGTTACTTTGAATTCACATACAATATTATTATTATCATTGTATTAACAAAAATATTAAATGAAATTTATGTGCTAATGTGTGAATAGCCATGCATTTTACATGCATTATCTTCTTAATTCACTTAGATTAATGTCAACATTACTACAATTAAAAGCAAAGGAATGTGACTTTGATTATCTAGCATACCCAAAGTCCCTACACAGCTGGTAAAAGGCATACCCTAGACTAAACATTTTTCTTTATTCAACTTTGAGGATTTCAATTTTGACTGATTCATCTATTGTACATATGGGGTACCTCTTCCTGCCTCATATCATGTATTTCATTTAGAACAATTGCTGCTAAGTTGGCAATTATAATGGATTGAAATTCAAATAATGGCATGTTATAATTCATTCATTAGATAATAATTCAGCATTTATTATATTTTTTGCATAGAATTAGTTCAGTGGCAGAAAGAAAAGTAAAACATGTCTAAATATTGTCTTTGAGAAAAATTTTAACATTAGAGATAAAATGTATACATAAAAAATGACAATACAAAATTTACAATGGTACATTGCATCACAACTGTATGTGTTGGTAGGGAGATTTGAAAGTACCATGTCCTCCTTTTATCAGTGTGGCCATATGGCCTGCAGCCACACCTTTCAGAATTCCCCACACAATAATTCTGAAAAGCTTATCTTTGGTTAAATCTGGTATTGACCCACTCCTGAATTCCAGTGACCATTATGCAGCAGGAATATTAGTATCCAATCATTGGCTCCAGCTTTAGAACAAAATCTGAAGCCCAGCTTTAATTGCCTCTGTAAAGTGCTCTGCTCTGTTGGCTCTATGACTCAACATCTGATTGATATGTGATTCATGCACTCAACTCAAACGATCTCATATCCAGGCTGCTCTTGGGGTCAACCCTTGGCTCAACCTGTTGTCGCCAGAAAGGGATTGCAGCCTGGAACGGCAGCGCCGCGGGAAGGAGTCTGGGGACAGGATGGAGACGAAAAAATTCTTTAATCTTTCTGTCTCTGTCTCTTGTAATTTCTAACACCACATACACACTCTCACAAGAAACCAAGGCACCTACTCTTACAAGAAACTACAATATATCTATACAATAGCGATAACCCTGTCCTTTCTCTCTCTGGTCTCTTCCCATGCGCCCGAGCAGGAATGGCGCTAGCTCGATCTGCTGAGTCACCGCTCAAATCTCTCGAGATCCTGGGCCAAGTCCCGCGAGATCCCAGGCCAAGTCCCGTGAGACTATGGAAGGCGGAAATGCCCAAAAATGTCTATGGCCCATAGTCAACCGCAATCTTAGCTATCTCCCCAAACAGGGCTCCTGCATCAACCTTTATCATAAACATGTATCTCAAAATTAATGTTTCTAACTAGTGTAAGACTGAGAATTTTCTGAGCTTAAATCCTTCCAATATGGGTTTATATATATGTATATGCATATATATGTATATATATTTAAATATGTATACACTGATATGTTCTTTATAGTAGTAGCATGTCCCAAAATGAACATTGGCTTCCACAAGTGATTTTTCTAGAACACAGACTTGATGCAACAAAATCTAGGAGACAGTATTTTCATTTTAAGACCTGCCTAATATGACAATATTAGTAATAATTTATAAATTATATACACATTTCATAAAAGGCTAACCAAACATTTATTATGTTTGCATGTGTTTTAATTTAAGTCGTTTGGGGGAGGTTTGGAATATCCTAGATTGTGACGAAGGTAAGAGGGAAATAAGTGGATGGTCAACTTTTAAAATATATTAAACAGAACAAAATAAAATCAAAGAGCATTATTGTTTAAAAAGTGAAAATTACAGCATTTTCTAGAATGAACACATAGCTCCTGCTCTGTATGTTGTATTATTTTAGGTGTTTTTAAATAACTGTAATATATTTGAGTAAATAAAAGGTGACAAAATGTATGGAACACAAAATTTAATAATTAAGATAGTTAAGATAAAGGAGATATGAATCTCAAGTTGACAAAACATTAAAACTTGGTGAGATAATTATTAAAAGATAAAGGAGAAATATTGATAATAAATTGTACAATCATGAACTAATGAAACATTTTTTAAATTGAATAAAGATTTAAAATAGAAAATTCCAGTGAATGCAAATTGTTTTGTCTTCACTCTTTCCAGAAGGAAAATTAGAAAAGAAATGAATTGGTCTAAGGCATTAGGACAAGGCTTGAAGTCAAGGGTGTAAATGGAAGAGAAGAAAGGGACTCTAGCACTTAAGATAGAGGAAAAGAAGGCTGGACTTCAGGCCTGAGACCCTTCCTTCCATACTCAGTCTTGGTCCTAAAGTTTCTCACAACAACTTGTAAGGATTAAATAAAATAAAATAAAAATCCAAGCTTACAAGCTACTCTGAGGAATAAAATATCCTACTTACTGGAATGTAATGGAAATTGTGTTAGTTAGCTTTTCATTTTTGTGACCAAAATACCCAACAAGAATAACTTAGAAGGCAAGAAGATTTCTTTGGCTTATGGTTGCAGAGATTTAGCAACCATAAATGGTTAGATGGTGAGCTCAGTTCATTGCTCTGGGCCCAAGGTGAGGCAGCACATCAGGGTGGAAGGGTGTGGTAGAGGAGCACTGCTCCATTCATGATGGCCAGGAAACAAAGAAAGGGAAGGAATACAGGAACATAGAGAAGATGCATCTTTTCTGGGCAGCTGCAAATGACCCATCTACTTGAGCCATGTCCTACCTGCCTATAATCACCACCCATTATGTTACAGCTCTCATAATCAAAACAATTTACCTCTGGATATTCCTCCACTAACATGGGAGTTTTGGGGGGACACCACATATCCAACCCCTAACAATAACAGAAGGAAGGAGACTGCTTTAATAGGAGATGAGACAAATAGGAAAGGACTGATACATGCAGGGTTTTGAACCAATTTGTATTTTTTTCTTTTCTGATTAGTATGGAAAACCAATAGTAGAAGAGAAGATTTAAAGCAGGAAAATAGCATGATGTGAGTTATATGGCACAATAACACTTCAGCTTATATGTGGAATATAGATTGTGAACAAGAAAGTGTAGGTGCATTTAGAAAGGTTTTGCAAGATGGTGCCTTGGTTGAGGGAGATGGAGAGAAATGAAAAAGGAGCCAACAAAATGTATTTGGGTGTGAAAGAAAAATGTACTTTCAAGTTAATTTTGTTTTCCTAATCTTTGAGTTAAAAATGTTTTTTTTCTCTACAATGATATTATCTAAACAGACACGTATTTACCAGCCTATATTTTATTTCTTGGTTACCCTACTTTAGTGCAGGAGGAAGACTATATATTCTGCCATAATGTGTACTGCTAGTGGAAAACAGATGGCTATATAGAAAGTCTAGGACAGTTCTTTTCCCAGACAGCAAGGCTCTTTTTTATATATATAAGCTTGCTTGGGATCCAGTGAGTAATGTCATTCAGTATTTGGTTCTTCTACAAGTACTTATTATTGGTCCAGGGACTTCCTACCTCTATCACACATCTCCAGTCAAACTTAGCCTGTGCTCATCAACTTTTAGAAGCTTTAATTTCCCTCACACTGCTTAGGATATTTAATTTTTTCTCCTTTTATTTAAAGACAAGAAAAATAATAAAACTAGGCAAATCAAGAAGCAAAATCTCCTAAAGAAAATCAATGATATTTCCTTTTACTTGAAATTATTGAACATCTTCAACATAAGAGTACTGTACAGTATACATTAACTCTGTGTGCTGAGCACTTTGTATTTGTTGTCTTAATTAGCTCTCATGAACTCTGTAAGGTGCTATACCATTATCAGCTGTCCTAGCAAATAAAGAAACTGAGGCTTAGAGTAATTAAAAACTTGTCAAATCATCAAACAGCTAATAACAGTCAGAACTAGAATTCAAATTCAAACTGGAATGAGTCATAGCCAATGGGATCAAGTTTACTGCCTCACCATGTTAGAATTCATCAAACACACACACACATCATATATATCATGTATATATATATATATATATATACATATATATATATATACACATACATATATATGTATATATAGAGAGAATGTAGTTTTATGAATATGCATGCATATTATTGCAAAATATCTTTTCTCTTAACAAAGGCATTTTGGCCCTTACCATGTGTGAATGTTGCAGTCAAATGCCTTCCACAAATATTTTAAAGCAGACCATGATTTCTTCTGTCAGAGGGTTTATTTGAATCCTACTCATGTACTGTCTTGATGTAGCTCTACTTCTGTCAGTGCTAGGTTAGCATGCTTTTATACAAGAGGAATTGGAAATGAAATGCTATGAAATTGAGACTTGCACCCCTTCTAGACCTTCAGAGCACTGCTTTGTACTAAGATATCTATCAGGTGAACTTGTATAGTAGTATCTAATTAGGCTGACAGTCAAATGTGAGCTCTTGAATAAAAAATCATTTTGAAAAGATTTTTTTTATCCCGTAGGTTATAAGGCTCTGAAAGGTTTGTAATTTCTCAGCCACTTATAATAGGATTATAATGCCCTTTGGTGAGTGCTGTTTGAATGCCAGGTCCTCTTCATGTACTGCTGGAGATGAAGCTCTTTATACCTCTTACCAACTTGATAGCTTACATTTAAACAGTGTCAAAATTTATATACATCCCCTACCTAAAATATTCAACTTAAATCTTTGCTCCTGCTTGCCAGATGACTTCATTTGTTAGTTGAGAGTAGTCTGAGAACAGTATGCTCTTTCCTGTAAGGTAAATGTTCTAGTCACTTGTAATTTTGACATTAAAGGAGTCATACTACTTTCTGGAACTTATGAGATTACTATAATTAAATGATCTACATATTATTTGTGATGAGCCACTAAAACCTTTACCTGATACACTGATGTTTCTTAAATCCAATTAGATATTTAGATAACATCATTATTTTGTCAATGACCTTTTTTTTTAGTTTTTTTTTTTTTTTTCTTTTACATAGTATAGAGTACCTCCCATTTATTCTTCCATTTGATCCTCTCTATCTATTGGTTGAAATCTCTAGGGCAGGCTGAGTGAGGCAAAAGTCTATTTCCCCTGGTCCATAAAGAAGCGAAATGTACACTAAAACCCAACGAATCCGATTGTGTGTTCATAGCTTAAATCCCTTCTATTAAGAACAAAATGATCATACTCAAGTGTTAAAACCATTTTTTTACCACCCCAAAAAGCCTGAGGTCTGTCACTAGTTGACTCTGGGCAAATCATTTATTGTTTCTTTGACACTTACTCCTTCTCTGTCAGAAAAACAGGGTCTGGGGTCAGTGATTGTTAGTTTCTGAATGCTTTAAAATTGTCATTTTATTTACAGTTAGTCAGACCAAAGCCCCCAAGCCTTTGAAAATAAATAAGTAGAAACTGTTTAAAATTATTAGATCTAGAGAGGAAAAAATGGAAGCTGGGATTTAAGAGATAGAATATACTTTATTTTATACTCTTTACATTATTCTGTACCATATACAAATAAATAGGTCAAGTTTCTTAAAAATGTAGATTTACAAACAAAGAGACTAAGAGAAACAAAGAATATATTGCTGTTTACTAGATTAAAAAAATTTAGTGCAGTTGCCACAAGTTTTCATAAATTCAATTCTATAGTTTGCTTGATGTTTCTGTATGAGAGTATGTCTATTTCTTTGCCTTTGTTGAATTAGGATTTTTACTTATTAATTCTTGCCTCAGTAATATAATTGATCTGTTATGGAGATGGTTCTTAAACTGTTTTGTTTGTACTATTTAATGTCATTTAAATAATTGCATTATTTAATAGATGCAAGTTTCACTTAAAGTTGTTTTCTACATCATAATATTGGAAATTTGATTTTATCAATAAGAAAAGGTAAAAATGCAGATAATTTCAAGGAGACTAGGATTTATGATCACCAAAAAGTGGATGGAGTTTAGCAATAAAATGTTACTTGGTGTGACATTCTATGTTATAGCATCACTTGGTCTGAAAATTATAGGACAAAATTAATAAAGGAAACATTTCATGCTCTTCTTGGAAATATTGCTGATGATTAAGGAATTAAATATTGGCAATAAATAAAAACATCAATGACTACCAGAGTATTTGAGCAATTTCTTCCTTTTCATGAATTTGGAATAAGAAAAATTCTTGAAGACTTGGATTTGCTTTGCCTTTAATACGATTTTCAAACTTCCTATATGAGGACAACCATTCATCCCTTTTAGCAGTAGTTAAGAGAAAAAGTAATAGGAATTTAAAGAAAAATAATTAAAGAGAAAGCAAACTAAATATAGAGGATATGACAATATAGCTTTAGGGGAAATACAGACCCTAGGGTGGTGTTCTGCTTTGTTTTGAGGAACTTTTACATAAAGTGATTATAAAGAATGTAAATAATAATTACTGAGATGCAATGGAAATTTTATATGTACTTTGCAATCATATTCAAACATTGAAGTAGACACAGTTATTATTCTCACTTTAATTGAGTTAACTAACACCTGCAATATTAAAAAAACAGTTTGGCCAAAGTGTCCATAATTGTCTATGTTGAAAATCAAACCAAGGACATCAGATGCTGACATGTAATAAATGCAATGTTACATTGTCTTTCTAACTATTAAACTATTTATGCAGTGCATTGCATAATAGTTTTGATAAACATCCTTCAATGTCCACAAAGTATTCCCTTTAATTACCCAAATTTGAAAAGACTAAAGTATACAAAATTATTTTTTACTCAAAATTTTAGACAAATAATTGTATTCAAAGCCATAATGGGAAGTAGGTAGTCAACTGTAAGGTACAGACTCATTGACAGATTAGACTAAAAATCAAAGGGAGAGGTAAAGACTTGTAATTATAAGTTTTTCAAAGTAAAATAATAGTATCTGCATTTTGCAAAATTACCTGAGATGTGAGAAGGTCAACAGATCTTCTTCTAAATGAAAACTGTATAATTCATATTATTATTTATTTAAAATACAAAAATGTTATTCTCATTATTCAATATTCTTTTAGGTAATTTTTTTTTTTTTTTGGTACTGAGAATTGAACCCAGGGTCACTTAACCACTAACTCATATCACCAGCCATCCATTTAAATTATTTTATTTATTTATTTACTTATTTATTTATTTAATTTTATTTTGAGACAGAGTCTCACTAAGTTGCTTAGGTCCTTGCTAACTTGCTGAGGCTGGCCTCAAACTTTCAATCCTTTTGCCTCAGCCTCGCAAGTGGCTGAGATTACAGGCATGCACCCCTGTGCCCAGTACTTTTGATTTTATTGCAAATGAATTTTTAAATTATGAGGACATTTTTTATAGGATGGCTAAACTGTACAGATGTATTTCTGTTTTAGTCAAAATGTTATCTCATTACCTGAAGTGGTACCTGATATACTGCTGAAAATCAATAGTTATGTGTTCAGAGAATGAAGAAATGAATGAATGAGAGTTCTCTATTCCTACTTTTTCCCAACCCTTTACTCTCTATGAAGTTATTAAATTATGAGGAATAACTATAATTTTATCATGAACACCATTTCTGTAATCATGAAATAACTATGATATTGCTTCTTTTCTTCTAAAACACAAATTTAACTCATTTGTCATATATCTCACTGTATTTCTAAAAAAAAATGAAAAGAAAAAAGAAAATTTAGGCTTTCATGTTGTCTAAAGACACAGTCAGTGTGACTGAACTGTACTTTCCATTCTGTGCTCAGGAAAAATAATACGCACGAAAAAGTCAGACACCTCAGTGACCTATTGTATTGGAAAGCCATGATTCATGTACTCTGTTAGAATGTATTTTGCAATGCACAATCTGAACAACAGCTTGGGTCCTTTGAAGATATAAACAGCATCAAAACTGTAAGACTCTATGACCACAAGACAGATTTTCATTTGAAAATTCATTCTCCTCATTTGTACTTGCTCTAGAAAGTAACTCACCGAGAATGAGGAAATGAGTGGCTAACTGAAGGGAAGGTGTACATCTTGTGGCTGCTTTTTTCAGCAGTTAGGGCAGCATGATGTACCATGCAAGATGGGTTAAAATCATTTGTTAAATTAACTGTTGGATAACAAAGCACAATTACAATGACTGAAAATAATTCATAAGAATGAAACCTTCTATTTGTAAACTTCAAGAACTTTATTAAACCTCATGTGTTAAAGAAATATCCCTGACCTGTGACAAAACTGAAACAATAAACATCTTACAAAGTAAAATAAATATCATTTAGTAGAGGCATCTTCATGGAAATCATAATAATATAAATCAATAAAATAATAAAACTTAGGAACAGAGCTACGTTGAAGAATTAAAAGGTGATTCTTACAGTATGCTTGGTGTTTATTTTATTTAGCTGAGTATTTTGAGACCTGTGTGCTTTAGAGCAATGTTTCTCAAACTTTATATTGCATAAGAAATAATTGGCTTGACTGTTGAAAGACAGATATCCTAACTCTACTTCAGAGATTCCAATGCAGTAGTTTTGAGCAGGGATAAAATTTAATGTTTCTCACAAGTCCATATTGATGTTAATCTTGCCAATTTTAAAAGACAACATCTTGAATGATGCCACTTTAGAGCATTTGAGACTCTTCAAATGTCTACTTTTGAATCCAGATGTAACATATGCGTTGGGGGTGAGAAAACTCCTGCAGTCAATTTTCTCTGTTAGTACAGAGAAAATTAAATTTTTCCCTTAGAATTAGGTAGGAACAAACATTTTAAATGAAACAAAATGGCATCATTCCTTCTTAAGAATGGAAGGAAACATCCCTTTTTAAATTTTTGTTTTTGTTTTTATAGGATGTATTTCCTCATATCTTACATACGAAGTATATATCAACTTAGCCAATGTTATACAATGAAAAAGTCACAAGTGGCAATGTGACATAGAAAAAGGAACATTTAGACCTTATACCTACTGTTATGTGTCAATGTGGCTGTGTCCTGCTTTTGCTTCACATACTGAATGAAGGAATGTTCCCTATGTAGTACAATGTATATCTGTTTGAAGAATTTAAAAATATCCATTTGTCCAAAATGAACTCACAGATGACAAATTTTATTGACCAAAGCAAGTCTTATAGTTATTTCCCAATAACTAGTGGAAACATAGCACCTTCCCACAGATGGAGGTGTCACTAGTCACAAAGCTCAAGAAGCCTGACATAAGTGGGCAAAGAAATACAATCACGCCTCCAGGAATGGCAACTGATGTTTTCTGATGCTTCTCCTGTTAGAAATAATTTTGAAAAATTACTACTTATTTTTGTTAACATTACAATTCAGAATTTTATTCACAAATAAATATTTGCCTTACTATACAGTAGTCATATTTTAATTGGTATATTTCCAATTAATCCTCCCACAAAATCAAATATTTAGATCTTAAAATATATAAATTTGCTTGAGACAGCTTATTCTTTTCTTCTTGGATTTATTAGGAAGAAGAAAATGTTAAACTTGGAGTCAAAGACCTGGGTTTGATTTTGTTTTAATGCTTAAAGTCACTATGACACTAAGGGAGCTAATTAACTTCTTTTAGCCTCAATGTTCTCTTCTTTTTAATTTAATAATAAATACTGTCTTCAGAGTCTGCAGAAGCTAGAAGAAAAACAGAGGAAATGATATATATAAAATAAAAGCACTTCAGAAATATTAATGAGAAATCAAATTCTGAGTCTGATTAGAATGGTTACTTTATGGCATCTAATGATTTTCAAAATCACTGGTTATTGAAATTTCAACATCAATTTATCAAGGGTTTTAATGACTTGTGAACACCATGAAGTGAAGTATAAAAACACCCACTGAGTTAAATAAAAATACTATAAGATAGCTAAGGATATGATTTTTATATCTGAGAAATTAGGAAGAAGACAGGTTAGCATTAAAAATAGCAAACTACATTAAGAATTCACAACATGCAATGAAGATCCTCATTTTTAAGGCTATGATGTGTAATTAGTTTTTATGAAATTAATGCTATGAGAAACATGGATTTTTCTACATGTAAGCAAAAATAACTAAAAATGGGAGCAGACCTTAGATCAGCAAGCTGTCTTTAAGAAGCAGCAAGGAATGGCACATTTTGGGGGGAGAAAATGGCAACTGGTTACAAGAGGGGTCTGCTTTTTATAGTTCTTAATGAATGAGAATTAATCATAGCAGAATGTTTAGTGTGATTTAATCATTAAAGACTTGGTATATGCTGGCTGGGTAGTCAGGAAACTATTTTGTGCAGGTTAAAAATCAAACTCAGGAAAATAGCTGTAAAGCTCAAAACTCATTCTAACTCAGGAAAACAATTGTAAAAACTTGAAACTCATTGTTACTGGGATAAAATTCCAGAGCCCAGAGCCCATTTCTTTACCTCCTCACTCCCATGATCCATTGTCCTTGGGAAAAGATGAAAGCCTGGGGCCTAGATCACACTGTCTTCCTTTTCTCCCTGGGGACTGTCATTTCTCTTTTCTTGGGGCATATTATTTTCCATATTCTTCACTATAAGATGTTATTTGACCTATTATTTGTCCATCTACCAATCATTTGTTTCTTAATGTTTTGTTTTGTCATCTTGCAAGTTATTTCTTAAAATATCCATTCCTTGGTTGATTATGTCTATTGAATATAACTTATGTTGAAAGTTTCAATAGATAAACTTAGGCTTACCAGTCTATTTCATGACTTTATAGTTTTGAAAGGCTTTCTTGTGGAAGATTGAGATAGTCAGCTATAATTCACTGTGACCAAAATACCCAACAAGAACAACTTAGAGAAGTAAACTTTTATTTTTGCTCATGGATCCAGGGGTTCAGTCCATGGTGGGCTAACTCCATGGCTCTGGGCCCAAGCTGAGACAGAACATCATGGTAGTAGAAGGGTGTGATGAAGGAGCTCTGCTCCATTCATGGCTGCCAAAAAGAAGAAAGAGGGAAGGAGGAAAAGGGTCACAGGAAAAATGCACCCTTTTAGGGTACAATATCAGTAACCTACTTCCTTCAGCCATGCCCTATCTGCCTGAATTTACCACCTGGTAAGTTTATTCAAACTATGATAGACTTATTAGATTTCATGATTCTCTCCTTCTTTCCTTAAATATGCAAAAAGTATAAGGGCAATCAAAGAGTGAGTGCACCTGTTGCTTTGTGGTCTCTTTCTTCAATTAATGTGGAAAATATTTAATACTCACAGATTATTTCTTGTAAGATGAAAGTCTGCTACTCACTAATATGTTTCAACTTAGTAGCACACAAAGGACACATTGAGTCATGCACTGCATAGGAAAGGATCACATATATTGTGGACTTTCTGTTGGTTTACATTACCTAGTGACATCATAGCCATCTAAGTTTGTGAAAGCACATCTACCATGTTCATAGATGAAACTGCATGGAATTTTGTAAAGATGCATTTCTCAGAACTTAAGTCTGTCATTTTTTAGTCTTACTAAAATCTGGCCTAAATTTATGTATTGAATACCTAGGGAAAATAAGTTTCTTATTAGACTTTCCTAAGAACTGAAATTATGATAATGTTTTAATTTAAAGTTGTAAATTCTAAAAATTGAAGGTAAATGTAGATTTAGAAAAGACTCCTTTAAGCCAGATATTGTGAGGCACACCTGTAATTCCAGTGACTCAGGAGGCTAAGGCAGGAGGATTGCAAGTTCAAAGCTATTCTCAACAACTTAGCAATAACCTGTCTCAAAATCTAAATAAAAGTTCTAAACACCCCTGGGTTCAATCCTTGGTACCAAAAAAAAAAAAAAAAAAAAAAAAATTTGAAAATGGAAGGAAAAAAAGCTTTTGTATTTTGTGACCTCCAGTTTAATTCTCCAGGTCTCAATCTCCATGAATGCTTAACTATCCAAAAGCATCCTTGTATATATCTAAACCTTCCAAACACTTTTCTCCTTTATTCCCAAAGAATATTGTATATGAACCCAATGCTGTATTTTAGATTTCACTTTAAATAGGTATTATTGTTCCTCTTACCACTTGACTATGAGTTCTTCAAAACAGAAATGATTTTCATATAAGAAAATATCTGAAATACAAACATAATATATAATTAAAGATAATCTTATGTACATAATTCACACTGACTGAAGTCTTTACATTTAAGCAAAAAATATAAGATAATCACAAAAAAAACTACTGAGACTCAATGTACTTAATGTACTTTTCTCTACTTGTGATACTTTAACTAAGAGATAATTTTAATAATTTTATTTCTTCATTTTCTTTTATAATATATGAGCTAATCTGTGATATATCCCGGCAACAAAATAGTATTTTTAAGTTTTTCAACTGTATTTATCATGCACTAGCTTATTCAAGTTTAAAAACAATGAAGCTTGACACTTCTGATGAATATTTATCATATCACATTTTGTTCCTTCATGTAATTTACTAAACCATTTCTAATTAATCTTAAATATTCAACTGAAGCATGAGACTGTCTAGAAAGTAAAGGGGAGAGAAACAATGCTGCAAGCTGTCATGTTTTTACTAACAAGAACAACATTGAATGCAGATGAATTTGTAATATTGAAAGAGTCATTTCTCTTTGCTTTCAACCTCATTACTTGAAATTAATAATGTATTGAGATGTGATCTATATTGCCCAAGTCAGATGAGATACTGGGAAATCACAGTGATGTGGTGTTTTACAAAGGTGATGAGGCCATGTGATAAAACTGTAAGAAAGAGATGACTTCATGCACTGCTTCCTCACATTATCTTCACTTCCATAACTTTTTCAATTAAATTTCAACAAAAATGTCAAATCTGAAGTGGTTTCAAATTCCTCATCTGCCTTTTGTAAAATGATTCAGTTCATGTGCAATGGGAGCTACTTATAAAATGTTGCTGAGCCTGCAACTCCAAACCAGTCAGCAGTCTGGAAATTTGCTCAGATTTAGACCACATTTAATGTAAATTATTTTCTGCCTTTTCCTAACCTTATTTTTAATTATGTACTTGCCAAAATTAGGGTCAACTCCATTCTTCAGATTAAGCCCAATGTCAGTTCTTACAAAATGTATAATAAACATAAAATTTCTATTACCTAAAGTCTTAGAGGATAAAGGGACTTTTTTATTACCATTTTATCTCTATTTAAAACAATGGTATGTAGAGTTCAGATATCATCACCTGGGGTTTGTAAAATGTCTCTGAAATTTATTTTTCATATACTTGAATAGATTTGAAGCTTTGGTTTGGGGATGCTAGACAATTTTCCTTACAAGCAGGTGTCTCCTTCAAAAGAGAGCATCTTGTAACCCTCTAAAGGCAGGAATGAGAAATGATTGCTTACATTGAGAACAATAAAAACTCCTTTGCTTAATTTAAAGCAGCTACAATGGGCAAATCACCCTCTCTGTTTAAATGTTGGCTCATAGAATCTGTGGACAAAGATTTCACAGACGTTTTTTGAAACTATTAAATACAGATAGTCTTTGACTTATCAGAAGTTTAAATCCCTATGAAGCCACAATAAATTAAAAATTTCTTAAGTTCAAAATGCACTTAATATACCTAAATTACTGTACAACTTAGTGTAACCTACATGTCAGAACATAGAGTTGAAAAAATCAATCTCACACAAAACTTGATTTATACAATACAGTGTTAAGTGTCTCATGGAACTTAATACTGTACTGAAATTGAAAAGTAGAATAGAGTATGGGTACTCATTATGAATATACTCAGAAGGTATTATGGTTTGGATATGAGGTTAATGCAGAAATGTTCAGAGGTAAAATGATTGGATTATGAGAGCTCTTAACAAATAAGCACATAGTTTGATGAAATGGGTGGAAACTGTAGAGCATGACTGAAAGAGGTGGGTCCCTGGGTCATGTCCTAGAAGGGTTCATCTTCCCTGTGGCCCCTTCTGCCTTCCCTCTCTTTACTACCTGACAGCCATGAGGTAAGCAACTTTGCCCTGCCACACTCTTTAGTCATGATATGCTGCCTCAGCTAAGGCCCATAGCAATGGATTTCACTGCCCATGGGCTGAACCGCTGAAACTGTGAGCTAAATTGCTTTTTCTCTCCTCTAGTTGTTCCTGTCAGGCATTGTGATCTTAGGGATGCAGAGTTGACTAACACAGCAGAAGACACAGGTGGGTGTTTTTAGACATGGTGGGATGTAAAACCAAGGCAAAATAGCCAGGAAATGCTGGGTATAGTGCTGCTGCCCAGAATCACAAGAAGATAGTATATTAAATATCACAATCCTAGGGAAAAGTGAAAATTCAAAAGTATGGTTTCTACAGAATATGTATCACTTTAGTACCATTGTAAGTTGAAAAATTATAAGTTGAACCATTTTAAGTCACTTATGCAACAATCTAAAAGTTCAATTTATGGAAAAATGTTCTATAAGAGATGAGGCTGGGTACAAAGGAAATAAGCACTGATTTTCAAAATACAGTCAAACTTGGGAAGGGACCAAATCCATTTTATTAGAGAATTTAACAATAGAAGCTATTGCATACCACATCTTTTTCATGGTGTCAGAGTTGAGAGGCACTGCATTCACTCAAGAGGTGTCAGAACAGATTTTATGAAAATGTGTTGTTGAAAGTGCATTTAAATAATGAAATATCATTTATAACTCTTGATATGGGAAATATAAGACCAGTAATAGAAAAATGTAATGTTTTGTGAATTTCTCTAACAACTTTGGCGGCTAAACTCTGGCAAGTTTTTTGGAAGGTATAGGTGAACAATGTTACCACTAGAGAATTAGTCCAGTGAAGGAAGGTAGGGATTGTGACTTTCTAGTTCCCTATGTTTCTAGGACATTGAATAATACCTGACACATATTAGGACTTTAGGATTATTTTTTAAATGATAAAATAGCCAAAAATTTTGGAAAACTTGTATGAGAAATTTTTAAAAAATTGTGCTTGAAAGGATATAAGTGTAGACTCATGTATCTCAAAAATATTGAGCAATGTATAATACATTTTAAGTTCTAAATTATATAAACCAGTTATAATTATATTTGAGTGCAGATCTCATGTAAATTGAGGCATTTACAGTAGTAGCTCAGTGTTTAGAAACATGAAAGTATATTTTTTTAACAAATTGACATTATGTGGAAAAAATAGGAATTAGTATGTTTTTGAGGTTATTTAATGAGGCTAACGTGAAACAATTCATTTTGTGAAATATTGAAAATAAATAGAATCACGATTTGAAAGACTTCTATGTCATTGTGTATGTGAATTTTTTAATAGGGTATGTGGTTTCAAAAAAGAAAAGTGAATTGAAAGATGTGCTTGTTTCTGTGACATGGTAACATTTATAGAATGGATAGATGAAGTTAAACCAGTTAGGTAAAAATGAAAAATATCTAAAAGGAAGACCACAATATAGGCTTTCCAGTAATTCCAAGTGACAGTGGTGGTTTTCTACAGTTGCTCTAGCTAATAGGCAGATTGTCAAATGCTTTTGACATTATCATCTAATTTAAGAATCATGATTTTTTTTTTTCTTATCTCTATTTCTACTCCAGGTGTTGAAATCCCACAGTGTCTCTTTAGGGGGATTTTCAGATATCACAGTTGAGGGATAATGGCTCATCCACAAGAGATTAGTTAGTGGAAGGCCAAAGTTGTGAGTCTCTTTTCCTCTTATTTCTTGTCTTCACATTAGCTGCTCCTTCTTACCATTCATTCATTGATGTATCTTGTCTTTATATTTTTTCACATTCCAGTTTCCTCTTTTGCTTCCTCTCTTTTCTGTTCTCTTATCCATTGCTACTCTATTCTTCAGTAGCAGAACAACTGGCTGTATAAGCAACCATCTAGATTTTCTTTGACTTACTCAGACAAGAGTTTTCTTTAAAATTTTTTCCCATTTCCATGTAGGTAGAAGGTACCTTAGACCAGAGACAATACACCTAATAGAAGAAAAAGTAAGCTCCAATTTCCAACATGTCAAATTAGGCCCCAAGTTCATTAATAAGAATCCTGTAGCACAAGAATTAATATTAAGGATAAATGAATTGGATAGATTCAAACTAAAAAGCTTCTTCTCAGCAAAAGAAACAATCAGTGAGTTGAATAGAGAGCCAACTATTTGGGAACAAATATTTAATACATGCACATCAGATAGAGCACTAATTTCTAGAATATATAAAGAACTCAAAAAACTTAACTCAAAAAAAAACAAATAACCCAATCAACAAATGGGCTAAGGAATTGAAAAGACACTTCTCAGAAGAAGATACACAATTAATCTACAAATACATGAAAAAATGTTCAACATCGCTGGCAATTAGAGAAATGCAAATCAAAACTACTCTAAGATTTCATTTTACTCCAGTCAGAATGGCAGCTATTAAGAACACAAACAACAATAAATGTTGGAGAGAATGTGGGGGAAAAGGCACACTCATACATTGCTGGTGGGACTGCAAAATGGTGCAACCATTATGGAAGACAGTATGGAGATTTCTTGGAAAACTGGGAATGGAACAACCCTATGACCCAACCATCCCACTCTTGGGTTTATTCCCAAAGGACTTAAAAACAGCATATTACAGTGACACAGCCACTTCAATGTTTATAGCAGCACAATTTACAATAGCTAGATTGTGGAACCAACCTAGATGTCTGAGAGCAGTAGACGAATGGATAAAGAAAATGTGGTACATATACACAATGGAATTTTACTCAGCAATAAAAGAAAATAAAATAATGGAATTTGCAGGTAAATGGATGAAGTTGGAGAATATAATGCTAAGTGAAGTTAGTCAATCTCAAAAATCCAAATACCAAATATTTTCTCTGATATAAGGAGGCTGATTCCCAGTGGTGTTGGGTGTCGGGGTACATAGGAGGATTAGAGGAACTAATTTACTAGAATGGTCAAAGAGGAGGGAGGGGAAGGAAGGGAGCAAGGGGGGATGGAGGGGAAAAAAGAAAAGGTGGTTGAATAAGATGGATATCATTATCCTAAATGCATGATTGAAGATTTGAATGGTACAAATATACATTGTATACAGTGTTATGTAAAAAGATGCTCTATATGTTTATTATGAATTATAATGCATACTACTATTATAAATACAACAACTTTGAATAAAAAAGAAACAGAGCAGAGAAAGAAATGAAATAGTCAAAAAACAGAGTAATACTTCCTTGTATAATCCTGCAATTCATCTATAAAAAAGCAAAAGTGACCCAAGATAAGAACCCTGTGGAAATTTTTAGATCAGATTTTAATGAGACAAAGAGTAGATATTTGGGAGGAAGGCTAAAGAAAAATATTGACATCCCATAAAATATCCTAATTTGAAAAGAATCTCAGCTTTAAAAAATTTAAAAATAATATATCAGAGTAACACAGAAAATATTTCAGATAATTCACAATAAAACTGATGAACAAAATTATGAAATGGAATGAACTTTCAAAGGGGAAAAATGGATAATCCAAGCAGAATGTTAAGAACTGACATGAAATAAAAAAGACTAATTATCTTTGGCTTTCATATATAAACCAACTACAAATTTAATTTTCATGTAATTTAATATAGTTCCTAGTAGACTTCAGGGATCAAAATAGTTCAAGCAAATTCATTTAGACACACTGGGAGGCAGACCACACCTAGGGTTTAAACAATTAATTCAAAACATAGTTGTCGTCAGCTCTGTCACTGCTTTGACCTAGCACTTTATTTTCTTATCCAAATAGTGCTTGTGCATGAATTCACTCAGGGAATTGACTTTTAAATGACTTTTAATTTAATAAAATTATCTCTTTGACTTGTTTGGGTCAAAACAACTACCATTAGCACTAATGTGTTTTGAATTATTGTGTGACAACATCGCTAGTGTTAAATGACTAAAATCATACTTCAATACACAAATAAATAAAATTTTTTGGTTTTACTTCATGTGTGTAATGTACCTCTTGAAAATAAAATATGTATCACTAACTCTCTGTTTCTGTAAGTAATATCTCATTTTTGATGGCAATGATCTCACTAGGTGCCCTATACTTCATCTCTCCTCCAAAATCACCCCATTATTAATTTTTACTAAGCACCATTTTCAGTTGTTATGTTCTATCAAAATTTTCCCATTTAAGAGTTTCTACTTCATGCTGCCCTGATTCTGTTTTCAAAGCCCTCCCAAACAGTCCACTCTCAATGTTTACAATATAATTTTCCTCTACTTTATTGAGCCAATATTGTCACCATCCCACAAACTCAGCATGCCTATTTCTGCCTCCAGAGACTTATAAATATGGTTTTTTTTTGCTATCAATTCCCTAGAAGCAAAATTTCATGGCTACAAATTGTGTTATTTTTTGTGACCTTGCTTAAATATTCAATGGTACCTTGGTTTACCACATTGACTGTGATATCTTTTTTCTCTTCTTTCTGTGAATACACCTTAAGAGAGGAAATACCAAATAACAAATGAATGATCATGTATAGTGTGTACTATTATTTTGGATATGCTAGTTTTGTATTTTCAATTTGATGTTGCTGTCATAGATGAGGATGAAAATTTCCATATTTGCTTTCTATTTATGGTTCAAGCCATGATTGTTCACTATCCCCTTAGTTTCTGTGCAGAGTTTGTCTATAAGAGGGAAAAAGGATAAAATATGGTTTCCTTGAAGAGTTCATTACTTCTGAATTGAAGGTAAGAATATTGTTTATGTTGGAGCAATATAAAACTAAAAATTCCAATTTATTAATATTCATATTATTGGATAAGAAAATGGAAAACTTCAGACCAAAAAATTTTTGTTTAACCAAAACACCAGAAAAAATTGAACAATAGCCAAAATCTGTTGCTTTTCTGTTTAGAATAAATTTGCCTGCTACAATTCTCAAATATCCATGATTCAGAAATTCTCTAATGTGGGGGAAAATTTACAGGACATTTCACAGGATTGCAATGCAATTAATTTGAGACAGTATACATATTTCTATTTTTCCCATTGATTTTGGAAGTAGGGTGTTGAATTTGATTTGATTAATAAATCATTGACAAACACTGTAACATATCACTTCTGGATGCTCTTGATTATACAATGCTTCTTGTTCACTACTCTCTCCACATTTGCCACTTTTACTTCCTACTTCATCTCCCTTGATTTTCCTTATTAGGAAAGGAAAATGCACATGCTATTCCTTTACTACAACTTCTTTTCAAATTTTGGAAAATTAGTGAGCTTCTGAGAGATGCACTAGGGACTATGCTAAACACATCAGCATCATCTGGTTCTTCTCATTTGCATAAACATTAGAAGAGAGGATTCTTAGAACTGGCTTTGTGCTTCCTTCCAGCTTTACCTAGAAATTAGTAAGGCTTATTGATTCATTTAAATATTCAAGTCTTCCAACTGCTTTAAACTTTTTTGCTCATGTCTACTCATGTCCTGATTGATGTATTCTCCTTTGGAACACGGATTATCATCAAATAAGCTCTATTTTTTTTTCCTGCCTTCAACAACTCATATCTTTTTCTTCAATGTTTATCATCCCTTCCTTTTTTCTTTTTCTGTATTATGGAAGAGATTTACATGTTTGTCCCAATGTAATTTCTAATATAGTTTTCAGTCATGATTTTAGAATGAACCCAATAATATTATGGGTTAGCAATTTTCTCAATTTATGTTATTTCACTAATTCATTTATTTTCCTTTTCACATTTTTCCTGCACTACTCCTGCTCACCTTTTCTTTGTGTATTTTACATTTTTATTTTTTAAAAAATATACTATTTTTTTTAAAAATAGGTCAAAATATATAGTAGATGAGTTAAAAATGTGTTTCTTTACTATATACATGTATTTGTGGTAATGGGTGTCTTTGTACTATAACATTTATTTCAGAATTGTTTATATGTTTGCCTGTTTTTTGTTTAGACACTCTCCTTTTAAAATGAGTTGTCCTTCTATTTGAATACTTTCCTAAAAAAGCAGTGTTGGAAATGCATTTTTCAAATAACCCCATTACCATCTCTGTTGGTTGGTTTCCAGGTCTCCAATTCAGTTGCCAGATAGGATTGTCCCTGGGCTTCAAACAATTTGTTTCATAAGGGAAAAACTCAGTGAAACTTGGGGGAAACCCAGGTATTTTGCTGAGTTTGGAATAGATGCATAATGTTAGGCTGTCATTGGCAGGTGCTTTCAAGCCAGACAATTCAAACAGAGGAGAATATTTTAAATGATGTGTTCCAAGTGGGTCCTATGCTTTGATCTTTCTAAAAGGTCCAGTTTCACATCCTGTAATGCTAGCACGGAGTCTTTTCTGGAAAAATTATATTTATTGTGAGATAATGCAGTGTTTTCTGATTTGGGGAATGTGTCTTTTAGCCTTACTCTGCCTCTGCTTAGCCTCACTCTACATGCATGCCATTTCACATGACATCTCTGCTCTATCTGGGATATGGATGGTGTTCCTTTCTCATTTAAGTGATGATAAAGATATTTCCCTATTTTAATATCCCCTCAATGATGTCACTTGACCTCTGAGAGGGTGACTCCTCTGAATTTGCTGTCTTAGTTGAAAGTCACAACCGTTTCTTTTTTATGGACCTAATTTTAACAAAATTAAATATGAGGTTGAGTTTTATTTGACCAAAGAAACTCAGAACCAATTTTTCTTTAATGCAAATATTTCAATCCTTGAAAAAGAGATTTCCCTTGGCAAATTCAAACTTAATGAACCAAAAATATGAAAAAGAAAAGAAAGAACATTATTATTACAAATCAATACATTTCTAAAGTTAAATTTTAATTTTTGTATCTCATGTAATTTTGAACTTTTAGCCCACAAGAGACTGAAAATTGTAGGTGAATGATTTAAAAAATATGTATTTGACAGATGTTTGTTGTATCTGTGGATCAGATAAATTTTTACAACATGATCAAGACTACCACATCCCAGGTAATAATTTTGATTCTACTGAAAGAGGTTCATCAGTAATAAGACAGCAGTAAGAACTGTCACATATGAAATAAAATGGGGTGTTAGATAGGAAGTGACTACCAGGGCAGGGCACACTTTACATATGGTTAAACAATACCTCCATTAGAAAATTATACTGGAGCTGAAAGTAAATTGAGAGACAGAATAACTATCGAAAAGCCTGGGGTGGATGGCAGAGAAGGGATGCAGAGATATGGGATAATACTGAATAGAAAAAAAAAAATGGCCGGCCACATTTAACATTATAATTTATAGCTTAAACTTTAATGAATGAAGGAAGCAATTAAAAATAAATATAATAATAAGCCTGTATAGTGAAGAGATACCTGTAACAAACTACTTTATTCTCCTTTTTTTTTTCCCCCCCCACTCTTGAGCTAAAGATCAGAGAACATTCATATTGTGGAGCTCTCTGCTCCAGGTCAATATGGTTGCATGTAGATGAGAATTCAGTAATCCCTAATCCCCACCTCCAGATAAGATTGTGTGGATTCCTAAAGTTTCTACACTGGAAGGTTGCAGAAGGTCTCATCACCCAAAGTGGATGTACATGCCATGCAGCAATGAGATTCACTATTATTATGTAGTCTCTTCCCACAACTGCCCATTAGAATAGGATTCCTTGATAACCCTATATTGCTAGGTTCTTGTATCAGAAGAGTTCAGTTCTGGTTTATTGAATATTTCCTGGTCATTTATTATTTGGATAATGGCACACAACCATTGCTTAGCAAAATCAAATTAGCAATTAATGAAT
Organism: Tamias sibiricus; assembly: GCA_025594165.1. NCBI lineage: Eukaryota > Metazoa > Chordata > Mammalia > Rodentia > Sciuridae > Tamias > Tamias sibiricus. Next base: position 102,058,961 of record CM046663.1, on the reverse strand, counting down.
TTCCTTGACCAGATTAAAGTATTATCTGATTCATATAGATTCAAATATTCTATTTTAAATCAAAATGATAGCTGATTCTCCTTGTCCTGTCAAGATTATGTATTTCAAAAATCAATTATGTAGAAGCAAGTCAATAGTGTAGAGGAAGGGGATTTGGAAGAAAGGAGGAGAGTAGGATGTAAGAAGTAATGGGGTGTATGCTGCAATGAATCCCATATATATATATATATATATATATATATAATATAAAATTATAATGCAGTAATTAAAATAATAATAACAATAATAATAATAGAAGCGAACTAAGTAAAGTGAAAAAAGCAGATCAGGGGGCAGGAGTGGGGAGGGAAAGGAAAAGTATTAAGAATAAAATTGACTAAATTATGTGCATGTACACATAAGGCATGATGAATCCCACTATCAGGTATAATTATAGCACACCAACAAATCAAACATGAATTATTTTACAAAAGATTTAGAGAAAAATTCATCTTTTGGCAAAAAAGAAACTTTTCTTTTTTAAAAATTATCATATTCAAACCATGATTATACACACATGCAAACATAAAAGCATGTATATTTGTATATTTTTAGTTATTCTTTGTTATTTAGGAAAAGTATAAAAATGCTTGTATACATATATGTGATGTATGCTTGTATAAATACTAGCTTGGGGTGCTAATCATCAAATAGTATTTTCAGAATATATCTTACATAATTTGGCATCTAGTCAAATGTTTAATATACTTTAGTATATCATTTTTATATTGTGTACACACAGTGTACTTAAGTAAAATTTATTTTCGGGTTTTGCCTTTGTTTTAATTTAAGTTAGGTAGAATAAATAGTAGGATTCAAACTTCTGCAAGTCATATGCACTGGATATCTCAGAAAAACAATATAATGAGGTTGTGCATGTAGCTCAGTGGTAGAATGCTTAACTGGTGGGCATGAGGTCCAGGGTTTTCTCCTTGACATTGAAAAAACAATTTCCCAGTATGATCACAAACAGATGCTGATTGACTCATGATGGGCTTAAAAGTATCATAACTTGATAACTTTAAAATGTGTCTAATACACCTAACAAAAATCATCTCTTAGCAATGCAGTATACTGCAGTGTATTAGCTGCTCACCATCTTGATCAATGGTATGTCTGGGTATCACAGTTCACTGCTGCTACCCAGAATTCTGAAACTGTAGTACATATTGATAGTCCAGGGAAAGATCAAAATTCAAAATATGCTTAATACTGAATGCTATTGCTTATACACCATTAGGACATCAAAAAAATCTTAATTTGAACCATGATAAGTTGGAGAACATCTGTATTTGGTTGCCAAATAACCACTAACAGTGATAAGAAAAGGAATTTTAGGAGATATAATTAGATTACTCTTGAAAAACTCGCAGATATTGAACTAAAATATTTTAAGACAAATAATCAGGACAAACATGATAATTCACAAGTCAGGAATAAAAGGTGAAGTTATCACAAGTCCCCAGATATTTTGTAACCTTAAAATGTACTTTTTGAGGGCTGGGGTTGTGGCTCAGCGGCAGAGCGCTCGCCTCTCACGTGCACGGCCCCGGGTTCGATCCTCAGCACCACGTAAACATAAATGCATCACATTGTGTACAACTAAAGTAAATAAATAAATCTTTTAAAAAAATGTACTTTTTGAGATAATATTTCAGCAGTTTGCCCCTAATTTCATATTTGTGGTCTTAAATACATATTTATAAAGGCTTTTTTCTATAATTTATAAATATATTTAGGATCTAATTTATAATGATAAATAATTTATAATTTATTTTAAAATTATAAGGTTGTTAAAAATTAAGCTAATATGTAGAAGCAAAAGAAAGGGTAATTATGGTAATTTTCTTCTTTCTACTTGGAAGAGACGATTAGTTTCACCTTACAAAGTTCTGTGGGCAATGACAGTCTTCTGGTTCTATGAAGGGGAAAACATTTCAACTGATTATTTCTCCTCAGAGGTGACAGGTGAAATTTTATTTCTCCACATGTTTCTGAGAATCAGTCCATGAGACAAAGAACTGTATTGGGTGCATATTCAAATTTTTTTTAAAACAATAGAATTTTCTCTAACATCGGATTCTATGTAGACACAGATAAACACAAATAACTAAGCATCTGTTTATTTTTTCTCTTACAGATTTTATACAATACACCTAAAATAATATTAATAATAATAATTCATTTAAATTTGACAATTTTAAGTTTATTGTTTGTAGTTTCCAGGTATTTGAAGGACACATGGATTATCAAAGTTACACATTTGTTTAATACATCTTCTGAGGACAAAGATTCTTTTATGGCTGAGTGTAAAACAGAAAAATTTGAGTTATTTTCAGAGTACAGAGCTTGTGGAAATGAGGCTTAGGAGAAAGCCACAAATCTTCCACACACTGGTACAGGTTGGAATGAAGGCTGAACCACAAACTCAGAGTTCATATATTCTAGGATCTGGAAGTGAACTAAGTTTGTGTATCAAGGAGTGGAAGATGAGATCCTGTTAATAGCCAAGACTCCTGGAACAGAAGAACTTATCTACTTGGAGGAAATTTTACATTCTGAAGGGAACCACTATGACTTTTAGGCAGTTTGTGTGTGGTAAACATAAAAATGCATGAGTACTAAGAGAATGAATGTGACCATACATTCATTTCCTATCTTCATCATATATCTATTAAGTTATAGATCATGATCAAAGTTTTATTTTAAAATTTTGAACATAGAACACTGAACACTTCATATGCCCACTGGATAGAGGATTTCTCTCTTCTAGTCATATTGCTATATGTGTTTGTGTGTGTGAGTGTGTGTATTTCAATATGTATATGTATATATATGTGTGTGTGTATATGTATATGTATATATATGAAGTCTTTATGATCAACCAAAATTTAAGTAATGCTTTTAAAGTTATTTGCATAATTATCTGTGCCTCATTTATTGAATGAGGGTTTATAAGCCATTCACCTTTTCCAAGTGCTCCATGAGCTAAAAGGAATGCAAAAATAATTGCAATTTTACTCTCTGATTTTTACTCCAAAGAACTTATAAGGCAGAGGTGAAAACAAACTATGAATAGATATTAGGAACATGTTGAAAGGAACCTTATATTTTATTTGGGTCCCAATTAAAGCCTTTCCAGAGGGGACAATATGAACTGGAACTTTCTTTTTAATTTATTATATATGATAGCAGAATGCATTACAATTCATATTACATATATAGAGCACAATTTTTCGTATCTCTGGTTGTACACAAAATAGAGTCACACCATTTTTGTCTTCATATATGTACTTAGGGTAATGATGTCCATATCATTCCACCATCTTTCCTGCCCCCATGCTCCCTCCCTGCCCCTCCCTTCCCTTTTCCCCTTGGCCCTATCTAGAGTTCATCTGATCCTCCCTTGCCCCCTGACCCACCACATTATGAATCAGCAGATTTAAATCAGAGAAAACACTCAGCATTTGGTTTTTTGGGATTGTTATATTCTTCAACTTCATCCATTTACCAACAAATGCCATGATTTTATTCTCTTTTAATGCTGAATAATATTTCATTGTGTATATATAATCAATCAACAAATATACAAAAAATATGTTCAACATCTCTAGCAATCAGAGAAATGCAAATCATAACTAAGATTTCATCTCACTCCAGTCAGAGTGGCAGCTATGAAGAATATAAACAACAATAAGTGTTGGCGAGGATGTGGGGAAAAAGGCACAGTCATACATTGCTGGTGGGGCTGCAAATTGGTGCAACCAATGTGGAAAGCAGTAGGGAGAATCCTTGAAAAACTGGGGAATGGAACTGCCATTTGACCCAGCTATCCCACTCCTTATTCTATACCCAAAGGACATAAAAACAGCATACTACAAGGACACAGCCACATCAATGTTTATTGCAGCACAATTCACAGTAGCTAAACTGTGGAACCAACCTAGATGACCTTCAGTAGATTAATGAATTGGAACTTAAATTAATAGGGATCACAAAATAGAAAAGCACTTATCCAGATAGGTAGGTAAAAGAGAAGAAAGTATATGCCCTAGCAAGTCTTCATTGGGGAGGAGATGGTAGAAGAATGGTTTGAGGATCAGCATAAAATATTGTAATCAGAGAATAGACTGCTCATTATGTGTAGGAAGAATGTTATGAACACTTTGTTCAATTTTTTTCCAGTATTGAGGCATTCTCATGTGTAGGCTGCATTTTGTAATTAGATCTAAATCGAAACCTTCTACATTTTAAAAACATATTTTTTTAGATTACATATCTTGATCATTATATTAAAATTTCCTATTTGGGAGATTATATTTTTGAATATATATTGTCTGTCCATTCCATATAAAGATATCAAAAGACATTTTCTTTTTAATATACTTGCTACCATTCTAAAAATAAAATATATATGAGACATTTTGCTTACTCTAATTTGTTTTTTAGGCTCTCCTCAAATTGCAAACATTACAAATAGGAATTGACCTACTCATGTTTTGTATGCCCAGTTTCTACTTTGAGTTAATACCTTAAGAGAAAAAATTATCTTCCTCATGGTTGGAACATAGTGGAGAGGCTATATATGTGTTTGATGAATGATAGACTATAGAGAAAGGGAAAAAATGTGCTTAAGTAATCTAAGATATATATTTCTCAAATTCTTGAATCTTCTATACAGTATCTGAAATTGGTAACTTTAGCACAGTGATTGACAGGCTACATTCATACCAGCTCCCTGTTTCCTGAAATAGCATTTAGTTCTCACTATTGAAAAAACTTTCTAGTTCATCAAAAATCAATAACATGGTGAAAAAGATGATTTTTATGTACTATTTCTCTTTATTATTGGGTCATGGGTAAGTCTTTTGCTTCCTAGGAAAGTGAGTTAGGAGAAGATAATGCATTTCTTTTCTCTGGACACCACCTTTCCTGAACTCGACAGTACGTTCTGTAGTGGCTTTTTTGATGTCAGTCTGAATCACATTTGCAAAGGTGAAGGGCTTCTTTGACTTTCAATGATGTCTTGAAACAATCATTCATTAAATCAACCCATCTTGAAGCCCACTCTGCTTTCCTATTATGAGGTAACAAATTTCTTATATTTATCCATAATTCTCTTACTTCTAGCTAGAAGTACAATTCTATTAAGTACAATTTACTGAGGTCTTGACTTTATACACAGAATTATAAATGTATACTAGTGTATTTACAGTCAAACATCTAATCATTATTTCTTAACTATAAAGATTATGATAAATATGCTCATTAAGAATTTAGTGTTTGGGGCCGGGGTTGTGGCTCAGTGGTAGAGTGCTTGCCTAGCATGTGTGAGGCACTGGGTTCAATCTCTGGCACCACGTTAAAAAAAAATAAAAAAAAATAAAAATAAAGGTATTGTGTCCATCTACAACTAAAAGAAAATTTAAAAAAAAAAAAAGAATTCAGTGTGTAAAATAAAATGTTAGCACAAATTTTTTTTTAAAAAATGTTAGAGACAGGCTTAAAACCAAGGCACCTCTTCCTTTAAGCTGTAATCTGCAGATGACAAATATAAGCAATTTTTATAACTTCATTAATTTGTTCAGGGTGTAGAACCTGTGTGATTCTCTCTTATTCAATTTCTTTAATTTTCCTAAAATATTTTGTTGTATTCAAATTAATTATTTTTTCTGTCTTTCCTAGATTTTTGTTTGTGTTCAAAATCAAAACTGCTTCTCTTAAATCATGATTCAATTTGCTAAGGCTTGTGTTATTCAGGTATCCTTTGTGGCTTATATTAAACTGTTATATGTTTTGAATTACCAGTTTATTCTACAAGATATCCCTCAACTTTCTACCAATGTAGAAAACTTCCAAAAAGAAAATGAAACATGTTATTTGAGGAACATGAAAATCCTGCTGTCTGGATCAGTCTTCCACCCTCTGGCACAGTTTGCAATCCTGCACATGGTAAAAATGGCTGCTCTGTGGTTCTCCTTCACATTAAGAACAGCATTACACAATCAAGGAAGCATTGCACAATCACAAGAGGCACACATTGGCACCCATCTTCCAGTCTGCACCAGCTGCCTCCATATGCATGTTTAGAATTTTGGAAGGAGATAATTCCTGTGTGACCAAAACATTATAAAATCTTAACTAGACCATCAGCCCCAAGTTTAGCAAGACAAAATATTTTAAACTCACAGTCTCAATTTCTTAAAGAACAACTGAAGAAAAGAAAATGAAATTATATTTAGAATGTGGATTTTTATTTAGTTGTTTAAAATCTTATCTATTGTCAGACAAGATCTATTACAGGATTAAAAATATATTTCATTAAGGTTTAATAACTACTGATGGCCATTTCTATCAGAGTCAAGTTCCTTTGGAAGCCATGGGAAAATCATTGCTTCATGTATTATTTTTACTTGACTGGTTCCTTCTTTTTCCACTGTTGCCTCCAAAGAAGTGGCAAGAATAAAGAGGAATACTGCACTTTCTGAATTACAAATACACAATAAAAATAGGCAATGTAAAATAAGTAAAATTTAATTACCACTGATTGAACAATGACATATCAAGATGCTTTCTAAGCTATTGGGTTTGTTTGTTTTTCTAATAATCTTTACCAAAAAGTTTTCCATATCTGCTTTTCCTCTTCAATTTTATCCTTATTCACTCTACTTTAGCCCTGCCCAGAAGTATTACTACTTGAGGATCTACTGCACATACAGGAGAGTTATTTGCATATGTTTGCCTTTGGAATGAGTCACCACTTATTAAAACTTAATCTTCAGCATCACCCAAGATCTCTGAAGAAGAAAATTTTCAATGGATAGAACAACTTATATACATATATATATATATATGTATGTATTTCTGTATGTATGTATATGTGAACATTCTAATGTCCTTATTCTGTGGATTTTTCTTCTAGAGATGGGGCAAATGTATAAAATCTAGTGGGAAATTCTATTTGGAAAGCATATTAGAAAGTAAGAATAATGACTCAGAAAAACTTATTCTTAATTGCAGCTCTCAACTTTCAAAATTATATGGAAACTTTCAGTAAGTTAATCAGACACTCAAACTCTAATTTTTAAAATCAGTACAACACATCTTCATATCATAATTATTTCCTAAGTTCTTATGAAAATTTAAAAAGTATTTGAATAAAATTTAGAACTGTTGAGTCCCATTTTCATTATTGCCACATGAAAAAGAACAAATTCTTCAAGATATTTGGATTCATATTTATAATATAGTCAAAAGTGTTCTACAAAGTTGAAATGTAATTATATGTTCTGAAAGTAGAACAACATGTGATCTTCATTAAAATTTTATACAACATAGGATTCTAGTTAAATTTGTGGAGTCAATTATCGAGAGGATCTTAAATATGAATATGGTTGCATTAACATGCATTATCTAATTTTTTTTTCTGTTCATCACTGGATGATGAACAAGAGGCTGTTGGTTTTAATGATCACATTTTTAAAGAAAAAAATAGGAAAGCCGTGCCTTATCATAATTTTTGTTTTAATGTGTTAAATTAAATGTAGCAGTTTTTATGACATCATGAGAGGTGACTGAAATCCCTTCCATGTCTTGAATATAATACATATTTTTTGTTTTTCAAGTAGTATGTGAGGTTATCTTGTTTGCTTGATTTCAGTATTAGAAATGTTGTCGAGTTCCACATTATATTGCTTTGAAGTCATTCTTTTTCATTATCTCTTAAACTTTTCTTCTTTTTATTTCTAGTGTTAGTCTAGGAAAATATACCAATTTTGGAATTAAGAAGACAACCTTGGTTCAAATGGATTCCACTATTTTTAGGTATATTATCTTCAGCAATTTACTTAACTTTTAAAAATTGGTTTCATCATGTATAAAACAAAAAAACAATTTATATGGTTGTCCTTTGTACAAATGAAGAAAATAATGCCAAGGTCTAATGAAGATTTTTTTTGGGGGGGGGGATTAAATGGGAGAATGGATGGAAATCTTTAGCTGAAAATGTGTCACCAAGTAACATCAATAAATGAGGTCAATTACCTTTGCCAATATCTACTTTTACTTAAGTTTTTAAAGGAAAGACTGGCACAGGCTGAACTTTTTTCAGGGATTATTATTGTGATACATTAGAATAATATCCTTTTTTTAATCCCTTATGCTCAACACAACATGGAACACAAGTATACTCAATAATTATTTGACATGAAAGGGATTTCAGTCACCTCTCATGAATGAATCACTAAATTGAAAAACTGTCTAAAATATTTTTGACAAACTATTCAACCTCAACTTCTCGTATGTTTAAAGGTGCTGTGGCAAATGGCAAATGTAATCTATTTGAACAAGAATTATGAACACAACAAATATATACTACGGTGAAATCTAAAATATAGTTTTCTAAAATACAGATCTATCATTTGTAGTTTCCCAGTGGTAAAAAATAAATTCCCAGGGAGTATTTAAGTGTTAAAATACATGACATTTTGTAACATATGTGAAATAGTATTATGCAAATGATAATAAATGTGTTTATTTCAAGTAATATCTGTATCTTTGGGCATACAGCACCTAGTGTGAAGAAATATTTGAGAAACATTGCTTCCAAGTGCTATTATCATAAAACAATTATCTTTTTCCTCCATGATTTTGCAATCTATTTTATGGGAATTTCTAAAAGCTCTTTCTCCTACATTACAATGTTAACTTTCTCTTCCAGTTCGTGAAAGTATTGAAATAACTTATATTTTGATGAAGAATAATGCAAAAAAAAGTTAGCCTGAAATTCCAAGACCCCTATAGTTTAATATTAACCAATTACAAGCTTATCTCCCACTTTTAATGTTTATCAAAGCTTCCTCCAAACTGAATTTGTGATTACTCTCTACTTTTGTTATGCTTTATCATTTGTAAAGGAAATATTTTCTCCCAGATATTCCTTCCATCTTGAAATTCTACCAATGTAACAAAGTTCTGATGAAATAATTTATAAATAAATAAATAAAGTAAAAATCAGGTGTAGTCTTATAATCTTTATTGGCTGAATTTCCATTACACTCAATCTTTACCACTATTGTGTGAACTTTCTACTTTGCTTTAGAAAGCATTTATTTAAAATGTACTTAACATCAAAAATGTAATGATTATTAAAGTTTAATCACATAGTACTGAATAAATCGCATTACAGTCATATAACTCACATAAAAAGTATAAATAAGCTGTAATGTGTTATTGAATTCTAACTAGATGAAATTTATAAAATGTATATTTTGTAACTTATAAAATGTATAAATAACTCATTTTTATTCTTACCTCAATCAATATTTATTTATGAAGAATTATAGTAATTACAAAATAAGAATCTGAAAGTTCTACAAACAACTGACTCCCATGATTTCCAAAATAATAAAAGTTAATTTGTCACACAGTTCTAAAGAAGGATTCTAACAAGATTATTTGGACTTAATAATGAAAAAACTGTAGTTTTAAAATATTCATTTCAGCTGTGTCCTGATATATAATTTTTTAACTGTGAATAGAATGATCTTTGCAAAATTTGGGAAAAAAGGAAACATAAAGAGAGCATAAAAATCACCTTAAAGGCTGGGCTGGGGATGTGGCTCAGCGGTAGAGCACTCGCCTAGCACGTGCGCGGCCTGGGTTCGATCACGTAAAAATAAAAACGCATTGTGTACAACTAAAAGCAAATAAATAAATATTTTTTTTAAAAAATCACCTTAAAGGCTATGAGTCATATAAAATTAGTGACAGTTTGGGTTTTGTCACTTAATCTCTCTTTTTTCTCTCTCTCCTTCTTTCTATTTCTTATCTTTTTTTTTTTTCTTGCTATGATTTTCTCTGCACACATGCAATGAAAGAGAGAGAGAGAGAGAATTGTCAGTATTGGGGTATGACTGTAATGTAAGCATGAAAAAAGACTATTGAGAGAAGTTGGCATGCAGGGAGGAGAGGTTCCATGTTTTCTATGACTCTTATCCCAGGACATTGGGCATTTTAAACAGGGAGGTGCTAAAATCTGTGCTGTTGAGGAGATGTTTAAAAACTCTATTTTGATTTAGAGCAAATAAATAAATAAATAAATAAATATTTTTTAAAAAAAGCTTTGACACTGCTTGGAGAATGAATTGAAGATGAGCAGCAGTAACTGCTGGTAGGTGGCCAAGTTAAGAGGTTGTCACTGCAATCTGGAATAGAAATAATGAAGGCCTGGAATAAAGCACAGCCAGCAACAATGGGGACAGCAGGAGGGAATCACATTCATAAGGTACAAGGTTCAGAAACATAAGATGGATGGGACTGGGTGCCAATTAGATGTGGTCTTTAAGGAATTGCTGGAGTGATGTTCATTCTCAGATTTCTAAACCAGGTGACCAAATAGAGATAATGTTTTCAGTTGGGTTGAGTGCATGGAGGAAGAAGGAAAGCCACAGGTTTAGTTCTGAACCTATGCAATTTGCTGTGCTTTTATCTATTATTCACTACAAATTAGGCTGTGCAGGTCTGTAGATTGTGTCTGAAATGCAGAAGGAGTGTGTGTATATGTGAGTGTGTGACTGTATATACACACACAAACAGGTACATGATAGGTACAGGATATTTGAAAATATGAGTATATCTACAACTAATCAGAAATTGCACTCCTTGCGATAATAAATTTAGCTTTTTATTTTTCTTGTTTTATTTCGCTTTTTATTATACTTGTGATAATAAAAAAATACCATTTGAGAAGGCAGGAAATAAATAACCTAATTTACAATAATAAAATATAAGTATTACTTTTATCTTAGCAAGCATTTGTGTGTGGAGAAAGGAAATAATAGTTTACCTAGAGTTTTTTTTTTTTTATCTTAGCTGTTCAACAATATATGTTTATTTTATTGTAATTATGAAGTTTACCTCAACTTTATTTGTAAATATATAGTATTTGAAAAGGTTTTGAAAATGTTAAAATGCTTTTTTTTTATTGGCAATGATCTTAACTGCAATTACTACTTAATTCATGATGCTTTTGTTTGAATTGAAGATTAGCACCTTACACAAAACTAGTGATATATACTTCAGTTGTATTTGAATTTTTTTTTTATTTATTTACTTATTCATCATGCACTACAACCACTATTATCACATTAATACATTATATGTACTGTTATTTTTAAGCCATAAAAATGTTAAAATTTACATTGTAGTAATTTATCAAATAAAAATATAAATCTTAAGAAGTTCGTTTTTAAAGATGATTTAAAATAAGCATAAAATGGACTTGGTTTAAACTAGCTATAATACAAGATCTACAGACCAACTTTTTTATTGGTGCATGATAATTATACAAAGTAATGAATTCATTGTGACATATTTGCACATAAAAATAACAATCTGATCACTTTCAATCTCCAGTACATATCTTTTTCCTTCCCTCTTTCTTCCCCCTGATCCCTTCCTCCATCTCGCTTGTCTCCCTTCTGTTTTTATGAAATCCTCTCTTGTCATTTTTCTTTCTAGTTTACACATCTGAGAGAAAACATATGACCTTCGACTTTCTGAATCTGAATTATTTTGCTTAACATGATCTTCAGTTCCATCAACTTTCCTGCAAATTATTTTATTCTTTTTGTTAGCTGAATAAAGCTCCATGTTTATGTAAGTGTGTGTGTATTTGTGGGTGAGTAAGTATATATATAAAACATTTTCTTTATCAGTTTGTTGAAGGACACCTAGGCTGGTTGAATGACTTGGCTATTGAGAATTGTGTTGCTACAAACACAAATATGCATATATTTCTATAGTATGTTGTCCTTTGTGAAAAGTGGTTATTTGAATCATGGCCTGCCTGACTCTAGTGGCTGTGATTGTGCTGGGAGATGCCTGTGCAAAAGTGCAGGTCAAGATGCATCAGTTGCTATGGTAACACTGGCCAGGGCTGGCTATGTGCAAAGGCTTGTGGCTCTATCAGTTGAGGCTTTGAATTCAGTCCCTTCTCATAGGGATAGTGAATTCTGAGTAAAACAAGATGACCCTATAAAGTCTCACCAGTGCTGCGTCCCTCAGATTGCCTGTTTTGCTGAAACTTTCACACAATTAACCTTCTGATGATGAAACCTATATAATAAACTTGCTGAGCTAGCTCTGAGTCTGTCAAGCCTCACTAGGGCTTAGCTACCCAACAGGCCCCAGATTTTCTCCCTATATGTGTCTGTTTATCTTTTCTTTATCTCCCATCACTCCTGTGCACACAGTATCTCCCTTAATTAGTGGCCAGGCCCTACAGGAGAGTCGGGGCCTCAACCAAACTGGTGCATGAAGAGGTTCAGCAGACCTTGATTTTTTTGGATAAATTCTGAGGAATGGTATAGCTGAATTACATTGTAGTTCTATTCCTAGTCTTTTCGGAAGCCCCCACATTAATTTCCATAGTGGCTAAATTCATATTCTCAACCACATTGTGTTAGAGTCCCTACATCCTTACCAACATTTGCTCTTATTTGTATTCTTAATTGACTGTCATTATAACTGAATTGAGATGAAATCTCAGGCTTGACTTTTATTTCACTAATGGCTAGAGATGTCAAACATTATTTTTTTGTATATTTGTTAACTACTTGTTCTTATTCTTTGACAAGTATTGTTTAGTTCACTTGTTCATTTGTTGAATGGGGTATTGGTATTTTTGGTGTTTCATTTTTTAAGTTCATTATATATTCTAGACATTAATCATCTGTTGGAAGAATAGCTGGTGAAGATTTCCCCCATTTTGTATGTTCTCTCTTTATGCTGTTTACTTTGCTGGTAGAAACTTTTTAGTTTGATGCCATACCATTAATTGACTTTTGGTATTCTCTCCTGAGATATAGGAGTTTTAATGAGAAAGTGACTGCCTACGCATCTGTGTCCAACTGTTGTATCTATGTATTGGAGTGTTGCCCCTACGTTCTCTAACAGCAGTTGCAAAGTTTCTGGTACTTTTTTGTGTTACTTTTTCATTGCTGTGACAAAATATCTGACAAGAACATCTTGGAAAAAAAGGTGTGTTTTCACTCATGGTTTCAAAGGATTCAGTTCAAGGTTGAACAGCTCCACTGCTCTGAGTTTGAGTTAGGCAGAATATCATGGTGGAAGGGTGTGATAGAGGAACACTGCTCAGTTTATTGAAGCCAGAAAGCAAAGAGAGAGAGAAAGGTCCAGGAACAAGATAATTCTTTCCAGGGCATGCTCCCAGTGACCTACTTCCTCCAAAAGAGTCCCAGTAGTCTATTCAGTTATCAATGGATTAATGCACTGATGAGGTCAGAGCCCTCATGATCCAATCATTGCCTAACAGCCCCACCCTCTGAACTTTTTTGCACTGGGGACCATGATTTTAACACATGAGCTTTGGGTAACATTCCAGAAACAAACTCTAACAAGACAGATTTTTAAATATATTAATGTAAGTTTCCTCACAAGGGAGAACATTTTTTTAAAAAAATTGATACTCAGTATACCTACTTTAGACAACTATTCCCATGAATCCAAAGCCCACATTACAACAATAAACAAAAATACTTTTTGAAGTAATTTCAAAAGCATGAAGTACTTTCCATAGTAATTGTTCAATGAAAGCACTTAAATGATACTGTATTCAAATTAATTGATTTTGTACTATAAGATGGAATGGAAGAAAATTTAGAAACATAGACAAAGAAGTGGATGTTAAATACCTGACTCAATTGTGACACAAGTTAGAGTTGGGTGTATTTGGTTTCATGATGTAATGTGGACCTAAAAGTTACATACTAATGAATAATATTATTGAAATAATTAAACTAAAACATTCCTTCTATTCTCATCAATTCTTTAAAATTTCCTTGTGAGAATGCAGCTATTTGTTATATTCAGATAAGATTGACAGGTCTGATGATTTTCTTGAAGTCATCAGATAATGACATTGTTATGCTCCTTTAGTCCTGAATATGATTTTCATTTGAAAATATGATGTCTAATACTGTTGTTATTTTTTTTTTAATTAATTATAATTTGATTTTGTCTCCCTTCTCTTTCCCCATCCATCACCAAGCTGAATGCTTCCTCAACCAGGTATGTGAGGTAGAAGAGATAGTTTAGCCTTCTTTTTTTTTCTTGCTGCCTTGCTTCTTATGTAATTTCAGCCCCTTTGAAGAGGGATGAAGGGAGGGAAAAGGAAAAGGAGATAAGGAAGCTTTCTGAAAGTTTTATTCTTACTTGGTCTCAAAGGAGTTTGAATTAACTCCTCTTTATAATGGCCTTTATTTGTGGGCCAAATAATAGTGGAAGAAATTCTATTAGTTTCCTTCTACTTATGCATTTAATGTTGGTCTTACAGTTGTTTTCAGTTTTTATGATATTCTGCATTGAATATTGTAGCAGGAGTGATGCCACTTAAACATTATATTACACATCCTTTAAGTTTTAAGGTTATAAGACTGCATTGAATATTGTAGCAGGAGTGATGCCACTTAAACATTATATTACACATCCTTTAAGTTTTAAGGTTATAAGACTGGATTAATTTAGGGAAATGAGTAGATGTTTCCTACATTCAAATCAACAAGTTAGTCATAGTTTAATGCATGTTAGTAACAGACACAAGACTTCTAGGACAGGAACAATTTTTTTTACTCATGATCACAGTACTCATAACATCAGAAATATTGTGTTGATTTTCCAAGCTCTGATTTTCAAAAGGTGACATGAAAAGAGACAGAACCCTTAGTTGACAGAACCCAAGTCTTCTCATGGGCAGTGTGCATGCATGTCCTTTGCTTCTGAGGAACATGTCAGCACTGTACAGGAGAATAAGCATGCCTGCTCAATGTTACAGAGTAAACACTGCTTGGAAATGTTTACTGCAAGCCAATGTAGGGGGAAAAAGTAGAAAAAAAAAACAGGATAAGATGGAAGTCAGTTCCTCATTGGAAGTCAAACAAAATTAAAAAGAGGCATGGAGGATTATCTATTAAAACAAAAAGGAGTTTTATTATATAAATATCTATTCAAATTGTGTTATATTCAAAGAATTAAATATCTACACATAAATATTGGTAAACAATTTGAATTTAGGGAATAGAGTTTATTGCATTGTTTTCTTTGTGTAATATAAGTTCAGTGGAAATCAATGTATTAGTCTGTACTAAGATGGAATTGGTCTGTAGGGCATAGGTAACCAAAAATTTCATTATTTTATTTAGGTGATGATAGCAAAATCATGTAATTAAGGAAGATTTGAAGTACTTATTTAAATGTGATACAGTCCTATTAAAATTGATATTTTGGATTAGGAGAATAAAATTACTATGGGATCATGTGAATTGATAGCATCATGGTTTTCGTTATTTGATAACTGGTTTCTTGTGTTGAGCAAAAAGAGTACATTTAATTATCTCATTTATTGTATTCTAAAATTCTAAAATTTTGAGAAATTCATAGTGCTATCTTCAGTAGAAGGTCTATATTTAATCAATGAGATAAAATAATCTGGGAATTCCACTAAGCCTAGTGTTATTATCAACAAAATACTTTTGGAGCCCTTGAATAACAATCATATTTATCCTTTAATTCTAATTGTTATAATTAAAAAAAAATAGCATCTTAAAAGAGTTTCTTGAAATAGTATTCCACTTCACCTCTTCTTGTTCTTGTACAGGCACATTTATTTCCTTAACCATTAATTGTTGCAATAGTTCCCTAAAAGTTTATCATACATTGATTTTTTTCACATGAATTTTTTATCTTACAGTATACTGCCAAAGCAATTTTAAAATGTTTCTGGCTCCAAAAACTTCAGTGATTTAATAGATAAATGAAAACTATTTTTCAAGTTTTCCTATGAAATAGTCTATGTCATTAACTTCCCTCACCTATTAATTTTTTGGTGTGCTCTTTGAATCCTATGATTAAAGATTTTATGCTTTACTATTCAAAACAAATTTCTTTAAACACAGGTTTTCATTATGATATGGTACTAGTTTCTCAATTTCTACTGCACACTGCTGTTTTAGGATATAAACATAAATATTATATGCATGCTTGCTTTGACTTTTTTGTGTAATTCTTTTGGCTACTTAAAGTTATGTTAGAAGAAACTATATATAGCAGCTAATTCAGAGTAAGAGTGTCAGCTGATAACTAATAAACAATGAAAAACTGATAATTAGGGCAACATTTTCTTTCTCCTCCAACCCCTAGACCACTGAACAATTATAGACCATCAAGTTTTCATCTACCTTAAATAGGGCTTTGGAGAATATTATTTCAATTTTGCTACTAAAGATCACTGTGAGTTATATTTTTATTTTTTTTCAATGTCAAGGTTTACATGTTGCAAATACGGAATAATTATTTGTTGGTTATATAATATTCCAGGGATAGATGACATCTCTTGACCATCACAGAGAATGTTCTTCTGCTGAATATGTATATTCAGTAATGTATATGACTTGCATATATGTGTTCAAATGCCCACATATTAAACCACTAGGAAACAAGGTTGTATTTTTCATAAAGAAAAGTTTTTGAATTTGTGTTAATTACAAATATTCACTTCCTCAGTCTCTAGAAAATATTGCATTTTAGCCCATACATAAAACAGAAAAAAAGATGCTCAATATGCATAGGGGAGATGATTCTTGTGCTGTTTTTCCACCTGTAGTTTAGTTACCTACTATATTCCCATTAGTGTCACCATCTATGGTAAGCTATGTTATAACTATGACAGAGAATGTGAAGTTGAGGAAAAGACTAAAATGGATCAACTCCATCTTGGTCTGGAATGAGGGGTTTGCCTTTGTGTTGAAAATGTTCTATCTACTACTTTACTCTGTGGTGACAGGTAGTAACTTTATACGTTTATTCTCTGGTCTTTTGGAATCCAGTTGATTTAGCCAATAGTGAACACAAACAGTATTGGGAAAAGAAAAGAAACATAGTTGAGGTGTTTTTTTCCCTTCTTGCCATATCCAAGTATATGCCTATTTGACTCAATATTAAGGACTCCTATCTGATAGCTTTTTGCAATGCATCCAGTTTTCTCTGTGAGTTCTTATAACTATTTTCTTTTATCCCTTAAGTTCTAAAAGTATATGTTTATTTTGTTTACCCCATGAAGAGCTAAGGACTTGAGTATTGATAGTTTACTTAGGAATTATACCCAAATCATCAGAGACAAGAAAATAAGAAAAAAATCAGCGAAAGTTTTGTCACTAGGCTTGTTAAAATATTGGCAACCTAGATCAAGGCTGCTGGGGACCCCTAAAAGGATTGGTATAGAATCCTTCTCAGGATTTACTCTCCAAATGATGGAAAACTTGGATAGTTCTACATAAATTCTCACCCCACTGTGCCTCTCCTAGAGTATTAACTCCCCTGCTCCTACCTGAAATTTTGAAACCCATAGATTTTTGGTGGTTTCAGATAAATTCTTGAAGTGCAAAAATAAATGGCTGGAACTGTGCTATATGCCACAGGAGAACTGAAATTTATGGTGGACTAAGGAAAGGTAAAATAGGGCATCAGGCACATCAACTGCAGAAAAACTAGGTCCCTTTTGAGCTGCAGGGGACACTGCCTTCCCTGTGGTTCTCTTCTTCTCTGCCCAAATCTTTCAAATAGATCACTTACAAAATTATTTTCAAGCTACCAAATTTGAGTGTATTACATGTTTTCCCTGGGACCTTACAGATACTTCCTCTGTCAATAATGGTTGATGACATGACATGTATTGCCAAACATCTAGCAGATACCTCTGTCTTTTTCACCTTTGACTGGACTCTATACTAAATAACACTCAGTACTCAAACTCACTTCCTAAATATATTACTGGGAGAAATGGGTAGATTATATTTTATTAAAATCTGTCTGCTTTTGCCAGGCTTTTTGTTTGTGTAATGAATAAATAATATAAATGTGCTCAGTGGAGCATTGAGGTAGAGTAAGTCCCTGTGCTAGGAGAAAGACAAAAAATGTAATCTCTAAAGAGCCCATTGTCCTTGAAAGGAGAAATACACAATATTAATTTGAGAAAATTCAATTCTGACACTGTAGAACTGAGGACATGCAGACATAGTAGTTTTAAGTATTTTTTATAATAGAAAAATTTTATGTAATATAGTCCTTGGAGGTCTAATTCAATTACAAAAGTATTGCTAAAGTTGTGGGTTCATTAAACATAGGAAAGACATGGTGATATGTCTTTGTTTGATAAGGTATCTAATCAGAAGAAATATTTTTAATTTTTGAAGAAATATTTTAAATTTATTATAATCAACATAAGGACTCCTTTGTTATTTAATATTATAAAGGACAACACTACAAATTTTTGCACAGTAGTTTGTAGTGAGGAAATATAACATTATATCTAAATCAAATTAAGTATTTTCATTTTTTTCCACTGTAGAAAAATGCTGCTCACTAGTAATTTAATAAATAACAGATCCTTGTTTTGGTTTATAAACAATTTCTTAACATATTTTGCTAGTAAGAACAGAAGCTGCCATTTGCAATATGATCCAGTGTTTCCTTATAGAAGTGGAAGGAGAGAGCCATAGATAATAACTGTAAATATTGTAAAGGTGAGCACCTAGCTAGCAGAGCCAAGGCGATAAGATTATGTATAATATTTTATTTTTCTATTACATACAAGTATTTATTTTTATGTTAAACAAGTTGCAATATACGTTGTTGTTATTAAAGTTGTGCTTCATAATAGTAAGAATTATTACATCTTCCTTTGGGAAGGCTAGTATTATCAAAATAAACTTTGATAGGCAGATTTACTTCCTCCCTGATGCAAAGGTTGGTAAATATATTTTAATGATGGTATTCAATTTCTTTTAAATTTTGCTTCAGCAATTTTACATTATAAATTATTTAGTTTATTTAAATATCTTAATATCTAAAAGAATACCAGAATCTGAAATAAATTTTAATGGTGATACTGAATTCATGGAAGATAGAAGAATCAATGAGATTAAAGTAGCCTAAATTTTAGAAATATAAGTAATAGATCTAACATACATAATAGGTCTAGGATATAAAGCTTATTCTCATTTGCACAATTTCTTACTCATTTACATATCCATTGATCAAAAATGTTTGAGCACATACTATGAGCCAAGTTCTGTCATAGGTTATAGATAAAGATTAAGCAAATATCATGAATCTGTTCTCATGGATAATGCAATTTAATGAGGAATACTAATGTTAACCAAATAATCATACACCTATTTAATTACACATTAACAATTGCCTTATAAATTAACATGAGTATATAAAAAATCATGTCTATTATGGTTTGAATATGAGGTTTTTTTCCCAAAAAACTTTTGAATTAATGCAGCAATGTTTGGAAATGATTGGATGGTGAGAGCAGTAACCCAGTCAGTGCATCTTCATTTGAATGGGCAGAGTAGTAACTATAGGTAGGAGATGGGTTGCCAGAAGGGTTATGCTTCCCTGCATCCAATTCTCCCTCCCTCACTCTCTGCTTTCCTGACCCTGTAATGAACTGAGCAGTTTTCTTCTGCTGGTCCCTTTCCCTGTCATGTGCTGCCTCACCTTGGGCCCAGAGCAATGGAGTTAGCCATCTATGGACTGAGACCTCTGAAACCACAAGCTCCAAACAAATTTTCCCTCCTCTAAGTGGTTCTTCTTGGATATTTTGGTCACAGTCATGCAAAAGTTGACTAAAACAATTTAATGAGAAGAGTTGAAATTACATAGGGGATCACTAAATTAAGGTCTCATGGGCAAGTACTAAAGTTGACTAGAAGTCAGATGCAACTAGGGAGTTGGAGGGGGAAGTTGCTAAAATATTCCAAGGTAAGGGAAATACAAATGGCCTGATGTGAGATGAATCACCATCAGGGTAATAAGAATATAGAAAGAAAAAAAAAAAGAGAGAAATTCAAAACGCTTGGAATGGTAACCAGATGCCAATTCTTATAAAAACTTTAGGTTCTGTTCAGAATTGTCTTTTTTAATTGGCAAATTTGCCTTTGCAAAATGATTTTTAGGTACCATGTACAGAATGGTTTTAGAGGCCAATAAAGTATAAATTATTATTCATAAGGGTATAGCTTAATTTCATATGTGAAAGACATTCAGAAGAAAAATGTATAAAGAAAAGGAATGAATGGATTTAGCAGCTATAGTTTAGAAGTAAAACCAAAGGAACTTAGTGATAAATTGAATACAGAAACAGACATCTTCAAATATGATTCCTGTGTTTTTACTTTACAGAAAGTAAGTTCATAGCATCCCCAATTAAGTTCATAGCATCCCCATTAAGTTACAGAGCTCTATAGAGGATTAAATTTCTGAGTGAAAAAATTGTATGTTTAATGTAGAATATATTGAGCTTGAAGTAATTTTGACACATGCGAATAGACATTTAATTATTTCCAGTTGGTTATATTGGTTCTTAGATTGAAAGAAAAGTCTGGACCAGAGTAATATAATGAAAAATATCTGTATAAATACTTCAACTGTGGGTATATTTTTCTATGCAGACACTCTGGAGAGGAAGGACAAGTGGTCTTGCATTACATCTTGATATAAGTTAATATTAATGTTTGGTAGAGGTAAATGAGTCTCTATAGGAGCCAGAAATTTGGAATAAATTAAGAGACATGATTTCATGGAAAAAGAAATGTATTTCAGAGAACAGGTGCTTGATTCTGACAAAACAGTGAATAATGTTCAAGATGACAATGTTTTAAAGCAACATTAAATTTAGAAAATATAGAGGTCATTTAGACCTCAGTGAGAAGTATTTACATTGGGTACAGCAGGCTCCTGCATGCATTGGAACTGATGAAATCAAATCACTAAGTAGAAATAAATTTTGAAATATCTGGTTCCATAGAGTGGAGAGATATAACATACTTAACTAAATAACATTTTGACAATACTGTGAGGCAAAATAAGACTTCTACATGATAAAATATATAATTAAAAGAATTCAGTTATAAACTAATTCCCCTAATTTTGATCACTTTAGAAAAATATTGTATGTACTATAATACTGTGTTGCCAAGATAAGCATAACTGAGCTCTTAAATAACCATGCAATACTTTTGACCTTGGAATGTTTTAACCATAAACGTACCTCACAGCTCTGAGTAACAAAGGAAGAAGTAGAGTGGTTAACAAGAATCATCCTGATTATTTTTCAAATAAAAGAGAAACTAGTACAGCATGAAGTAACTTTCATAAAAATAAAGAGCTACAAGATAGATGTGAATGTTTCAGAACCAGTTTCAAAAAGGTGCTTCACGCCAAGGGGGAAATGGTTTTTCAAGGGGAACTCTGTAATTGGCTTTTCCTGTTGTCAGTAATGAATCCAAAGATTCAGTACTGTTTGGATGTTTCAGAAGTATTAAACATTGATTTCTCACCTTAGTTTTGAGTGCCACATCTGTTTTATTGAGTTTTTCATACACAATGGCTCAGCTCCTCATCATGCCCCTTTTTTTTTGGTACTGGGTCATCATGCCCCTTATTTGGGTTAATCTGTGATATGATTCTTCATTCCACACTGAGTATAAATATCATCATTTTCTTAATATCTATCTTTTTTTTTCATTTTCTTCCAAATTGCATTCTCTCCTCCCTTCCACATATTTTTTCTTTCAGGTAATAATTTACTAACATAGTTCTAATCATCCCTGTTATTAAATATTGTTTCTTTTTTAATTTAAAAATGTAAAGAAAAAGAATATGTTGTAATTCTTATATTTATTTTTTCAATCATGCATTATTTAGAGTACTTAGAATCAAAAAAACTTGAAGTCCCTCTATTTAAATCTATCAGGGAAAGAAGGTACCACAATCATCTCAATTAGAAGAGAGCTAAGTATAACATTTGTCAAGAAAAATTTCCACAGCTCTATTTTTAAACTAATTTCTATGCTTAAATATATTTACATTTATAAAATTTGAATTTCATAATTTCTTCAACACCATTGTCTTAAACTTATATTCTATCCCATCCCATGTTCAGAGTTAGAATCATTAGTCAGTAAAAAAAAATGTCTCTTCATGTTTCAAATCTTAATTACACATTTTCTAGCAATTTCTTCTCCACTTTCCATATTTCCCATATATATATATATATATATATATATATATATATATATATATACACACACACACACATACAGGCACATATATATGTATAGAAAAAAATTTAAATATGTATATTTAATTGCCTATCAAAGTTTATTTTGATAATACTAGCCTTCCCAAAGGAAGATGTAATAATTCTTACTATTATGAAGCACAACTTTAATAACAACAATACCTTTCTTTTATTTATTTTTATGTGGTACTGAGGATTAAACCCAGTACCTCACATGTGCTAGGCTAGTGCTCTACCACTGAGCTACAAACCAAGCCCCTTTCCAATATATTTAACACCTTTTTTTTCAATATGTCTGGCCCTACATCTTTTTCTATTTCCTGAATTAGTCCTATCTTAGTTCCCTTAAATATGTATATGTGCATGTTTAGACATGCATAGTGTATAGTAAGAAAATATTTTGTATAGTAAGAAAATATTTTGAAATATTTGTGTTTTGTCTCCTATTTTATTTCCCCCATTTTCTTTATTCCTTTTTTTTTTTTTTTTTTATGCGTGGACTTTTTGAACTTTGTTGCCTCAAGAGAAGAATATCCTGTATTGTTTAAGGAATTAATCTTCCACTTCTGTTTTGTTTTCTGTAAAGGCTGAGTGTTTTGTAGTCTTTGCCATTAATGCAAAACATGGGGGTGGGGGAGACAAGCCCTCCTGGGAACAGGCTGAACAAGATTCCTTCCCAAAGCTGAGAAGAGAGATGAGTGTATGAAAGATGAGATGGGAGTGATATGGGTGTCGCTTTATTCAATACTCCACAGAGATAAAGACATTTAAGATTATTAAATATATACCTTGTAACATAGGCACTGAGATTCTCAGTTTATCAAGATATTCATGTTCTGTATATACAGAGAACCAAGTTACTAGATCTAAGAGAATATGTACATTGGGACAGTATGCATCCCAGTGGGAGCCACTGAGTTCCCAAACTGTAGGAAATTCATTAAACATGTTGGACATCTCAGTAGTGACTGATTAAATTTTGCATCAGTCAAGCATAATGGAGGACATGGAGCTATAACTAATTTAATTTAATAAAACAGTATGAATTTTAATCATTTACGCTATGAACATTTTTCTAAGGAAGTATTTGGTGGGTAAACATAATATTGATAGGACAGATACTTATGTACACTTTCCACTCAGTTGTCATGAACTGGTAAGACTATCTTCCTTCTGTTCTTATTTGTATCAAGACTGTTTCCATGTTAGACCTATGTCCTTATTCCTAAATGTGAATGAGATGGCTGACTCCTATAGTTCCAAACTAGTCTCAACTAACACCCTACCATCTCATCAGGCCTTCATTTCTCTCATACAAAGTCATTCTTTGTTATATATGGCATTTGTTATAAATGAATTTATTTTGTTAATTTATCAATGTGCTTCTATATTGTTTCAACCACTGCCTAGAAAGTAATCCTCATACTTTCTAGTGCATAAGCCAATCACATCAAGTCTCTATGAACATTGGTTAAATGAATGGATACCGACCTCTGTCTCTTTGCGTACTGGTAAACATCATGACATCATCCATTGATATTTCTCCTTTTATGATTCTTTACCTCAGGTTATACAATCACTTTACATTCCATAGTGCAGATGGATTTTCAATATAGTAGGGTTCTATTCCTAGATTGTAAAACATTTAAAATACAAAAAGCCATCTTATATTTTTTCTCAGATTATTTAATATAAACTCTATCAAGACACACTTTGTTAGTGCAGACTTAGTGAAAGACTGATTAAGATAAAGAGAAGATTTATCAAGACATTAAAAGAAGCATCAACAAATTTTGTGCAGTTTTGCGAGGCAGACTGCTATTTAAAAGAGTTAATGAACTAGAGGTATATAATTCTGAGAAACAGATACAATTAAGCAAGGTATTGATTTACCCATTAGAAGACAATTAATCATTTTTGTTGTAAACAAAATGAGAAAATTTGGTTGTTAATCAAGAATTTTGTTGCACTCTAGTTTTAGATTGCAAGGTTAAATTAAATTTTTTTTTTCCTTGTGTAGCACAGACATTTCTTTTAGTCCTGGAACAAATTATACATAGATAGCAAGAATTCCTGTGAATAATATGAAGAATGGTGAATCACAAAGTATTCCTTAATAAAATATAGAAGTGATACATCACAAGGAATCATCTTTGATAATAATTATAATTAATTTTATTTATAGTCCCAATAAATGAAAGGTAATGTGACATCTTTGAATTTTCTCTAACTTCAGAATCTCTGAGAGTGAAAGATTTCATAAATGTCAACTTTTGTTGGTAGATGGTTTTTATTTAAGCCTCCCATTTTTTTTTTTAGCACAGAAAAAGCAGAAAACGTACTTTGACTTATTCTTTGCAGTATATTAAAAATTCAAGCTTTTCTTCTTCATTCTGGTGTAATTAATAATTTCTCATTGTCACTCAGTATGTTACATAGATATGCATGTATGTGCACACACAAACACATACATGTACACAAACCTTCAAACTTTCAGGAAACAGTACATGTCTTCACAACATAATATATATTTTCTTAAAGTTGATGCCATATTTAATATGCTAGAATATTGGTAATGGTTTTTGAAAAAAAGTCTGTTACAGATTGTGGGAGGGTTTTGTTTTGTGTATCTCTATATGGGTATGTGTACATGTATGGGTTTAGATAACACTGAATTGCAAGGTTTTCTCTTGTCATTGGAAGGTCTTTGTTGATTTTGGTATTTTGGTTGTTTTTGTTTTGTTTTTCCAGAGCAGATACTAATGTGGAAGACCTAAAATTAACATTCTTCTGAGATTTCCTTTGTGCTTTTATGAATCATGAGAGAATTTTACTAAGGATCAAGGAAAGGGCATCAGTAAACATTTTAATTGACAATAATTAGTAATTGCCACACTTATTAATTCCAACTAACTGTATATTTTTCAGAAATCATTTGTTTAATCACAAATAGCTAAGAGTAAAGGAGTCCGAGTAGTGGGAAGGGTTTGCTGGAGGTCACCTGCCTTGTTGCCACTGGCTTAGTTTATAGGGGTATGCTCTGAGCTGATCAGATACCTATGGCATTTTATGATTTAGGGTTTAAAATAGTTACTTTGTCACACCACAGTTACTATAGCTAGAAAGACTGAATCACAATTAATTCATATTGTCTTATAATGACCCACATAGATCTTCTTTAGTAGATGTGGGAGCATATAGGCTTTCAGAGGATTGAACACACATCTAAATTATTCAAAATTTTACAGTCATTAACACGCAAGTTTCAGAGACCACCAACAAGTTTCTGTGACTCTCCATAGTAAAGGATCCAGTTGTTTTGAAGCTTCCGCCTACAATCCTACTTCTTTGGTATTATTGTACTAAGCCCATTACTGACTTTTACTCTTAAGAGTTAAACATCAAGAAAAGATTGTGAATATACTTCCTGAAAGATTTAGTGACATGATTCAGAATCTATCAGTGGGTTAGCCATGCCTTAATTACCTGTACTCAGGTAAAATACTGACTTAAGTAGTTTAGATTTGCAAACTTAGTCTTTCTGATGTTTACTATGTTTTAGAACAAGCTGTCTTTGACTTTCTAATCTATGACAAATATTCCCTCAGGTGACCAGTATTTTGTTGATATTAAGGAATCATGAAAAGTAATCATTACGCTTAATATCAACATTTTGGGAAACAAGGGATATTTACTTTTAAATCAGAAAACCTGTTCTAAAATGTATTTTATGTTTTAAAAAGAATTTGGAACAAAATCTTATTTCATATATACACCAAATTCCTATATTACATTCAGTCTTATCTCTTCAGTTCTATTTATGTTTAAATGGTCCCTACCCAATATTTAAACTTTTATGCCATATTCTGTTTGAATTTGAAACATCCATATTTTTAATGTGTGTAAATCCTTTTTTATACTTTTTTTTCCAGCTTATTTCTTTAGACCAGAGGTCAATAAACAAAGCCTGTAGGTCTACGGATTATTTTAAACAACATTCAAGATAAAAATGAATTTTGCATTTAAAGTTTTACATGTGTTCATTAATGAACAAATAAACTACAAAAAAAAAAAAAAAAAAAAGAAAGAAAGAAAAGAAAAGAAAAGAAAACCAAGATGAAGTATACAAAAACAGTATTTGGCCTGTAGAGCATAAAATATTTATTGCCTTCCCTTTAGAAAAACTTTGCCAACTTGTTTATACTATTAGGTTTTATGTTAGGCATTTTGGCAAGATCTATGTATAAGCTTAGTGGGTACTACATATTGTGCAACCTCAGGAAGCAAAGTTATTTCACTATAAAACATGATATTTTTGAGAATTTGATTAAGAGCATAATAGCCAATCCACCTTTTTCTCAATTTCTCTTTAGGAAAAATCAAAAAATGGTAAATGGTTTGATTTTGGCCTTAAGTATTAATTTTCATGGAGCTAATGCCACATTTTATACCAATGGTGATTAATGAGTTTCCCCACAGTATTAAAACATGCATCTAACTCAATTCAGTGCTTTTCTTGCTTATAATAAAATATTGTTTTTTATAAATATGTCCAACAGCTTTAGTAAACATTAAGCAATTCAGTTTTTTTTTTTTCTTGCTTAAATCATTATTTCAGTGTTTGATTTAAATTTAAATTTATCTAGGGAAATTTAATTTTTCCTTGGTAAATTCCCTGTGGCAAAAAGAGACATTTCTAATTCTCTAATTTTTATTTTCAAGATAAACTTTGTAAGATCTTTTATTAAAAAGAGTAATGGAAATTAGTTTTAATGAGATACTACTCTGAACAACTTTATGACATTGATAAGATCACTTAGTGGTTATAAATTCAGTGGGTAAAGTAATTAAATAATATAGGTATCAAGAAGCAAACGATTCTGGATGAGATAGATAATAAAATATGAAAAGAACAAAGAACTTCTGCTCTACTTACAAATGTATCTTTCATTTTTTCACTTCATAACTAATTAATCTAGACTTTAAAGTTATAGTAAAAATTTTATTTATTTCTAATTTAATTATAATCTTTTTTGATATCACATTTGATATGGCTTTAGAAACAATTTGCCTTTTTGATATCACATTTGATATGACTTTCATTAGGAAAGAAAAGAATCAAATTAAGATTAGTGCCTCTGAATGTTAATAATTAAATAAGAGAAGAATTGAGAGTAAAAAGTAAAAAGAAAAACCAATGGGGAGTCAGAGACAAAATACAATTGGAATAGCTGGGCCACCAGGAAAGAGTCAATCTATGAAGTAATTAGAGTTATGCTCCTCAGAAAATTGATTGACCCTAGGGATGCATCAATGGGTGATATGTATCCAAGTAGATACTAAATGGATCTCAGAATAAATTCCTCAATTAACATGAATTTGAGATTCAATAGTTGCAAGATTTTTTATTATCTGCAGAAAGTATTGAAATTTATTTTATTTATAAAATAATTGACTCACTTGGGAGCATATGAAAAATCTACTCTGAAAGAGAATTTAGACAAAAATATGATTCCTCTTGAATGAACCATGGTTTGGTGATTTTTTTTTTTTTTTGTTGTTGTTGTTGTTGTTTTTGTATCAGGGATTGAACTTAGGGGCACTCTACCACTGAGCTACATCCCCAGCCCTATTTTGTATTTCATTTGGAAACAGGGTCTCAGTTGCTTAGTGCCTTGCTTTTTCTGAAGCTGGCTGTAAACTCATGATACTCCTGCCTCAGCCTCCCCAGCCACTGAGACTACAGGTGTGCACCACCCTGCCAGGCTATAACTGGACATTTGAACGTGGGGTAGAAATATAGTTCTGCTATGAGGCTCTATTCATTATTATTGATGGATACTAAAATTGCTTTCCACAGTTAATGTTCTCACTGTTTTGTTATAAAATTTGATAATTCCATCATTTATGTGATCTCAGAAGGTTTTCTATAATTGAAACACCAGTGTATACTTTGTGAAGAGGAACACACTCAGAATTTACCACCCAAATTTATAATTTTTTTTCTCATTTTTTAAGAAAAACTTCGACCTATTCCCTTACTCCAACTCCAAATGTACTGCCCTTAGCAAAACAGATAATAAAAATTATGACTCATACCATTTAAACATACAATTCTACAAGGATTTATTAGCTAAATGAACTTTCTTAAATCACGAGATTCATATAATATCAGACAAAAAATTCTTAATGTTTTTACAAAGATTTTATGATGTTCTAAAGATAATTCCTAAATTCTTTCCAAAGAATATGCCAGAATCATAAAACTAATTGTCAATTATTTATATCCTCACATTTTCAGATTTGAGTCACTAAACAATCATTCAACCTTAGGTTTTCCTAGATCTTTGAAAGAGGATGTGAGCCTTAATTGATTGTATAAAATTATTCTTTTTCTCTACATGACTAACTTATACCAACATGTTTAAATAGCAGTCATCAAAAATAAGCTGTGGAAATTTAATCCGAGAAAATGAGAGTCCCAATTTGTAAAAAAAAAAAAAAAAAAAAAATCTTTAGTGGTTTTAGTTTACATTATTTTTTTTCCTACAAAATACATATCAAGTTTTCAGATATAGCTCGTGTACAGTGCTTGCCTAGCATCATCGTGTACAAGTACTGGGTTCAATCCAAGTACTAAACACAAACACACACACACACAAATAAATAAATATATATGCTATTGTATATGTAAAAGTGTACACATGTAAAAATGTTAATTATACATTATTATATATATGTATTTCATAGACACATTCATTTTATGTGAATGCTCATGGTTTCTGTTAAGATTGTTTTATTTAGACACCAATCTTTTAAATGACAGCTGTAATAAAAGTTGGATTGGAATAAATTCTATTTTTCACAATCTAAAAATGGGGATATCAATAAATTTATAAAAGTTACAAGATCACTAAGATCACCATATTTACATACTGTAAAGAATATTTATACTTTATATTTTTGTTTTTTTTAATTGTCATAGAAAAAATCCATCTTTAAAAAATTATTTGCATCATGTAAATGTTTTGCAGATGCTAAGATGCTATTTTTGACATCTGAAGAAAACGTCCCAAATTCACAATTTAGAGAACTGCACTTGCTTTTATTAGTTGCCTTTGTAAAAATGAAATTTGTTGTGTATATTTTCACACTAATTGGGAATGACAAAGTAAGGTGA
This sequence comes from Tamias sibiricus, assembly GCA_025594165.1. Taxonomy (NCBI): domain Eukaryota; kingdom Metazoa; phylum Chordata; class Mammalia; order Rodentia; family Sciuridae; genus Tamias; species Tamias sibiricus. The sequence goes on along the minus strand of CM046663.1, from coordinate 102,029,574 downwards.
AACCTTACTTTTTTTTACCACCTGTGGTTAAAAAAAAAAAAATTCTTATGAGTAAAAAGAAAGCTGATTTTTAAAAAAAGCTACATGTTTTTAAATTTTTTAAGCACTCTATCTTTGGATTCCCTTTGGGATTTGGTGTCATGTTTTTGACATTAGTTTTAAAACTTCTCCTTTCAAGTGAATATGAATTTTAATAATGGCAAAATTATATACTAAAGTCCAGCTTGATTTCAGATGGAAAGAATTTGAAAAAGTTTCTCTATTTTAAAATAAATATATATAATAAGTATTTACTTGTTGGTGCTTAAATTAGAAACTCTGACTTTAACTTTGTTGTATGATGTATGGTTGATGCTTCCATGACATTAAGATAAAATTTATCTTATTCAATAACAAAAAATTCAGATATTTTCAAAGTAAATACATTTTTGTTTCACTAACCCCTCCCCCCATTTACAGCCACATTCTTGCATGTTTCATATCTGTCATCTTAAAGAGGCTCCATTTTTAAGGGCTACGGATGTGGCTTAATGCTAGAGCATTTTCCTAAGTCTGTATGAATAAGGGGTTCAATTGATCCCCAGATCTGGAAAAAAGAAAAAGAAAAGCTCCAGCCTCACTTCTCATTGTTCTTTGTAGGAAAACTTTTTAAATATGTTGTCTACTACCACTTTCTTACCTCTAGTTCATTCTTCTGTCACTCACATTTTGTGTCCAGTGTCATATTGCAATTGTATTGATATTATCAAATACAGTAGACACCTGAGAACAAATAACAAATATTCTGAATGAGGGAATCCTCTTTTCCTACCAGATAACCTCATGTTTTCCTGAGTAGGTAAATGGTGTTTCCTCATTCTATTTCACAGTGGACATAAACCATTAGCTATCATTACTTGTGTCTTAATTTAAATTTTTTGGGGGGTGGTTCAAGCTCTTATACTGCACGTACCATATGACTTACATGGGCTTTCAAACCCAAGCTTAAAGATTTAAGCTCTACATCAGATCAAATTCAGCTGTAAGTAACAAAGCTCTCACATCGAGGTCTCTATTTGTTTATTTAACCTGAAAATATCCTTGAATTCTTCCCTTTCTCTCTACCTACATGTCCATTCTATCTTCATTGCCTTTTAGATCTATCTACAAAATTATTTTACACCTATGTGCTTTTTTTAAAAATTCTGTGTCTCTACACTCTGCTAAGAAACCATATTTCTTTCTTAGAATTACTACTACAATAGTGAATCTAGTAGAATTTCTATCACTCTCATTTATTTTTGTTCTTGAAGCTTTTCAACCAGTTCTGCAAAGAGCAAGTCATTTTATTTTAACATTAAAAATGATAAGGTCAAGTGATTTGTCTAAATTCCTTTGGTTCTTTTAGTGTTTTAGAATAAATTAAAAATTGTCCACTGTAGTGCACAAGTTGCTATGTAATCTGGCTCTTGTCCATTTTCTGCATTTTTTGTATACTGTTGTCCTCATTCATTTGAAGTATATCATAGTAGCCTATTCCTTGAAACAACTCAAGCAATTTTCCCCAACCTTGGTCATGGTTACTGTTGCAAGCACTACTAGGAATACTGTTCTACCAGATAAAATCTCAAATTTAATCTCTTCATAATTTTTTTCTGACCCTTTCCAAAGTGCATGCTCCAAGAACTCTCTTGTGCAACATTCTGCTTATTGCCTTTAAAGAAATACTTGGATCAACATATAAACATCTTGCATATTTCTTTGCTGTATTTTTTGGTACCAGTACTTAAAGCAACTTGACAGTTGGAACAGTGCCTGAATTATTTGCTGTTGTAGTTCTTTTCTGGTCTAGTGCTTGCAAACATATTAAATATTTGTTAAGTGATCAATAAATAAGCATGTGTTTAAATGTAACAGTAATTTCATAATCAGAGGCAAATTGTATCATTGTCCTTATTTGCTTATGATTACTTTAAGAAATCACATGAGTATTGATTTTATGTTAAAATGTTGGTGCGAATGTCCAGTGCTTTCTCTTAAAAAATTTACAGTCAGTTTTATGTATCATTTATTTTGTACTAAAGTATGAACCATAAAGTAAGCCATATAATATTTTTTTAAATGTTATAAAAAGAGTTTAATTTTGAAGGGCCTGATTTCGGGGAAAATAAGAGGTCTAAACACAATGAACAAAACACAAATAAAAACAACCTACCATTTCAATTGCCATATTGTCACAAACTCTTGTTCTTTAACACGGAAGGGAATTTGCTAATCTGACAATATTTTTCATTTAAATATTTTTATCTCACTTTTTCTTTGTCTCTTTTTCTCCCAGATGTGGAAATAATTTTCTCTTAAACCCATGCTATAAATATTCAATAATACTTTTTCATCACCCCTTTTGTCTTTAGAAATATATTCTCCATTTTATCCAAAGTCATACTATAATAGCTAATCCAGGTACAAGACTACATTTTCCAGGTTGTCTTAAATCTAGGTGAGATTATACAGCAAAACACTTACCATATATGATAGAAATAGAAATGGGAACAAATTTAGAAGTAATATAAAGTAGTACAAAGAAATATGACTCAAAAGAGTGTACTATTTTTGTATATCTAACAACCATTTTGTGTCTTAAATTATATCAAGAACAGAAGAACTGCATCAGGCATAAAAGCAGAATAAGACTAGTTTCCCCATTTATGCCTTGGAAAAAATAATTGACTTAAATGAGTAAACAATACAGTGGTAAATAAAATAAGCCTAACTTAAATTGGCTTAAAAACAGAAAATTTCAGCATGTATGTATATGTGTGTGTGTAAAGGCATTTTGGTAGTATTTATAGAATAACAACATGAAGTCTCAAAAGATAAGAGTGTAGCTGGTTTTAAAATTAAAACAATCAGAGACCCCAAAGCTATCAGCATACTCTCTCCATCTGATATTTTTATCCATCTGAAGCCGCCTGTAGCGACTCGCAGTCCGGAATGGCGGCGCTGGGGGAAGAAACCCGGAGACAGGATGGGAAGGAAAATGTTCTTTTATTCTTCTCTCTCTGTCTCCTGTAACTTCTAACACCACTCACACACACTCACAAGAAACCTCAGCACGCAGTCTTACAAGAACCACAACACACACAAAATAGCGTTGATCTAGCACGCTATCTCCCAGGCACAGTCTCACGCGCTCAACCAGAATGGCGACACAAGCTTTTTCTCCCTGCATAAGTCTATTTAGATCCCACGCCAAGTCCCGCGAACAATTAGGGCTTCTGCATCCATCAACATGTTGGCTTTGCATTTTTTATACTTGTTTCTTATGTATAAAAGAACTTTGTTGAAGGCAGTTCTGGTTTGCTGTCCTGAAAAACCTCAAGACAAGAGAATCTCTTTGTTCAGTTCTATTAGAAAATTTCTGGACAGAACTAACTTGAGTCACCTGTCCATCTGTGTAGCCTTGGCTGTCAAGAAACAGTATTACCACATTTTGGATCAAGTGTTCACATTTTGACCAGTGGTGGTGGTCAGGGAGCCATATAAGCAAATGCCATTTTCCATTTTGATTAAAGGCCAGACCAGTGGAAAATCATCTTTTCAAAGAAAGGGAGCCTATCTTCTCAGAAAGAATTATTGCAAGGCTTAATCATAGAGTTCCTCTTTAAGAGATTTATATTACAAACTAATTTTCAAAAATTACTTAGTTATTTTTTTAATTTAAGTACAGATTTATTAATAATTATAACCATAGAAAACCACAGAAACATTTCATCAAGCAAGTAGGCATATGAACTCTTGAGCAATTAGTATGAAAAAGATATTTTATTAAACATTAGGGATTATTTTGATTGTAAACTCTTTTAAGTATTATTTTGGGGCTCTAAATAAATTATTCATTTAATAAAGTATAAAAACCACTATTTAGAAACAGTATGTGCCCTGTTTGCCTTTCAGATAGAATATATTTGAATGAGGTACTGTTTTTGCTTTGATTTTCTTTTTAGGTTTTTTTTTTTTTTTTTTTTTTTTTTTTTTTGGTACCAAAGATTGAACTCTGGGGCACTTGAACCCTAAGCCATATCCCAGCCCTATTTTGTAGTTTATTTAGAGACAGGTCTCACTGAGTTACTTAGTGTCTCACAGTTGCTGAGGCTGGCTTTGAACTCATAATTCTCCTGTCTCAGCCTCCCAAGCTGCTGGGATTAGAGGCATGTGCCACGACGCCTGGCTATTTTTTTTTTTTTTTTTTTGGAATTTTTAGAGATTTGATTTTTATAGTATATATGCCTATTTTTCTTTTCTTCTTTTTCTTTCTTTTTCAATGGACTCCAAAGAACTTTTCCTTATATAATTCTATCTATCTAGTCAATGAGTGGAATGATATATTTATATGAATGTAGTTATCATTGTTGCATTAAATTAATGTTTTTGAAGACAAATTATACCCATTTGTTGATAATAATGCCTTTTCTGCAACAAATCAACATTCTTAAAAAGAGAATGATCAATACTATTGATTAAACAACACATTCACAAATGCTCATCCATGCTGAGCATGCATTCAGTACAAAGTATCTTTTCAAATAATGTTCAATAGCATTAAAAGGCAAGGTAATGAAAATAAATTGGGACTTTAAGGCAAGAAATAGGAATTTACAACAAATATTGTGAAACTTTGTTATTTCACAAATGATTATTGCTAGGAATTGGATTTTTTTTTTTTTTTTCCTTTCTAAATTTTACTCAGGAAGCTTTGAATTGCCATAATAGTTTGGAGCAGGCAACTGGAACTCCCTAATATTCTTTCTTAAATTACTACAAGAGAACTAAAACAACACTGTTATCCTGAGGGGATTTGTTTTCCTTTCTATTTAGCATTCAGATCTAATCATTTCTCATTCACCTGAGTGGAGACCAATCCTGTGTAACACTAAAAGGAAAAGAGAGTTTTGAATATTTTAGGAACCTTAAACAACTGACTAAAATGGCAACACACCAGAGTATATACATCTAACAAATTTCTAATTTCTATTTAGAAATGATAGTTTATATAAACAATAGTGTATTTAACCTAATTTTTAAAAATCTTTGCACAAATAACATAAGGTGGAACTTGATAAAGAATTTTAAAAATTAGAAACTCATTTTGAATAAATACATTTATTTTCCTTTCATGCTTTGGCAAGTTGGGAATAACAAGATAACTAGATAAATTGAGATAAGCCTGATAAATACTACATTGTGGTGTGTTAGTCAGTTTTCTGTTACTGTAACTAAATGCCTGAGATAATCAACTTGTAAAGAGGGGGGCTTTATTTTGACTCACTGTTATAGAGGTTTCAGTCCATGATTGATTGACACTATTGATTTTGAGCCTGTGGTGAAGAACACATCATCACAGGGAGTGCATAGTTGAACAAAACCACTCATCTCATAGCACAAAAGCAAAAGAGAGAAAGAGGAATGGTGTGGGTTATGACTAACCCATCCAATTACTCTGCTTTCATTTTTTTTTTTTTTTTTTCATTTATAATGATGTTGGCCTGGGGCTTAGCATAAATAACTTTCACTATGTTGAGATATGTTCCTGTTATCCCTAGTTTTTCAAGTGTTTTGAACATGAAGTGGTGCTGTATTTTGTCAATTGCTTTTTCTGCATCTATTGAAATGATCATACAGTTCTTATCTTTAAGTCTATTGATATGATGAATTACATTTATTGACTTCCATATGTTGAAACAACCTTGCATCCCTGAGATGAATCCCACTTGATCGTGGTGTACTATCTTTTTGATGTGTTTTTGTATTCAATTGGCCAGAATTTTGAGAATTTTTGAATCTATGTTCATTAGAGATATTGGTCCAAAGTTTTCTTTTTTTTTTTTCGTGTCTTTGCCTGGTTTGGCAATCAGGATGATATTGGCTTCATAGAATGAGATTGGAAGTGCTCTCTTTTTCTCTATTTCCTGAAATTAATTGAAGAGTATTGGTAGTAGTTCTTTTTTATAGGTCTTGTAGAACTCTTGGCTATGTATCCATTTGGTCCTGGGCTTCTCCTTTTTGGTAGGTTTCTGATGTCATCTTCTGTTTCATCACTTGAAATTGATCTGTTTAAATTGTGTATATCATCCTGATTAAATTCGGGCAAATCATACGACTGTGGAAATTTCTCGATGACTTTGATACTTTCTATTTTATTGAAGTACAAGTTTTCAAAATAATGTCTTATTATCTTCTGTATTTCTGTAGTGTCTGTTGTGATATTTCCTTTTTCATTGTGTATGTTAGTAATTTGAGTTTTCTCTCTCCTTTTCTTCATTAGCAGGGCAAAGGGTTTGTCATTTTATTTTTCAAAGAACCAACTTTTTTTTTGGTCAGTTTTTTTCAATTGTTTCTTTTGTTTCAATTTCATTGATTTCAGCTCTGATTTTAATTATTTCCTGTCTTCTACTGCTTTTGGTGTTGATTTGATCTTCTTATTCTAGGTCTTTGAGATGTACTGTTAAGTCATTTATTTGCTGACCTTTTCTTCTTTTGAGGAATGAACTCCATGTGATGAACTTTCCTCTCAGTACTGCCTTCCTAATGTCCCAGAGATTTCAATATGTTGTATCTGTGTTCTCATTCAACTCTAAGAATTTTTAATCTACTCCTTTATGTCTTTTGCAACCCATTGTTCATTCAGTAGCATATTGTTTAGTCTCCATGTCTTGGAGTAGCTTTTATTTTTTATGTTATCATTGATTTTTAATTTTATTTCATTATGATTTCATAGAATGCAGGATAGTATCTCTACTTTTTCATGTTTGCGAAGAGTTGCTTCATGGATCAATGTATGGTCTATTTTAGAGAAGTTTCCATGTGCTGCTGAGAAGAAAGTGTATTTGTTCATTGAAGGATGAAATATTCTATATATGTCAGTTAAAACTAAATTATTGACTGTATTCTATATATGTCAGTTAAAACTAAGTTATTGACTGTATTATTGAGTTCTATAGTTTCTTTGCTCAGCTTTTGTTTGGATGATCTACCCAGTGGTGAAAAGAAGTATGTTAAAGTCACTCAGAATTATTATGTTGTGGTCTACTTGACCCTTGAACTTGAAAAGAGTTTGTTTGATAGACATAGATGCTCCATTGTTTTAGGCATATAAATTTATTATTGTTATGTTTTGTTGATGAATGGTTTCCTTAAGCAGTACGAAATAGCCTTCTTTATCCCTTTTGATTAACATTGGTTTGATGTCTACTTTATTTGATATGAGGATGGAAATCCCTGCTTGCTTCTGAAGTCCATGAGAGTGGTATAATTTTTCCTAACCTTTCACCTTCAGTCTGTGGATGTCTTTCCTATGAGATCATATTGTTGGGTCTTTTTTAAAAATCCAATCTGTCAGTCTATGTCTTTTGATTGGTGAGTTTAGGCCATTAGCGTTCAAGGTTATTATTGAGACATGATTTGTATTCTCAGTCATTTTTGTTTATTTTTGGTATTTAAGTTGACTTCATCTCTCTTTGATTAGTTTTTCTTTAGTGTAAAACCTCCCTTTGCTGATTTTCATTTTTGTTTATCAATTCCTCGTCATGGAATGTTTTGCTGAGGATGTTCTGTAGTGCAGGCTCTCAAGTTGTAAATTCTTTTACCTTTTGTTTATCATGGGAGGGTTCTAATAATGGAGTATCTTGATTTGTTTGGGCCACTTTCTTCCCTTTTCTTTTCATATTCCTTTTGTGTCTTTACTTTGAGTACTGTGAACGAAGCATTACCGTTTTTACCCTATAGGCTTATAGTGCCCATGTAGGGCTCTAATACCTCTCTTTTGAGGTGAAGGACAATGTTAACAGATCCCAATATAAACAATATACACTCTAAAAACAAAATATTTGCTATTAAGGCATTTACAGTGTGGTCACAATGTACAGAAATGGTGAATTCAATTATGATCTAAAATATACTCAGTAGGTTTGTAAAAGGGGTTACAGTTTCTGATGGTGGACAAAGAGCCGGGGTGAGGAGTAAGATGATATGCTGAGGATGTTGGAGGTGAGGATACAGAGTTATTGTTTCTTAGGAAGCGTGAAAGAGAAATCTAAAGAGTAGAAAGGAAATAATTTTCGGTAGATAAGTAAGTGGGAAGACAGTAAAGTACATAAAACAAACACTTATATATTAATAAAAATTGAAAATGTCAAAATAGTAGAAATTGGTGGAAAGGAAAAAAAGAAAAAGAAAAGAGTATACAACACAACTGTAATATATATTCAAATGTCCCAGTCCTCAAAATCCTAATTCATGCAAAGTACTTGGTTTCACATATGTTGGGGATGTGAGAATGGGAGAATAGAGAGGAGAAGAAGAAGAAAAAAAATCTTGAAGGAAGAAACAGAGATTGTTTCGGTTGGAGATCAATATCTTACCTGCTTCCCTTCTTATCTATTGTTAGCTGGTATCTCCACACTCCGCATAGTGAAGGTAACCAGGGTGTCACTGTGCCAGGGTAGCGGTTGCTGGGGAGAGGGGGCCATTAGAAACTGGGTACCTGGCCAGCTGGATTTCCAAACTGGGAGTTGCCCCCACTGAAGATAGTGATGAAGGTGACCCAAGATAGAGGCACCTGCTTTTAGGGATGGGTTGTCAGGTCAGGTGGGGAGAGCTGGGCGATGGCATTGGACAATGAGTTCAGAGGAGCTCTGTGGCATGCAGTGTGTGGCTATCCGCTGACTTCAGAGCCTGTGTCAAGTTCTTGGGTGCAGGGAAGCTACTGAGCATAGGGGACTATTTCCTGTGCTACAGAGTCCCAAGATAGTGGCGACTGGGGGAGCCCCATGTTGGTAGATGGGGGTGCACACATGAGTGGCAGCCGGAGTTCCTGTGTGTGGGAAGCTTCCAGGTGTCCTGTGTGGGAGCGGTATCTGTGATTTCTGCTCAGGTGGGTGGCTAAAATTCTGTGCAGGTGCTAATGCCGATGGTCCTGCTTGGGCACCCTGTAGTCCAGCGTGGGCAAGTAGTTGGGAGACCTACTCTGACGCTGAGGCCTGGAGCCATGGATGGGCATGGTGACCATGATTCCTATGCAGGAGCAGGAATAGCACTCCCAGAGAAGCACTCACTACTTGAGTGCCAGGTCACGGAGCTACACAGAATGCTTCCTCCCTCTGGCCTGCCACCTTGGATCGTAAGTACTTATTTATTATAAAATCTTTCTAATAGGTCTGGGTTGCTTTGGGTTAATTTAGGCCTGTTTTCATAAAAACATTCAGTACTTTGTAAAACTTTTTTTATTCAAAGGTAGTAAGACAGTTAAAGATAGATCTTTGGAAAACGTATATATTTAACCTCTTTTTTATTATGAGAATCTTAACTTTGCTTCACTTTTTGTAGATATCATACATAAAAATATGACTCTTGAGAATTTGAGAAAATATTCAGTTAAAGAATCCATATAACCTATGTAACTACATTAGAATAGAAATTGTTACATATTAAATCAACATTATTATGGGGACTTAAATTTCTATTCCATTGCTATCTCTCTACCACATCTACTTATTACTAAAACATTCTGTTCTCTTCATCACTACCATGTATTCTTAGATTTGGTTTTCTATTTAAACCTATCTCTTAGAAAAACTACATTTTCCAAAGGAATTCTTGATACCTAATTCTTCACTTTGGAAAACAGTTTTTCTCCTGCTTAATTCATTTCTTACCATCTCTTTTTCTAATATGTCCTAATACTGTCTCCATCTTAATCCAACCTCCACTTGATACACACATTCTTCATGCAGTTTATGTTTGTTATTTTCAAATAAGTAAATGCCCACATACAATACCAGCTAGTAAAGCTTCCCTTTGGACCAAAAAAGTAATAAAACAACTGTAATTATCCATTCTTAAAATATGGAAGGTAGATGGAATAAGTGCAAATTATCAGGATGGAGAAAGTCATGACCTAAATAACAAAGAGAAATGGACTAACTTAACTCATAGAACCTGAGAGTCTGAGGATTTGAAGTCACTAAGTACTGCAGAATGGAATGAAATAGTGAAGAATGGAAAACAGGGAAGTGATTTAAATGTGTACATTTTGAGCAGTCAATATAAAAATCTTTTACCACCACCACATATCTGCACACAGTAAGTAAAGACAAATTTACTTTCAGATTCAAGAGGCACAATGAATTTTAGATTTAATAAGTATAAATACATACCCACCCAGAAACAACACAGCAAAATAGATCTCAACGAACCAGAAAAGATATTGATAGCTCAGTTGTCTTGGTGGAAATCAAATGACAGACAATGGTAAAAATGCAGAGCATTCATTAAACTAACTGTTAACTTGGGAATATATGTGAAAATAATTGACCAATAATGACAGGAAAATGCAAGACTATTGTAAATAAACAAAAAACCATGCAGGAAACTGGTCAGGAAAATAAATACAGGGTTCTTAGTAGAAGGAAACTTGTTTACAAATACAACAAACAGATTCTGCTGCTATACATGCTGAAGTGCAATGCATGAAGAAAGGGAATAGTCACTTCTGACTCTGTGTATTGACATGCAGGCAATGAGGTGTTCAGAGAGAAAACAGTCTTCATGTGAGACAGCTCTTAAAATACTTGAATGCAATGTGACTTCAGCCAGTTAGATTGGAAGGAGAAGCCACTGGAAGAGGAAAACGCTTGAACAAGCCACTATTATGCACAAGAACCCAGCTTCCTTGTTATCACCATTCCAATTCCTTTGAACAAAGAAACAAAAATTGCTATTTTAGAAACTTAGTTTGTGGTATATGTTTGCTGCGTGGATCTCACTTGAGTACTTATTTCACCAGGTGGTTTGGTGTCCTGATATTTAAATTGAGTTACCTAGAATTTACAAAAGCAAAGAAGGTGATTGGGTTCCTCTTTTCTAATATCTTTAGTGAATTAAGACATCAGACCAAGGAAAATTGCAGTAAATGAAAGCACAGAATTGGTAAATTGATAAAAAATGTAATTAATTAACTAAAATTTGTATGTCAATTTCAAGTTTTTTTATTTATTTATTTATTTACTAATTCATAATGCACAAGTATATCATCTTTTTACATACAACTGCTTGTATACAAAGTATATAAGTACCATTCAGATCTTTAATCATGCATTTAGGATAGTGATATCCGTCTCATTCAACCACCATTTTTTTTTTTTGAGAAACTAGATATTAAAGATTTGAGGAATATTTTGTTTACATAAAAACGGTAATAAAATATCCAGGAGACTATAACCAAGATATATTCTAAAACACATTTTAACTAATATGAAGTTATAAGTTTAGGCATACTACTTTATATATATTTTTGTGTGTGTTGTGTGTGTGTGTGTGTGTGTGTGTGTGTGGTACAGGGGATTGAACTCAGGGGCACTCAACCACTGGGCCACATCCCCACCCCTTTTTTGTATTTTATTAGAGACAGGGTCTCACTGAGTTGCTAAGTGCCTCACCATGGCTGAGGATGGCTTTGAACTCTTGATCCTCCTGTCTCAGGCTCCCAAGTGCTGGGATTACAGGCATGCGCCACCGTGCCCAGCCTACTTTATATTCTTTTCACAATCGTGCGAATAACAAACTCTATGCATTATTTGTCACTTGCTTGTGCAAATTACTTAACCTCTCACATCATGAAATTCCACTCTAAATTGGGAATTTCAAAAATGTTTTATAATGCTTTAATGAGTTTGAAAATAATAACATATATGAAACATAATTGTAGGTAGTTAAATGTTCTACAAATGCAATTTCCATTGCTCATACCTTTAAAATTTGGTAGGGGTAATGCAATAAGGGTGATGAAAATATAATTTAATTTGCTTCCCTTATTTATTCTCTGACATTTATCTATTCACCATGACAATTGATTCTTGTTTTATTGTTTTTAAGGGATTTTGATATTAATTTTAAAACAAAAATTTTAAACCCTATGGTCTATAACTCTGTAGTAAATGCAAAATATATATGTAAATATATTTACTATAGCAGTTGCACGAATATAACTTCTCTTCAAAATACCCCACAATAAATCTAAAATAAATGCAAATGACAAATTTAATAAGAAGAACCATATGGTCTGAAAAATATATCTAGTTGTGCACTGCTGAAAATCATTTAGAACTGTATTTCAGGGAATTGTACCATATTGTATAGAATCTTTTCCCAATTCAGAGGATAATATAAACAATTGTGAATTGTGAATCCACACTCTGATTTTTCCCCTTTATTATCACACCTTTTAAAGAAATAAAGCTGTAAAACATTATGTCTAAGCATTCCTCTGACCTATGTATTATTGTAAAATTTCTAAGAGCTTAGATTTGCTTTATTGATCATTGAATAGTTCAATTTCAAACGCATATTACATATATATATTTTATATTTGTATGTATATATGTGTATATACATACACACACACATATATATATATATATATAATGGATATATATTTTACAATATGTAAACAGGTCATAAAAGGATTAAGGCTGCTTACACAACATTTCAAATGTTTATATAGTGTCTGTCACGCTTCTGTACTTGGTCCACACTAAGACTAGTGGGTCAATGTTATTCTGATGATTAAATCTTGCTTGCTATCATGTAAGTTACTAAATATTAGGAAGTAAATTGTTTGATGTTCACTATTTTTTAGAAGATAGGACCTTGTCCTAGAAGAAATGAATTCTTAAATCCTTTTTCTTCATAAAAACTTGATTACTAATGAGTTATGTCATTATTGTGGTAGAGGAGAAGGTAAAACATGAATAGAATTTTTTATTTTAAGAACAAGCATGATATGCCCTACTTCAAAGAAACACTTTGTTATGGAAATTTGAAAACTCATGAACATATCATTCGAACTGTATTTTGTAATTAAACTGAAGTGAAGCACATTTTTCTTTAATCTATTTGTGTTTTCCAGAAGGAGTAACTTGCAGCATATTTATATGTTTGAAAACTACCTTTCAGCTAGCTCTTTTAGTAATTTCATTTAATCTTTTCTCTCAAGTGAGTTAACAGACTCCTACATCACATATTATGTTAATAAATATCACAAAAATATCATTATAACAAAATTGATATGTATGCTATAATCTTAATGATTTGAGGCTGCCTTTTTTGTTATGCTAATTTAAATGCTGCCTGGATCAACTTTAATTTTAATGGGAAATTTGCTTTCATGGATGCAGAAGCTATATTTTAATCCCTCACAATCAAACTGAGAAAACATTACTCATATTACATCTTTCTCTATTTTTTAAATTCTTGATTATTGTCTTTTCTACCAATTAATGAGCTTATTAATTTCAGATTTCTTATGAAATTAGCATATTGTTTCACAAATAATCAGCCATGAATATCTCTGAATGATGGAAAAGCAAAGAAAGAAAGATGGAGAGGATTGAAGACCAGGCATGAGATTTCATGCATCTATGAGAAATTTCATTGAAGGACATGAGTACACAAGTGACAAAATTAACGGAAGTACACATTTTGTGTTTTGTTTAACTTCTGATCTCTTTCACCATTAGAACACAGTGATTTGTACATAATGGACACCCCATTACTTTTGTTTCTTTTAATTGAATGTACATTGCTTTTCTGTTAGACATTATGAGAGAATAATCTCCATTTCGACAATATTTCAAGAGCATCATTTTCAGTGCTAGGAAAGTTTGGTTGGCCCTTTAAAATGCATTGATAAAGGCATTTTTATTTATTTATACACTAACCATACATTTTTAAATTACTTGACAATTGGATGAAGTCAACTTCATTTGAGGAAATTTCCAAAAATTAAAACTTTGATATTAGTAAAGTTTCTTTAAACAATAATGATATTCTTTGTTGTAAATCATAACAAAGATTGGAGATGTAGCATAATGGTAAAGCTATTGCATAGTATGTGTGAGGTACTGGGTTTAGTCACAAGTACCATAAAAAAATAAACAAAATAACATCAATGGGAGAAGTACAATTGTGAAAAAGAATCATTCTAAAATAATGAAAAAAATGTGTATTGCTATAAAGACAATACAAATATAGTGATATAATTAAGTGTAGGTCATTCTTGAATACTGAAAATAAAGTGATAAAAACTCTTTGCCAGCCGGGCGCGGTGGCACACGCCTGTAATCCCAGCACTTGGGAGGCTGAAGCAGGAGGATCGCGAGTTCAAAGTCAGCCTCAGCAATGGTGAGGCACTTGGCAACTCAGTGAGACCCTGTTTCTAATAAAATACAAAAATGGGACTGGGAATGTGGCCCAGTGGTCAAGTGCCCCTGAGTTCAATCCACGGCACCAAAAAAAAAAAAAAAAAAGAAAAAGAAAATACTCTTTGCCATCACACACAAATACACACAAACCCTATCATGTTTAATTGTGAATGAGAAATAGGTTATATGGAAAGAAAGTTGAAATTTTTGAAAACATTCAAAAATTTATATTTTTAACTTTTTAAATATGTACTTATTTATATATATATTGAATGGAATACATATATGCATATTGGGTACACATATGTGTACATCAGTATAATACATGCACACTTATGTATTCGGGTATATACCCCTTAGGATGTAAATTTCTCAAGACATTATAGGTTGTTTATCATTAGCTCTAGGACTGTTAAGCCTTACTATTTGAATTACATACACACACATGAGAAAATTACGGTGCATTTTGTAGATGCACCAATGTGACAGTTACAATAACATATTACATAGTAGTAAGCACAACTCTGGAGTTCAATTCTTTGGGCTAGAATCCTACCTTTACTACTTATTATTCATGTGACTTTGCATAAGGTATTGTGAGCTTCAGCTTCCTTACCTTTGCTGTTAGTCATCTTTTTGTTACTCTAATAAAATACCTGAAACAACCCATTTAATAAGGGAAAATATTTATTTGGGCTTGTGATTCCATGGCATAACAGTACATCATGGCAGAAGCAGGTAGTAGAAGAGCTTTGTTTACCACACAGCAGCTAGGAAGAAAACATACAAGAATGGGTTAGTACTTATACAATAGCACACCCTTAGTGACCTAACTTCCTCCCACTAGGTCCCACTTTTCAAAGGTTCCACAACATCCCAATAGGGCCCCAGACTGCTGACCAAACCTTTAATACATGGACCTTTGAGGTCATCCCACATCCAAACTATACCACCTGCATAATGAAGATAATTATAGCACCAATTCACTATTTATTAATTGCTAATTTTTCATTCTAACTATGATATCAATGCACTGACTCACTCTAAACAATTCAGATGTAAATATATTTTGAACTTTTAGAGCTGTCAGTAAAGAAACAGAGGTATGAAACCAGGATCTCAATTACATATATTCCCTCAGAAATTAGACTTTTCAAAACACACTTCATATTTCTTTTCTCAATAATTTGTGCCAGATAAATTTTGGGCTGTAATGCATTCTTGTGTAGTACCTACATGTTTCAAGTTTTGCCTGTTTATTTATGTGACTTGACAGAAAGCAGCAGTGCATCTCTTGAGTCCCCAAGGACAAAGATTCTTCCTACACAAGTTTCCTTGTTGCCTTCCTTCAGCTAGGGCATAACTAAAGCACATTTCCCAGGTTGACCTCCTTTAAAAAGAATAGAGTATTGCATGTGAGCATAGGACAGAAAATATATTCTTCTAAATCTCTTTTTCCCATCTGTAAAGTGCTGACAAATAGAAATCCTCAGAGAATTTTTTTAAAACAGACCACAGATTATATTTTGCCTTCTATTTTTTTTTTTTTTTTTTTTTTTTGGTCGTACCGGGGATTGAACTCAGGGGCACTCGACCACTGGGCCACATCCCCAGCCCTTTTTTGTATTTTATTTAGAGACAGGGTCTCACTGAGTTGCTAAGTGCCTCGCCATTGCTGAGGCTGGCTTTGAACTCGCGATTCTCCTGTCTCAGCCTCCCAAAGTGGTGGGATTACAGGCGTGCGCCACCGTGCCCGGCTTTGCCTTATATTTTTAAAATCACATTCTCCTAAGTTCTAACGCTATCTAGAGACAACTTTTAATTAATGACTAAATGTGTTGTTTTTCTGCTTCTTAAGATACAAAATGGTAAAAGTTTATTCACTTCATTATTATTTTTAAATGTAAATTTGAAATGCATGTCAAATCTATTTCAACTAAATGTATAATCGTGTGTGTGTGTGTGTGTGTGTGTGTGTATACTCATGTGTGTATATGGGCATACATATATGTAGGTGTTTATATGT
Organism: Tamias sibiricus; assembly: GCA_025594165.1. NCBI lineage: Eukaryota > Metazoa > Chordata > Mammalia > Rodentia > Sciuridae > Tamias > Tamias sibiricus. Next base: position 102,013,311 of record CM046663.1, on the reverse strand, counting down.
ATGTATAATCTTTCTATCACTATTTATTGGAAGCCCTGCCTCTTTTAATTTCATAAAAGGTTATTAAAATTCATAAATTGTATACAGTTTCCATAACTTAACTAATGGCATGCAGTTGATTGTAGCAATTCAAATATTCAACATGACTTTATAAGATCAAATCACATGAATTGCAAATTTTTAGGCCAAAAGTTCTAATACCTGTAATTTCATATGGTTTAGCCAAATATCTGGGTACTTTATTTTAGTTAAAGCCCCTTTATGGAAGTTGATGTCGAGGCAAGATCTAAGAACTCCATTTCAATCCCCTTCTCATAATTCTTTTCCACTTTCAAAGTACTTTGTTCCCTCTTCCTCAATCCTCGGGCTTCAAGAAATCCAGACATATAAAGTATTTCTACAGCTTTCTTATTAGGAGCCTTTTAGAACAGTTTCTATCAATTTTAATTAGGCAATGGGGAGCAGGTAGAGAGTTGTGGAAACATTCATAGGGAGAAAAAACTTACATTTTCATCATTTATAACCAAACTGGTCACCAAAGTGATTTGAGTTAACCAAAAGAAGCAGCATCCTCTTACGTGGAATCACTCTAGATGATCAATATCAGGCTATATTAACAGCATTTGCCCAATCACATTATGACTAAGAATTGTGTTAACATGAACTACTGATGTATAATAGGATTTAGTGAGAAAACAATAAGCTGAGATGGGTTCAGGGATAGAAATTAAATTCCTCAAGAGTGACCCTTGGTTACTCTTCCTATTCATGCCCAGTTATTCTGCGAACACTGGGGTTTATTTTCAGAACATATGCTTTGCTGAGTTTGACTCCCCCTGGCTTTATTTCTTATAGAATCATGAGACACTTGCCAATTACATGGTTCATTCTTTGATAACTATTTAGTAGGATCTATAAAAAATATCTTGTTCATGACTAATTTCTCACTTCATTAATCAATCTTCATATAATTTTAACTTTGATACAGAACTGACTGAACCATCATGCGGTTCAGAAATAACTAGATCAGTCTAGGAACTGTCTGATGACTATTGTTTTCTTCTGGCAAAATCCACACCACATAAAGTTCTCCATTTCACTAATTTCTAAGTGTACAGTTCAGTTGTACTCAGCACATTCATGGTGTTTTGGAATCATCATCATTGTTTAAGGACGTTTTTATTACCCCAAAGGAAACTCTGTACCCAATTAACAATCACTCCAATCCCATCTCCTTTACCCCAAGCCCTGACAACCACCAATCTGCCATTTCTATGTATTTCCTTATTTCTATATTTCATATGAATGTAATCATGTAGTATATGACCTTTAGTTTCTGACTTCTTTCAAGTAGTGTAATATTTTCAATGTTCTTTCACATTATAATGTGTATCAATACTTAATTACTTTTATGCTGAATAATATTCAATTATATTGATACACTACATTTTGTTTATCCTTTAGTCTTTTGATAAATATTTCAGTTGTTTGTTATTCCTTTAGTCTTTTTGATCATTCTATGATGAGAAGTGTCTAAAGTACGAGTTGTAATAAAATTAGCCTACAATTTTAAACAGGTTTGATCAAGTATTACTATTTATACTACTTCAGTTTTAACATATATTTAAGTAGGCTCTTTATTGGTAGCATTTTGTTTCTCCTAGTGAACCAGGCTAAAACTAGTCTGGGGAGCTCAATTAATAATGCTCAGAATATGAACTGGCTTGTTGTATCTTGATTCTACAATAAAGTAGCTGTGTAATTTAGGATCAGACACTCAAACTTTTGGAATCTTATTTTTATAATCACAAGTGAGAATAATAGAATCAATTTCAAGGAATTTTGTGAAGATCAGATTAAATTATAAATGTTACTGCATATGCTAAAAAATTTAATACCTGTTAGATATTAGATAAAATCATTATCATCGTTATTATATTTTGAGGGGGGGAAATAATCAATAGCAAAATTGTGTTGATTGGGTTAAGTTGCTAGCTATTCAATGAAATAAACTATTTTTAGTTATCAAATACTTGCTTTAAAATTCATGTAGTTATTCATAAGTTGCTGCTGAATAACTTTTTGAAAATAGATTTTTCATGAATTTTGTTACATCCTGAACTCTTTATTATAATACCCATAATTTGGGACTATTAATACATGTATTTTGGCAATATCACTTAGGATTTCACCAAAATCCTAGAAAATTTCATATATATTTGCAAGTGATAAGCCTGAGTTTCAGTTGTCACCAGATTATAATTAATTAATTATTTCCTTTTTCTGAAATTCCTGCCATCTGATTACTACCTATATAAATAATATTCCTTCTTCAATGTTTATCTCAAATGAAAAATGTTTCAATGTTGTTGGATCCATACATTTGATATAAATACACTGTCATTTTAGAAGTTGTATTGCTTTGAAGTTATGCTACATAAAAGCTAGGTTTAATTATAATTTTCTATATATTGCATAGGCTCTCCCCAATGCTCTTCAAAATCTTACACCATAGGATTGTGTCTCTGTTGCCTGTAGCATTTGAATAATGATGTTGAAGATATGAAGAGTACCACAATGTCCAATATTATTATGGATTTGTGTCTTATTACTAAACATACCCTATATGTAATTGCTGTGTATTTACTTTTTAATTTTTTTGAAATAGCTTTGAGGTAAGGAGAGTATCATTTGTGTATTAAAGAGCATGGGCAAATTAATTAATATGTAAAAAAGAAAAAGAAAAAAAAAAAAAACCTCCAGAATTTGGTGGTTAGTCCCAACAGTGTTATTTCTCATGATCCTGCAAGAATAATGAAGAATACTATATTAACACAAAAGATATTTCTTAGAGTTAAACTAAGCATCCAAAGAAACTTGTTTGATTTTGTTTTAAATCTTTTAGTTATCAAGCCTCCTGGCATTCTGATTTGTTATAGGATATACATACAACTCAGAAACTTTAATCAGTGTTGGCTTGGCAGATACTATCTTGTGTATTACTAAATGGTAACATAATAATAGTTTTCAGGATATAAAAAGTCAATTCCCAGTGGTAATGTAAGTACATCTTTATAGAATTTTACAAGATAAAGAAATTTATCAGAATTTGGCAAGGAATAGTATTGGGTAAACTGGGTAAGGACAAGGATATTCATCATAGTGTCAATATATGATATTGTAATTGCACAAATGCTTGGTCTGCTAGCTACATAAAGGAAGCCAGTTAGTCCAGAGGCAAGGCAGTGATAGAAAAAGAACTTTATTGCAATGAGTTAGGTGATAAGAAAATGGTTGGACCATTGCCTGAATGGACCACTTTAGCTAAGACCACAACCAAAGAGATTATCTAGGAAATTTAAGGAAGTGTAGTTTTAGCTAAAGATAGATGTATGCCATGTAATAATTAATAATGCAATGGTCCATTTCTTTGATACCTATTCTGATGTCATCTGAAGGTCACTATAGACTGGGCTTTGTAAATAAAAAGGAAAATTACTGATTAGGAAGTTTTGAAATAAATGTTTCTTTTGTTCTTTTTACCTGGAATACTTGACTCTAGTAGTTAATATCTTAATCATTTAGGTATTGTGAATTTTGTGGTATTTATAATGCCATGCAAAGGTAAAAAAAAATAGTTGGCAAAGGATAAATTGACTCACTAGGTACCTTCAGTAATGCAAGGACAAAAGGATTCTAACAAGTGAACCACATATCTATAAAGGACTATGTTGATAGCAGTAGAGGAGGAATTGGAGATTTTAGTAACTTTGGTAACTTTTACAAGAGGAAATATATATCTAAAGAATTTGACGTTTTTGTTTAATAAATTCTATGAATTTAATTTATGTTGCTCATTGAGTAGAAACAAAATGTACATTTATTTTTCTTTATGACTTCCAAACTCTAATTTGAATGTGTTAAAAATAATTATTTATTTTTGAAACTTTAATGAACATGTTTCAAAATGGCCTAAATAGACTTGGGTTACAATAGAAGATGTAGGCTTCATTTCATATTTTAAGAAAACTTACTTGGTTTCTACAAGGAACAAAATTCTCACTCATTTGAATACTCTAGCTGTTTATTCTGGAAAAGCAAATTCGGAACCTTTATAATATACCATAGTAGAATTTTTAAATATGTATAAATTGCCTAAATTGTATATTAGAATAATTCTGCCAAAATGAAAAATCAATTTGAAATTTATTTAGATAAATTTAATAGAAAACTCTCAATGGAAACAAATGTAGAGAAGCACATCCAAGAAAATATCAAGAATATCAGACACAATGAGACTAATTGGTGAGGTTGATAACATTTATATTAAATCAAAACCAATGATAAATTGGAAAAGTGGAGTTAATTATCCATATATTTAAACCAAAATAAGCAGCCCAAATGTGATTCAAAATACAAAGTACTGAAGAAAAGAAGAAAATGCAGATATAATAATTTTCTTTGTTTAGGGGAAATAATTTGATGTCAACTCAATAACATGAAATATAAATTAGAATAAGGAATGTTCTGCCTAGTAATATTTTTAAGGGAAAAAAAAAAAACCCAAAAGACAGAGTATATCTCTCTATCTTCATTAACTAAACTGAAAGTATATCAAGAAAAACTAGATGTAGATAAATGCAAATGTTACCCTTAGAGCATGCTAATTTGTTTTTTGAGCACATAATGTCCTTTTTGAAATGGATTGCCTGTTGGTATTAAAGTTTCAAAGCCATAATGTATTGCTACCAATCATTACCCATTTAGAGGGTAAGCGGAGCAATTACAGATGTTCACAACATTAAATATAGTACAAAATATGTCACAATTGTTGAGGATGCAGTTTTCTACACTTTATCTATTGAACTCTGTAATTCTGCACTTGTATATATATCATTAATGAAAATTCATCTTAGGCACTTATTACATTATAAAGTATTTTTAAATGGGTTAAAAATATAACTCTTTTGTATCCCAGTTTTTCTTTTGAATTTTAGAAACAAGTCTACCCTCTTTTCCAAGGGAGATCATCAAAGAGTTTGAAGTCAGTTACCATGTATTTTGGTAATATCTTTTTCAAGTCTTTCTCCCAATTTTAAGTACAAGTTCTTCATATGACACTGCTATCGCCATACCCAATCATTTCTGAATGCTTCTTTTGCCCCTTAAAAATGTTGTCTTTCTTTTAAGTAGTAACATTCAAGTCATACTATTCTGTCCCTTATTAGTTATCAGACCATTGGCAGTTATTTAAGCTTTCTATGTTTGTTTCCTCACCTGTAGAATGGAGATAATATATCTATCTAAGGTGGGCACTATATGTAAAAATTAAATTAATTTTGTTATAGTATTTAAAAGCCTAATTTTCCCTATTCTCTTTCAGTTCTTAGATGGAATGTTCCATAACAAAGATTAACACAAGAAAAATGAATAGAAGTGTATCTCACATTAATACCTGGCAGAAAGCTCACAATGAGCAAATCTCAAAAAGGTGGCTTTAAATTCAGGCTTACCTGAAGCAAAAAGATAAGGGTGTTCATGAAGACATAATGATAGTGTTTTCAGAACAGGTAAATGAGGTGTGTTAGTCAGCTTTCTGTCATTGTGACAAAATACCTGAATAAACAAATAAACAAACAAACAAACAAAAACTTACAAAAGAAAAGGTTTATTCTGGCTCATGGTTTTAGAAGTTTTAGTTCACGATCAGTTAGCTGCATAGCTTTGGATAGGAGAGGCAGAATATGATGGCAATGGAATGTGTGGTGAAAAGAATGCTCACCTCATGGCAGCCAATAAACAGAGAGAAATCATCCAGGAAAGGGTCAGGGACAGGTACCCTTCTGTAGCATGCACCCAGTGACCAACTTCCTTGAACTGGGTCCTATGTCCTGTAGATTTTATCACCTCCCAATATTCCATTCAATTATGAACCTGTAAATGGATTAACCCATTGAAGAAATCAGAGCTCTTATGATTCAATAATTTCCCCCAAATCACACCTATGAATGTTGCTTCTTTGGAGACCAAGTCAACATTTCACAACCAAACCATAATTTTCTGCTCCTGACACTCAAATGCTCATACCCATCACAATGCAAAACCATTCAGTCCATCTCCAAGAATACCCAGAATCTCAGCATTTCTAGCATTGCTCAAAAGTCAAATTCCAAAGTTTTCTCTGATATTCAAGGGAATTCCTAGTTTTGAGCCCACTGAAAATCAAAAAAACAAGTAATATACTTCCAAAGTACAATGGCATGGAGTAAACATTCCCAAGCCAAAATGGGGGTATAGAAGATTACTAACAAGGATCAGATCAAAGCAAAAATGAAATTCAGCAGGGCAAACATTAAATTCCCTAGCTTCATGTCTGCCATAGGGGCACTGTGGTGTTGGGGTTAGGGAAGGAACAAGGAAAGGTCAGAGGGGCCATGGTTCGGAGGCAGCCTCTTAGGCCCTTTTATATTTATTACTTTAAAGTGCTCAGTATGCTGAAATGCCATACTTCAGGATACTATTTTCTGAGCCCTGACACTGTATATTGCATCTACCTCTATTTACTTCAAATGATTGTTCACCTTAGTAGATTTGGTTGCAACATGACTTTAACATTTAATGCATTTAAGTTTTAAAAATGTATTTTGTCATCCAGATACATTCATATATATGATTAATGTGCTTTCTAAAGTTCCATTCAGCTCTTATGTAAAAAGGTTAAGTAGTACAGGGTTAAGGAGATAAATTGAATGTCTTTAAGAGGATTCCCCACAACTTAAAACTACACATATCTTAGATTATTTTAGATACTCTCCTTCTCATAATAATTATTTCTAAAAGTCTAATTTTAGTCAAGATGTGCCTGAATAATTATTATGTTTCTGTAAGAATGTATCAAATATATTTATGATAAATATACTTTTAAGAATTCCCTATACATAAGGACCATTGCACATTCTCTTACTCTTAAGATGTAACAGAGTTCAATGTGTTATAGTATACTCAACATAATTTTTCAAGTTCCCAGTAAATATTTTTTCTGAAGAGCAATTTGATGTTCTTTAAGCAAACATTTTATAACTAATCTTGAGGTTTATTTCAATAGTATATCTAATATTGGGGCTTTTCTCTTTGAAAGTGATATTTTACCTTTCTTAGTCTTCTAACAATTTTATTATAATTCATTCAATGTCAAAATTAGTGACTCAGTGAACTCTCTGAGCATAATTTTCTCACAAATTTGAAAAAAAAAAAAAATTGGCTGGGAGAGTTCTCAGTTCACAGCAACCACGTGTTTTGATATACTTTTAGACTTTCACTGTGTTTTAGGGATGGAAATAACAGTTGGGGGCATGCAGAACTATTATAGACATCATACTTCAACTTAAGAACAAAAAAATTCTGGAAAACTTTTTTTTGTGGGGAGAAGTTTAATGTATTTATTTATTCTAATTTGTTATACATGACAGCAGAATGCATTTCAAGTCATTGGAAAACTTGATTTAAAAAACCCTCAAGTAACAACAGAACTAATTTTGGTCATTTAGGATTTCATTGTATGCTAATTTCTAATTGCCAGAAATATAAACGTGATTCACTATATATCCTTATTTTTTTCATACATATTTTTTCTTTTTATGCTCTGAACAGTATTTTCCCAGCCATTCTTAACTTTCAGTTCAATTATCCCAGAGATACCATATGATGTATCATATCTCATATACTGTTTATTACATTATTCTTTTTTAGACTTCTCTTTCCCTCCCTCTCTTCCTTTCCTCCCTCTCCCTCTTCCACCCTTTCTCCATGCCCTCAACTGACTTATTGACTTTTAGTCATCTTTAATGTTTATTTCATAAGTTGCTTCCTCTGGGAAGCCCTGTCCAACAGTGTAATAAGCAGAGGAGACTTAAACCTGTCTCCACCTGAGGGTGTAACCCACCCTTAAACCATCTTCACCTGAGGGCCTATTAACCCTGTGCTTTATAAACCCTGCCCTTGCTATGAGCAGGCGCCATTTTCTATCACCCTGCTTTATGCGGGTAGTAGTTGGTGGCCTCTGCTGGAATAAAGGCTTCTTTGGCTGTTACATGAGTGGTTTGTGATTCTTTTTTCCTGCAAATTGCATACAACCTTTGGAGGCCCCTAGTGAGATTCTTTATTCTCCTTGCCCTCCTGCCCCAATTTGCAGGTAGAAAATGGTGCCTGCTAGTAGCAAGGGCAGGGTTTATAAAGCACAGTGTTAACAGGCCCTCAGTTGAAGATGGTTTAAGGGTGGGTTACACCCTCAGGTGGAGATGGGTTTAAGTCGCCTTGCCTCTGCTTATTACAATAGCACCACCTCCCATCTCTCCATTCAACTTACCTCTGTTACGTGTCACTGCTTGCAACTTCCACAGCTGTCTGGATGGTTCATACATCTATAAGTCCACAAGTTACTACTAACAATAAGAAAAATAATGTTATTTACTGTGTTTATTATGTGCCACCTACTCTTTTAGCTATTCTTAATATCTCTGAAAGTTTTACAAATTAGGTAACTGAAACACAGGCTTGCAGAATTTATGTGATATCATAGAAAGCTATGAAGGAGTAACCTTAAGAATGTTCTGCTCTTGGTGCCTAATGACTAAATTAATGTCTTTAAAATTCTAAAATGATAAGTATTGTACCTTATGTACTTATTTTCTGAATAAAAGATACACACCAAATGAAAATATCATGGTAACATTCCTAATTTACATGTGAAAAATTAGTATGCCCAGATGAAAATGTTCAGTACATGAAGGTACTCAAAATATGTTTTGATAGAATTAGTCATCTTTTAAGAGGTGGCCAAAAGGAAAACTTGTGCCTCAGTGGATTCACATTTTGCTTGACTTGTGAGGTCAGACCTGAAGTTTCCCTTGACCTTATTTATGACACTGCATGGCGTCCGTCTCCTCCTGCAAATTTCGCTAACACTGCACACATTTACATATTTTATGAAAATTCAGCAATTTGCAAATCTTTTATGAAAATAAGAAATATGATTCACTTAAAACAAATAAAAACACAAAAAAAGACCTCTTAAATTCACATTTACTTATATGTATTAACTCTTGGGAGGTACTGAGTACTGAATTTAAGTGTGCTTTACCACTGAGCTTTATTCCCAAATGTTTTTAATTGTTTTGAATTTTTGAGACAAGATCTCATTAAATTGTTTAGGGCCTCAAAAAGTTGCTGAGGCTAACCTGCAACTTCCAAGCCTCTCGCAAGTCTCTCGCTGAGTCACTGGGATTATGGTTGTATGTCACTATGCCTAACAAAGAGTACATTATTAACTTTAGCATTTGTAGGACTCTTTATTAGTTGGTAAGAATAAAACTAACATTTAGCATTCTGAACTTTTTATCTGAGCCAAGTGTCCATCTACTTGACACTTGAAAGCTAACTCTTGGAAGATCAGAGTTGATGAGAAGGAAATAATGTTTATTCAAGGGTCAGCCTTCTTTGAAGAAGTGGTGAGTTGTCTCCCCACGCCAAAAAAGGACCATCTTAAGAAGCTCAGCTATCCAAAAGGACTTCTATAGGGAGTCAAAGGAAGTGCAAGGGGGAATGGGCAATAAGGCTCAGCAGGGTCCTCATTACCCAAGGCAAGTGTGTTATTCCCCTTATCCAGAATATAAGAATTGACCTTGGCCTCCCAAAATATATTACTTTTCTCCAAGTTAAACCTAACAGCAATTGGTAGGTTTTGTGTTGATGCACCTGCACCGGACTAAAAAGTAGAGAGGGGCTCTTTCACATTCTGATGTTATCTGAAGGTCACCAGACTGTCTGGAGTCTATAAATCTAGAGAAACATTATTCATCAGTTAACATCTAATCATTTGGGTGCAGCTTCTTTAGAATTTAGAATGCCAAACAAAGAAAGGGGAAGTAACTAGGAAAAACAAACTCCTAAGTTGGCAGCCACCTTAGCCAATTCAATTCTCTGAAGAATTTTGAGTGAAGTATGCATTTGTATTTCTGAGTTCAACAAATGATTTTATTAGGAACAAAAGATCAGGGGATTTCAATGTTATGAAAGAAAAAGGGTGGATGGGAACATTTTTAGGCACCCTTTAAATATTATTTTTGTAGCTTTTACATTTATACACATATCCATACATATACATTTATGTAACATATACATATACATATTTACCATTAAGATATTTTTAATATTTGCAGCATAAAATATCAATATAAATGAAACTGTCTTAGTGAATTGTGTATTACTCATTAGGTGGATTGTGCTGAGTTTTGTCAAATGCTTTTAAATTATATATATAGACACACACACACACACACACACACACACACATATATATATATATATTTTTTTTTTTTTTTTTTTTTTTTTCTGGTACAGGAGATCAAACCCAGGGGCACTTTATACTTGCCCTTTTTTTATTTTTTAGTTTAGAGACAGGATCTCACTAAGTTGCCCAGGCTGGCCTAGAACTTGTAATACTGCACCCAGGAACATGTATGAGCTTGTCAAGAAAGAAGAGATATCTCTGGAGAAGAGTCCAGAGAGGTGCTTGAGAGGAGGGGGAATTTGACTCAAGACCTAACTACACTTGGCATACATGACAGAAAGGCATTTCGGCATGTGCCAGACAAAGGCATACATAGAAGGATTTTTTTTTTTTTTTTTTTTTTTTTTTTTTTTTTTTTTTTTTAGGGAGAATGTGGGCTATTTCCAGAGTAAGAAACCTCTCCTTGGGTTAGGGTCCAGTATTTATGGAGTGGCAGTAGTTAGGGGTGGAACAAGAGGTGGAGCCAGTGTGAAGCTGCACAGTCCTGTTCTGGCTTTCCCCCATTTGTGCATTTCCCTCATTATACAAGGCAAGTGCCAAAGACAAGTCCCTGAAGGGTTGTAATTGTTCCTGAGCATTTCCTGCATCTCAATGACTCATGGATGTTTCCTTCCAGACTCAGTAAATCTACTTATCTTAAATCCTTATCTCAATCTTAATTGAAAGATATTTGTTTTAGTCTCCTAGGTTATGCCATTATCTCTTTGTTACTTTCAAGTGTGTGTGAGGATGTGTGAAATTTAGGAATTTCCCCAGTTATTATCAGTTCTTCTATTTGCTTTATGTTTCTGGTTTAGAAAATAAGTGCAAAATGACACAGTTATTTAAGTACTTGAAAATTTGGTAAACGTTTTTGATTTTAGATTTTTAGATATATTAGTTTGTCACTAGGAATTTTTATTTTCTTCTTATAAATAGATAGACAGGTTTATATTTCTGTATTTCTCTGTGTGTGTGTATGTGTACTTTTACCCGTTTGGGCTATTTATTCTATGAAAGAAATTGCTTCTTTATTTCAGAGATAACTTGGCAATCTAAGGATAGTCATTCCCTTAGATAATTGTAACTGTCATGATGTCAGTAGAACTTACATTTCTTTCCTTCCCATGAGACAAGGCATATACATTCCTTTTAAATTAGTCCTAATTCTGTCACCTCTGCAGTCTGCTTATGTAAGCAATAAGGAAGGTTGGCCAGTCACCCTTGTTTTCTACACTCACATTGAGCCAATTCTAAAACTACTTCCAGAAGACATTGGCACATACTGAAATTGAAGGATAAAATAAAAATTTCAAAGTCTTCAAGACCTAACTACACAAAAAAGATGTTGATTCTGCCACAAGCAAAGATGCAAATTAAAACACCCTTCGGTTACAGATATGTATAGATTTATCCAACCTAAACCAACTTTAATCCTTAACATTTTATATAAGCACATCATGTGAAAGATTTCAAGGAATGGAAACTAATTTTCCATATCTATAAATATGATGCTAATTAAATGTAGCCTTAAATATATATTCTTGATATGTATATATAAGAACTTCTCTGTTAATTTGCTTATAAAGAATTGTTCATATTCTTGTAATCTTAACAAATTAGCTGTTTTCATTATTTTGCATTCTTTTCCAATTCTTATTTACATGCACACATACTTTCACATAAAATTATAGATTCATCCTTGTGATAGGTACATTCTTACTTTATTAATAAAAACATTTTCTATGCATCTATAAAGTATTCACATTTATAATATTATTTAATGAATAATATTTTCTTATGAATTGCTGAAATTTAATTTTTATTGTTTTCAAATATTCCAAAGTTAATACCACATATTTTTATTCTCTGCAAACAATTACAAGGACTATATTTATTAGGTGGAAACATATTAGTACTTGAAAAAAATTTAGAAAAATTTGATTAGCATGCATGTTTATTTTATGTATTCATGGGATTCAGTATGACATTTAAACACATGTATACAGCATACAGTGATCAAATCCAGCATCCCTTTATCCAAACTCTGTTTCCCCCTCAAATTTCTATTATTCTACATTGAGATTGGCTTTTTTTTTTTTTACACTAACACATATGAAAGAGAACACACAATACTTATCTTTATGAGTCTGGCTTATATTTATATTAAAATGGCTTTGTAAATGATAGTATTGTGACTTGAGATTTCACAAAGTCATAAAATTTTTAATTTGCTGTATCTTGAGGTACTATGCCTGAATAGCTTAAAATAACATAAGAAGGCGGGGTATGGTGGCACTATTCTGTAATCCCAGTGGCTCCAGAGGCTGAGGCTGGAGGATCCAGAGTTAAAAGCCAGCCTCAGCAAAAGCGAGGGGCTAAGCAACTCAGTGAGACCCTGTCTCTAAATAAAATACAAAAATAGGGCTGGGGATGTGGCTCAGTGGCTGAGTGCCCCTGAGTTCAATTCCCAGTACTCTGCCCAACCCCAAAAAATTAGCATAAGAAGATTTTCCATCCCTGAATCCCTGTAGGAATTGGGTGTGAAAATGTTTCTAAGAGTCTTGAGATTAAAGCAGTACCTCAAAAGGCCTATAAAATTCTATCCCATGATTATGGTTTTCACATGTAGTTAGTGGTATCAGAGAACTAGCAGTGTCATGAATAAGTGAGGGGCAGGATATGATTAATTGTATAGATACAATACATGTTTGTAAGAAGAACTTTTACAGTTTCTTAATTATTCTAGACAAGATAATTTAATAAGAAGTTACATTTAGAAAACTATACTAACCTGAAAATTTAGGTTTATATAACTGAAGGGCATATTAATTTCTTAGCCTTAGTTGTCTTTTTATTACACATTAATTTACAACATGTTTGCTATGTGACAACACAATTTTGAATTATAAGAATATACTGATTAATTTGAAGTATGAATTTACATTCTAGTAAGTGAAACATGAATAGGAATTTCTGTGTCTTACCAAAATATATTAACCTTCAGCAATTTTTATTAACTGATAATTTCCCTGATGATTTCATGGAATGATATGAAAGTTTTTATATTGTATTCTTGTTAGTGCATTGGTGCTACTATAACAAAATATTTTAGATTGAAAAATTATAAGAACGAGAAATTTATTTCTCACATTTCTGGAAGTTAGAGGTTCAAGATCAAGGTGTCAGAAGATGTGGACTGATGCTGTGTCCTTACATTGCCTCCAGCAATATTTATGCCAATCCCTGAATGCTATGCTGCCTTGAAATTTCTTCAGCCTGCAGGAACATAACATGAATGGCCTCTTGTCCAAATTCCAAAATAATGTTCTTTCTCCTCTGAAACCTCAAGAGTCCAGTATTTATTGTTCACACCATTGACATTCTGTTCTTTTGAACTCCCACCCAAATCACCCATTAAGCTGTGTTTATAACCTTCTAAAGCTTTTCCAGCTTGCGTCTTTAAACTTTTCAACACTTCTCTTCCCACAAACCATTTTCTTCTTAATCACATGGTCAGGTTACTCACAGCAATGATCCCACTATTTTAGTACTAATTTCCTTTTTAATCAGATGTTTCACTGCAGTAACCAAAAGATCTGAGAAAAACAATTTGAGAACAACAAAAAAGTTTATTTGCCACTCGCAGTTTCAGAGGTCTTATTCCTTGCTCTAGGCCCAAGGGGAGACAGAACCAATGAGAAAAGGTATGGAGGAAGAAAGCAGAACAGAATATGGCAATCTAGAAGCAGAGAGAAAGCTCCATTCACCAGGGACAAAATATATACCACAAAAGAATGCCTCTAAGGATTTATCTATCCAGTCAGACTCTACTTGCCTACAGTTACCACACAGTTAATCCCTATCAGTGGATTAATGATTGGGATAATCCAATCTGAACTTCTCACCTCATATGTAAATTATAGCACTTCTCAAAAGACACAGCAAGAAAATGCACATATACACAAGCACATATACACATGTACATATAAATGAAGTCGTTTCCCAAAACTATATTATGTAAGAGATATATAGATTTGTATATTGTTATATAATATTTTATTCAAAACTGCAATAATTAATCCTGTGCATTAATGGGCCATAACCTACACTGAAAATACCTAGATTTATATGTATACATTTAATATGGGTGCTACAGCTGTTGTTGTCTTGTGCCAAGCTTCCAGGATAACTTGATTTTTAACAAATATAGTTCAAATGTTACTTTAGCTATTCCTTATCTATAAATTAATAACACCTTTTCTTTGTGTTAGCAGAGCTACAGAAGTTATAACACCTTGTCTCAGGGTTGGAGTTGCTTTCTGACAGCTGAAAATAATTATCATTCATTAGGGCTTTGTAGTGGTCTGTGAGGTTGCCATAACTTTTTCTACATCATAGTTCAGGGAAATTGAAATTAAAAATTGTATTGCCTTTTAGAACTTGACCTCTCTAGAAAAATAATGTAATTTTGCTCCAAAGTAAATAGTCTCTTACATCCAGAGTTTTCTTGCACACTCTGTCAATGATATCATTACCATGATTTTGTCTTCTAAATATGTTGATGTATCTTACAGGTTTTTGCATATTCACAGTACTGAGATTGAAAAGTGAACAGCTCCTTTTTATGTCTGGATCTTGGTGAGAACATAACAAAGCCACATTAAAATCTTTTTGGAATTTGTTTTTAATAAGGAACTTGGGGAATCAGAAGAATCACTTAAAAACCTACCATACTCTTCCAGACCAATGTGGTTTCCTTCTGTAAAATTAGCATGAGATGTTATAATAATAAAATGGAAAAAAAAGAATAATTAAAGTTGTCATTAGTTTCTAAGTGTTCAGGGACTCAGGGTCAAAGCTGCATTAACATTTTCAATGTTTTTGCCTTTTCTATGCTACTAGATGTTTAGACATCATATTGCAGACACTTTATTTCACAAACACATTCATGAAGATCTGCAACTGAAAGAGTACAGTGGGAAGAGGTAGACTGATTTTTGTAGGAAGTTGAAAGAGGTTTAAGTTCAAGAGGGGAATATCAGAAATTCAAGAAGGTTAGGATTCAGCAGACCTGTGCCAGCTGAAGGACTTTTAATTAGAAGTGCTTAATATTCATTTTTACACTGTATATCATGCTTTATAGTTAAACAAATCCTTCATTCTAAACTCTTTAATCAAACACCTTGATTGGATTATAACATTAGAATTCGTAATCATTCTGTGTCTACTTTTGTCTTAGCTAGCATATTTGGTCAAAGGTGGTCAGTCCTTCCCACTTTTTTTCCTTCAGTATCTGAATGACTAAGTGGACATTCTATCTGTTATTCTGGAGTATACCAGCCTACAGGGTAGGGTTAGAGATATAGTGCCATATTTCTGTACCACACCCAGGAGAATAGAATCTATAATCCTTTTTAATATTCATGATAATTAAATTTTCTCTAAGAAACAAAGGTTTTAAAAATGCATTGTCATACATTTCTGCTACCGATACAAAATAGAACCATATGGCTACTTTTCTAAGGCTATATTGCCCTTGTCAATAATTTCTTCCTAATAATGGGTTGCCAAAAGACATTGTTTTAATTTATATAATTTGCTTACGGACAAAGCAATAAAGTTTAAAAATTACTTAACCTTCTTTGCTTTAAAAAATACAGTTTAAAACCAGAACTACAAATTGCATGGGAACTCAATAAAATAGCATAGTAAAATAGGTAGAAAGTTCAATAGTTTTAATTTTGTTTCTTCGTCCTCTATAAGGTTGTTTGCTTATTGGCATCTTTGTAAAATAGTGTCCACTTCAATGAAGGATTTTATGTATCTAGATGCCTGAGGACCACAGAATAAATTTTCTTATGTACAATATTTCACTTCTGTTAGAATCTTTCATTTATTTCCTTATTAGTTTATTAGAATAAACTCATTAGATTGATTAGTTTGGTTCTTTTATTCTAACATATTCCAACATTATACGTAACAAGACTAAGGTCTGAATTAAATTAGTGGGAAGAGTTTGACAACAGAGTCACTTGCCAGAGACAATATTAAAATTTAATGATGCTCAGGTGAGAGGTCAGGCATAAAAACACAGAATGGAAAGTCATTCATATTCAAGCAATCAATTAGATGAAAAAATAGAGTATTTTCCAGGGGAAGGGGAATAAAAGAAAAGCAAAGTTCACAGGACCTGGTACTTAAGAATTTAAGTCAACAGAAGAAAACAGCCAATTTTTAAAGACAAAAATGCTGTTGCCACTACCTTGATCTTTCTCAGCCTATTTGTATGCATTGTATCCAAGCATCATCACCTGACCTATGGTCTGCCCTCACTCTCACCAGGATGGAAATCAACAAATTGACATGGTATTATTTTCTTTAGCCTCCTTTTTTCTAAAACAATTTCTTCACTTTATTGTTAAATGGTATTTTCTCAAGACAGCCAAGCAACTTTTTTATAGTGCATATTTGATTTGTCTGATTATTTCTTCTTAGTAACTTTTATTCTGTTCCTTTTTAGACTCTTTTTTCTACAAATTGGAAGATAGATCTAAAAGCTACACTACATTCATATGAAACACTTTTGTTGGCATTATTTCATAAATCATAGTATACACATAATGATTCATCTATTTATTTATTTATTTAGTGGTGCCGGGGATTGAACTCAGGGACACTCGACCACTGGGTCACATCCCCAGACCTTTTTTGTATTTTATTTAGAGACAGGGTCTCACTGAGTTGCTAAGTGCCTTGCTATTGCTGAGGCTGGCTTTGAACTCGTGATCCTCCTGCCTCAGCCTCCCAAAGTGCTGGGATTACAGGCGTGTGCCACCACACCCGGCATGATTCATCTCTTTAATAAACACACAACATATTGTCCAACTATTACTTATCTTGATTTTCATTACCTGATTATTTATTACGATATGTGCCCAATTCAAAGATTAGTTTTTCCATAGATTTTAGCCAATTAGTCTGTGCTGCCTTACTTTGTCACTTAAAATTGTTCTTTTCCAAGGATTTAATATATGTACCATCATTAGCGTTTTTTATTATTAAAATAAATATTTGATTAAGAGTTGCAAAATACTGATTTTCTCTGTCATTCCTTTTAACAATATTAGTTGACATTTTTCTGACAAATCTTACATATTATAATTATTATACTCCTAAATATAATATAATTCTTCCTGAAAAAGAATAGGGAATGTTTATTTCTTCTTATTTAATTATTTAATTTTTTGCTAAATGGTGAGAATAGTAGGAATCTTTAATTGTGGGAAATCTGACTTTTTTTCTTTTTCTCTTCCTCCTCTTCCACCTCCTCTACCCCTCCACTGCCATATTTTTATACTACTGCTATGAAATTGCAGATTTGTATTCATCCAGTGTTTACACTCACATATATTTATTATTTTATTTGTTGTCTCAAACAATTCTTCATGAAGTAAAATGTGTTTTTTAGTACACTCCTTAAATGTACATGTATTTATATTCTCTTATTACTGCTCATTTGAAAATTTAATAGTTCAGATGGGATACATCTAGGCATGAACTATTTGGGGTCCGTTTTACCATGAACATAGTGTGCCACTATTATGAATATTTAGAACACTCCTTTGTTCACAAAAATTACCTAGAAATTTTAAGTATTTTTGTCTTTTCAGAGGTAGGGGATTTTCTTTCCCTCTCCTTGTCTCTGATTTATGTTATGTCTTTTGTCCTTCATTTCCATGATCTTTGTTCTGTTGCTTACTATATTATGTCACTTTTTGTATATTTGTTACCAGAGTCCTAAACAAGAGGCCTAACTCTGGGCAGGGTGGGGCAGATTCAACCACTCACCCTAATTTACCAAAAAAAAGACAAGTGGTGGTAAATGCAGAAAAAAGATCTATTCAAAATGGCCATACTCAGAAGTAAAAGGTGCCCAGTGTCACAAGCTCTGTCTTCATGATATTGACAAGAGCTTTGGGGTTACATAAAGAAGGAAAGAAGCTGGGGCTTGCAGTTATGGAAATCTTGGTCAGGCTGTAGTCTGGTCAGGATTGGACAGGCAATGAAAAATATGTTTCTGCTGCTTGGGGGGTAGTTTTAAATTTCGTCATAGAGGGCTATTGATCAGACCTGTTGTTCTTGAAATCCAAAGTGACTGTGGGAAAGAGTGACTAAGAAAAAGAACAAGTCAGAAAGACCAGATGGAGTTAGGTTAATCATTTCAAGGTTTAGGACAATGATTGAAGATTTCCAGGTGCCACTGCACTGGTCTAGCATAAGAAACTGTAAAATCAGGTGTTTGACAATTTATTGATTATCATATCCCTAAAATTCTTGAAAATATCTTAGTTACTATTTTCTTCAACCTTGAAGGGAGAGGAGAGAAATTGGAACACCCCTCAAGTAATGAACATGTCATTATGTAATGTTGACCCAAAGTTTAAAATAGTAAAAGGAGAGAGACACAAGGTAAAGACAGAAATGTCAAACTTTTATCCTGTTTTCAGTTACCTATGAGGAAGCTGAGAGCCCAGTGAAGAGTCCATGCTTTTTTCCATGTCTTCATACATGCACTTAGGGTAATGATATCAATCTCATTCTACTTCCTTGCCCCCTCTCTTTGCCTCCCTCCCCATTGACCTTTCTAGTGTTCCTCCTATGCTCCATGCTCCCCGTACCAACCCCACTGTGAATCAGCCTCCCTATATCAGAGAAAACATTTGGCATTTGGATTTTTGAGACTGGCTAACTTCACTTAGCATTATATTCTCCAATTCCATCCATTTACCTGTGAATGCCAATATTTTATTCTTTTTTATTACTGAGTAATATTCCATTGTGTATATATGCCACATTTTCTTTATCCATTCATCTACTTAGGGGCATCTATGCTGGTTCCACAG
This sequence comes from Tamias sibiricus, assembly GCA_025594165.1. Taxonomy (NCBI): domain Eukaryota; kingdom Metazoa; phylum Chordata; class Mammalia; order Rodentia; family Sciuridae; genus Tamias; species Tamias sibiricus. The sequence continues at coordinate 101,994,078 of CM046663.1, read as the reverse complement.
CCTATATATTGTGAATTGTGTTGCTATAAACATTGATGTGGCTGTGTATGTATGCTGTTTTTAAGTCCTTTGGGAATAGACCCAGGAGTGGGATGCTGTTTTTTTTTTTTAATATTTTTTATTTATAGTAGTAGTATGTATTACAATTCATACTGCACATATAGAGCATCTTTTTACCCAAAACAGTTTGTATACAAAGTGTATTCGTAGCATTCAAGTCTTCAATCATGCATTTAGAATAATGATATCCATCTTATTCAACCACTTTTTCTTTATTTTTTTCCTCTCCATTCCCCTTTGCTCCCTTCCTTCCCCTCCCTTCCCTTTGACCATTATATTGTTCCTCTAATCCTCCTATGTACCTCAACCCAACAATACTGTGAACCAGCCTCATTATATCAGAGAAAACATTCGGCATTTGGATTTTTGAGATTGACTGATTTCACTTAGCCTTATATTCTCCAACTTCATCCATTTACCAGCAAATGCCATTATTTTATTCTCTTTTATTGCTGAGTAAAATTCCATTGTGTGTGTGTATATATATATATATATATATATATGTATATATATATATATATTCCACATTTTCTTTATCCACTCATCTACTGAGGGACATATAGGTTGGTTCCACAACTAGCTATTGTGAATTGTGCTGCTATAAACATTGAAGTGGCTGTGTCACTGTAATATGCTGTTTTTAAATCCTTTGGGAATAGACCCAGGACTGGGATGGTTGGGTCATAGGGTGGTTCCATTCCCAGTTTTCCAAGAAATCTCCATACTGCTTTCCATAGTGGTTGCACCATTTTGCAGTCCCACCAGCAATGTATGAGTGTGCCTTTTTCCCCACATTCTCTCCAACATTTATTGTTGTTTGTGTTTTTGATAGCTGCCATTCTGACTGGAGTGAAATAAAATCTTAGAGTAGTTTTGATTTGTATTTCTCTAATTGCCAGCGATGTTGAACATTTTTTCATGTATTTGTTGATTACTTGTGTATCTCCTTCTGAGAAGTGTCTTTTCAATTTCTTAGCCCATTTATTGATTGGGTTATTTGCTTTTTTGGTGTCAAGTTTTTTGAGTACATTATACAGATTTAATGAAATTCCAATCAAAATCCCAATGACATTTCTCAAAGAAATAGAAAAAGCAGTCATGAAATTCATCTGGAAAAATAAGAGACCCAGAATAGCTAAAGCAAACCTGAGCAAGAAAAGTGAAGCAGGTGGCATCACCATACCTGACTTTAAATTATACTATAGAGCAATAGTAACAAAAAAAGCATGGTATTGGCACCAAAACAGACTGGTAGACTAATGGTACAGAATTGAGGACACAGAGACTAATACATATGATTTCAGTTATCTTATATTAGACAAAGGTGCAAAAATGTACAGTGGAGAAAGGATAGCCTCTTCAACAAATGGTGCTGGGAAAACTGGAAATCCATATGCAACAAAATGAAATTAAACCCTTATCTCTACATGCACAAAATTCAATTCAATGTGGATCAAGGACTTAGGAATTAGACCAGAGAAAATATGCCTAATAGAAGAAAAAGTAAGCTCCAATTTCCATCATGTCGGATCAGTCCCCAAGTTCCTTAATAAGAATCCTGTAGTGCAAGAATTAATATCAATAATTAATGAATGGGATAGATTTAAGCTATAAAGCTTCTTCTCAGCAAAAGAAATAATCAGTGAGGTGAATAGAGAGCCAACTAATTGGAAACAAATATTTAATACATGCACATTGGATAGAGCACTAATTTCTAGAATGTATAAGGGATGCTGTTTTTAAGTCCTTTGGGAAAGACTCAGGAGTGGGATAGCTGTGTCATAAGGTGGTTCCATTCCCAGTTTTCCAAGGAATCTCCATACTGCTTTCCATATTGGCAGCACCATTTTGCAATCCCACCAGCAATGTATGAGTGTGCCTTTTTCCCCCATATCCTCTCCAACATTTATTGTTGTTTGTGTTCTTAATAGCTTCCATTCTAACTAGTGTGAGATGAAATTTTAAAGTGGTTTTGATTTGCATTTATCTAATTGCCAGAGATGTATGAGTGTGCCTTTTTTCCCCATATCCTCTCCAACATTTATTGTTGTTTGTGTTCTTAATAGCTTCCATTCTAACTAGTGTGAGATGAAATTTTAAAGTGGTTTTGATTTGCATTTATCTAATTGCCAGAGATGTTGAACATTTTTCATGTATTTGTTGATTGATTGTGTGTCTTCTTCTGAGAAGTGTCTGTTCAGTTACCTGGCCCATATATTGATTGGGTCATTTGTTTTTTGGTGTTAAGATTTTTGAGTTCTTCAACTCAAAGTGGATCAAGGACCTAGGAATTAAACCAGAGACAATGCGTCTATTAGAAGAAAAAGTAAGCCCAAACCTCCATCATAACAGATTAGGCTCCTATTTCCTTAATAAGACTCCCATTGCCGGGCGCGGTGGCGTATGCCTGTAATCCCAGCACTTTGGGAGGCTGAGGCAGGAGGATCACGAGTTCTAAGCCAGCCTCAGCAATGGCGAGGCACTTAGCAACTCAGTGAGACCCTGTCTCTAAATTAAATACAAAAAAGGGCTGGGGATGTGGCCCAGTGGTCGAGCACCCCTGAGTTCAATCCCTGGTACAAAAAAAAAAAAAAAAAAAAAAAAAAAGGACTCCCATTGCACAATAATTAAAATTTAGAATTAATGAATGGGATGGATTCAAACTAAAAAGCTTCTTCTCAGCAAAAGAAACAATCAGTGAGGTGAATAGAGAACCTACTAATTGGGAACAAATCTTTACTATACACACGTCAGATAGAGCACTGATCTCTAGTCATAAATTCTTAGTTCATGTTTTTGTTTTCTTCATTTACCTCAGAATCTGACTCTCATTTCTAATCTTCCCTCTGTTTATTAATTTATATCTTCAATATTTAAATGCTTGATTCATATCTGAAAATGCTTTTATAACTATATTAATGACTGTAGGTATGTCATGTCACAGTTTTCTTTGGTGGGATATATTTTGTTTTGCTAAAAATGGTAATTTTTATGTTCTCTTTTCTTATTAAAGTAAATTTAAATGCATTCATTTTACCAGATTTTGTTTATTCTGCTTTTCCTTGAATTTTTTGAAACATCATGGTATTATAGGAGAGGAAAAAAAATTCTACCTTTCATACTTCTTAACTCAGAAGAACCTTTGAAATAAATATAGATTAGTAAGTGAAAAAGAAATGCAAATGTTTATTTGCAGGTATGTGTGTCATATACACATGTGAAATTAACAATTTTCAAAGATGTGGCTTTGAATTTCAGTTTATATGACACTGTCAACAGAAAACAGTAAAGTTTTAGAGAAGTGACAAAGAAAAAGGAAAGAACTTTGAGTCATTAGATGCAGCAAAGTATGGGAAGACAAATAAATAGGAGATAGTAAAATTTGTTCATGTAGATTCCTTTGGTCTGTATGTAATAGGAATCGAAAGTTGTCTTCAGTGGTCATCCATTCTTCTTTCTGGTAGAGAAAGGAGGAGGAACACTTTAGCTTATGTAAATTCATATTCTGTTTTTAGTCTGATAGAGGGAAGGCAGAGAGCTTGTCTTATTATTTGCCTGCAGATCAAAATTATCTTCATGCCAAAGTGGCATATTTGGGAGTGGCATATTCTGGTTTTCTACAGTATATTAATAATAAATTTCTCTTATTAGCTATGTGAACTTAGAGTGGTTTCTGATAGTTGAATCTATGGCAACTCCAACTAAGTCAAATACATTCCCTCATTTGGATCTTTGCATTTTTCTGGCCTTTCCCCTCCACCTACTATCCCATTGCTATTCATTTGACCTGTGTATGACAGCTGCAGTATTTTTTTCCTACTCCTGTTTTTAATGATGTCCTTCTTGAGAACTCAGTCTTGCAATTACTGGTAGTTCTTTCAGGGCTTTCTCCTGTTTATTTCTCCCTGAAATGCTACTCAGCCACTTCTTTGCTGCTCTAAAGCTGTTCTGTTGAAGTGGAGGAAAAAACCTTTTATCCTTCCAAACACACTTCTTTGAAATACTCTCTTTCATATTGAACTCAAGGAAGAGTTCAAGCCTTGTGCCCTCCAAATCTCAAATAAATTGAGTGTTATATGAATACTACTCTTTCAATTTCTGCTTGTATTTTTTTCAGAGGGATTCTTCTACCTCCAAATGACACCCTTGTCCCTTTAGTACTGATTCTCTTTCTGTCCAAATTGTCTCCTTTCTTTCCGTACATCTACTCTACCTCCACAGGCGTACACTGAACTTTGAAGTTTTCACTGCATTTTCATGTCTGTGAAGTAGAGTATAGGTGTAATTATCCCTACATGGTAGTGGAGGGAACCGAAAGTTACAAAGGTGAAATGATTTGTTAATGATCACTTGGCCAGGAGCAGAACTATAATAAAAATTCTAGTCTTTTGATTCTCAGTATGGATTTTTTTTTCCTACCATACCAAACTGCTTCATCTAATTAATATAAAGCAGTGATTAAGCTTTGGATAAATTTAGGTTTTCTATCTGGCTCCACTACTCATCATTATATATTCAATGATGTCTCAGTTTCCTTGTCTGTAATATAATTATAAAAGCATTTTTAACTTAAATAATCACTGAAATTATTAGTTTGAACAATAGAAATTTTCTGAAAGCTGACTGTTTTTGTTCTATGTATTAAATGTTCAATATTTGTTATTATTACCAAATGGTCCTTGATCATTGTTCAATAAGAATATGCCAAACTAATAACTTTTATGAGTATTATCATTACTTAAAGAAATAATAAAAAGTATTATGAAATAACATGATTTTTTATATATCATTGTTAAGTATATCTCAATCTTTGCTCTTTAAGACAATATCTTCTTAGCAAAATCGAATGCCCTTTTACCATTTATAAAAGAAAATGAATTTGTGACAACTATGAGCATTGTTGGTTCTTTTAATATTTCATGTGAGTGTCCATTTAAGTTGATTTGAATTTTCAAACTTGGAAGGCAACACTATTTCTTTTATAATTTATTAATGAAAATAAAAGTTTTCACCCATAGAGAAAGATCATTTGTTTATATAATTCAGTGCTTACCATCTACTATCTTCTCATGATGTGTGTTCAGATTTCAGAAAAAAAAAAAAACAAGAAATAGAAAATTTCTGGTCTAAGAACAGCTCCTAATGTGTTATAAATTTACATAGTATCTACTCTGAATAAGGAGCCTGGCTACTTACATTAGAATCTAGGATGGTATTCATTTTTTGGCATCATCTATGAATTAATATTGTCACAGAACTCAAAACTGGGATTGAAAATAACATGTTCTAACTCCTTACTTTGGAAAATGAAAGTAACATTTCAATGATATCTTTGTAAAGGCATACAATATGCTCTTTTGAATAAAAGAGTTCTGGATTTCATTTTTCCAATTATTAAAATGATAACATGTACTAATACCCTTTAAAACCCAAATTCTCAACTTAAACATATAATGGAAAGAAGTTGATATTAACTCAAAATATTGTTGATTTTTTTTTTCAGTACATAGGTCTATATAAAATATACCTTTCCTTTCTTGGTTACAAAAGTAAATGTACATCGGAGGTCTGTTTATTAGTATGAATTTTCTGTCATATTAGGTAAACATACATAAGACAGATACACATAAAATGACTCAGAAAAGATCAGGACAAACTTGTCCTATAAATGATAAATAGTAAATATTTTAGGTTTGGGAGAGGCATACAGTTTTCCCTCATGCTTTTTTGTAGAGCAAAAATAACTTCTGACTATATTTAAAACAAATCTGGCTGTTTAATTATTAAAACAAGCAATGAGCCGGATTTGGCATGCAAGCCATGGTTTGTAGACCCCCTAAGAGTAATTTACATCTGTTTTGATGAGAACTGATAAAGATGTCAGCAATGAATGTGCAGACTGTGAAACTAAGAAGTGAAGATATTCATAGGTAGGTACTGATGATGCCTTATGACAAAATGAGCACTAGAGAATAGATATTTGAAAAGGGGCTTTTATCTCAGTGGAAATATATACACAGTTTTGGGGATGTGATGGAGAGGAACCGAAGATGCATATGAATGTGTAGACGTTTTCCAAAAAAGTCAGAGAAATTTGCTGGCTTTTGCTGGACTTCTCATTCATTTAAAGCATGTCACTAATGTAATCAAAGTCATAAATTCATTGTGCAAGTGTCAAGTATCTATACATCTTCCAAAGCTACAAGTCTGGTTTAAAGATGTGTCTACAGAATGAAAAATTCATATTATTTTATAGTTGATCTATAAAATTATATTTTTGATTGTTTTTTTTTTTTTGTACCTTGGATTGAACTCAGAACACTTGACCACTGTGCTACATCCCCAGCCCTTTTTTGTATTTTATTAGAGACAGGGTCTCACTGAGTTGCTAAGTGCCTTGCCATTGCTGAGGCTGGCTTTGAACTTGCTATCCTCCTGCCTCAGCCTCCCCAGTGCTGGGATTACAGGCATGTGCCACCGCGCCTGGCATATTTTTGATTTTTATTTAAATGTTTGCATACTGTATATAAAAAGAAGAATATGAAATTTATTCTGTAGATATATGAAGTGAATGTAATACTAAGAGAACTTGCTATTGATATGGTTTTACCTATTTTTCTTCCCTAGAACAATGTGAATGTCAATTTAAAAATTAAATAGTATGTAAGCAAAGCAATCACCATTTGGAGAAATGATTACAAACATTTTTCACTTTATTTCTAAGCTTGAGATAAAAATTGCCAGAAAATATTGGTATACTGCACTGATGAGGGAAAAAAGAAAAAGAAAAAGAACAATCTTTTTTCCCCCTTTATTCTATAAATTGTGGAGCAAGAGAATTCTTTGATATGTTAATTATCCTTCCCTGTTTCACTCTTCATGCTTCCCAGTAATTTGTTAAGTATCATTTTAATCAATTCAAACAGCTTAGAGTGCCAGAGTTTGATTTAGTTCTTGTTGCCAAGAAAGCTTCTGAAACTAATTAATTCAGAAAATTCATTATTGAACAATAAAGAATTGAATGAATGATGTTAATAGTTTTATAATTAAAAATGATCTCAAACCAAGAATCCAAATGATTTTTACAGCCCATCTTCTAAACATGTCATTAAGAAGGTTCATGTTTTTATGTATGTTTGAAACATGTTCACTAATCATACCTATATACTTTATTTATATATATATTATGTTCAAACTAATAATTCTCTCTATTGTTCTAAAGATTATATCATGAAACAAAATTATTTGAGATTTTAATCTACCCTAATCAACTTCCCTCTTTTTAGTCTAAAAGTACTTAAATAAAACCATTAAAACAAGTAGTTAGTATCTTCAGTGATTATAAAATTATAAAATACTAACAGGGCCAAAATTGATATAAATATTTTTGTGTTAGAAAATATAAATTGGAGAACAAGAGATCTATTTAGAGTTTACCTAGAGGACTAAGAGCATACCACTGAAATGTAAAGCAGACTTTTAAGAACTGCTGCTTTACTGAGTAACTACTGGGCATATTGGTGGGTTTGGAGAATTGGGAAGGAAACGCAAGTTCCTGCCATGAAAAAGTTGGTAGAATAGTTAACTAACTTTAGAAGGACTGTCAGGAAAAAGAAATGTTTTAGGAATAGTGTAACAAGGAATGTAAGGAAATTCCATGTAGGATAATGCTGAGAAGCGTTCAGCAGAGATCAAAAGATGAAATGAATTGACCCCAAAAAAGGGTATTAAGATTTTTTTTTTAATAGCACTGGTGATGCTTTGATTACAAAGGGTCCAGGGAGAAAGGATCTTTTCCTGATAGATGAAACTCTATGTGAGATGTGGAGAAACTAATCAGTTAAACTAAATGATTGGGAGGGTAAGAAATTAAACTGCTGATTTAAGATGAAGTGTGATAGTTTATGCAGTAATTTATTGACATCCTCATATAAACTGATTCTAAAATTTTCCTTTTAAGGAGTATGTACAAATAAAATTAGTACAATTTTGGAATATAAAAAGTGAATTAATATATATCAAAGCGTATTATGAAGCTACAGCAATAAGACATGAATAAATGTATTATTTCTAACTGGAGAGTTGAAATACCAACCATGACAATGCATTCAGTGTATGGTAATGATATAATTGGAAGCCTAGAAAGATTGTCAGAGATTCTGAAGTTAGAAAAACAATCCCTATTGGATATGTAAATTAGTAGAGCCATTATGGAAAACAGTATGGAAGTTCATCAAAAAAATTAAAAATAAAAACTACTCTGCAATCCAGCAATGATATATGAGTCTTTAGCGCTTATGAAGCGCTATTCACAATAGCCAGATTATGGAATCAAACTGAATGTGTATCAATGAGTGAATAAGTAATGTAGGCATATATACACATATATATGTAAGTACACATACATATAAATATTGTATATATGATGGAATACTATTCATTCATTAAAAGACATGAAATACTGTCATTTGTAAGAACATGAATGGAACTGGAAGACATTATGTTGTGTAAAGTAAGAATAGCACAAAAAGACAGACACTGCATGGTCTTACTAATAGGCAAAATCAAAAAGACTAGACCTCACAAAAGTCAGAAGTAGAATAGAGGTTCTACCAGAGGCTAGAGAGAGCAGAGGGGAGGGAATATAGGAAGAAGCTGATTAATATGTGCAATGCTACAGTTGGATAAAAGGAACAAGTTCTAGTTTTCTATTGCACTGTAGGGTTAATACAGTTAACAATAATGCATTGTAAAACTCAAAATATTTAGAAGAGATAATCTGAATGTACTCGCCATTGAAAAAATAATAATAATAATACCTTTCCAGGCAGGGTATTGCATACCTGTAATCCTAGCCATTTGGGAAGATGAGGCAGAAGGATTGCAAGTTTGAGACCAAAATTTAGTGAGGCCCTAAGCCACTTAGTAAGAACTTGTCTCAAAATTAAAAACAAAAATAGGTTGTGGATGGGTGCAGTGGTTATGTGCCCCATGGTGCATTCCCTGGTACCACACATACACACACACACACACACACACACACACACAAAAGGACAAAAGGAGAAATGCACTTCATAAAAATGTACAAATATCTGTGTTAGTCATAAAATACGTAAAATACCTGAAAACTCCTTTCTAATCTCAAGAAAATATTATCAAAATAATTCCAACAATGCATAAAAAGAAGTAAATGCCACAACCAAATGAGGTTTATTCTAGGTGTTCCATATGTATCAATATTCACAAATGAATTAATGTAATCCATTACATCAACTGACTAAAGAAAAAGCATACAATCATACCAAGGAAGGGAAGGAAAGCCCTTGGCAAAATCCAACAATTCAAGGTACAAATTCTCAGCAAATTACAAATAGAGAAATTTCCCCCAAGTTGATAGAGACTGTCTATAAAACAATCAAACAAAATGCAGAAAAATAAAACCCAACTAGATCCATAATTGTATTTAACATACCTAATGTCAAGAAACTATGTGCTTTCACACTAAGATGGGGAACACATCTCATAACACATATTTTACATTTTACTGGAATTTCTAGATAATTCATTATAAAAGAAAACACCTCTTATATTTCAGTCAACGCCAAATGTATGGCTCATACATCTTTTGTTTATGAAGTCTCTTAATTGTATTGTTCTCTCTTGTGCTTGATTTAATTTTCTGTTGTTTTGTTCATCACGGCCCTAGGATCAGTAAACAGACTAAAGGGTATATGTCTGTCTGTGTGAGTGTGTGCATGCACAGGTATGTGTGTGTATAATGTATACACACTTATTTTATGCATAAATACACATAAATAATGATATATATTTACTATGTGTGTATATAAACCTATTTCATACACACACAGTATATAACCAAGGTGAATTATAGACTACTATTTAGGTTATTGTAAGAGCAGAATATATGATATTCACAAAATGATTAAATCACCTAACGATGCATTTCTCGGAACACATCCTTGTCATTGAGGGATGTATGGCTTTAAGCGTGTGTGTGTGTGTGCATAAATATTGAGGTGCACTAATAGTCGAAGAAGAATAAATACTATACCAAATAATTAATGAGGGTTCCTGAGAAGGGAGATAGAATTGAAATCATTAAGTGAACAGGGAATCCTCTTATTTGCAATCTCTAAAAGCTGATTTAAGGAAGCAGTTTTAATGCTGCAGAATGAAAGGGGAATTTGATAGACTATTTACAACAAAGATTGATAGAACTTGATGACACTCTTTAACATGAACACAGAGGAGAGTTTAGTTTGATTCTCTCATGTCCATGATTCATGCCATTCTGAGGTATAGCAATATAGGAAAAAGAAACTAGTTTTGGATGAAAGCTGATGAGTATATTTGAACATACTGGATTTGGAAGATGGTCCATAACACTACACACACACACACACACACACACACACACACACACACATTAAAATAGAAAACCTCATTCCTTACTTGTTGAAGATGGTATGGCTTTAGAGTTGGATTCAGAAAAATCAAGATCATGGAGCAATTCTGCCACTACATAGCTGTGTGACCTTAGGTAAATTATTTAAATAGGATGAATAGATCACTTATTTTTCAAGAGATACTTTTGAAAAGCAAAGGAATTTATATTATAATTGCATAGGAATAATAAGCATAAACCAGATACAACAACTGACCCAAACCAGGATATACATTCACATGATGTTTAAAGTTTTCGTGTTGTCATTTTAATTTGATGTTAATGGGGAGTATTGCCAAGACCAATTTTCTAAGCTTCTTAAGGGACAAACTGAGTTTAATTCATGTAAAATTTTTAGCACAGTTATAGTAAACACTCTAGAAATGTTAAGTAGTGTTATGTTTTATCACTTATTATTTTATCCTACTATCTTTGTATATAATATTTAGTAATTGATTAGGAAACAAACAATACCTATAGTACTGCATTTAAAATTACTCAATCCCCCAACTAACAAAACACAGTAATTGAATTAACATTTTACGTATTTGTGTTTTATAAGAGAGTTTGGCTCAGGTTTATCTTATTATAGATAGCAGATAGAATTCTAAAATATCATGTTTCATTCAACTAATTTGTGAAATTACAAATTTTTTTCTTTGATTCTACTAGGGGAATACAAGGAATCTGAGGTTTTATGTGATTATCGATTAACTATAATTTCTAACACCAGCTTGAAAAATTTATCTAATGCAATTACCCCATCAAGTAGTAAAATCACCTATAAAATGCTTAAGTTTAGTAGTAATTTTAAGGCACTTTGCATGGTCTTACTCTTTAAATTTAAGAAACAGTTTTGTATTCACGCAATAATCCTGAAAACTAGCAGTTTAAATTTGTGTGGGGGAACAAACTAGTGTTTCTAATGGTTGGTCACAGCTGTGTTTCTAAAAAAGAACCCAGCGATCAGAGTTATTTGGGTATGTGTGTGTGTATGTGTGTGTGTGTGTGTGTCTGTATGTCACAAATGTAAAAATACAGTGTTGGAGTACCATTCTTTCCCAATATTAATTGCCCCAAGGAGTACCATAAAGCAGTGGGTAAAATCCTACCTTGGCATCATTGTTTTCATGAGGCAAATTAGTACATTAGTAAAACACTAACGGAAGAACCAGGGAAGTGAAACTCGAGAGCAAGTACTTGAGTCCTCCAGAGGAAGAAAACCCATGACTTGAAGGAGGTCATCTCTGGTTTATAAACACTGATGTCAGAGTTTGGGGTGACTGATTCATCTCTCCTTGTTTTTGAGGTTTTAGCCATTTAATTTGTACAACAAATTCTCCATGATTCTAAACTTGCCCCCAATTTTTCAATAACAGCATTGATATCCCAGATAGTTTTCACTGAGAGGAAATTGGACAAGTAGAGACAATAAGGCTAATGCATTTCTCAAGATAAATAAATGAACCACAATCTGGTGTTAATTCAGTGTGTCTAACTCATTCACAAAATTAGGAAATCGAAACACATAGTTATTTAGAAAGCAGAAATCAAGCATTGCAAAAAAGGAGTCACACTTGAGACTAAAAACCAAGCTTAACCATTCTTCAAAATGAACCTACAGATGTTGATAAATGCTAATGATTTTAGTCTCCTCTATATGAATCTAATGCAGTCACTGGTTGAAGTACAAATGGGCCCTAAAAAAATAGACAAATAAGGGTGATTCTGTCCACTTAGACTCCAGTGACTACTTAGATGATTATTTTTAGAAAGACTAGGGCTTAGAGTGGGGGAAAAGAAGCAATTATCAGCAGTAAAATATTATTTTGTGATTGTTCACTACTCAATTTATAAATATTAAGATTATATAATTATGTTTTTGTCAAATAGAAATAAATAGAAATTTCTTATACCCATTTATCAGGTAAAAGAAGAGCTGAAACATATTTAAAAATCACGCAGTAAATTCCATATTTTTACAGGTTAGAAAGAGCTTTTTCTGTTGTCTATTTAACTTGTTTCTTTTCCCTATCTTATATTGTTTTGTCTTATCTGATCTGATTTTTTCTATCATTATTATCATTGTCATCTCTCTATCTCTAAAATTTTTCAGAACAAAGAAGGCGGCCTCCCTCAACTGATTCAAGTAAATGTTTTGTTTCAGCAGTTTTTTTAGCCCTTTTTTACCTTTTGAAACACTTCCAATCTTATTATCACATTTCTGTGGAAGTGGAGAAGTATGTCATATATGTCTTTTCTATATGTTTTTCAAGAAAAAAAAATAGTAAAACTTTCTGGGGACTTAAGAAAGGGGGCGCTGAGGTTTCTAACCCTCCCTGACCCGGGGTGAACTTTCTCTATCCAGCAGAGAAAGCTGGGACAGTACGCCTCAGTGAAGGCGTGATCCAGAATGGTAAGAGCCGGCTGGAGGCCCACGCCAGCCCTCGCAATGGGGAACACTCAGGACGCTCCAGGGAGCCTGGTCAGCGCTGGAACTCAGGTTTATTTAGGAAAATGGCTGTTCTTATAGTGGACAAGGGCCAGTCAGCAAGCATATTACAGAAACAGGCAAGTCCTATTGGCAGAGTCTCCTATATGGTGGTTTCGGTTCTCATGATACGTCAGAGCAAGGCCCCTCTGCTCAGGTCATGTCCATAACAGGGCGTGGAAAGCAGCCAGAGAGCCAGAGCTTTCCATCCCCTTGGCTGACGTGTTCGGAAGGCCCCGACAAAAACTTAGTACTGCAATAAAATTAAGGAAGGAAGAAGGTTCTATCAATGCACAATGTGTTCAAAGGATTATGTCTTGTGCAGCAGAAATCAAAATTTATACACAATGATACCGATATTAAAAAAAATAAAAACAAGTAGCATCATCAATTTTCTATGTCTGGTCTTCTCTATCTTATGCCACTATTCCTAGGGCTGCTTAATGGTATAAAATCAAACACACAGAATTTAAAAAGTAAACTTTGTCCATTCAATTAAGTCAGTCTTTTCTAGTTAAACATGATGTCTTTAAGGTCAACTTAGTCTCATTTAGATAAATTATCAGATTTTCAAAGTTTTCCTACTCAGTTAACTCCTCCATAGTCACCCCCCCCCACATACACACTTACCTTAGTTCCACATGAACTACTTCAATAAAATTTCATCCTCCCATGATGGTAAATGGATACAGGGAAGGTCATATAACAATCTGAGATTGAAAAACAGAAATTTCTGCTAATGTGTTCACAGACTTCTGTTAATCTCTGTTTGAAATGTGGGCTGATCTTTTAGTCAACAACTTCTGTTTCATAGGTAAGCTGCTAAATACACAGCTGGTATAAATAGTCTGTTCTCTACCTAGATAACATTTCCCTATTTCTCCCAGAAAGCTAAACACATCTTGTGACTGGTCATTAGTTCATTCTGTTAATCTTGTGCTTCTCAACCAGGCTGAGTCCTCTCCTTTATATTTAGATTTTCTATGGGCTTGTTGTCAGTTTACCTCTCAACATAGAAAATCCCTAGAAAGTCTGCTGACTTGAAATTGACAGATTTGATTTCACAGGATACAAAGGAACATAAGGATGTTTGCTAGTCTCACTTGCAATCTGTAGGGGAATAAGGCTGATATTGTATCCAGCCCTTTCTTAACCTGAATACATAGTACCACATTTTTAGTCTGCCATGTTTACTTCCTTTGGTCATGAAGCATATATATATATATATATATATATATATATATATATATATATATATATATATATATATATATATATATGTATATATTTTTTTAAATTTTTAATTTTTTTTATTTTTTTGTCACTACCCCATTCACTTGTATGGAATTTAAATTCTCTTGGCTTACTCTTTGGGTGTTGGCTTAATTAAGAAGTGGGGGTTGAGTAGTCTCAGGAATATAGACAGAATTTTAATCAGGGACTTATCCCCTTTGGGTCTTTACTCTGGGCTTAACTCCCCACTCTTGATAAAGGCTTCACTTCTTAAAGTGGAATAGAGACTCCCTTTATATCACATCTTTTATACTCCACCGGATTTTTTCTCAGATGCTACTCTATTTCCACCCAAGTAAAACTCTTTGGAATTTAAATAAAATTCTTTTATTCTCAGAAAATCCTGGCTCTCACCCTTGTGCCCTTTCCTAAGATTCAAATAGTCCAATTTAAATTTCAACCTGAGCAATGACTTCTTTATTCTAAGTTGTACTTGCTCTGCCTACAAAGAGATGAATGACATTTATACAAAGGATGTTGAGTCACAGAGCAACAGATTTACAGGAAATGAAAAATATATTGGCTTTATGTATCAAATGCATTATACCCATTACAATGCTCTTTCACACACTCCATACTCGTATACTGGCAATATTCCCAGTGGCACTTGATGTCTGATTCATCATTGGATTAAAAGTGTGTGAGTTTTACTGTCCTGGAGCAAATCATTATATATATCTGAGCCACAATTTTGCTAAGGCTTAAATGGTTATAAAAATAGTACCTACCTCCTATGATTTGTATAAGGATTAAATGATAAAATTTATGCAAAACTTAACCATATTTCTTGGCATATATTTTTCAATAAAAAAAAGACCAAGCATAGTAGTGAATGGTAGGGATCCAGATAGGAAAGAGCATTTAACACAAACCCTGAGTTATTATTTGTTAAACTTGTTCAGATGTTGAGCTTTAGTAAGAAACTTTAAAAAGGTGATCCCAAAAAAGTCACATTCCACAAAGGGGTTTAATAAAATCATGGAGAACAATTTATAAATATTCCAACTTTATAAGATTCTGAAAAATGGAAAGATGGCTTTCCAAAATGTCTCAAATGTGTGTTTATTTGGTGATGTTCACTAAAGCAAGCTTAAAATATCCAGTTAAAGTATATTAGGAACTCTAGACTATTGAATAAATATGTAGATTCTTGTAAAAATCTTACTTAAGATAAATATAATATTTAACTGAATTCATATTATATGGAGAAAAGCTTAACTATAATGCTATTGAATTAGATAAGCAAATTCAGCATCCAGCTTGTAACGAAAATTACATTTCACTTACTTTGAAACATGTAAAAGTTGAAAACCAAGTTCAACATAGAAATACAACATGACCATCAGAGGTGCCTGTGGTAGCTAGAAGAAAGGACTCCAAAAGATGTCTTTGCCTTATTCCTGGAATCTGCCAGTGCTACCTTAAGCAGAAAATGGAAATCAATTTTACAAACAATGAAGTATGATAATTATCTGAGTTAAAAGAAAAACAAAAACAGATTGTCCTAGACTATCTAGGAACATGGAATAATTTATTTCCACCAAAATTCATATGTTGAAATCTATTCTCCAATGTAATGATATTAAGAAATGGGACTTTTTGAAAGTAAGTATATCATAGGGATTCTCATAATTTGGAACAAAACTCTTATAAGAAGAGCTGGATGTGTCCACATACTCCTGTAGTCCCAGGAACTTGGGAGGCTGAGGCAGGAGGATTGTAAGTCTGAGGACAGTTTAGACAACGTAGTGAGAATCTGTCTTAAAATAAAAAAGGGCTGAGTGTGGCTCAGTGGTAGAGTACTCACCTAGTATGCAGGAGGCCCTGGGTTCAATCTCAATCCCCAGTGGATTAAAAAAAAAAAAAAAAAAAAAAGGAGGTAAAAGGAGGGGAGAATCAATTTGTCCCATCCATCATGTAAGGACACAGAGAGAACACATTGCACATGAACCAGAGAGCAGTCCCTCCCCAGGGACTGTTCCTGCCTCCATAACTGTGGGCAATACATTTTTGTAAAATATTTCCTACACTGAATCAGAAAGAGAGAACATTCAAATACCTGATTCAGAGATGAGAGAATGGACTTTATTATTGGCTATAAAAAAGAAATAAGAAAGGATTATGAGTAACTACTGTGATGAGACAAATTTCTACAAATTTCAGTTTTGATGAAATGGTCTATTACCAAGAAAGACACAAACACTGCAACTGATTCAAGAAGAAAAAGAAAATCAGAGTACATCTAAATATTAACTTATTACAGCATATTACAGTGACACAGTCACTCCAATGTTTATAGCAGCACAATTCACAATAGCTAGTTTGTGGAATCAACCTAGATGTCCCTCAGTAGATGAGTGGATAAAGAAAATGTGGTATATGTACACAATGGAATTTTACTCAGCAATAAGAGAATAAAATAATGGCATTCACTGGTAAATGGATGAAGTTGGAGAATAAAATGCTAAGTGAAGTTAGTCAATCTCAAAAATCCAAATGCCAAATATTTTCTCTGATATAAGGAGGCTGATCCACAGTGGTGTTGGGTCGAGGTACATAGGAGGATTAGAGGAACACTAGAATGGTCAAATGGGAGGGAAGGGAAAGAAGCAAGCAAGGGGGGGGATGGAGGGGAAAAAAGAAAAGGTGGATGAATAAGATGGATATCATTATCCTAAATGCATGATTGAAGATTTGAATGGTACGAATATACATTGTATACAAACAGTGTTTTGTAAAAAGACGCTCTATATGTTTATTATGAGTTATAATGTATACTACTGTTATAAACACAACAACTTTGAATAAAAAATATTCATTATTATTGCTGATATAAAAAAGTTATTGACTTAAAACAATACATATGTATTATTTTGCATTTTTATACATCAGAAATCCAATAGAGGTCTTAATAGGATACTATGAAAACATTGGCAATGCTGACTTACATTTCATCGGATCTATGTAATTCATTTCCTTGATTCCAGCTTTTTTTTTTTTTTTTTTTTTTGTGGTACCGGGGATTGAACTCAGGGGCACTCGACCACTGGGCCACATCCCCAGCCCTTTTTTTGTATTTTATTTGGAGACAGGGTCTCACTGAGTTGCTAAGTGCCTCGCCATTGCTGAGGCTGGCTTTGAACTCGTGATCCTCCTGCCTCAGCCTCCCAAAGTGCTGGGATTACAGGCGTGCGCCACCGCGCCCGGCTTGATTCCAGCTTTTAATGGCCAGATATAACTTTGGGCTCATGGCCCCTTTCTCCATATTCAAAGACTGAAACTTTACAACTTCTTGTGGCTTATTTCGATAGTCACGTTTTCCTTTGATTATAGCTAAAAAACATTCCTCCAGTTTAAGAATCCATGTATTCAGATTGGGCTTACCCAGATAACCAAGAATGCTCTCTCTTTATATAGGCTTTTACTGGAATCATATTTGCAAAGTTCCTTTTCCCTAAAATGTAACCATATACACACTTTCTGGGATTAGGCAGAAGAAATCTTTGGGGAATGACCACTTGCCTATCACAATCTATAATTAAAAATATTGAAATATTATTTTTAAAACTTCTCACGTAATAAATCCCAGGCTCAGACAGCTTCACTGCTAAATTATGGCAATGTTTATTCCTCCTTCTCCTCCTCCTCCTTCTTCTCCTCCTCCTCCTCCTCCTTTTCCTCCTCCTCCTCCTCTGTATGCTAGGAATTGAACTTAGGGCCTCACACATGCTGGGCAAGTGCTCTATCACTGAGTCAGCTCATGGCAAATATTTTAAGGAAAAATTAATTTTCAATAGATCCTTCAAATGTTAAAAAAAAAGAAGAGAATGTATTACATCCCATCACATTTCATGAGGCCAGTATTACTGGAATTCCAAAGTCTGACAACGATATCACAAGGAAATAAGACTACAAAGCAATATCTCTTATGAATACAGACACAAATATTGGTGAATACCTGCAAAATTTATGACCAAATATGATTTATCTTAGCCAGGAATGCAATAAGACTAACTCAAGAGACAAAGAAAAAACATTTGACAAATTCTAATACCCTTTCATCATAAAAATATTTAACAGCTATAGTCAATAACTAACAAAAATACATAAAAATCACTAATAAATGGGTGGAAATATGCTTACTGTTAGCCATTAGGGAAAGACAAATAAAAACCACAATAAAATATTTCTTTACATCCACTAAAAACATTGTTATAGAAATGACATAGTAACAACAAGTATCACTGAGGATGTGAAGATTATAACTCTATTATTTGTTGGAATTGAAAATTCTGCAGGACACTCAAAAAATGTTTATCAGTTATACAAATTTTTAAACAAATTTATTGTGATGGCCTAGAAATTCAACTCTTATGTATAATCTGAAGAGAAAAGAAAAGGTTTGACTGCACACAAACTTATACACACTGATCAAGCATTATTATCCACAAGTCAAATGTTCATCAACTGATAAATGGACACATATAGTGTAATATATACACAAAATAAAAATAATGGAGCAATAAAATAAATGAATATATCTGCCACAAAATGGATAAATCTTGAAAACATTAAGCTAATTGAAAGAAGCCATATTACTTGAGTTCACTCATAAGCCATATACTGAGTGGGCAAATTTATAGACATAGGTTGCCTAGGATTGGAGTATGTGAGGGGAATAAGAAATAACAGATGACAGATATGATGTGATTGTGGTGATGGTTGCAAACATTTGTGAATTGGTTTTTACTAACAACCATTTAATTATGTAGTGTCTATTGTGAATTGTATGGTATGTGAATTATGTATCAATAAACCTATTACAGTGCTGTGAAGATATGAAAGATGTAATCTTATTATTATGGGGCTCTTCTCACTACTATAGAATTTAAGAATCTCTTAGTTTAATCCAATAAATTTAACCCCATCTAAAATAAATAATGCAAGAAAAATGCACATACAATACTGAAAGAGATTACATGGGAAATAGTATCTAATACTGATGAAGGAATTTGGGGGGGTGAAGGAAAATAATGGAATGCAAATCTAAAAATTCAGTATGTGAGTATAATTTAGAAGGCAAAACTGCCAAAGTGAAAGATTTTATATTACATTTTGTGCAAAAATTTCAGCAAGCAAAGTTTTCTGAAGTCAGAAAAATGCAGATAGCGTAGTGTATACTACATCATTTAGAATCCAACTCAATTTCAAGTATATCTAATGCATTTGAAAGGTATATTGGAAGCAATCAAATTTCTAAAATCCTTTATACCAAATCACTCTAATGTCTGAAAAGATAGGCAAAAATATCAAATAAAGGGTTCATGGTGAAATACTCAGCTGATGTGTTGTCTATTGACACTAATATATAGTTCACTGCTAGCTAGCTCAAGAGTTGTAGGGAACTTGTATCGTTGCAAAATTTTTATCTATCTCTTCATAAACATCTGTGATACACTGATTTAAATGATTTTTGTCTCTGAATTACAAACATCTGTGTTGTTATGTTCCACACAATTTTTGTCTCTGATTTTTGCTGAATACACAGCAGGTTTAGCATATCCTAAGAGAAATGATAAAAGTTCAAGAAAAAATTTGTACAATTCCAATTACTGACTTTATAGTCATCCTGTAAATTATATGTAACTACTAATATAGTATCTGATTATATTCCTACCTGTATTCTACAGCTATCTCTCATAGCATGTATTTTTAGAACTACTTTGCATTTGGAGATAAGATTAATGTCGTGTAAAAGTGAGTGGTGATTGAGTTCTGTGGCAGAAAGCTTACCTAGCATGCTTGGGGCCTTGGGTCAATCTCTGGCCCTACAATTAAAGAAAGGAAAAAGAAAAAAGTCAAAGAACTCTGTGTCCTTAGTCCTTAGTAACAGATAAATGAGGAAAGAATAAAGAACAGATTATCAATTTAAAAAAAATAAATAAATAAACCACCACAACAACAAAAAACTCACATAGCACATAGTGTTAAATACAATATATATCAAATCACTAGTTTGTTCACTAATGGCAAAATTATCTACTTAGAATCTGATTTTCAGTTTATGTATAAAATGATATTTTAGGAAGTGAATTGCTGGTATTTGCTGCTAGAAATATATTTTGATACTTTGATCTTAATTCTCTGTGTTCAGGGTACATCGGAGTAAGAATGCAAATAAATGGACCTTTAAATTTATATTCATAATGGGTAATATCAGCATAACCTTGATACTTTCTGAACACAGGAACAAGTGCTAAAGCAATTGTCTATGGATAAGGATTTAATTTTACTTTACACAGCTTTCAGAGTTATTACAGAGTCAATTTAAAGTAAGAGAGTTATGATATAATAGCACTGATGAAGTTTGCACATAGAATCCATAATTAAAATATTCAGTTAATATTACTTACTTATGATACATGGGTTTAAAAGAGGGCAGCTTTGTAGGGGATTTTATCAAGGTTTTCTTGAAAGGAAAAAGGTACTAATTAAGAAAAGCACGCAAATTTGTTAAGTCTCAGTTTGGCAATCTGCTTAACACTGATAAATTTCCTACGTCAGACAATTTTTTGAAGATAGAAGAATGGTGATAACTTCTCTTTTGTTCTTCTGCCCCCATGTATTTAGGTCAGTGTATGGAGGATGAACTTGCATTTTCCTAATCTATACCTTAGGAATAACCAGACTTTTCTATTTCATACCTGCTACTCCTAGCAACTGGTGGGGGAAAGGAGTGAGGTTAAATCCAAGAAGCAACAAACTACTTCTAAAATTCCCACTACCTGCAAACCCATCAAAAACTCTGATGCATGACTGTTTGCAATTAATTCAGTTTGGGGAGGGTAATTCATTATATAGAGTCTATGTTGAGTGCAAAGGCAGCATGGTCCTTTAGATGGTGCCACATTCCCTGTCTCAAGAGTTCAATCGCAACTCCTCATTTGCTCTTACTAAATGATTCTTGTACTAAGCCTTTCTAAACTAGAGAAAACAAATGAGACTGGAAGCATGAATGCCTTCTAAAACCACAAATCATGACATGTATTTTTTGGTGATTATGATGCAAAAAGTGCAAAAGGCAGTATAATCACAAAAAAATGAGGATTGTCTTAGCAGCTGTATCTTTATTTCTGTCTCAGTTTCAGTGATTCTCAAAATTCATGGTGAATAGCAGTGATTCTCATTCACTTGCAGATTTCAGAATACACAGAAATGATGCTGTTTGTAATGCATACTGAAGTAAGTGGACAAGGCTGTTTATACTATGGGATGTCTGTGGGCTCTAGGGAATGGAGGGAGTCTGTGAATCAGCACAAGCAGAATCCATCAGTGGCCCAATAGTGTGAGTCAGAAAACTCCCTGTGTATAAGAATACAGTAGGAATCCTAGTTTCATAGGTTTGAAGTAAGACCTAGGAAACTTCGTTTTTAATAGTTACAATATGGGGGTTTAATACACACTTCAAAGGGATATATGTGCTGATTTAATTGCTCCTACTCAATTGTAAAGAATATGATCCTTTTTTAGAAGCCAACTGAGAAATAAGTCCCAAACTAATTATAGTTGTGAATAGTAATTTGCTAGCATTAAGTTAGATTGATATTGAAAAATGCATGGCACATTTTATGTCAGAAGATTTGGTTTACTTCTCAGTTGTGCAAATTACCATGGCCCTGGGAAAATCAAATAGCCTGCTATTGTCTTAGTTTCCTTGACTATTTTAATGCAAATGATTAGATTCCTTTTTGGGGTGTTGGTGAAGATCAAGGTAAAAAAATATTTGTGCTAACATACAAGAAGACACTGTTATAATAATGTCATTATTATTATTCTTATGGTGACATTTCTTGTGGAATATAGAGATTTATTTCATATTTGACTTTTGGTGATTATTTTTAAAGTAACTGCAAAGTCACACAGTAATTCATTTGAAATAAATTATTTGTTTCTGCTCAACAGAATATCTTCCAGAAAACATTTGCAAAATGACAAGCAGAAATCTATGAGAAAGATTGAAGTGAGAGAACAACATCACTCATCACTGTCACACCTCAGACCACTTTTCAAATTTTCATAAATGTGATTTTGAAATAATTTTATGTATCTACAATAACCATTAAGCTATGGTTTGATAAAGTGGTTCTAAAGTATAGTTTGCAAATAAAATGCTCTAGAAAAATGGAATGCAATTACAAAGGAGACTAAGTAAATATATAATCTATCAATCTTCCCAGTACTGTTGATAGTTCATAATTCTGACACCAACAAATAACAAGTTATTCATAAGGAACAAAAATTGCCAAAACCCTTAATTACTCAATTAAGGAATCCATGTGCAATTGCTGACATGTCTTGATAAATGTTTTATTTTATTAGAAAATTCATTCATCAAATCAAATAACAAATATTAATTGAATTCCTACTCTCTATCAGTTATTTGGCATGAAATAAAGAACAATGATTAGGATCTCAGAAATTTTTTAGTTTTGATGTTAAGATTAATATAATAACTTGTGTATAAGATAATGTAATAATAATACAATATGCAAGGTTTATAGTTTATATGAGGATAAGTAGAGTCATTAAAAGGACATCTCTACTAAATGAGGGAGTCAAAGCAGACTTCCCAAGATCAACACTTTTATTGATCTGAGAAGTATGGATGAAAGATGACAAAATAGTCTCCTTTTTGAGCAGGCAAGATACTATGAACAAGTGAGTACAGCAGAACACATATTGGAAAGTAGAAGTGTTGGAAAACAGTGAATTGAATGGTAGATTCTTCTTGCAGCTCAGACTGGCCTTTGCTATGTAAGATTGTTGTAGACCCACAGATATCATGTATAGCAATGTTTACCAGAAAAGGCAGAAATTCATAATTTGTGTAATATTTGCTTTTGAATTATTGGCAACTATTCGAATTGTTTTGCTTATAATTTTAAAAGGCCAAATAACACACACCAACTGACAAAATTGGGGCCATTGGCCACAATTTTCATTCTCTGCTGTGGGCAGGAGATATTGTAAAACAAGAAAAGTCAGAAAGGTTTGGAATTATGTAAGCCCCATCATAACCTCTGCAGCAATTTTCTGACTATGACTCATCTCTATATGAAAATCTCTCTCAAATTTCTGTAAACAAACAAAACAATGAATGTAAAATAAAAATACATGAGGGTATATAAATGGTATATAGAACCAAGACATATAAAAGTGAAGTAGAGGATTTGAAATGTGAGTAAGCTCCCATGTGAACTTAAAAAGATTCAACTAAAAGCAGCAAACAAAATGAAAAGGGGTAAGTTACAAACATTTAAGTATTCTAAGTATGGAGAAGAGTCCTTCACTGTGTCTTAGAAAGTAGAAGAGAAAAGAGCTTGCAGCATGATTCCCAACACAAGGTTTAAATTACACATAGACATATAAAATGAGGTCTATAACAAAAGAGGAAATATCACATATAGATTTATAAGAAGAATGAAGCATCAATGGCAGATGCTTTTAAGATATTTATATTTTACTACTGATGATAGAATAGTACCATGAAAAAGATTATGAGCTGTTGATAACAATAGAGTTACTTTTTATTAGGTAGATGGGAGCAAAGGGAGGGGAGAAGATATGGTGGTAGGAAGGATAGTAGAATCAATCAAACATTATTATCACATATACATATATAACTATACGCCAGGTGGGATTCTACATTGTGTATAACTAGATGAATGAGAAATTATACTTCACTATATATGATGTATCAAAGTGCATTGTACTGTTATATATAACTAAAACAAATAAAAATTTTTAAAAAAGATAAAAACAAGTGATTCACCATTGAATTGATAAAGCACAGACAAAAACCTCAGACCTTTTAGGCAGTTTTTAACTGCCTCAGGTTTGGAAAATAGTTCTGCCGGTTCCATATTGGTAAAACTACAGACTACTAAAAGACCTGCGTTCATGATGAATATTCAAACTCGTGTTCAAAAGTAGAAATTAAGTTATCAACTTGCACTTGTTAAAGAAAACTTATTAAAAGATTCTGTAAATTTTGTATTAGTTTAGTTGTTAAAAAAATAAAGTTTAAGAAAAGATATGCTTTGAGAAATCCAAACCTGATGATAATTTTCACTAAGCTCTTTTTATTAACTCCAAAGTTGCACATGCCTAATCATCTATTATGTACAGTGAAAAAATTTTACCTTGTTTTCCATTGACGTGTTCTCCTGTAATTAATGACTTAAGAATTGGAACAGCATAGAAAAGATGGGAAAGGGTGAGTAGTTTAATTATTCATTTTGGAAGTAAAGGGAGTAAGGATGTTTACTAATCATGAATTATTAGAGGGGAATGAATAATTTTCCCCTTTGTTATGCTTTTGAAGAACTAGGGTTCCTTTACCCATTTAAGAAATACAGGAGTAAAAATAGTCCTGGCAATGACTAGAGGCAGAGTAAACCATAAAGTGTTTCAGGTCATTATTTTCTTCCTGAAATTTGTAGAATTTATGAACATTTCGGTGGTGTCTCCAACTGGGAAGGTAGTTCAAGAATTGTAACCTTGCTTGGTTTTCTGGATGAAAAACATTAGCTCATATTTTGTAACAAAGTTATGTTTAAACCCTAAACTATTTGGATACACATAGTTGGGGAACAAACAAGAAGAAAAATTTAAATAAGTCTACAGTCTAAATTTCAAGTTACGTCCAACCTATTCAGCAAGTATTTTTTCAGAACTTCTTGTGTAACAAAAGAAAACAGACCTAGATAAAAACAGAAAATTAAATAGAGAATGTACTCAGTGTAATAAAATAAAAGGATATACACATGGAGTACTCTTTAATATATAAGGAGATATTATATGACTGAGTTCATATTTGGGGGTTCAAAGAAAGTGCCTTAAAGGCAGTTAGCAGTATGGTTTGAAATTGCTCTTAAAGAACAACACAAAGTTCTTCAGATTTCAGTACTGTTCTTTTGCCTAATTAATTTTTGTGGTTTCAGGAATTAGAAACTCACATCATCTCACTCTCTTATCTTCATATATGCTGACAAAGAGACTATTTGCTAAATCCTAAAAATTGATAATTTTATGTCTCTAAACACAGAAAATATTCTCCACCATGCACATCTTCATTATCTCTTACATTTCTCCTTACCAAATGCATTTTAAATACTAATAATTTACATTTGTACAGTGCAACCAGCTCATTTTCTGGTCAATGCTATTAACATGCTTCCATCTGTGGGATGAATCTTCTAAATTTTGTAACCCATGAGGAAAAGAAGGACACTCTGTGTTTATTCTCTCTTCTTTTCTGCCTATCTCTTCCTATGAATATAGTTATCTTCCTATTAGGGCTCACTGATGTTGTGGCAAGCACTCTATGCCAGGAAGCAAATATCTACCATTCCTGTCAGTCCAGAAAGAAGAAAAACAAGAATCATCTCCTTCCCTCTTTCTGGAAATTACACAAATTATGGGTTGTGATGTCCTCTATTCAACTCAGATTACTGATTTAAATCTTTTTCCAAATTGGCAAAGAAGTTTAACCCCTGTTCCTGGACATGAAAAATCAATTACATCTTTGGAGGAGAGGAGATATGACTTATAAAGTGATCTCAGATCTCGAAATACATCATGATGGTTTCTGCTCCTAGGAATGGAAGAACATGTGAAAAAGTATGACTTATTCTTTCCTCATGATACACAGATTTGAAAAATTTAAAAAAATTCTATTGTTTTTTAAGAAATTCTAATAAACATGTGTTATGGACTTATGGCAAAATAGTAGATTTGTTAGATATGTTTGATATGACACCTTGTCTGTACTATGTTGTCAAATAGAACTTTCTTTTTTCTCTACATAAAACATTATTAAGGTGAGGACTACACCAAGACAAAAATGTTTAGTGACTATGTAAGTGCAATTTTGGGGAGAAAACAAAACAAAACAAAAAAATCCAGCATTTTAAATAAAATAATGATTTAGTGATTATCAGGATGGGAAGGAAATAGTGATAATGCAGCCAGGGGCAGTGGTTCATTATGATAATCCCAACAACTTGGGAAGCTAAAGCAGGAGCTTTGCAAGATCAAGGCCAGCCTAAGAACCTTAGAGACACCCTGTCTCAAAATTAAAAAAAATAATAATAATAATAAATAAAAACATACTGGGGTTGTAGCTCAGTGATAAACTGTCCCTGGGTTCAATCCACTGTACCAGCAAAAGAGAAAAAGAAAAAGAAATATAAATAATGCACATAACTTCAGGTAAAGGAAGAATGTTTCCTGTTGGATTTTGAATCAGCTTTTTTTTCCCCTCAAATGCTCATGATTTTCCAAACACATTCAAATTACACATTTTCTGTATAAAATATTCTTTTGGTGTTTACACTTTATGGAAACTCTAGCTACTGAGCATTCATTCCTACTAGTCATCACCACCATGAACATGCTTTTTCCTTTTCTTAAACAGTGTGAGTTTTCATTTTGTATATGATACATTAATTAACTAATGAGTGCCTGATTTTCTTATTTCCCCAAAACAAAAACTTAGAGCTTCACATAAATTCCGTATCTATGGACACAGACTCTTTTATTCCATTAAAATTTGAAGACTCTTTTCTTATGATTATGTCCATTATCCATATGTGAAATAGAATCTGGATCCACAAAAGATTGCTAGATTAATTAACTAAAACTAACATATGAAATAACAGCAGAAATATCTAATGATTATTTTAAAATAATTATATTATGAAAATACAGATTGGGTGACACATTGAAAGTGTTATCAAATCCATCATTATTAAAAACACAAATGTCATTTCTTCTAAACACTAACGTATGGTTTCTTAGTATCTGCTCTATTAATTTTGGCAATATGTATTTGACAGCTTTACAAAGCAAACAATTCTATTGTTGAGCATGTCTGCTAAAATGTTTTAGCCTTATAATTAGTTTAAATTGAGTGCATGGTATATAATCTCTTCTAAAGAGTAAGTTTTATTGTGAGAATATTATACATATTTGTAAACATCTGTCCCAAGTTTTCAGGTTATTCTTTCCATCAACCACCGTATTCCCAATGCTTTAACCATTAGTTACAATAACCTATCAAAAGATTTTAAACATATCAGACTATTTTCCAAGAAGATAAACAATGATTTGTTAATGTTTACATACTAAGATAATAAAATAATTGAACTATTTCCCAGTTTTTATACTTTATAAATAGTTCAATGTAAATTAAACAAGTAAATAAATAAAATTTATTTGTAAATTTCATAGACTATTGCTGGCATTTTTCAATAATTGAATTATACAGTGCCAAAGCTTGCTTGATTTGCTTGGCTTTTATTTCATGATACAAGTTGACGATTGCAGCTTCTACCATTACACTTAACATTTCAGAGTAAGAAGTGGGTAGGGAAAAGGGTGTTATCAATGCAAAGAAAACAAAGGTTCACTCAGTAATTCCACAAAAGGCTTTGGAAAAATGGGGTTATAGAGTTAGTAATTGAAAAATTTAAACAACACATTGTGCTACAGGTATCTGCAGATTTTAGAGTGAATTCTGTTTAAGATAGCATTCTTTCTAACTTTTATCTTTTTGCCATGCTTTCTAGAATGTTAAATATATTGATCATTCTTTTTATGCACATAATACTTATCAGCATTAACATTGATAATAAGTAATTGATAACTGTGATAGATTGTGATTGTTTGGTATTACTTGATGACCATGTAAATACACAAATGACTGGTTTTGGCCAGTAATATGAGGTCTAAGGTGATAAATGCCATTTTCAAGGAAGCCATCATAAAGTTCCTTTTGTTACTTCTTTTCCTCTGCCACAGAATGGCTGTCTCAGATAAGCACTGCTTCTTCAGCTCAACATCTGAAATAAAGACCTCAGAAGGAAAAGAATAGCAGATAGTTTTCAGTCTACAATTAACATGAATGACAAGTAAATCTTGTTTTCATAAACCACTTCAATGTGATGGATTTTAGTTATTCCAACAAAACTTTGGAGAGCAGAGTATTGTGTGAATAGTTTAATAGATGCTTCATGTGCATTATCTAATGCTACTTTCAGCATAGACCATGACAG
Source organism: Tamias sibiricus (assembly GCA_025594165.1). Classification (NCBI taxonomy): domain Eukaryota; kingdom Metazoa; phylum Chordata; class Mammalia; order Rodentia; family Sciuridae; genus Tamias; species Tamias sibiricus. The sequence continues at coordinate 101,965,652 of CM046663.1, read as the reverse complement.
ATTCAGTTGTTGTCATTGTTCAAAGAGGTACTGAGACTCAGATAGGTGTAACACATTTCTTAATATCCAGAGTAGAAAGCTAAAGAACAAGATTAAAATTTCCACAACAAGACCCATTATTTCAGGTGTATTATGACCTATTGAGAAATTTCAACCAAAATAATCAATTTTGGTTTTGATTACATGTATTCACTGAGGAAATCTAAGATTGAATCTGATAATTTGTAGCCCATGATTGGCTCAGATGTCAATTATGATGGAAAAAAAATATTTCTGTTCCTTTTAATGGAAATATCTCTCAAGCTGTGATATTCTGTTACAAGTATTGAGTAGTAAATACCTTTCAAAATTGTATAGCATCACTCTCCTTAATTCTACCACATAGTTTTTCTAAAATATTTCATTACCAAATTTGAATTTATGTTATAAGATCTATTTTTAATCTATTTTAGAGTCAGATTTACAGAGAAAAATTGTGTAGAAAGCTAATTTTATATTCACCCATGCATCAATCAACAATTACTTTTGCACATAGTGTGCCTGTTATAAAAAGTTTTACTTTATTGAAATTGTTCAAAATTGTTTCATTTATTGAAATTGGATATCCTAAATGTGCTGTGGTTTTGATTCATCACTGTAGAACTGATTCAAGTTTGAATGTACTGTCATAATAATCAAATATTATACTCAGTATTTTGAAAAGCTGCTCAGGTGGAATGTTGCAAAATGTTGGAAAATATTTTTTTTTGAAGTATATTCTCAGTTGTGACGGCTAAGTTCTTTAGAAAATTGGCATTGAACATTTGCTACTTAAAAGTTTTTTGGTTTTTCTTTTTTTCACTGCCTAATTTAAAGCTGCTGTGAACAGCATGAAACTCCTACCCCTTCAATTTTCTCCATTAATTTCTGGTACTTGAATATAAAACTATTACAAAAGATGGGAATATGCAGCCTTTGTTTTCAATCATTTGCACTTCTCCTACCCAGATTCTACCCCAGAGCAAAATGATTGCAGCGATGACTTATTGAGACAGTCAATTTAAGGATGATGAAATGCAGAAAATATTATAAGCAGAATTCATTAAACAAAATTAAAATAGGGCCAACAATCAGTCTCATCCCTTGTATAGCATTATATTTTCTCAAGTAGTTACATAAAATTTTAACTGGCAAATCTTTTCCCAAAATCCTTAATTAAATAAAAGTTTTTTGAGTGTCAGTTACAATTTAGATCTTTTAAAACTAAACTGATAAATCCTTTATAATTAGGAATCTTGTGAAGGATATTATGAGCTTGTCCAGTCAGGGTCTCTAATCAGCTGGCCTGTATTCTCTGTGTGTGTGTACACCCATGCTCTCCTTGTCTCTGTTTCTCTTTGTCTATGTCTCTATGTTTCTTTTATCCCTTGCTCTCTTATTTTCCCTCTCTCACACTCACACCCATAAATGCATTGACCTTCACATATCATTTTTCAAAAACAAAATAAAGCAGAATTCATAACAGAGCAAAGTTCAATTTCAAATGTTGCATAATATCAGGAAGTAAGAGCTCAATTCAAATACTGGGAAGGCAAGAGTGTGCTATTCAGCAGGCGAAGATGGTACCTACAATTCATCCCATACCACTCTTCATGTATTAGAGATCCAATGGCCTCTATCTCCTCGAATGGGACAATTTTTTAAAATAATTCTGATAATGAACATTTTTCTGTGTCTGTAAACTTATTGAATTGCATATGTTTACTTTTGTGAACAGCAATTCTTTTTCTCTAATAATACAGAATGATTTCTATGTAACAATCTCTTTAAAACTTTTAATTTTGCATCATTGTCAAATTATGAAGTTTACCCTTACTAAATGAACATTTCTGTTATAATGATTAAATATATTATAAAACCCTTAAAATACTTGTAATTTCCTGTGGTACTCAGGACAGAAAAAAAAAAAAGGAAAAAAAAACAGGACATTAAAAAGTTCAGGACAAAAATGGAAAAATGCTGATCTATAGAATAAGCATATCTTACATACTCTCTGCACATACAATGGAATTAATAATAACAAGGAAAACATGGTTTGCTATAGTTAAAGGCCAATGGATACATGACAACCCAAAATCTGGCAAAACTTGGAAAAAAGTTAAATATATTTTTACTTAAATTCATTGTTCTTATATATTGTAATTAACACATTAGAAAATTCCATTGTATTTCTCTAATAACTGTAATCTTTTACTTATTGTATGTAATTCGTGCTATTCATGCCTATGATGTGGATTTATATTTCATAGTTTATTGACTTATGGACATTCTTCTCTTAAGATGCTTTGCATACTTTTTATGAGACCTCATATATTGAACAGGCTGAAGCTTCTTTAGGCTTTGACTGCTGGTATTTAATCTGGCTTTTCCTTAATTGCTTCTGGCCATTGTTTTCAAACTGTTTCTTGTTCTATGACTTTAATTGTTAACAGCTTCCTCAAGTCCCATTGTTGATTACTTATGTTTATTTTGGATATCTCATGATATTATGAGTTGGATTGTTTTGTCCTATAAACCTGCCTATTTTTCATTAGAAAATACATACAATCAAGAATATAGAGTTGTTGGCTGGGCTGTGTAGTTGATAGAAGCCATGAGGAGGAAGGAGTGAAAGTTCTCTCATTAGAAGATATAGTGGGTGATTTCTGCAGTTAAATGTCTCTATAAGGAATGATAGTTCTTCTGTTTTATTTCTTATACCCACATTTTCTCTTTGTCCTGATTTCTATGACTATTATTTTTCTTTTATTATATTTCTGTAATAAGTTAGTAAACTTCAAGAGATACAGTAGAGAGAATGAATAGTGATTTTTAAAATCTACAATTCAATTCTTGCAGGTCTAGTTATTGTTAGAATAGCATAATAGTTCCAGCTATGTAATGGTAGGTATGTTAGTTAAAAATAAAAATGTTTTTCTGCATCTTATTTTTTTCCACCTGCAAAGTGGGAATATCAATATGAATAGCTCATAGTTTATGAGAAGATTTTAAAGTTCATGCCTGATAAGTTCAAAATTTTAATCTTCTCTACTGTTAGTATTCTCTCTAATGAAAGTGACCAAGTCCTTATATTATTATTTTAACCTGTATGCCCAGCTGTGTTCAGCTTTACATTTATATACATCAATTGGTTTCCAATTGGTATCATTTTGGGATCTCTATCATATATTAAAAAAATTATTCCTACTTAATATAAGTTCAAATGAGTTTTAGCTTTGTGAAAGGAAATTTCTTTTACCCCTAAAGTAATCTTGGTGAGACATGAACTCCTTCTTTGAAATCTGAATTTATCCATTGATATTGTCTGAATGGAGTATTCTGAACCAGAACAGAGCTGCCAGAGAAAACTGAAGGAGTGAAAACTAAAGTTGTATTATTAGGTTTAATGCAGAGTCATTATTCCCAGATTAATTCATTATTTCATTTCATGCCACTCAACCAGTTCTGTTCTGCTACCTGAGCACTGATCCCACCTACAGTGTGTCTTTGTGTTCTCTTCTTTCTCACGACTCTTATTCACCATGTAATAATCGCAGTGCCACTGACCTGTGCCAATTGCCCCTGCACTATGTCATCTGGTGAACCCTGATCATGTAATGCAGTCCCTTCCATTACTGAGATCCTTTCTCTACTGTTATGAGTTTATTATTTTTCCATTCATTTATTTGTTCAATGGATATTTAATAGACACCTGTTCTTTCACATGCCCTATTCTGAATACTATGGATAAAATCAGCAGAAAATGGCATGGTACCTATTATCAAGGGAATTTTGGTAAATTAGTTGATCTGATGGAGATAAACATTGTTCACAGGAACCAAAAGGATAGACTGCCAACCTTAGTCCTAAGAGTAAAGGATAGATTTTTCAAAGGTGACATCTATTCCAGTTTGATGAAAAAGTGATTTGTTACTTTCAAGGATGAAAGTAAGAAAATACATATTTTTTTCTAAGTAGGCAATTAAAAAGAGAACCTAGGCACTGTAAAATAAGGAAAATAAAAGATACTCATAATGACACCTTCTCCTAACCTTCATAAATAGAGTAAATGAAGAGGGAACTAAGCCCAGAAGATATAAATATCCCCACTGGATGCAGAAGAGCTGACATGCCTAAGAGAAGCATGTACAGGTAGTGTCTCTGCAAATCTTCAAATTCTTGATGAATCTTGGGTTAGTCTGTTCCAGTCAGAGAGATACAAGTCTTTCAGAGATTTTCATCTATCTTCTCCATAAAGAGGGTTCAGGGCCCTGGACTTCTGGGGGTAATGAAATAGTCCTGTCTTTTTACTGAGAATACCTCACTTTCATAGAATATGATTTATCTATGCAAATTTTTCAGTGATTCCTTAAAATTATTTAGTTAGGAATCTAAATAATTTTAATATAAAAAGTAATTGTGCCTAAATCATAATATTATAAGATCATATATATGCATCTTTTGGTTTATTAGCATATTTACAGACAAGCAAATTTAAGGGAAAATTTGGTAAATAAAGATAGTAAATTTCTGGGATATTACCAACTCTACAGAAATGAGTGTTCCCAGGGAACTGTAACAACACCAGTCAGCACCACCATCATAGTGAGGGTTCAGGTGGACCAAAGGGCAGAGATCAAGGAAGAAGAAGACAAGGAAAACACACAATAAAAGACTTAGAATAAATGTTGCATTCAGCATTTAAAATAAAGCCTGTGTCACATTGTGGATGCAATAATTGGCAAAAGTAGAAATGCTCAAGTGTTTGGAGGGGTGATTTAGTTTGTGTGGTTGAAGGTTCATTTTGTTATTCATTTTTTCATCAATGTATTTTGGAAATAAAAAGAACTGCATAATTAAACATGTTGAATGTTAGAGACTTTTCTGCTGGAAGCACTTGAATTATATTTGGTGTGTTATATATTTGTTCTTTTAATCCATTTTCACTGTCTTGTTTGATAATTGCATTCTGTTTTCCCAAGAGAAAAATATGCATTTCAGTTATAGTTGAGTGGCTACCAACATACACTCACAAAAAAGAATGCTCTTTTTTTTTCTCTCTCTCTCCTACTTTTGACATGAAAAGGAATAAAGAGTGATGGTGCACCTACCTAAAGAAGAAAATGAAAGGTTACATGGTCTTCTGTGGATCCTCAGAGATTTTGTCCTAGATATTGCAATTGTACTGACTTTTATTGGATACTTCCAATTTTCCAGACAATTTGCCAGCTCCTGAGGAGACAATCAGTAGGGCATGCCCCCTGTACGTTAAGTCCTAAGAATTTTATGAAGAAACAGACATTGCTATGACTTACTGCATTCTTTCCTGGTAATAGGAATCAAAATGCTGCTTCTGACTGGGAAGGACTGATGTTATGATTTAGAACATTTCTCAACATATGTGATAGCATAATATGCAACATAGAGTCATGGACATGGATTATTATGTTCTTGTTGTCTAGCATTATATGTTACGATGTGGTATATATAAGTCAGTACTCTTTAACAAACTCACAAGGAAGTATTCGAGGAAGATCATTTCTGAGAATGAACTAAGGGCTTAGCTCTGTGCTAAATATTCTATTTTATTATCTATATTATGTCAGGAAATTCTTGTACAAACCCTGTAGTCTTAATTCTGAAATTTAATAAATAAAAAATAAAATCTGAAATCCTCAATTTCTATCTTATGTACATATGTAGGCATTTATGTAGGTACATATTTGTTTATTTATTTTAACTTCATCTTGGTAAAATCACTAGCTTATTCAGAATGGAAATATATTTTAACTTTTGTCATTTAAGAAAATATAGTAAGAAAGTGAAATTGTAATTACTTTCTGCCCCTTTTGTACAGGGTTATATTTTGAAAAGCATATACAGTAAAAAGAGACACCTAGGTCCTCTGTTGATTATTGTGGTGCAAACTCTCAAAAATGTGGATAATATTCTGGCATTATTTATGTACGAATTGAACACTGGGTTCTTTTTAATACCTTAAAAAAAAGTCCTGAACCAATATCTTTTTATTCCTCTGCTCTCTGTTCCGGGAATATTAGGTTTAATTCTTTTGAAGTTTAATGCAGGAACAAAACTTACATGGACCTTAGGGTGAGAAAAAGGTTTGGCCTCTTCACCTTTGCCACAGACTTCTCTCTAGGTAAAACTTTGGATTGTACATTATTACCAGATGTGAAGCCAAATGGGATTAACCAATTTAGCTTAATCCGAATATATTTAGAAAGTAAATCTGAGCATATTTAGAAAGTTAATCAGTTAATCTTCTACATTAAAAGTGCGTATTATGTTAAGAATGAAGTTGAAAAAGCAAAATTCTGTAATCATGACATACATCAGCATAGTTTCAAAAGAACAGTTTTATATGACCCAGAGATCACCCCTATTCCTTCTCATATGGAAAAACTGAGTTCATATTTGTTTAGGAAAAGACAACTCTAACCAGCTTTGTGAGGATTATAACAAAGCTCTTTTATGACCTAGTTTTCATTAAAAGCCTTGTGTTCTCAGACTTCCCTCTAACACTCCCAGAACTTGACAGTTCTCCTATTGTTTGCCAGTAATCGATCATTGGTTTATTGTAAAACTTCAGAAATTATCAAGATTTCAATTAAATAATTTTCTGCATTAGAAATAAAGAAATATGTGGAAACATTATAGATATATGATTTTATTTCTTTGATAACATGTTTGGAAGCTCCCTTAGCTAAATTTGCCTCATATTTTCTCCAGTAAATTCACTGGGTTATTTCAGAATTTTATGCATTTCAATGAAAGGAATGCAATATTGTTTGTATGTGTAAAAAAGGACTAAAATGATTGAAGGGATTAAAGCCTATGCTCCATTTCTGATATTATTCTTCAGAACTCTTTGCTGGAGAGAAAAGATAAAGAAATGTATTTAATGTTATTATATCAGTGTTTCAACATCTTTACAATGTGATTTTATAATTGAAAAAAACTGGACTTTTCAGATAAAACTGAACTTTGCCCTGCCATTATTTATTAACTGTGGGACTTGGTCAGCCTCCCTGAATGTTGGTTTGCTCTTAAGAGTTTGAAAAGGTGATAGTAATTTATAGTGTAGTTGCGTACCTGAAACCAAATTAGGTAATAGAAAGTACCTAATATTTAGGTTTGAGTATTTGTCATTACAAAAGTTAATTTTTATAATATAATTTTTATTTCCCTTATATTTTATCATTACCCTTTTTGCATTTTTTTCTTTATAGCTACCCTGTCACCATGTCTCCACTCTGCTTCTTGACCATGCTAATAAACCACTATGCCCAAAATGATGTCTAAAATTTGTCAAAGCAAGAAACTGTGGTGTACTAGAGAGCTGTGATAAAATGTGGAGAGAAGCAGAAAAAAAAATGTTTCTGTTTAACTATATGCCTAATTAGGAGTTCATTTTTAGCTTTTAGTTATTATTTTTTTTCCCTTACTTCAAGACACTTATGTGTCATGATCTACTCTGATGGCAGTAGACAACAAACCTCTCTTTTATATTGCTATCTATTGTGTCATTGTAAGTGTATCTTAAGATAATCTATAATTGAAATAATTATGAAACTATTTAGTACCCTGTTATGTAGATTTTGTTTAGACCTGAGGCTTTTTTAAAAATATAGCACATCATTAAACTTGAACTAGGTTAACTTAGGAAGTGGAAATATTTAGAACAGGCATAAATAAATTTCTAACAACCACATTAATATACAAGTTGTAGCCCCTTCTCTTCATATTTAGATGGAATAAAATCCAGTTGGATTTATTGTTTAAAGTACAACATTATATAAGTGGGCAGAAATGAATTCTCCTAGTGTTTCATTGCACATTAAGATTCAAGCTTAAGATTAAAAATTAAAATATATTAAGAAGAAAATAACATTAAATATACTTCCACAGAAGAACATCTAATAATTTTACAAATCTCAAGTTAAAAATAAGAGGAAAAAAAATAAAACAAGCCCCAAAGGGCAAGGATTTTTAGTTTCACTTTGCTTTTATCGTTGTTTAATTTCAGAGCATGAGATTACTTCCTTGACATATATCAAATTCAATAAAAGCAATAAACTGAGGACCTTGATATTTTGTTAAAAGTAATAGAACCATGTCATAATAAAAACTGGGCAAAACATGTACTAAAAATTTAAAAAAAAGGTGGTTATTACTTGTTCCGTAATACATTTTTCATTGGCTAGAGTGCATTTGGAATAAATGGTTCCAGCATTGCCAATTACACATCTTGGCAGCTTGTTGCTTTACTGGTTTTGTGGAGGGCCCAAGCTTCTCATGTGCTACTCAAAAACTAACTCTGTTACTTAAATAATTGTTGAAACACTGCCATAAAATGAAGAGGTACATAAAACTATTTATACAAAAAAGATTTTGCACAAAATCTGTATTTTTTCTCATTTTTTTTTTCATTTTTGTTTATATAGTAACAGTAACAAATTTAAACTTTATAAAGAAAGAGTTTATGGGAGAACAAAGTGATTGTCATATTCATAGTTAATGTATTTTGGAAGTCTAAATGTTCACAAATCTGATGCATCTTTCTTAACCAGTGAATAAATAAAAATCAGCTGCAACTTAACTTAAAGAAAATGAGTAATGCTTTACAATCCACTATTTTAAATAATTATAATATTAAATAGAAAAAATTTTCTCTTATAAGAATCATATCCAGTTGTCTGGTGATGTAGCTTCTTCCCACAAGATACGCTCTAGTGTTCATTTTACTATGATGGTACCTCTTATCTTTCATACTTACTCTTGGTCCTCTGTCACACCACTCACCAAACTGTCCTTCTGAATAACAATTTGTATATGTCAGTAAGGAAAGAGCATTGAAATTACTCAAAAATATCTGACCAGTATAATTTGAAGGCTTAAAGATAAATAAAAGTCACAGTTCGATGAAAGGACTAAATTCTATTTATGAGTGTCTCAGTGAGAATTCCCAGGAACAGCACTAAATCACCTATTTATGTTCTCTGTAGAGCCTATACTCTTTCCCTTCCTTTCCTAATATTAGGGAAATAAATGATTAATAAGAAAGTGTAGCCAAGACATTGATATTCAATGAACGTATATATGAAGGGAAGATTACAACTAAATTTTATTTTGGTGGGGAACGGGAACTATTCTCCAATAAGAGAATTAGAAATGCCACATCTCCTGGCTTGTGGTAGCATCCTTTGATTAGGATAACAAACTGCACAATCAAAGTTGCACAATCAAAGGTAGCATCCTTTCATTAGGATAACAAACTGCACCCACATTTCTTTGTTTCACCCTGTACAACATATATGAAAGTATATTTGAAGTTTATTGTTCTAGACCAACAACTAAGGGGGTATAAATGAGAGAGGCACTTTTTGTTTGTTTCACTTACTTTAAACTTTTGTTGGTGAATATACAGCTGTGATTTTTATGAGCTTTTTGGAGAATGTGTAAGATTACGTTATCAGAAAAAAAGAAGATTTGTGATTTGAGCTGGATTTTATCAACATGAATATTTGTTAAACTATATTGATAAATATTTATATTTAATAGCTTTAGATGTATAATTGTAAAATTATGACTTTTGAATGAGAAAAAATTAACCTCTCTTCCACCTAATGCTTAATTATTTTCAAAATGTTTTATGTAATTTTTCATAGAGACTTTGATAACAAATGACTGCAAATATTTTACTTTTCCTTACTCAAGTCCATTCACTAGAATAAGTAAGAAGGATCTTAATCATAATTTGGGAAACATTGTCGAGTCATTTTCAGTGGAATTTTCCCATAGAAGTAATGAGATATGAATGATATAAGTCTGTAATGATTTAATGAATATTTCTATGTAAGTGCCAGGTAAATTGCATTGACTAGATAATCGGAAAAATGACATTTATTTAAGTTGGGAGCAAAGCTCTAAGATTACATACTCAGTAAATAAATACATGTCTGTGTCAATTGCTACTCCAGTCAGAATGGCAGTTATCAAAAAAGAGCAAACCACAATAAATGCTGGTGAGGATGTGGGGGAAAGGCACACTCTTACATTGCTGGTGGAACTGCAAATTGGTGAAGCCAATCTGAAAGTAGTATGGAGATTCCTAGGAAAACTTGGAATGGAACCACCATTTGACCCAGCTATCCCACTTTTTGGTCTATTCCCAAAGGAGTTAAAAACAGCTTACTACAGGGACACAGCCACATCAATGTTTATAGCAGCACAATTCACAATAGCTAGATTGTGGAACCAACCCTGATGCCCATCAGCAGATGAATGGATAGGGAAACTTTGGTATTTATACACAATGGAACACTACTCAGCACTAAAAGATAATAAAATTATGGCATTTTCAGGTAAATGGATGGAGTTGGAGAAAATAAAGCTAAATGAAGTTAGCCAATCCCAATAAAACAAAGGTCGAATGATCTCTTTGTTATGAAGATACTAACTTATAAAGGCAAGGGAGTGGGGGTGAGAGGAATGAAAGAACTTTAAATAGAACAAAGAGGTGGGAGGGAAGGGAGGGATTAAGGGGATAGGAATAATGGTAGAATGAGTTAGCCATCATTACCCTAAGTAAATGTATGAAGAAACAACAGTTGTAAAAATACTTTATATAAAACCAGCAACTTGAAAATTGTGCTCTTTATATGTAATATGAAATGAATTGTACTCTGCAAACATGTATAAAAAATTAGAATAATAAAACCAATAGCCAAGAAGAAAAAAAATTATAATTTTTCTTGAGTAAATCAAATTATCAACACGTATATTGCCATTAGATGATGAAATTCTCTTTTAAATGTTTCTTAATTGACACATGTTAACTGTAAATATTGATGGGATTCTGTGTGATTTTTATATATGCATATATTGTGCATTGGTTATATCTAACCAACCTGAATATAGTATTCTCTTAAGCATGGTAAGGCTAGTCTAGTGGTCATGTTGAAAAGTCTTCATTTCTTTCTTTTTTTTTTTTTTTTTTCTTTTTTTTGGTACCAGGGATTGAACTCATGGGCACTCCTCTACTGGGCCACATCCCCAGCCCTTTTTTGTATTTTATTAGAGACAGGGTCTCACTAAGTTGCTAAGTGCTTCGCCATTGCTGAGGCTGGCTTTGAACTCATGATCCTCTTGCCTCAGCCTCCCAAGTGCTGGGATTACAGGCATGTGCTACCGCACCAGGTAGGCTCTTCTTTATTTATGAAGAGTAATCCTGTTGGGTACAGTAATGTTGGTTGACACTTTTTCTTTCAAGATTTAGAATATGTCACCTCTTAGTCTGCAGAGTTTCCACTGAGAAATCTAGTTAGTCTAACGGGGTTACCATTAAATGTGACTTTGAAGTTTTCTCTTACAGATTTTAAAATGCATTCTTTGTCCTATACTTTTGACAATTTTGACTAAAATGTATTGTGGTGAAAATATTATTATTTTTTCTGGCCATATTTATTGGGAGTTCTACTAGCCTTCTATGCAAGGATGTCAATGTAGTTTCAATGTAGTTTCCAAGATTAGTAAAGTTTTCTGATTTTATTTTTAAATAGGTTTTCTTTGTACTCAACCTTTTTATCTCAACCTTTTTATCTTCTATATATTAATAATGCAGATGTTTGATCATTTAATGGTGTTCCAAAGATCTTGTGTAAAGATTTCTTCATTCACTTTTTAAATGTTTTCATCTGAGTATATTTCAAAAGATGTTTATTTAAGCTCTGGTATTCTTTTTTTCCACTTATTATCTTTTGTTGATAATTTCAAATAAATATTTTATCTGAATTATTGAGCTCTTGGTTTCTAAGATTTCTCATTCATTTGTTAAATTTTCTTTTTGCTGAATTTGTCATTCATATTCTGCATTGTCTTCTTAATTTAATTGAACTGTTTGTATTTTCTTGTATCCTATTGAGCTTTTTTAAAATCATTCTCTTATATTCTTTACCATGTATTTCATCCATCTTGATTTCTTGGAATCTGTAAATTTTCCTGCATTTGCACATCTAGTGAATTGAATATCTCCACCACTTTAATGGCATGATCTTCTTAATAAGAAATTTTTTTCTGAAGATGAATATTAGGGTAATAGTTTTTTTTTGCACAGTGGTAGCTTTATTTCCAGTTAGGCACCATAATGTAGAACCTGAATATTCTTTGGCTTTAACTTAATGAGTTTTGGCACAATGCATACCATGACAAAGTTTTAGAATCCACTGCCTCTGTGGGTCATGAATAAATGGGAACACTCTCGCAGTTCAGGCAGATGTGCTATAGACATTAGAGTGTGTGGGATACATACTGTGTGGCTACTCCTATAATGGGAATGGCACCCCCTATCAAGTGATCAGAATTTCTCCAAGCACTGAACTTGCTGTGCCAGCAGCGGTGAGAAACCTGAATCTTGTATCCTCTGACCAAGTGTTTCATGGAGTGAAAAGGGATTAAGAATCACAGCATTCCTCTATGACACTCATACCCAGTCCCATCAGCAGTGAGTGATCAGACACATTGTGAGGTCAGCCTATGATAGAAACCACATAGATGTGACTGGGTTTCCTTATCCACCCCCGATTCAGGTGCTGCTGTGGAAGATGTGATGGCCACTCCCCACTCCCAACACACACCTTTAGCTGAACAGCCCACAGGAGCAAGTGGGAGCAAGCAAGAACAGAACATGGCCACTGTCCAGCAACGTTTCTTGCTGTACCATGCAATAGGTGGCACAATAGACAAGAGCAGGGCATTGCTCAAAGCCTCCACAGTATCTCTTGGGAGTGGGGCAGCCAGCAGATGAACCACAGAGTTTTTTTTTTTTTTTTTTTTCCCTGCTCTCTCAGTGATAGGTACCTGAGCAAAGCACCAGGTAGAGCGGTGGCAGGGACCATCAGGTGATTGTCTTCAGTCCTGGAAGTGAATCAGCAGGCAATTGGCCACACTCCTGGGCTGAGAGGACAGGCTCCTCCACCTCCCAGTTGATCAGTGGCACTCTCCATTATCTTCCATGTCAGAAAACCCATCCCCAACAGTTGGGCACTTAGCAGGTTAGAGTCAGAGTAATTCTATTGAACCTAATGTTTTTCTGAGACAGCTCCCCACTAATCCAGTGCAGTACAATGTCTATGAAGGTTCCAGAAATGGGAATATCCAGGGGTTTCTGGCCCCAGAATAGTTGAAATTCAGACAGTAGGTTCGTTTTCTTGATGAGTGCTAACTACAGAACACTGAGGGGTTTTCTGGGAAATGATGTGAGAGGTCTTTTTCCAAACTAAGGCTACTGTGCAGGGTGTAGGTTTGTTTCCTAATTAGGCTGCAAGCCTGTAAGTGTTTTGAAACTCTTTAATAGCTAGAGTTACGAGTATCCACACTGATTAAGTTTGCTGAAATTCTCTCTCACCTTTACTCTTGCAAAGAGGAGATTCTTCCTACTCAAGCTGTAGAAGTGGGGCCAAAAATATCATGGTATTTCATTTATCTTTCTATGCTTTTATGCCAGGTCTCTGAATTTTAAAAGGTTTTTATCTTTCTCCTGCTATTTTCCAGTGTTCTCCCATAATCTTTCACCTCAAAATAAGCCATACACTGTTGCATTGGTTCATCTTTGTGAAGGAGTAGGTGAGTGATGAGCACCTCTATTCAGCCATCTTGACCCTCTCTGACACCAAGAATTAACACCAAAATCTACATTCAGAAATAGTACTAGAGGGCTGGGGTTGTGGCTCAGTGGTAGAGCACTTGCCTAGCATGTGTGAGGCACTGGGTTCAATTCTCAGCACCACATATAAATAAATGAATAAAATAAAGGTCCATCAACATCTAAAAAATATATTTAAAAAAAACAGTACTAGAGACACTTCATAGAGACAATGATGATGAAGTTGGCTCTGTAATAAAAATATTTAAATGTAAATAATTATTTAAAAAACCTTCAACCTTAATGCACATGGTTTGCTCATTTTTTGTCTATTTGGTCATCGATTATAACAATGTCTGGAGCACAAATGATATTTTAGCAGATGCTAAAAACTAGTGTTGTGTCTTTTAATAATTAGTCCCAGAAACTATTAGAAAGTGATATTGATACTGCAGGTTACCTATAACGAGTTCTTCTTCCTCACATGTTGAAGTATAACATTAGAGAAGCACACCGAGACAAGCATATAAAACAGGGCTAATATAAAAAGGGGTAACATAGACTTCTCCCAGGAGTGAGAAGGGGATCATAGCTGGTATTCTGGTATCCCAAGAAGTGAGGACTTTCTGCCTTTTTTATTTGTCCTAGGTTTCCTTTGTTCTTCTGCTCTCTTCCCCTCATGTCTTCCCTTCCTGGGTATGTGACTAGGCCCAGGAGATAGATCCTCTGTGGGATGGCCAAAAGGTGAGAAGAAGATGGGCTGGAGGGACTAAGCCAGAGGCTTAATTAGCAAATCCTGCAGGGACAATCCCTGGGACAGTTTACCTTAGCAACAGGTTATCTTGATAAGGGTGGAGGAAGGGCTCTGAAGGCATTAGCATTTCAATCCCTTACAACTTCCCAAGGACTCACTCAAATTAGCCTCTTTAATCCAACCAGACTTGATTTACCTATCTATATTGACTGCCAGTCTAATTCTGGCTTCAATATGATGACCAATACCATTTTATTTCATTAATTATAAAGAAAAGGGAAGTGCCTTTAGGTAGTATGACTTGGTTCTCCTAAAATTCAAATGTTTTCTGAGAGTAATTATAGTAGGTTGGGAATGAGACATAAAGCAAGTCATTTTAGGTGACTTTACACACTATGCTCATAGAGAATAGTGTAACCAATACCTAGAGAAACTTCCTGCTGATGTTTCATCCATTGTCATTGCCTTTATGTGCACGTTTTGTAAAGTGAGTTAGAATACATTTTGGTGATTTTTTTAAAATGATAGCAGTGCTTTTAATATAAAAGGCAATCCTGTAGAAATGTACAGAATGCAAATAACCTGGATATTTTCAATGTAAAAATCATGATATGAATTTCCTTTGTTCCTTCTGCAATTTGAGCAAGTTTAACATTTATCACTAACATAGTACCATTACTAAAAGCTAATAAATTTTATCATAGACTTTTCATATAAAATAGATCATGATTATGTAATACTTTGCTCAAATCTCTCCCTGGTTCACCCTGTTCAATATCACAAGTTGATCCCACCCTACTTATAAACTGTTTCATAACCAAAAAAACAACAAAAAAAGGTTTCTCCCTTAAAAATGTATCACTTTTTAGTATTATACATAATTTACTTATTTTTAATTGATAAACATCCCCCCCCCCCTGCCCCCGGGGTAGTGCTGCATTTTAAGTGACAGAGTGGAAGATGTTTAAAATGTTTTTTACTGGTATGTTCCAAGTGGGATGAAAAATGACAAATACACCTGCTATATCGTGATTGATAAATATGTGTTAAATAACTATGTGTAAAACAGTCAAATAATTAGCAAAATACAGCAAACCTTTCTGGGCATGCATTTGATTTTTTGCTTATAATAAATTTTATATGTAGGTAAAATTTAAGGAATACTAACTTAAAAATTGAGAAACAGGCATAGGAGGCTTTAATTAAATACCTTTGTTTTCTTTAAAAAAAATTTTTATTAAAGGATGCACAGTAAATTTTAAGGAACTCTGTTAAATGGAAAACATATTTGGAAAATATGTCAATCCTTTGATAAAAATTACAAAAGAAATACAAATAGGGAGAATAAAGTTAAACATTTTTTTTTAAATGAAGTTGAATTCTTTTAAAGTGTCTTTAAAGCAAATAATTTAATCACAACATCTTGGCATCATCTTAATGTATTAGGATATGATTTAGATCCACTTTATATTCATCTCATTTTCACAAATAAATATTCTAAATCCAGCAAGTGAATTATTTACAGAACTTCATACAGTTGAATTCCTTTTCATGTAATAATAATTTTTTGAAACATAGTAGTTCCTTTTATGATAGCTTATAATTCCAGTCCTGTTATAAATGTGCTGCATGAATTTAAATAAAACACTGTCTTTCAGGGAATCACCTTCTAGTCTCCAAATGTGGGGTTCAATCTCCATGATCACCAAGTTTTCTTCCACTTCTGTGACTGTGTTACTGTGTCTCCTTCCTTCATCATATGCAATTTTGTTTTTGCTTTTATGTTAATGTTAACAAATACATCTGGTCTATCCTTTTAATTTATCATTTTTATATTTTTTTAAGTGAACATGTTGTCTTGAAGCTATGGTTAGTTTCAGAATTAAAATGTCTTCTACTATTTATTATTTATATTTTAAGGATAGGAGAGAAGTGTGATTTGCAAAGAAATCTGGCAAATATAGAGAAAGCATAATGTTAATGTCTTTCCAAGTAACAGTTTCATTATCTCCTTCCAAATATTAACTTAGATATCTCACCCTGAAGCTAACACAAGTTAGATTTTTAAGATATGAAAAATAATCCAAAACAAGTTATTACCGTGTCAATTATTTTACCTAAACTTTATTTCAATTTTCATGAAAAGATTGCAATATGAAATGTATTATTTTGCATGTCTGAATAAATGAAACACACACACCAAGTATATGTATAAAGTGAAGGCTATTTTTCTGTAAATGATTTTATTACTGAGGTATACTTATATATATCCAAATATATTTGTCAACCAATTTTAATTTTAAAATGTAGTTTATCAAATTTAATACAATATGCATATCGCATACTTTGGCCATTCTTTGTATACTTTTTGTGAAATTGGAAGAATTTGCTTCTAAAATGATGTGATTTTTTTAATGGTACCCACACAAATATATGCATTATATTTGTTTATATCTTAAGAAATCATGGAATAATTGATTCATATGTTAGTACCAGAAATTATGAAGAAATACCAGATAGTGAGCAGTTTTTCTTAATTACACATTTATTGTTCCAGTTCAAATTTAAAAATGACTTTCACTTAATAAGTTCTTTTTATTTGCAGGAATTTGCATGGTCATGGTTCTGAATTTCTGAATAGTATGCCCAAGATCTACAAATAAGGTATAGTATGTTTTATTTTATATTTACATAAATGTTTAAAACTTCAAGTCAACATTTCAATAATCAAGAGCTATAGCTCATGAAGACAATCATAAGTAGATTGTGGGCTTAGAGATCTATCTTACAACCATCATCTATATGTTGGCAATTATTCATGATTGTTCTCGTATCATTGAAATCCTGCTTGCATACAGATGTCTACTTTTTACTGGTTTTGTCAAGTATCAATTCTTGGCAGTAAAATAAAAATATTTGCTTCAGTTTCTTTGCCATCCAACAAAGACTTTTTTTTTTTTTTTTTTTTTTTTTGCCAAAAGTCATGTGGAAATGTAGATGCAGCAATTAATTCATGGAAAGGACCTTATATAGGAACATTTTTTCCAAATCCTATAGCCATAGGTAATAGAAGACAGGAAAATATGAATTTATCAATTCTAAGAGAGACATAAAGTCTAAAATCAAGGTGTGCAGAATGTTGAAAGCCTGAGAGAGTGCTATTGCTTTAATTTTTTTGTTGATTTTCTGGAAAACAGATGGAACTGGAGAACATAGTGCTGAATGAAACAGTCTGTTTTTTATTTTTGTAAAGCTCTTCATTTATCAATATGTAATTGCTTATCTGAGTCATGAATAGTGACTAATATTAAATTGATTTTAGTCATTCCCTGAGAACATAAATTGATAGTAGAAATATTGTTTATTACTCTGCATATTGTGAGGGGAATGCTTTAAGAACAAAGCATATTGATATGTGAAACTACTTATTTGTGGGGCTTTTTCCTCTCTGATGAGATTCCTGTTGCCCATGTTCTTGTGCCAGACTAGAGTGCTTGTTAAAGGAAGGTAGTAAGGGCAAAGATGTTGAAATATGAAAAGTAAATGCCAACCTGTAAGACCTTGGCTTTTGGGAAAGTTGAGTGATAGGAGTGATAGGAAACCTTTTTTTTTTTTTTTTTTTTTTTTTTTTTTTTTTTTTTAAGGAAGGTCCTATTGGAGTGACCTGGGGTTTGAATTACAAATAAAAGTCAAGTTCAAAGAGTTGAGCTTTTTTTTTTTTTTTTTTTTCTGTAAGAAAAGCTAGTAGTTTCTTAGTTTCAGAAATAAATTAAGGAACAAGCATTGCAATTTATTATTTTAGTCATGCTTTTGTTCTTAAGTTCTCATCAGAACTTTCAGAAAAGTCAACAGCTGGGCAGAAGAATTTGGAATCCTGTCAAGAATTGTCTTTCTCAGCTGTTTCTCCTGTGGTTTTAAAAGGAGGCAAGATTAGATATGAATGACTTTTAATTTTACTTTTAAATGCAGAGCTCTAATTGAATATTGTAAAATAAACTTGAAGGTTAAATGAAAAATAACTGATTTGCATTCATGTAAACTGTTACGTTTCTTTAAAAAATATTTTAAGATACCCTCAGGTATTTTCAGTTAATTTATCACTAAAGGTTGTATAAATTTTAAGAATAGAGTAATATATGTGATTAAAAAAAAATCCCTTCATTTATTTAGCTTGTTTTTTCCTCGTGCTGTATATCAAAATAATAAAAAGTAATTATTCCATTTTGCTAGTTGAGATAATTAATAGCAAATATAGAAAAAAAAATCTTGCAATAAAAGTACCAACTTAACCAATATAAAACTTTAGGAGAAATTTCTTGCCTACTTTAGGAATGTTACTAGTTGGTATAATATAGGTAAATTGCCAAAAAAGTTTTATTAGTCCCTGACAAATTAAAGCAACACAAAGTGGCAAAAACTCTTCTCTGTGTAATTCAGAGAATAGTAGTTGTAAAAGTACACTGCTGGAGAAATTACTCGAATGTTGAACTTGCCCCTTTGAGCACTTGAGTATACAATGCAAGCTCACCTAGTCTGCCCCAAAATTGTTACGACTTTCAAAAGTATGCTGTGTTCTTAGATTAAGCTTCCCATTGCCTGAGTGCTTTGTGGTATGGATAATCTGTAGAAGTTTAATCATGAAGGCAACAAATCTAGGGGTTTTTATAGATGGCCCCTTTATTATTGTCTTTTAGGAGAATAAAGAGGAATTATGAATAACCACATCCAAATAATCAAAATGTGCCACTTCTTTACCTTTATCAGGATAAAATGGAGATTACACTCTGCTTATTTTCATTGTTCATTCTAAGAAGCAGTCATTATATATCTATTTTTATGTATGTCCCATATTTAAAAGATAAAGGAATGCACATCATGTTTTCTTATCTGAATTTTTATTCTTGATTCTGCTGTCAGGGTGATGAATATGTATAGATAGGCACATTGCAAGGAAACTTCTGAGAGTGATGGAGATAAGAAAATACTTTGTATTCTTGGTAGCAGATAAATGCAAAGGAAATCTGATGGTTACATTTGGTATTCAGTTCTTTTAATCAGTGCTTGTAAGATGGGCTTACAGGGCTTTTTAGAATATTTAACATTTACTACTTCTTACAAGCAAGCCCAAAGGACATTAACGAAGCAAAAGATGCCTGCTTTGCCTAATTTCATCTCTACCATTTTTGTAATGCTTCATTATGTAGTCCTATTTCATTTAGGTGTCACTTTTATATCATTACGGATCTTGGTTTCTTGTTGAGCATTGAATAGATAACAGGGCTTTTAACACAGAAATTAAACCACTTTCAGTGTTGTGTTAGTTACAGGTGGCAATACAATCAAATGTAGGTATCTGAACTGCAGAATGTTTTGAATTTCAAGTTAAAATTTCAGGTCAATCTGGATTATCTCTTGATTACAAATGTTATTTTTCTTGTGTTATGTCCTTCACTTCTAATTCTGCCTAGACTATATTACCTTTATAATGGCTTAGGTTGTTTATAAAGTAACTTCTGGATTCTGCTCTGGATTCTATTATGTTTTACATAATACCTACACTGATCATAACTTAAGGCTGAGATCAAGCCAGGTTCTTATAAATTCTTCTCTATACATTTTAGCTTGCTAATTTGAATGCTTTGTTCCCCTATCATATATGCTGCATTAACAACCACACACCATAAGCCTCTTATCTTCTAATTGTATCAAACAATATATTACTTTATGAATGGCTTTGATTGTCCATTGACTTTGCATTTTATTAGTATTACCTGTCCTGCTAGCTGGCATGTTTCTGGTAAGAGGTGCCACATTTCTGAGAAGAGATGAAAAAAAAAAAAAAAAAAAAAGAGTCTGAATCCAAATAATCAAAATGACCAGGTTATGTTATATGCTTAGCAAAAAAAAAAAAAAAAAAATATTTTCTTTTAAATTTTTGTTATTATTATTTTATTTATTAATTTATTGGTTAGGTACCAGGGATTGAACCCAGGAGTGATAAACCATTGAGCCACATCCCCAGCCCTTTTCCTATTTTATTTAGATACAAGGTCTCCTTGAGTTACTTAGGGCCTTGCAATAAATGCTTTCTTATGAAAAGCAAGCAAAGAGTTTGAGTATATAATAAATACTACTTTTCCAGAGAACATATAGTCAATGCTACAATGAGAGGATAAATTTTAATGTTTGGCGTATCACAACAAAGTAACTCTTCTAGGATTTTGAACTGGTTTTCTTCTCCATAAAGTTCCATTCTAACTAGCCTTCAAGAATAAGCTTTGATATCACTATTTGTTTGGACCTATATGCATATTCAGAAATTCGGTAACACTTTAACTGTTATAAAAATGGATTATTATGTTTTACATAAATGAATGAATTTTTATCTTTACTTTTTAAAGTGAGACTATTGGGATAGGAATTATTGTATTGCTTCCCTTACACAAATTATAGATTAAATACCTTAATACACTAAAAAACTTAGTATGATGTTTAATAAATACTAGATTTCATGAATAGTAATCATAGTAATATTAATCACTAAATTTCTCATTTTCAGTACATTATAATACATAACTTCACTAATTTTATACAAAAGTCTTAAGTATTGATTATCGTTTTTGAATTCATGTGAACTATTTAGAAAAGATATTTGTTATTTTATATTCTGAGTCCATATATATTTCAAAATTTATTTCTCATATGATTATATTTAACATATTTTTTAGGATAGAATTTTGAAGCTGAAACTTTTCCTCCTTATGAGCTCAGCAGATGGTTGTTTAATATATTCCACAGTTTAATGATGTAGGCAGTTTAGGGGCCAATCTAATTCTTATATCTTTGGGTGATTTTCCTTTGTAAGCTTCTATATTTCTTGGTCATTAACATTTGAAAATTCCAGGAGGAGATGTATTGTATAGCATTTCATATTAAGTTTGTCTAGAAATTCAATTTTAAAAATGTGATCTACTTTAAATGAGGAAAAATACATCTTTTGATTATTTTATTTTTTCCATTCCCAGTCTTTTACCCTTTTCCTTTAGTCTAATTCATAGGTGGGGCATCCTAGATCAATGATCCATGCATCTCAATGGTTTTCCTTTATGTATTCTCCACTCTTGTCTTCAATGGTTTATTCTACTCTTATCTTTTGGTTTTGGGGGAATTCTGTGTGTTATCTTCTAGTCAGTTGGCTATTGTGTCCCTTCTTTGGGCTGCTCTGTTTTTTTCCCATGACTGTTAATTTTACAATTTTTTTTTTTTCTCTTAGTCACACTGTCCTTGATGAGTTCACATTATTTTGTACAGCTAGATCTTAGTAGTTTACTGCCAAAATTAATCCTCAGATCTGCAGAGAATGAGACATTTCTTCTATTTAGACACTAACAAATCAAACCTACATCCCAAGTCTCCATACTCTTGTTACCTAAAGAAGAGAAATAAATAAATAAACCAATCTAATTATTCAACTAGCTCACCTGTGCATTATTCAGTCTCTCTTAGATAAAACATACTCAGTCTTTGAGTGATGCCAATCCTTCATTCTGTTTTTCTCCCTAAAGTGGTGTCTGGGTGTGTATGTGTGTTTGGGTATAGAGTCAGGTATAGTGTAAATGAGAAGATCTTGGGATTATATATATATATATATATATATATATATATATATATATATATATATATATATAAAAGTGTGACTTTAAGCACTATGCCCTCTGTCTCCTCTATTGTTTGGCAGGACATTCCCTGTCCTTCCAGGACATTTCTTTCTTTCTTTTTTTTTTTTTTTTTTTTTTTTTTTTGTACCGGGGATTGAACGCAGGGGCACTCTACCACTGGGCCACTTTCCCAGCCCTTTTTTGTATTTTATTAGAGACAGGGTCTCACTGAGTTGCTAAGTGCCTCGCCATTGCTGTGGCTGGCTTTGAACTCGCGATCCTCCTGCCTCAGCCTCCTAAGTGCTGGGATTACAGGCGTGCGCCACACGCCTGGCTCAACACGTTTCATTTAAAGTCAAAATCTATATGATTGGTGGTGTTGGTAAGGACACAGTAATGGCCTTCACCCTGTTCTTTAATAAAATCAGACTCAGCTCTAGTGGCTGTGGTCAGTGAGGTGTGAATGTGGCACACTTCATAGCCTTCTTCAAGGCTTCTGCCTCTCCCTGTTAAAGAGAACTGTTCTGGTGAGCTCATCATGTAGATGCTAAACTAACATGATGTGTATGAAATGCAAGAATCAGTGACTTCTATGAGAAACTAAAATTTGGTGTTCGTCTCCCTGAGAGTAATAAACTACAACTTTACTCTACTATTCTAATAAAGAAAAAAAGGACTATCCATTTGTGATATGGGATGAGGTTCTCTTTTCCTGACAGTATATTTTCTAAGATGCTGTCTTTCTTTTGTTGTCTTACTCATCCTTTTGATTATGAGGCAAATTCATATTATGTGTATACAATTAAGCAGTTGTTAAGGTGTGTTTTATCTAGGACTCTTTTTTTGTAGTGGTAACTCTTCAGAGACAGAAGAATGTAGGTCTAGACAAGTTGCAACATATCTTTCTTAGTTACAAGCTCCAAAGCAAAAACAAACAAAAATAAAACTAAATAAAAGCCTACAATCAGTTTGGATAATCACATATGCTAGGACAATTCCTGGATATTCTGTACAACATTAGGAGATTAATAATATTTTTTATAAAGACAAATAACATCCAAGGTGGTGTGCTATCCCACCTATCTCATGGTCTCTTGAGGTATTTGATTCTTTTGTCATTAAATTCATAAGCATTTAAGCATGTAAAGGTCAGCACTGGAGCCTAAGAGCAATGTTTTCTTAATAAGCTTACAGCACTCAGGGACCTGAAATATTCCTCTAATGCTTTTTTCATTCTCATAACATTTTATTCAGCAAAATTTCCACAAATTTTCTAAGTGGGTATTTCCATTCATACATTTAAGCATGATTGTAGTTTTATTCTTCATTGAATTTACATATGTGTTTTCTTCCTGCTTTGTTTTCAGTTGCCAAACTAGACTTAAGCTCAATAATATATCTGAGATTTCTTGGATATTTTTCTATTGCTACAGGCTTAGTCATACTATTTAAGCAAATACGTTTTGTGTGTGTGTGTGTGTGTGTGTGTGTGAGCTTTCCTCTTTATTGCTATATATACATAAAGTCATATCTGTTTCCAGACTCAGTTCACAATGAATAATATTATTTATATTTTAAAATTCTTAAATAGGGATTCATAATCACATTAAATTTAAATCCTCTAAATTCATGGAAGTGATCTTTCCACTCCAGGGACCACAGACTACGCTGAGCTATTGTTGGTGCAATGTCTGCATATGGCCCCTTTTTCTGAGTATATGTATTCACTCTAAACTGTGTTTCAAAGGGGAAAATGTTCATAACAAGCATTTATCACTTCAATCATTTAGTAAATTAAGGGGCAAATGTTATGTGGCTTTTGCTGAACGATTAATCTTTCATTTTATTTTAAAATGTTATGGGTGCTGTGAAGTTGAGCTAAGAAGTGCTTTGCCCTCCCACATATAAATGGTACTTTGAAATGTTAGACTTTTTCTCCTCCCAGGAAATGAAACTGATCATTCATACTTTAGTCTCTTTAAAAAACTGTAAGAACTAGTGACTCAAAATATTTAATATATTCAAACCTTACTTATATGGTCTATCCTGTCTCCCTCTCAAAATTATCAAGGTCATTTTCTCTGATCCTACATTATGACATATGATATACCAAAATTTTTAGAGTACTTGAGAGTTTCCAAGCAATCACATTTTATGCCAGGGTGACTCTTCTGTATATTGATTTATCATGGTTCTTTGTCAGACATAGGAAAAGAGAGTTAGATATCTCTTTGATAACCTGATTTATTATATCCAGGTCATGACTGATTTCTACAATTAACTATTCAAAATATTTAACAATTTTCATTTGTGTGACTTTAATTTCTTATGTTAATTATTTTTTTGAGCATGAATATTTGGAGAAGGATTGAATTGTCTATTTCATCATCACTATGTTATTGATAATAAGAAAGAACCTGGCACATGGTGAGTATTTATTTATAGATTACACTAACCAACCTTCTTAACAATCCATGTGAGGAAAATACACAGTGTTATTCATGATTAGGAAAACTGATATTGCACGAATATCTGCCTTACAACAAGAATTATTACTCCCCAATTTTACTTTGCTGTCATTGAGCTGTGCTAGTAGTAAAAATATGGGAGTTCTTAAATTTCGAGAGTCATCAATTTTTCAATGAGCCGGGTCACTGATACACATGGCACACAATGGATTTTTTCTATAATATCATTATGTTAATATACATGGCTCAATGGAAGCATCATCAATAACACACTGTGTCAAGTGTATCTCATGGAGCATGTAGCAATATAGTCCATATTGTCATCATCGTATCTCACAATACAATTAGAAGAATTCAAGTCATAGCAAAGTTTGTGAGACATTATTTCCAAATAACACATCAGATAAGGAATATATTATATTCAGAATATATAAAGAGTTGTCAAAACACAATAATTAAAAAAATATGATTTTTAAAATATTTTTAGTTGTTAGCCGAGCGCGGTGGCGCACGCCTGTAATCCCAGCACTTTGGAGGCTGAGGCAGGAGGATCGCGAGTTCAAAGCCAGCCTCAGCAATGGCGAGGCACTTAGCAACTCAGTGAGACCCTGTCTCTAAATAAAAATACAAAAAAGGGCAGGGGCTGTGGCCCAGTGGTCGAGTGCCCCTGAGTTCAATCCCCAGTACCAAAAAAAAAAAAAATGTATATTTTTAGTTGTTGATAGACCCTTATTTTATTCATTTATTCATATGCAGTGCTGAGAATCTAAACCAGTGCCTCACACACATTCAAGGCAAGTGCTCTACCACTGAGCCACAACCCCAGCCCTAATATGATTTTTTTTAAAGGAAAAGATCTGAGTAAGCACTCAACCCAAGAAGGTATATTATTAAAAATTACAACATAGCTGGGCACAGTTGTGCACGCCTGTAATCCCAGCACTTGGGAGGCTGCAACAGGAGGATCGCGAGTTCAAATCCAGCCTCAACAATGGTGAGGCACTTAACAACTCGGTGAGACCCTGTATCTAAACAAAATACAAAAAAAGGGCTGGGGATGTGGCCCAGTGGTCGAGTGACCCTGAGTTCAATCACCGGTACCAAAAAAAAAAAAAAAAAAAAAAAAAAATAGGACAAAAATGTGTTCAACATTTTTAGGGAAATGTGAATTAAATATACAAGGAGATGCCACAAAAAAATCTATTACAATATCTAGAATTTAATAAAGTGGCACAACAGTTTTTGGAAAACAGTTTGGCAGTTTCTTAAAATCATTAAATATACACCCATCCTTTGACATTGTCATTCCTCCTAAATATTTACCTATAAGGAATAAAATCATGTGTTTATACAAAGACTTATGTACATGACTGTTCACATCAGTTTTATTTGTAATGAAGTCAAAATAGCAACAATTAAAATTTCCTTCAGTAGATAAACATCTATAAACGAATAGTGGCATATTGATTCATTGGAATATTATTCAACAGTAAAGGGAAATGAAGTTTTGTACACTCAATAACATGAATAAATCTCAGAAAAATCACTGAGTAAATAGACAAAAGTAATAGTACGTGCTACATAATCCTAGCAATATGTAATTCTAAAAACCAAAAATGACAAAAACAAGATCAGCAAGAGTCTAGAAATGAAGGGAACAGTGTGGAGGAGGAGTTGGAAGAGGGAGAGTTTATTCAGGGGCAGGAAACATCATCTAGGAGTGATGGGTATGTTCTTTGCCTTGATGGTCATGATAGTTTTATGTTTGTTAAACAGGCCAAATCATACACTTAACATATGATGGATATATTGTATGCCAGTTGGAACTCAACAAAGCTGTTTAACAAAATGTTTAAAAATCTTCATTGTATACTTTTTAAAAACCTGGGCAACAAAAAAACTAAGGCCAAATGTTCTCTCTGATATGTGGATGCTAACACACAATGAGGGTGGGGAAGAGAATGGAGGTTCATTGATTTAGACAGAGGAGAATGATGTGAAGGGAGGGGGGATGGGAATAGGAAAAACAGTAGAATGAATTGGATATACTTTCCTATGTTTGTATACGAATACACGACCAGTGTACAACCACAAAAATGGGATTCTTATTAGAATAAGTATACTCCGTGTGTGTATAATATGTCAAAATACACTCTATTTTCATGTATACCTACATGATATCCATGTCTATTTACAAGAACATTTTTTTTTTAAAGGGCAAAACTCCAATAGGGAATTTGTTGTAGTCACCTTTTTTACTTCTGTGACCAAAAGAACTAACAAGACCAATTAATGGAGGAAAAGTTTATTTTGGGACTCACGAGTTTCAAGGTCCTCCTAGTCCATAGATAGCCACTCTATTCCTCAGGACTAGAAGTGAGGCAGAACATCATGGAGGAAGAGTATGGTACAGGAAAGCAGGTCAGGCCTTTGCCACCAAGAAACAGAGACAGAGCTCCTTTCAACAGTGAGAAAATATAAACCCAAAGACCAGGCCCCTATTGACCCTGTCCCTCCAGCCACAACTTACCTGCCCACAGCTACAACACAGTTAATCACTATCAGTGGATTTATGCACTGATTAGGTTAAAACTATCATTTCCCAATCATTTCACCTCTTGCATTGTAGCACAGATGAGCTTCTGGGGGACACCTCACATCTAAATCACAACAGAATTCTTGAATATTAAATCTTGATTGTGGAGTAGTGAAATATGACTTCTTGTTGTGGATCATAACAATGTAGAAGGTAAAACAACAAAAGTTTTCATTGTTGATTGGAATTAAGTTATTTTATTTTATTTTTTTTTGCCTGGAACATGCATACTTTTGTTTTCTTTTTATAATTCACTCTTTTACTGAAGGAAGATATAAGACCATGAAACCCAAATGAGATAAGTTCAGCTCTGTATTCTTATACATAAATTCCACCAATTTGAACTATCACTGCATGATAAACCTTATGAATATTCATATGAAACTATTAATTTCCAAGAAAAGAATTTCTTCTTAGTTATGTTTAATATTTGGAGAACATCTTATAATTTATTCACACTTAATTAAAAAAGTATATCACATTACTCCTTTGACCTAGCTTTGAATTATCTTGATTATTTTTATTACATTCTCTTTATAAACTGTTAAAATGGTGTTGACAAGAGAATGATCAGATTTGATTTTAAATACATCTGTATATTAATCATTTAATTGGAGGCAAAAGAAGAATGTTAGCTGAAATTACAACTTAAAAAGTCACTCAAACATTGTATCTGTATTGTTTGGTGTGTAAGTCTATAAATGAGAACTCCAAAATTAATATTTTACTTTTTTTCCTGGTACTCCTAAGCAATATTACCCAGCTTTTTTTTATTGTACAAAGAGAATCAGCTCACTCTCAACACTGAGAAGGGATTTAGGCATGTGGACACCTGTCCTTCTGGGCTGTAGATTGGTGTTGGGATCAATTTGGTGGTTGGTTTTTAACCAGTACTCAGTGCATTTTTAAAAAATAGCTTAAAAAACAAGATAAGGAGAACATTTGAATACACAGAAGGGAGACTATGCCTAGTGTACAGCCTGAATGCTGTCCATCAGATCAGCCATTCCCCTCTGGGAACACAAGACAGTAAAACAAACGCCATCCACTGCATGGTCCCAGTAGAGATTCTGCGATTCACCTGTTTTGGGGTCACCTGCATTCCGTAGCATTGTGCTTGTACTTGTGCTCACATGGTCACCTGGGGATGGGCCAATGTGGGAAACACAGAGCCCAGCCTCGTCCTTGGTTGGCGTATGTCCATAGCAGCAGCCCATGTTCCCAACACCTGCTCACTGTTTGCACCCACTCAATATGCTGGCAGGAGGTCTGGGTCTCTTCAGCACGAGAGTGTGCAAGCTAGGAGTGTTGGTCCACTCTAGACCCACAGGCCCTGGAGCACCCTTACCTCCATGTGTGAAGTAGCTTCCTCCCTCAGCTTGCAAGGATCTAATTTGCCATGGAAAAAGAAAACTTCTTCTAGTGTCACATATATCTAAAAAGAACAAATAAAAAACAAAATTAAAAAATGACCTCTACTTTTTTTTTTATTTTGTATTTTGATAAACACTGAAGAAGGTGGAGGTTTTAGATTTATCTTGAACTTCTTTTTAAAGAACTTTTCTTATTTGTTATTTTTAGTTACACATGATAGCACAATGTATTTTGACATATTATACATACATGGAGTATAACTTCCCATTATTGTGGTTGTACATGATGTGGAGTTCCACTGGTCATGTATTCATATATGACATGGGAAATTATGTCCAAGTCCTTCTACTGTCTTTCCCATTCCCATTCCCCCTCCCTTTCCTCCCATTCACCCAAGTCCAATCTTGTTAATTTCCACTCCTCCCTCACCTCTTCCCATCTCTTGAGTCAGCTTCTACATATCAGAGACAACGTTCTGCCTTTGATTTTCTGGTATTGGCTTATTTCACTTAGCATGATAGTTTCCAGTTCCATCATTTACCAGAAAATGCCATAATTTAATTCTTCTTTGTCTGAATAATATTCCATCAAGTATATGTATCACATTTTCTTTATCCATTCATCTGTTTAAGAATATCTAGATTGGTTCCATAGTTTAGCTATTGTGAGTTGAACTGCTATGAACACGGATGTGTCACCATCATTATGGTATGCTGATTTTAGGTCCCTTGGTATATGCCAAGGAGTGGGATAACTGGGCAAATGGTGGTTCCATTCCAAGTTTTCTGAGGATTCCATATTGCTTTCCAGAGTGGTTACACCAATTTGCAGTCCCTCCAGCAACATATGATTGTACCGTTTTCCTTACATTCTTATCAACATTTATTGTTACTTGTATTCTTGATAATTGCCATTCTGAATGGAGTGAGATGAAATCTCACTGTAGTTTTAATTTGCATCTCTATAATTACTAGAGATGTTGAAGATTTTTTCATACTTTTGTTAGCCATTTATATTTATTTTTCTGACAAGTGCCTGTAAAGTTTTTTTGCCCATTTATTTATTGGGTTATGTGGGGGTTTTTGGTGTTAAATTTTTTTTAGTTCTTTGTATATGCTGGCAATTAATGCCTTATCTGAAATATAGGTGGTAAAGATTTTATCCCATTCTGTAGAATCTCTGTTCATGTTCTCAATTCTTTCCTTTGCCATGAAGAAGCTTTTTGCTTCTTCTAGTTGGACACAATGCCTTTATATTATTTATTTATTTGTATATGGTGCTGAGTATATATACTTCTTGCACTTTATGATTCTTATTGAGGAAGTTGGTTCCTAAGCTGACATGATGGAGAGTTGGGCCAAATTTTTCTTCTGACAAGTGCAGGGTCTCTGTTCTAATCCCTAAATCCTCGATTCCCTTAGCGTTGAGTTTTGTTTAGGATGAGAGATAGGGGTTCAATTTCATTCTATTATATTTGGATTTCCAGTTTTACTAGCACCATTTGTTAAAGAAACTATCATATATCTCCAATGTATGTTTATGGTGACTTTGTCTTGGATGAGATAACTGTATTTATGTGGGCTTATCACTGTGTCTTCTATCCTGTACCATTGGTCATTCCTGTATGTTTTGGTGCCAATATCATGCCATTTTTCTTACTATAGCTCTGTAATATAATTTAAGGTCTGGTATTATAATGGCTCCTGCATCACTTTCCCACTGAGGATTGCTTTGGCTATTTTTTTACTTTCCCAAGTAAATTCCATGGCTGCTTTTTCTATTTCTATGAAGAATGTCATCAGAACCTTAATAGGAATTCGCATTAAATCTGTATAGTGCTTTTGGTAGTATGGGCATTTTTGGATGATATTAATTCTGCCTATCCAAGAGCATGGGAGATCTTTCCATCTTCGGAGGTTTTCTTCAACTTCTTTCTTTGTTGTTTTATAGTTTTCATTGTAGAGTTCTTTCACTGCTTTTGTTATATTGGTGCCCAGATATTTTCTTTTCTTTGAGGCTGCTGTGAATGGAATAGTTTTTTTTTTTTTTCTAATTTTTCTTTCAATTGATTCATCACTGACTTATAGGAACTTAATTGATGTATGAGTGTTAATTTTATATCCTGCTACTGTACTGAATTCCTTTACGAGTTCTTGAAATTTTCTGGGTATTCTAAATATAGAATCATATCATCAGCAAATAAGGATAACTTGAATTCTTCTT
Organism: Tamias sibiricus; assembly: GCA_025594165.1. Taxonomy (NCBI): domain Eukaryota; kingdom Metazoa; phylum Chordata; class Mammalia; order Rodentia; family Sciuridae; genus Tamias; species Tamias sibiricus. Next base: position 101,934,898 of record CM046663.1, on the reverse strand, counting down.
TTTCAATTTGTATCCCTTTAATTTCTTCTAATTTCTCTGGGTATAATTTCTAGGACTATGTTGAATAGAAGTGGTAAAAGAGAGCATCCCTGTCTTGTTCCAGTTTTTAGAGGGAATGCTTTAATTTTTTTTTCTCCATTTAGAATGATGTTGACTTTGGGTTTAGCATATATAGCTTTTACAATGTTGAGGAATATTCTTACTCTCCCTAGTTTTTCTATTGTTTTGAGCCTGAATGGATGCTTTATTTTGTCAAATGCCTTTTCTGCATCTATTCAGATAATCATGTGATTCTTGTCTTTAAGTCTATTGTTGTAATGAATTACATTTATTGATTTCTATATATAAGCCAACTTTGCATCCCAAGGATGAACCCAATTTGATTATGGTGCACTAATTTTTTTTTGCATGTTTTTGTATGTGATTTGACACTATTTTATTACAAATTTTTGTCCCTGTGTTCATCAGGGACATTGGTCAGAAATTTTCTTCCCTTTGATGTGTCTTTGGTTTTTATATCATGGTGATAGTAGATTCATAGAATAAGTTTTGAAGAGTTCCCTCCTTTTGTATTTCATGGAATAATTTGAGGAGGATTGGTGTTTGTTATTCTTTGAAGGTCTGGTAGAACTCCATTGAGAATCCTTCTGGTCCTGAGCTTTTCTTTCTTGGAAGGCTTTTGATGACTTCAATTTCATTGCTTGAAATTGATCTGTTTAAATTTTATACATCTTCCTGATTCAATTTGGGTAGGTCATGTGTCTCTAGAAATTTGTCAAAGTCTTCAAGATCTTCTATTTTATTAGAGTATAAAATTTCAAAATAGGTTCCGATTACCATCTATATGTTAGTAGCATTCCCTGAGATATTTTCCTTTTTTGTCTCAAATTTTAGTAATTTGAGTTTTCTCTCTCATTCACTCTGTTTCCATGGCTAAGGGTTTATCAATTTTCTGGATTTTTTTCAAAGAACCTACTATTTGTTCTGTCAGATTTTTGTTGTTGTTGTTGTTGTTTCAATTTTATTGATTTCAGCTCTGATTTTGATTATTTCTTGTCTTCTGCTTTTGATGTTGTTTTGTTCTTTTTCTGGGGCTTAGATATTTACTGTTAAGTCATTTGTTTTTTGAATTTCTATTCTTTTAATGATTGAGCTTAATGCAATTAGCACTGCCTTCATAGTGTCCCTGAGATTATGATTTTGGGGGGTATTCATCAGGGATTGAACTCAGGGTCACTCAACAACTGAGCCACATCCCCAGCCCTATTTTGTATTTTATTTAGAGAAAGGGTCTTACTGAATTGACTAGCAGACTCACCGTTGTTGCTGAGGATGGCTTTGAACTCACAATCCTCCTGCCTCAGCCTCTTCAGTTTCTCATATTATAAGTGTGCACCACCACACCTCATGGGCCTGAGAATTTCATATGTTGTATTGTTATTCTCATAGACCTCTAAGTATTTTTAAATTTCATTCCTGATTTCTTCTGCTATCCCTTTATCATTCAATAGCATATTATTTAGTCCCCAAGTGTTAGAATAGCTTCTATTTTTTATTTTATCATTGATTTCTAGTATCATTCCATTATGATCTGATAAAATGCAAGGTATTAACTTTTTTTTTTTTTTTTTTTTTTTTGTACTGTGAGTTGCTTTGTTGCCTAAGATATGGTCTGTTTTAAAGGAGGATCCATGTGCCACTGAGATGCAAGTGTATTCAGTCATTGGTGGATGAAATATTAAGTCTAAATTATTAATATCATTTTTTAGTTCTATAGCTCTTTAGATTTCGTTTGGAGGATCTATCTAGTGGTGAGAGAAATGTATTAAGTATTATCGTGTTGTGGTCTATTTGCTTCTTGAAATTGAGGAGAGTTTGTTTGATGTACATAGATGCTCCATTGTTTGGGACATAAATATTTACAATTGCTATAATTTGTTGATGTATAATTCCATTAAGCAGTATGAAATGTCCTTCTTTGTCTCTTCTGATTAACTTTGGCTTGAAGTCCACTTTATCTGATATTAAGTACTAAATCCCACTTATTTACAAAATCCATATGAATGATATGTTTTTTCACATTCTGTAACCTTCAATCTGTAGATGTCTTTGCCTATGAGTTAAGTCTCTTGGAGACAGCATATTCTTGGGTCTTGTTTTTTAATCTAATCTGCCAGTCTATGTTGTTTCATTGATGAGTTTAGGACATTTACATTCAGTATTATTAATGAAATATGATTTTTATTTCCTATCATTTTGCTTTATTTCTGATTTTTAATTTGAATTTGTTTCTCCATTGATTCACTGTTCCTTTACTGTAGTTCTTCCCTTTGCTGGTTTTCACTTTTATTTTTCATTTTTTTTTCTTCATCTTATTGAGTATGTTCTAAAGTGCAGGTTTTTAGTTGTAAATTTTTTAACTTTTGCCTATCATGGAACTTTTTTAATTTTATCATCAATTCTGAAACTTAATTTTGCTGGGTATAGTATTCTTGGCTAGCATCCATTTTCTTTCAGAGCTTGGTATATATTATTCCAAGACACCCTACCTTTAAGGACCTGGGTTGACAAATCAGACTAGACCTGGGTTGATTTCCTCTATATGTTACCTGTTGTTTTTCTATGGCAGACTTTGAAATTCTATCCTTATCCTGTAAGCTAGGCATTTCATAATAATGTGACTTTGTGTGGGTTTGTTGTAATTTTGTACTTTTTGGGTTCTGTAAGCCTCCTGTATATCCATTTCATTCTTTAGGTTTGGGAAATATTCTGATATTATTTCACTGAAAATACTGTGTATTCATTTGTTTTGTTTTGTTTTGTTTTAATTTTTAAATTTAATTTGTTATCCATGTTTTTAGAATGCAATTCCTTTCATATTACATATAAAGAGCACAGTTTTTCAAGTCATTGGTTTTGCATAAAGTATTTTCATACCATTTGAGTTTTTATACATGCACTTAGTATATTGATGTCAAACTCCTTCTGCCATTGTTTCTATCTCCTTGCCCCTTTCCCTCCCCAAAACCCCCTTTTTTCTATTTAAAATTCCTTCATTCCTCTCATCACCCCTCCCTTGTCATTATAATTCAGTATCATCATAGCAAAGGAATTAATTGACTTTTGATTTTCTGGGATTGGCTGACTTCACTTAGCATTATTTTCTCCAACTCCATCCATTTACTTGCAAATGCCATGATTTTATTCTCTTTTAGTGCTGAGTAATATTCCATTGTGTATATATACCGAAGTTTCCCTATCCATTCATCTTTTAATGGGCATCAGGGTTGTTTCCACAATCTAGCTATTGTGAATTATGCTGCTATAAACATTGATGTAGCTGTGTCCTTGTAGTATGCTATTTTTAAGTCCTTTGGGTATAGACCAAGGAGTGGGATAGCTGGGTCAAATGGTGGTTCCATTCCAAGTTTTCCTAGGAATCTCCAAACTGCTTTCCATATTGGCTGCACCAATTTGCAATCCCACCAGCTATGTAAGAGTATGCCCTTTTTCCCACATCCTCTTCAGCATTTATTGTTGTTTGTGTTTTTGATAGCTGCCATTCTGACTAGAGTAAGATGAAATCTTAGAGTTGTTTTGATTTGCATTTCTCTAATTGTTAGAGATGTTGAACATTTTTTTTCATTTTTTGTTGATTGATTGTATATCTTCTTCTGAGAAGTGTCTGTTCAGTTCCTTAGCCCATTTATTGATTGTGTTGTTTGCTTTTTTGGTGTAAAGGTTTTTGAGAGCTTTATATATCCTTGAAGTTAATGTTCTGTCTGATGTGCATGTGGTAAAGATTTGCTCCCATTCTGTAGGTTCTCTGTTTACCTCACTGATTATTTCTTTTGCTGAGAGAAGTTTTTTTAATTTGAATCCATCCCATTTATTAATGTTTGGTTTTAGTTCTTGTGCTATAGGGGTCTTATTGAGGAAGTTGGGCCTAATCCAACATGTTGGAGATTTGGGCCAACTTTTTCCTCTATTAGGTGCAAGGTCTCTAGTTTAATTCCTAGGTCCTTACCTTGGAGCCTTTATCTATCCCAATAAATCTTAAATTTGGTATTTTCAGGCTATGTACATTTCAAACTCCTTCTCTGACATTTATTCCACTGTGGTGTTGATGGATTCTGTTATTGGAGTATCTTGATTTGCTTGGAGCAATATGTCCCCTTTCTTTTTCATGTTGTGTGTGTCTACCCCTCTAATAGTATGGATCTGAAGCAGTAGATTTTCTACCCTTTGGATCTATAGTGTCCCTGAAGGTTTTCAGTACCTTACTCTTTATGGGGAGACACATAATAACAACAAAAATGCAAACTATATACAGCATTATACCATATATCAGACTAGATCTGGATTGGTTTCCTCTATATGTCCTACTATAATGTCCACAAAGTTAATTATCAGAAAAATAAGAAATGATATGATCAATTATTGCCTACAATAAAAATGCAAATTTGCAAAGGGTTTACAATTTCAAATGGTGGACAAGGACAGAACAGACGCAGTATAGGATGTGAAGATTATGAGAGAGGAGGAGAGAAGATAGAAGTAAAAAGTTAAAGAAATAGTGAAAGAGAACAATAGATATTGGCTGTTAGTGTAATAAAAAAAGAGAATCAAGAGAAACAATATTTATATAAAGTAAAAATCTTAAAAAATTAAAAATAAAAAATAATACAAAACCAAAACCAAAATATACTAATTAAACATCTTAGTCCTCTAAAAATTAATCCATGAAGAATAACTGGCTTCAAAACTGCTAGAAATCAGAAAAAAGTCAAATATGAGTGTGTATAAATGTCCATATATACCACTAACATCACAAGTAAACAGAGAAAACAAAAAAGAAAAAAGAAAAAAAAAAAAGAAAAGAAAATGAAAAGAAAAAATAAAAAAATCTCAATGAAAAGTTAAAGTATGTTAAAGAATTCTTTCTGTTGTAGTTCAAAAGATTCTCAACTTCTCTGCAGTTTTAGGTGCAGGGTTTAGGCTTAGGTGGGCTCTAGAATTCTCGCCAAATGCCAGTGGATATGGAGATTTTATATGAGCAAACCTCTAGGGCCCAGTAATTGCCTGTCTATGCTGGAAGACTGTAACCCAGGGACCTTACCTCAGTTCCTCTCATGTGGTGGAGAAGCCAATTCTTGGTTCTCTACATCACCTGGGGCCCCATGTTTCCTGGTCTTGGGTTCAGTCTCCAAACTCAATCTTTCCTGCTCCACCCTTCCAAATTCCCAGCCAGACACCTCTCTCCTAGCTGGTTCTTCAAGCAGACAATTGCAGTGGTGGGGGTATAGCTTAGTAGGTTTCCATGACCAATTGTCCCCTATGTAAACCTCTCTCCATGCTTGATTTTCTCCTGGTCACTTAAACTCACTTTATGTCATGCAGTGTATATGGGACCTGTACTTTAGGCCCAACTCAGGTTTGCAAGGAATCAGCTCCCACAGCTGCTGGCTCCTGTGTCATGGTTGCAAAATGGTTCCTTCCTTTGTCCCCCACACTATCTGGAGAGGTAGTAGTTTCTTTTCCACACAAGAATATTGTGCAACGCACTTTTCAGTTTACTCAGACATTGTCTTTGATTGCTGAAGTCTCAGTCGATGCAGACATAGCTCAGGCCTACTAAAAATGTGAGTTCCTTAAATCCCCTCATCACTCCATTTAGTTCTTGAGGGACTGCTCTGGATGGTGCTTCTGGCCTTCCACAGCAACTGATGTGCTGCTGGGGATTTCTTCCTTATTTTATTATATCCAACTTCCTGAGTCCCTGATCTGCTTTGAATGTTCAGTTTAAAATTTCAATAAAATCTTCCCCCCTCCCCTACCCCCCACCATCTTGCTGAGGAGCTGCCTGTCTGCTTTCTTGGTTTCACTACATGGAGCAACCAGGAAAGCAATATCTTATTCCACCATCTTGAAAATCCTCTTGAATATTCTATGAAGGCATTTCATCATAAAAATTTTATGTCATTGCATTAAGAACTATACAGACCTGTTGATAAAATGTGTTCCAAAAAGTCCCAAAGGAGAGCAGAACAAATACAAGGACTTTGATTTATCAGTTTCAGATGTTTTCACAGAACTGGATTTACTCCAGAAGTGCAAATAAAGTGGTGTCCTAACTGGCTTTCTGCCTCACTCTAGTTGTTTTATTCTTCACAGTCATATATAAAGATAGGAAATTCTCTTGACTGGAATTTGCTCCATCCACTATCAAAATATCCTCTTCAGAGTGTAGTTATTGGCTTGACATTCCAAACTAATATGTGCAGGAAAAGTTCATCTGTAATTTTAAATAGAGCAAACTTTAAAAAGAAGACTTATTAGGGAGATTAATAAATATATCACTGAATTTTAGAATTAAAATATATAAATTATAATTATATGTTTGTGTACACAGGAATTCATAAGTTAATAACACACAGTAATTTCCCATTGAAAAATCAGTCAGGAGTAACAAAGATTTGTTGTTGTTTTGTTGTTGTTGTTGACTGTAAAGATACTTTTCCAATACAAATAGAATAGAGAAAGGAAAGCAAATGAACATTATACCTGGATCATTTTTTTCTTTTTTTATTAGTTCTAATCAGTTATACATGACAGTAGGAAGCTCACTGATTCACTGTACACAAATGGAGCAGAATTTTTCACTTCTCTGGTTGTGCATGAAGTAAAGTCACACCACTCATGCAATCATACATGTACCTTAGGTAATGATGTCTATCTCATTCCACCATCTTTCCTACCTCTTTGTCCTCCCTTTTACCCCATCCAAAGTTCCTCCACTCATCCCATGCCCCCCATTATGTATTAGAATCCACTTACCAAAGAAAGTATTTGGCCCCTGTTTTGGGGGGATTGGCTTATTTCACTTAGCATAATGTTCTCCAACTCTATCCATTTACCTGCAAATGCAAGAAATTTATTCTCTTATAATGCTGAGTAATATTCCATTGGGTATATATACCACAGTTTCTTTATCCATTTATTTATAGAGGGGCATCAAGTTTGGTTCCACAGTTTAGCTATTGTGAATTGTGCTGCTATAAACATTGATGTGGCCATGTCCCTGTAGTATGCTGTTCTTAAGTCCTTTGGGTATAGACCAAGGAGTGGGATAGCTGGGTCAAATGGTGGTTCCATTCCAACTTTTCTAAGAAATCTCTATACTGCTTTTGAGATTAGTTGCTCCAATTTGTAGTCCCACCAACAATGTATGAATGTGCCTTTTTCCCCACATCCTTGTCAACAGTTATTGTTGTCTGTATTCTTGATAACTGCCATTCTGATTGGCATGAGATGAAATATTAGAGTAGTTTTGATTTACATTTATCTAATTACTAGAGATATGAAACATTTTTTCATATATTTGTTGATCAATAGTATATCTTCTTTGGAGAAATGTCTGTTCAGCTCCTTAGCCCCTTTATTAATTGGGTTGTTCATTTTTTTGGTGTTAAGTTTTTTGAGTTCTTTATATATCCTGGAGATTAGTGTTCTATTTGATGTGTGTGTGGCAAAAATTTGCTCCCCAAATTCAAGCTCTCTCTTCACCTCATTGATTATTTCTCTTGCTGAGAAGTTTTTAGTTTGAAGCCATCCCACTTATTGATTTTTTTTTTTTTTTTTTTTAGTTTATTTCTTGCATTTTAGGAGTCTTGTTAATGAAGTTGGGGCCTAATCCGAAACGATGAAGATTTGGGCACACGGTTTTTGGTCTAATTCCTAGGTCTTTGGTCCACTTTGAGTTGAGTTTTGTGCATGGAGAGAGATAGGGGTTTATTTTCATTTTGCTGCATATGGATTTCCAGTTTTCCCAGCACCATATGTTGAAGAGGCTAACTTTTCTTCAAGTAGGTTTTTGGCACCTTTGTCTAGTATGAGATAACTGTATTTATGTGGATTTGTTTCTGTTTCTTCTATTCTGTTCCATAGGTCTACATGTCTATTTTTGTGCCAATACCATGCCATTTTTGTAGTATAGTTTAAGGTCTAGTCTTGTGATTCCTCCAGTTTCACTCTCCTTGCAAAGGGTTGCTTTGTCTATCTGGGTCCCTTGTTTTCCAAATGAATTTCCTAATTGCCTCTTCTATTTCTATAAGGAATGACAGTGGGATTTTAATTGGAATCACATAGAATTTGTATAATGCTTTGGGTAGTGTGGCCATTTTGACAATATTAATTCTGCCAATCCAATAGCATGGGAGATCTTTCTATCTTCTGAGGTCTTCTTCAATTTCTCTCTTTAGTGTTCTAAAGTTTTCCTTGTAGAGTTCTTTCACCAGTTTTGTTAGATTGGTTCCCAAATATTTTATTTTATTTATTTACTTTTTGAGGCTGTTATGGATCATTCTTGATTCAACTAGGTTACTGAAAGAAATAACTGAAAAATAGCTAATAATTCTTGAGTATTGTTTCTGGTGCAAAACTCTAAAAGCAGATGTTAGATAGTTTGTTTAAATAACATATTGGATATTTAGTGAAAAAAAAAATTTTAAATGTTTTAGTTCTATAGGTTTAAAAATAAATTTAAGTTCAATAAGCTTATAAATGACTTTTTCCTGGATGATGGAAAATTATTATAATTTAAAAAATAAAGCAAAATGCAACACCAAACTTTTGCTATGAAAAACAAATATTTTCCCAATAACTATAAAAGAAATGTCATATCTGCAACATTTTCTGAGTTTTATTTAGCTTTCAATATAATGTGACCTCTCCTTATTTTTGCCATATATAAAAACAGTAATAGTGAATATAGTTATTGAACTGTTTATTTTGGGGGGAAAAAAAGCTTCCTATTAACTTTAACTAGGAGGGAGGTAGGAAAGAAGGAGATAGTAAGAGAGAGCAAGTGTGCTTGTGTATGTATAGGCATGCACCACCATTCCTAGCAGAACCATATTTATCTTAAATTCATATTATAAACTGGGTATGGTGGTGCAGTCCTGCCTGTAATCCCTGTGACTCAGGAGGCTAAAGCAGAAGAATCACAGTTCATGATCATTCTGGACAACTTAGCAAGACTTTGTCTCAAAATAAAGTTGAAAAAGGGCTAGGGATGTAGCTCTGTGGTTGGGTGCATGCCTAACATGTGCTAGGCAATTCTAAGTTCAATCTCTAGTACTTCAAAAAAACTTATATTGCAATGAGAAAACTATTACTTTCAGGACATTTCAAATAATTTGGCTCAGGACATTTCAAAAAAGTTGGCTCATTACTTCAGTGAATCCCTGTACTCCCACAACCACTCATTAAAATTTGTTTCTCTCTTCAAAATGTTTGAAACATACAGCTCTTAAAGCACGGTTCACTGCTGATTTGGCGCTATGGAAGGATTTATACTCTTGAGATTCTAGTCTTGAAGGATTAAGTATGTCTAAGAACTACTTGATAAAAGGCATGAACATGCACACACATACAACAGCCCATTTTAGTATTCAGTTTATGATGATACTTTATGTTTTTGTGTTCACTTTACTTTTTATTTTAAGCAAAGTTGTAAAAATCAATGTCACTGATTGGTTTTGACTTTCTTCCTTCAAACTCTATTATAAGATAAAATATGGATTTGTGTGTTCATTTGATTTAACACATTTCCATTTATGATTGGCATCAATAGCCTTTTCTTTTGAGATTATCATTTATCCTTTCATGCCAGGCACTGGACTTATCTGCCATTTAAAATACCTAATATTTCAGCACAGTTAATTATATATATATAAGAATATTGCTCTGCCCCCCCCCCACACACACACAATAGAATATTTAAGAGCATCCTTTCCCACTGTTTTGTTGAATTAAAAAGGTTTAGGATCCCAAAGTTCAACCTCTGATCATAGTAACAAAGCCATTTGAGTGTGCGATTATATTGTTTTGAGCCATACAAGATAATAAATATCATAATATTACCCAATTTTACTCCAAATAATAGGTCAAACACATTACTTACTCAATATTTTTCTTCTTAGTTAAGAATAAAATAAGTTATTTCCAAGCAATAAATCAAGCTGAAATATAACAAAAAATTCCACTAATAAGGACTACTTATGTATAATTTCCTTATATAAAATCATCACACAACAAAATCATATTGATAATTTAACTGTTTTCCTTTTATAATTCATGACTATGAAAAATGGCAATTTTATTACTCATATCTGATGAAAATCATGACTCGAAATTAACTTGAAAGTTACTTGTTTTTATTATATGTAACATTATATTTTGCTATGTTTTTATAAGTACTTTATGGGACAGCTATAATTTCACATAATAGTAGGCTTCAGTGTGATATATCCATACCCAAACATAGTATAATCTGGTCTATTCCTCTCACTCATTCCTATACTTTCTTTTTTTTTTTTTCTTTTTTTCATGAAATCTCTTTACTACACAGACATTGACTTTATAGAACGGCCAAGATAAAATGAATTGAAATTCATTTATATTTCTCAATGAACAATGTTGTAGCACTCTTGCCTCATAAAAATGCCCCCATGAAATATGTGTTTATTTATTTATTTATTTTTGCCAACAAAATAGACTTTATTTGATAATGTATGTTTTTAAAAAGACAATGGTACCAAATAGTTGAATTAAGAAATTATAAATAACAGCCATTTTTCACATTTCTTCTATTGTGCTGCAAGTAGAGAAATCAGAGTTGATGATAGAAATGATTTTTATACATTACTAAATACACCCCCAAAGATGCTAATATGTGCAACTGGCGGGGTTACACAGTAGCATATTTTCAGATTACAGGAGACAATTGGAAAAATATTACTGATTAAACTGAAGCATTGCTTCTGCCTCAGGAAACCTTCCATAAGTCATTTCCAATGTTCTCTATTTGTGAGAGACTTTCCAAAAGATGGATAACTATGAAAAAAAATGAAACCTAAGTTACCATGAAAGTAAATATTTTTCTAAAGTGCAATTAACATGAGAAAATATATTTTTAAAATGCATTAGAATTCCTTCTTTTTAATTAAATTATTTATTTATTCTAATTTGTTATACATGCTTGCAGAGTGCAATTCTTTTCATATTACATATAAAGAGCACAGTTTTTCAAGTCACTGGTTTTACATAAAGTATTTTCACACCATTTGTGTTTTTATATATGTACTTAGTGTATTGATGTCTAACTCATTCTGCCATTATTCCTATCCCCTTGCCCCCTCCTCTCCCCCACACCCCTTTGTTTTATTTAACATTCCTTCATTCCTCTCATCCCACCTCCCTTGCAATTATAATTCAATATCATCATAGCAAAGGAATCACTCATTGGACCTTTGGTATTTTGGGTTTGCCTAACTTAACTTAGCATTATTTTGTCCAACTCCATCCATTTACCTGCAAATGTCATGATTTTATTCTCTTTTAGTGCTGAGTAGTATTCCATTGTGTATATATACTACAGTTTCCCTATCCATTCATCTGCTGGTGGGCATCAGGGTTGGTTCCACAATCTAGCTATTGTGAATTGTGCTGCTATAAACATTGATGTGGCTGTGTCCCTGTAGTAAGCTGTTTTTAAGTCCTTTGGGTATAGACTAAGGAGTGGGATAGTTGGATCAAATGGTGGTTCCATTACAAGTTTTCCTAGGAATCTCCATAGTGCTTTCCAGATTGGCTGCACCAATTTTCCTATACTTTCTATTTCCATCTCCCTCTCCCAAATCCCCGTTGTCCACTCTACTGGTCTCTCTTATACTTTTGTAAAGTAGCTTTTCCCTTTCCTTTCCCCCATAACCATCCAAGAATGGGAGAAAACAAACTATGCTTGACATTGTGAATCTGACTTTGTATGATGTTCTCCAGTTCCAACCATGTTTTTGAAAAGGACATAATTTCTTTCAACTTTATGGCTCATCAGAACTCCACTGTGTACAGATACAATATTTTCTTTATCTTTTGGTCTGTCATTGCATACCTAGGCTGGTTCCACAAAGTGGCTATTGTGAATAGTGCTGATATAAACATAAGTATGTGTTGTGGTATGGATTTGGAATGTCTTCCCAAAAGTTCATGTGTTATGCAATGCAGCAATGTTCAGAGTTGAAATGATGAGATTATAAGGACTATGCCCTCATTGATAGATTAATCCATTGGTGGGTTAATAATTTGAATGGACTACTGAGTGATAACTGTAAGCAAGTGGAATATGACTGAAGGAAATAGTTCAGGGGGTGAAGGAGACCTAATCAAGGAGATAGCTAAGATTGCGGTTAGCCTAGAGCCATAAAAGATGTTCAAGTTCCACCTGATATTCATACATTTATCAAAGAATCTTTGTATGCCCGTGAACACTGTGTGACGCACTTGTAAGCTCGAACTGTAAGCACTTGTCCTTGTTAAGGCAAAATGTATATAACCAGGTGAGGATTAGTTGTTGTGGTTGGAGTTTGTAGGTTAGTTGGTGGTTGATGTTGGTGGTTGAAGTTGGTGGCCGGAGTTAGAGCAGTTGCTGAAGCCGGAGAGAGAAGAAGAAGAAATTACCTTTTTTAATTTTCATCCTGCCTCCAAATTTTCTCCCGCAGTGTCGTTGCTCCAAGCGGCAATCGCCTCAGGCAGCAACAAGGGGGCATGGTTTTGTGGACTATATCTGTCCCTGAACCCTTCCTCACTATCCACCCCCACTCCTTTTCCTCCTCCTCCCTGGATATCACGAATTGAGCAAATTCCTTCTGTCATGCCCTTCGACCTTGATGTTTCAGCCTTGGAGTCCACTGACAATGTACTGAACCTCGGAAACTGAGCCAAAATAAATCTTCCCTCCTGTAAGTTGCTATTTTTGTGTGTTTTAGTCAGAGCAACCAAAAATTGAATAACAGAAATTGGTACCAAGAATGGATTTGTTGCTGTGATTATACCTCACCATGCAATTCAGAAGCATTTGGAACTGATTTGAAGAAGGAGTTTGGAAGCTTTTGAAGATGCAAGTTAGAGAAGACTCAGAAGGTTGCAGGCATAACTCAATGGGTAATTCTGGTGTGAGTTCAGAAGACCATAATTCTGATAGCAATGCAGACAATAAACACAGTGCTCATGAAATTTCAGATGGAAATGAAGACTATGTTGGGAATTTGACTCGAGACTATACATATTATAATCTGGTGGATCACTTGCTTACATCATGTTCATGTTCTGAGACTTTATGTGAGGCTAATTTTAAAAGTGATTAATCCAATGGAGGAAATTTAAGGCAACACAACCTTGAGTTAGCAGTGTGGATATTACTGGCAGTTTTAGCTAGGTTTACTGTGAGAACTGGTAACAAACAGAGCGAAAGTTTTAAAAAAAAGTTAGTTTGACCAGAAAATCATGTGTAAAATTGGGTCCAAGAAAACTATGGTTGCTGAGAGATTGGCTCCAGTAAAGAGCAACTAGGTAATTTCCATAGTGACAATAGGAAAGATGACTTGGGGGAATCTCAGGAATTAACAAGACCCCCAACCTCACAGGCTCAAGTGGTAAAAGTGAAAACTCATTTAAGAGACCATGGGGGGGATACCCTTCTCACACAGGCATGCTTAGAAAGTTGTTTCCCCAGGATTCATTTTATCATATTTAGTCAGCTTGGCACTCAGAGGCTGCTATATTCATGGTCCAAGGCAGTCTGTCTACTGAAGATAGTGGCATTGTCTATGTGGTGCTTTTTCAGCAAGAATGTAGGATGCTTCAGTTAGAAAGCTGTAGAGGTTTCCAGTGGTATTTCCAGGAAAGTCATGTTTCAGGAAAAGTGTGGCAGGGTGAGAATCTCCGCAGGCACCCCTGTGTGAAGCTGTGATAGTGAAACAAAAGCAGCAATGGACACCGATTAAGAGATTCCAGGAACATGAAACAGCTTCCAAGAAATATTAAGGAAGCAAGTAGAGAAGGGCCCAAAGTATAGATCATGTGGGCTTCAATGAGCAAGTTGTAAGGGTGGGGTTGCCCAGATGTTTGGGGCCTACCTCCTTCCACCACATGCTGTGGATCCTAGGTGTGTAGCTACAGGACTTGTTTTCCCAGCTCGGATTTCATCTTGCTTTAGTCCTGTCCATTCTTTTTATGTTTCCATTCTTCTAGTTTGGAATTGGAATGTTTACTCTGTCATTATATATTGGATATATACAATTTCATTTTGATTTTGACAGGGACTCACAAATAAGCGATTATCTTGAGTCTCAGGGACTTTGGACGCGTTTTTGAGTAATGCTGGAACTGTTAAGACTATCCAGACTCTTGGAGATCAGCTGAATGCATCTGGCATTGTGATAGGGGCACAAGTTCATATCACAACGGAGTACAGGGATGGAAATTTATGATTTGGATCTAGAATGTCTCTCAAAAAGTTCATGTGTTAGGCAATGCAGCAATGCTCCAAGGTGAAATGATTAGATTGTGGGAGTTGTGATCTCATCAATGGATAAAACTATTTAATGGATTAGCAATTTGAATGGACTATTGGGTGGTACCTAGAGGCAGGTGGGGCACAGGCACACCTGGAGGAAACAGGTCACTGGAGATGTGGCTTTTGGGATTATACCTGTTCCAGGCCCCATCATCTCTCTGTCTATACTCCAGACTGCTGTGAGCAGTCTGAGCAACTTTCCTTCATTATACCCTTCCTTCATGATATTTCTACTTTGGAGCAAGGTAATAGTGGATTGAAACTCTAAAACCATGAGGTAAAATAAATCTTTCCTCCTTTCTTATCACATATTTCTCTCACAGCAATGAAAAATTCACTAACAACTGTAGACGTATATTTGTATTAAATGCTGACCTTAATTCTTTTTAATAAGTTTCATAGAGTCATACAAATGAGTTGCATGGTACTTCCATTTCTATTCTTTTGAGGAAACTCTATACTGATTTCTACATCTATACTGATTGTACATCTTTTCTAGTTCTGTGAAAAATGTCATTGGTATTTTGATGGGGATTGTATTGAATCTATAGATTGTTTTTGACAATATAGCCATTTAAACAATATTAATTCTGTCTATATAAGAACATGGAATGTTTCTCCATTTTCTAATATCTTCTTCAATTTCTTCCTTCAGGGTTCTACAATTTTTATTGTAGATGTATTTCACCTTCTTGGTTAGATTTATTCTTCAGTACTTTTTATTTGTTTGTCTTTTGAGGCTATGACATGTGGAATTGTTTTTCTCACTTTTCTTTTTCTTTCAGCTTTGGAGAGGAATTCCTCCCCCCCCTTCCATCCTCCCCTGGGCAATGCTTCCTGGACACTGCCCCCAGTGTCCAGGAAGTGTCTTTTATTAAATCCCCCAGTGTCTTTTATTAAATCTCTTTCCATTTTAGAAATTGACATTTTTAGTTGCCATCTTATTGCTAATTTTTTGGGTTGTCTACCAGTGTTTTCCCAGTCTTCATACCTGAGTATGCCAGTATGCCACTGCATAGCTACCTATTTAATTCACTTTTGGGATGTTGTTAAGATATTGTGGTTTCCTCTGATCCTTTTTTTCCTCCTTCTGTGTGGGATTTTAGAACATGTATAACATATGAGCACTAAAGCTGAGCTATGACACCATGTTCAGCAACATAGCCCGAGTCCCAGTACCTGAAGAGGGTATTTGATATTCCCACTCACTTCAACAATCCACTGAGCAAGCAGGCTTCCCCTATCTGAGCAAAATAGAGCCCCAAGAATACAAATCCCAGAGCTCATATGTAGGGACCTTCCAACAAGTTGAACCTTATAACATTGCATATTAAAATCATTCCCTTCCTAGATTGTAAAACTGAAATGAATTTCTATGGTATAATGAAGTTTCATAACAAAAAAAAATTGCTAAAACTTATACTTTATACACTTCTCTTTCCTTTTACCTGGAACAACTTTTTCCATTAGTATGTATTTGGTAAGGTATAAAAATATGCAGGTGAATTCTTCTTAGATAGTCACATTTACTTTAAGATACAAATATCCAAGTATAAAGCTTGGTTTGGAAATATTTTGTATCCCTTTGCTATCACTTACAGAACACTCTTTAGATTTACCTAAATTAGATTTCAGAATACTTAGACCAAAATCTAAGAATATATATATTCAGATTACTCATTCAATAAAAAGATTCAGTTCAAATGTATCCAAAATTCCCTTTCTTTATAATAGCAATAAAATGTACATCCTAGAAGTTCTGAAGTTTGTTATTTATTTGGAAATAATTTTTGGAAATACATATTTATTTTATCTGTAAACATTTCATCAAATGAAGCTTAAATATGTTTAAAGGGCTATAGTTCAGTTTTGGAACATAAACTAGAATAAAGTCAAGAGCGTAGCTATTATCTTGAGCTTTCCCTGGATGTTACATGATAAGGTTGGGGCCAGAGAGCAAAACACTCCCTTTGAGACATTAAAATCCAACTTGGAAAGATAAAATGTATCACAGAGGAAATTCCCTGGACAGCATCATTTGTAGCTGGGTTACTATGGATTCACTTTTATCTTGTTGAGCTAGATTACAAGTAAAATCAGTTGGGCCTAGAGTACATTTATTCTGTGGCCAGCAGACTTTGCAAACTCAGACTCTGGATAACCATGTCAATGTTGTGTTCATGGCAATGGTGACGCTGCATCATGCTAATTCACTATTGAATTCCTTTGTCTTCTTATGGTGCTAACTACCAAGGCTACAGCAAGATATCTTTTTGTTGCTCCATTTTTAACTATTTCCATGATTGTATAAATATTCTAAACAGTATTAGTTTTTGAGAACTTTGTTTTAAATTTTGACTCAGTAATAGAATGCAAAACAGTGTAATTACTGAATTATGGATTCTCAAACCCATTTTACATCCCTTTTTTAATGTAAAATATTTAAATGAAAAGTTTTTAAAATATGAAGATAACATATCAGAGAGAACATGATTCCTACTTTCTTGGATTGCTTATGTGGAAGTTTAGTCATTGAGGGAACTGGTGGTGATCAATGTTCTTTTATTCACTGACCTCTTGAGGCCTTATGGAAAAAATTTAATTAAGTTTTGCAGCTTATTATTTCAATAAAGAGATTTTTTTCAATCTTTTCCTGGCTCTTTAAAAACATCAGTAAGAGCTTAACTGTGAGGAAGTAGATATGTTCTGATTTTATGAGACTATAGGGAAAAATTCAACATTGAAAAAGTGCCTCCTGTAATATTGTTTTTAAAGGTAAAAATGAGAAATTATATAGGGTTAGATAAAGCAAATTTTATTTATCTCAAAAATAATAATTGGCTACCATATCTATTTAAAGCACTAAAACACTGACACTATTAAAAGTCCATTTCTTAAGTCTATTATCACTAAGTTTTAGAACTTTTCTTTTATAGTTTTTAAATACCTCTTTTTCAGGCTAAAATAAAATTTTATCATTTGGATTGCTGTTAAATAATGCAGATTCAGTCATTCAACAAATAACTACTAGTATGGACAAGGCACTCTTCCAAATGCTATTGATATGGCTATTAACAAAACAGAAACCAAGCCTTACATTTACACAATATCCACATTAGTTCTTCAAAACAATTTTCCAAAGACCAAATGCAGAATGACATTTTATTTTCAAAATTTTGGCTTTAGGACAAAGATATGTAAAATAATAATAATAATAACAATAACAACAACATTAACAACCATTATTTCCAGTTATTCTCATAATTCAAAGTCATCTTTAAGAATGGAGGTGGAGCCTAATCCATTTATGCTGTTGGGTATTAAGCTCTAGGTTACACTGGTCCTCTGTAACCACACATGATTCACAGTATGAATTATGCAGCCACATTTAGTGAATTATCTTGGAAGAAGAAAGGTCCTCTGTCTGTAACCACACATGATTCACAGTATGAATTATGCAGCCACATTTAGTGAATTATCTTGGAAGCCTTTGCATCAGGAATCCAAATTTGGAAGGCAAAGAGACAAGAGAGAAGAGAGCTAAAACAATTAAGCATCAAAAATTTTAAAAAGGTTCTTTTGTTAAACCATAAGCAAGGAATTTTATCCTATTTTTATACCTTAACATGTATAAAGATTTGCAATTATTTCATTAATGAAGAAAAGAAAAGCACACAGTTTAGAATATTAACTCAATAATTCATCCCACATCTCTGAAATCAGACAGAAAATAAATTAAACATTGCTTCTGAAAAACTGTACAAACCTTAGTCACATGCCTTAAGGCATGGAATAGGCGAAACTACTTCCTTACATTCATCCTCCCAGAGGGGAGTGCAGGCCTATTTGTCACTCCTTTTTAATTCTTACTGACCCTGCTGAGTTATTCCTCAAAGGGCCCCTGCTATGAAGCTGCTGAGCATGCTTGGCAACCAACTATGTTCTCATTTTTTTACCCTGGAGAAAAACGGGAAGTATCAAAGACATGTAAAATCATCACAAATCGCTGAGACCTTCCTTCCTTATTTTTCAAGTGCCTTTTAAGAGTTGGAAAAGAAGCTGGAAGTCAAAGTGGTATTTAAATTCAAACCTGACTATGTATATTCTTCTGCAATCTCAAAAAATTGTATCTCATATGTAAAATATTCTTGAAGAGATCCTAGGTTATTCCTTTTTCTTGGAGATGCAACTTCCTAAATGTATTTACATTAAAGTGTAATTTGTTCAGCATCAACAGGAAATCAAGCAAATGTTGTATAAATATGTTTTTAAATTAATCTATTTTATCTATTGCAGACTAAAATTTTCTTTCTATATATGTCATTTTTAACCAGTTTCTAAAATCTAGCATTCTTCTTTCTGATTTATTGTATGAAGATGTACTACCTAAGTTTTTTCCTCCTGATTTAGGTAAAAAATAGCAAATTTTGATTACTGAATCAAGTTTAAAGATGTGATACAAGAAAAGACAAGGTAGTTTCCATTCTGATTAACGATGTATGGTTTTGAACTTTTTTCTTTTTTTTTTTTTTTTTTTTTTTTTTTTTTTTTTTTTTTGGTACCAGGGATTGACCACTGGGCCACATCTCCAGCCCTTTTTTGTATTTTATTAGAGACAGGGTCTCACTAAGTTGCTAAGTGCCTCACCATTGCTGAGGCTGGCTTTGAACTCGCGATCCTCTTGCTTCAGCCTCCCAAGTGCTGGGATTACAGGCGTGCACCACCACGCCCGGCTTGAACATTTTTTTTTAACTTCAGAAAAATTAAGGTTTGTTCTTTCTTTTTCAAGTGTTATTGCTTTTCTTCCTATTTCTTGTTTTGCTACTTAGGCTAAGACCAACTTTACAGTTTAAAGAAAGGGGTAATTATTGAGCATTCTTGCATTTCTCTCAATTGTAAAAGAAGCTGTCTAAATTCCTACATTACTAATAATATTTACTGTAGTTTTTTGCAAGGCATACTTTACTACACACCCCCCACCCCCATTTATGGGAATGGAATGAGAAGGCATCTATATTGTTTACATGCTCTTTGAAGATTCTTTTATTCAAGCACATTTGTAGCTTACTGGGTCAGACTCAGAAGGGCTATAGATGCTAAGGTTGGTTCCAATTCCCTGGGAGTTTTGATTAGTGAGTTAGTAGCCTGATCTCAGAGGCTGGCTCCAGGAGGTCCTGGAAGTAGTACTACAGGGGATCTTTACACTGTATCTTCTGTGTTAGCTATTGTATATGACAATGAGCAATCTGGTACATAAGATATTTTACAGAGAATCTTGAGCTTAAATTATTGACTCAGGATTTAGGACTTTTCATAAACATGCATAGATCTACTTTATACATGAAACTTCAGGAAAATGGTAACCACTAGGGAAAATGGGGTAGAAGAGAAATTTCAGATAAATCTCATGTTTTCTTTTATATTTTTTCATTTTTAAAAATATCTAAAGCCAATATTGAAAAAATGTCAGTGTCAAGAAATCATGGTGATTATATTAACCTGCAAACTTTCTTCAGAGTGATTGTACATACTGATATTTTACAGCAATAAAATTAAAATTAATGTATTAATGTTTACTAATGGTTTTATAAAAATATGTTCATTATATGTTGGTTATATGTAATCAAGTGGGAATCTCCATTTCATCTTGATTTTAATTTTATGTTATCAAATTGAATCTTTTATATCAAGAAAAAATACCCTCATTTACTTTTAGGGCACTTAGAAAAAAATTTCCAAATCATCTTATTTATTTATATAAGATTATTATGTAACATTATGATTTTATATAATGTTGGCTTCTGTACTGCAAAAGCATTATTATATAATAATTAATTTTACTAAATGACTTTTTATAAAAGTTGACTATTTTCATGTTTCTTGAATAAAGTTCAAACTTTGTTACTTTCTAAGTATATATCATTTAAAATGGTTAAATTTGTTGAATCTCACTTCTCTCAGGTGTAAGATGAAGTGTAGTAATATCTATGAGGAACTTTCATTGGACTCTGTGAGATATTGCAAATAAAGAACATACATATGTTGTTTCGTGAAAAATGAAGATTCATTTTTTAACAAAGATTCATTACCCCTAACAAATTAATCCATTATACCTAAATGCAGACTAAACACACATGTACACCAGTATTTGGTCTGCCATTTGCTTTGTACCCTAATATCCATGAGGTTGTTAAAGTAGCTACATTTGAATTCAAAGTTTTTATTCAGAGACTCATTCTTTGTAATTTGTAATATTATGTTTGCTTTATCTCATCATCATCTGGTATTTTGATGCCAAGGTATAATTGCATAATCAAAATCCATTTATATTGATTCTGGATATAATCAAGCATATAAATATATAATTTTATCTGTGGCTCACAGAATCTCAAATCCATTTACTGTCTAGATAGTGTTCTAACAAATATTAATGAAGATCCTAAAAACAAGAAATTTTGAGTAATTTCTAGCAAATCATAACTGTGGTTTCAAATGCTTGAGGGTCTCTTATGTCTCCCAATAGTGGGCTGATGATAAGATCCACTTGAACAAATAGTAATGGAAGACTGTCCTAGGTTGCTCAAATCATGTAGGTTTTGACTCCTCCTGGGGGCATCATTATGTTTGTACCTATAAATGACACATAGAGTCAGTACAATGTACAGATCATACTATCTTTAGATGATAAAAACTTTCTAAATCATTTTGCCCCTAAATTGCTTTATTTTTAGTTCTTTTTATTTTTAATTTATTTAATTTATTTAATTATTTAATTTATTTTTAAATTTTAATTTGTGTTATATACATATATATATATATATGACAACATAATGGATTACAATTCATATTACACTTATAGAGCACAATTTTTCATATCTCTGGTTGTACACGAAGTAAAGGCACATCATTTCTGTTTTTTATACATGTACTTAGGGTAATAATAACCATTATACTCCACCATCTTTCGTACCCCAATTCCCACCCTTACCCTCCCCTTTTCCCCTTTGCTCTATCTAGAGTTCATCTAATCCTCCCACCACCACCACCCCCAGTGCATTATGAATCAGCATCCTTAAATCAGAGAAAACATTCAACATTTGGTTTTTTTGGGATTGGCTAGCTTCACTTGTCATTATATTCTCCAACTCCATCTATTTACCTGCAAATGCTATGATTTTATTCTCTTTTAATGCTGAATAATATTCTTTTGTGTATATATACCACATTTTCTTTATTCATTCATCTACTGAAGGGCATCTAAGTTGGTTCCACAGTTTAGCTATTGTGAATTGTGCTGCTATAAACATTGATGTGGCCGTGTCCTTGTAGTATCCTGTTTTTAAGTCTTTTGGATATAAACCGAGGAGTGGGATAGCTGAGTCAAATGGTGGTTCCATTCCAAGTTTTCTAAAGAATCTCCATAGTGCTTTCCAGATTGGCTGCACCAATTTGCAGTCCCACCAGCAATGTTATGAGTTTGCCTTTTCCCCCACATTCTTGAAAATACTTATAGTTGTTTGTGTTCTTAATAGCTGTCGCTCTGACTGGAGTTAGATGAAATCTTAAAGAGTAGTTTTGATTTTCATTTCTCTAGTTGTTAGAGATGTTGAATATTTTTTCATATATTTGTTGATTGATTGTATATCACCTTCTGAGAAGTGTCTGTTCAGTTCCTTGACCCATTTATTGATTGAGGTTTTTTTGTTTTGTTTTGTTTTGTTTTGGTGTTTAGCTTTTTGAG
This sequence comes from Tamias sibiricus, assembly GCA_025594165.1. NCBI lineage: Eukaryota > Metazoa > Chordata > Mammalia > Rodentia > Sciuridae > Tamias > Tamias sibiricus. Next base: position 101,912,741 of record CM046663.1, on the reverse strand, counting down.
TTCTTTATATATCCTAGAGATTAGTGCTTGGGGTCTCTATTCACCTCACTGATTGTTTCTTTTAAAGATAAGAAGCTTTTTAGCTTGAATCCATCCCATTTATTGATTATTGATATTAATTCTTGCACTATAGGAGGCTTATTAATGAAGTTGGGGCCTAATCCAACATGATGGAGTTCTTTGAAGGATATATTCCATCTCTTATTTTATTATCTTATCGCTCACAGAACAGAAACATGCTGCTCAATATGTCCTGTTTCTTTTGTAAAATTTAGAAAATTGTTATTATAATTTATAAGAAACTATTAACATTGGTTGCCATTGAAGAAAGGATTAAGGATGAGAAGGATATTAAAATTATGGTCTATTTGGCAAAGTGTAGATGTCCTCTTCCATATATCTTGCCCAAACTCTAAATGATTGAATTAAAAAATGAACATATGTTGCCTAAGTAGTTTGTATGTGAATATACAATTATAATTAAATAATTAATAATACATTATTTTTTTCTTTTTGATTCCTGATAATTAATATTACCAGAAATGATATTATTAAAAATTGTAATGTTCTGTTGGCTTCAGGGATATAATTCATCTGATAGATGTTCTTGAGCAGCAGGTAAGCTAGTTAAAAAATATGCTTTATATCTATGGAACAATATAATAGAGCTTATATTTTGAATTTGTGTTATGGAAATTTGATAACTCTAACCTTAATCAGCAAGTAGCTAATTCTGTCAGGCATTTAATTTGAAATTTTTTGACTATAAATCAAGCTTATTATCAATTAGATATTTGCAAATCTGACTATAGTATAAAATCAAATATATAACCTGAAATTTCCAAGTCTCTTCCAATAAACAATGAAATTTCTCATAGCTATGGTTTCAGTAGTACAATAAAACATAGGTCGGATATAAAGTATTCCAGACTATAAAACATCAATTGACAAGTGCCTAAAATTGCAAGTAATTGGTTCAAGTAAGAAACAATACATTGGAAGTTTACTTTGATCATTATTTCTATAATTGGATAATAACTTTATATTCTGAAATAACTTGACCCATATTCTAAATTTAAACAAAATTTCAGATACAAATAATCTTTTATTTGTTACTAGGAATTGAACTTAGGGGTGCTTTACCACTGCACTATATCCATAGTCCTTTTTTATTTGAGACAGAGTGTTGTTAATTTGCTGATACTGACCTCTCAAACTTGCAATCCTCTTACATCAGCCTCCTGAAACCCTGGGTTTACAGGTGTGTGCTACCATACCTGGACTTGGGTAAATTTTTCTTTCCTTTTTATAATTTTTCATCTAGACATTTTATTTGAAGAGATCTTAAAGCAGTGAAATTTAAATTGTTCATTAACATAATGTTTCCATTTCTATTCATTGCTTGAAATGTGTAGATAGTTACTTGGCTAATATGTAGCATGCCCACTTGATTAATTCCCCTTTTACATAAATCAGTAAGGTTGGTCTATATTTTAAAAAAATAGAGAAACTGACTTAGATTTCCATCACAAAAACCATCACCTCAAGGTAATTAGTAGGGGACATACAAGAAATTTATTCATTATGCAGAAGCTGCTCAACCCAATAACATGTAGTCCTTTTAAAAATTTTAACAAAATGTGTTTCACAAGGTAATCTTTATTTGGATATATTTCATCAATTTGTTATTTCCATTTAAACTTTATAAATACTAGATCTTGTTAGGAGATAATGCTATAAATATATTATGGTTTTAGTTTTACTAAAATATTTGCAAAATATACAAAAATTTGCAGATTTTTTTAAAAAAGTGTACCTTAAAAAAAAAAAGTGTTTCAATTCATTTCAGAGTTTGCAGCATTTGTAATACACCAAAGATCAAATTTACCATTTGTTTGAGACAAAGATGACCAGAAAATTGGTATAACTTATGGAATTTCTCACCTTTAGAAAATTGGTTCATTTTTTCTTTGATAGTTGGTAGGTTTTACAGTTTGTAAAATGGTCCTAGAACCATATCAAAGGTGACAAGTTTTTCCTTTGGGACCTTGGTTTGGTGTCTCAACTCTGTGAGGTCTGCTTGCTAGAAATGAATACTCAATTGTTTCTCTTCCATACAGTTCTTCAAAATGAGGGGCCAATGATTAAATGTTACAGACTATACTTTCTTTGGGGTTCCTAACCTATCAGAGATTGATAACTTGCTTCCATAATTGTTTTCTAATCTCAATAGTTTCAGACATTTTGTGACTCTTGGAAATGGTCATTAACAAAAACTCTCCATCTAAATACAACTCACTTGATGCATAGATATTTGTTGATGAGGAAATCACAATTTGTACCATCTTATCAGAGGGCTGAAAACATTCTCAGAAATTACTTTGTCGTATCCCATAAAAATATCAGATTATAAGGCAAAATATCACCATCAACCAAGGAAATAAGCTTGAACTAATGTATGGAGAGATATTAACACATAAGTTTTAACTATGTCAAAATATTCCATACAAAAATTTATAAGTATTCCCAAATAGCTTATTACCTAGTACGTTTATGGTGACAAGTAGATATACATTACTTAAAGAATATAGATAACATATATAGATCTTCTTTGACAACTTTACTTACACCATTTCTTTCAGAAAGTTCCTATGCAGTCATCCAGTTCTAGAATTTTCTGAGGTATATCAAATACATTTCTTTTCCTTGGAAATAGTAGAAATAAATAAATACATCATCAGGCAAATAATTTTTCACCATATATAACAAACATTTATAATTTGTCTCCATTCTGTTTGTTTATTAAAATCACATTAAATTCTGGATAAAGTTAAAATTATGTGAGAAGAACAACTTCTACAACAGAGGAGTTGAAGACATTTTACTTTAAACTTTCTTAAACAAGCTTAACTAGATTTTAGGAGCCCCAGTTGACTGGGGCTCACATTTCCAATTCTTGACACATACATGTACCTACATCTTGCTTACTCCTATTTGTTGGAGTGAAATCAATTGTCTTTTCTTCCTTGCTTGAATGTGTAACACTCGGAGTTGTTTATTTATTATTAACTTGTTTTCTGTTTGTATCCACTTAGGGAGAAAGTATGCATAGATTTGCCTTTGTAGGTACAGAGGGTACTGAGTACCTTTTCAATCACTTTGAGTTTAACTATTTACTCTGAGGATAACAATATTAAGCAAAACTTAAGGACAAATGTAATTTATGAGTCTGGATTTCCCTTATAAGTATAAAGTAATTTTGATTCATTTAATAATCTAAGCCAAAACATACTCTTCATGTAAATCAAAACATGGAATATGTTGTTTTTTGAAAAAACCTTCCTGCTTGTTAACTGTATTCTTTAGAGGTGGGGACTCAGGTAGACTTGGTTTCTAATGAAATTTCCTTTCTTTCTGTATGCACCCTTGCTTGTTGGATGCTCAGCTAATGACATCCAGGTTATAGTGTTTTCTATTTCTTAGACTTTTTCTGTAATAAGGCTCCCAGTCTTTTATTTCTAAAATTTAGAATGTATAATATTCGCCAACTTCATTATGTAAAGTTTTATGCATATACAAATATTCTATGATGAATCTTGAGGGTATATGTGGTTTCCAGAGGGCCAAAGTATTGAGAAGTAGAGTTTTCTTATTATTAGGCAGAGGCCTTGGTCATATAGCTTTCAATAAATGTATTCCATTCAAGCACTGTTTCTCAGCCTTGGTTGCATATTAGAATTAATTTGGGAATCCCTGTGCCCTGTGACTATAACCAGAAGTTCTGATTTAATTGGTCTGAGGGGTATATATTTTAGGGCTCTACATATTACTCTAATGCAGCAATGGTTGAGAGTCACTCTTAAAATAAGTTTTCAGAAGTTAGAGCAGATTCTAAGTCCTTGTACTTTAACCTGAACTCAAAGGCTTATTCCCAAAATTATACTTTCAGCACAGTAACTGTGTGAATAACAATATAAGAATCTTTCTTTCCATCTATTCTAGTTTAGTGAAATGGAACAATATAATGAAAGAATGGTGAGATATTTTTCTGTGGAATTTTGATCAAAGAATTTGAAGTCAAATGAGGGCTTTAAAATGATATCTAGCCAGGCGCTGTGGCGCCTGCCTATAGTTCCAGTGGCCCAGGAGACTAAGGCAGGAGGATAGCAAGTTTAAGCTAGCCTCAGCAAAGGTGAGGTGCTAAGCAACTCAGTAAGACCCTGTCAATACATAAAACACAAATTAGGGCTGGGGATGTGACTCTGTGGTTAAGTGCCCGTGAGGTCAGTCCTGGGCTGGGGGTGATAATATCTTCACATAATCTCAAAAATATTACTAAAACAAAATTATTGGACTCTATCTGCTCCCTATTTTGTATAGACCAGTGTTTCTCAAAATGTAAATTCTAGAACACCTGAATCAGCATCATCTAAGGAATCTGCTAAAATGTTAAATTTCTTATGCGGAGTGCAGTGCCAAACTCCTGTAATCCCAGCAGCTTGGGAACTGAGGTCGGAGGATCACAAGTTCAAAGCCAGTCTCAGCTAAGGAAAGGTGCTAAGCAAATCAGTGAAACACTGTCTCTAAATAAAATAGGGCTGGGGGTGTGGCTCAGGGGCTGAGTGCCCCTGAGTTCAATCCCTAGTGTCCTAGCACCCCCCCAAATGTTAAATTTCTGGGGTCCTTACTGTGGCCTTAGGAATCATAATCACCCTCTTGAGGGTGTAAGCTGAAGAGTTTCCATTCCATGAGGCTTCCAGGCCATTAGCAGACACCTTTACCTGATGTCATCCAGAGCTCTAATGGCCTTGAAGGGCTCTTCCTGTTTCTTAAACTTTCTCTGAGCAATAGTAGTTTATAGATCCTACCTAATTTTACGTGGATTTTCTTACCTGTCTGAAAACTTACCAAGTGTCAGCTACTTACATAGCCGTGTGCTCACAGGTTAGATAAGAATGTCAGGAAGGTACACATGTCTCAGTCAATGGTGATGTTATTCACTTACATCCCAAGACCTTTCATACATCATATTTTATGAGACTTTCAGTTCTCAAGAGGATGGAGTATTGCTAGAGAGAATTTTTCCCACTGAGATTCTGCTAAACTACTGGCTGTTGATTGGACTCCATGTGAAAATGTTTCCATGCTTTGGATAGTTTGCTTATATGAAAGTTGCTAGCTGTTCTGTGGGGGGAAATGAAGATACAGGATGGTTATGTTTTATATTAAAAGTGTTACTTTACTGGGTGTATGTTATTCTTATGGGGTCATTTAAAAAAATATATATATATATATATGGGTAACAGTTGCAGAGCTCTTACTCTATGCCAGTCACTGTTATTTTTTTTATGCTGCCATCTTATGAGAAAGACAATTTTAATTCTGTTTTCTACATGAAAAAAAAATCGAGATTTGAACTGGATCACTTATCCAAACTCAGATTATTAAGTGACAAAATGTATTGAAAGGCCACATTAGAATGTGAACACTTACCCTTTACATATTCTTCACTGTGGGTCATTTCATGACACTTTTATTAGTTTCCTAAGCTATAAAAAACTAGACAGCATTAAATAGAATGTACCCCTCAGTGGTCTGCAGGGTATAATTTTGGAATCAAGGTGTTGGCATGGCTGTACTATCTCTGTATTTTCTGGGATAGGATCCTTCTTTGAATTTTTCCAGATACTTGTGATATGTAAGAAGTATTAGGCATTCTTTAATTTATAGCTGTATAGCTTCTCTCACATGACATTTCCCTGTGCCTTTGTGTCAAGCTTTCCCTCTTAAGAATAATAGTCATGGGTTTAGGGACCACTCTGTACACTATTTAAGTCAACAGAAGCTTTGCAAATGATTTGTGGAAACTCAGCAGTCACTGTAAAAGGGGCTTTTATTTCCCCAACTCACACATAGCTCCAGTCTCACATTGCTACTGAAATGTTAGTTTTTTCCATGCCATCGTCACCGAAATTTCTGTGACTTTTCAAGGAGAAGAGTGGGAAATATTCACCGTACATTAGAATATAAATTATTCTATATCTTTAGCTCTACCAAGATAGAACATTTCTGTATGGTAGACTTTTGTTATCAGTTCTCATAAACAGTACAGGCAGTAATTAAACATTGTTTCCAGTATAGTAGTTTCTAATATCCATGTTCAACTTCTTTCACTAATGCAGGCTTCCTCTATGATGTACTGATGTTGATGAGAATAGTCAGGGCTATGAGGCACTGATTTCCATCCTCAGTACCACACCACACACATGCTCACACACACAAAGTTTTAGTTTTCTAGGTGGGGTGGCACATGCCTGATGTTCTAGGTACTTGAGAAACTGAGGAGAGAGGATCACTTGAGCCCAGGAGTTTGAATCAGTCTCAGCAACAAATTGAAACCCTTCTCAATAAATGAATATTATGGTTTAGATATTAGATATCCCCTGAAAGCTCATGTAAGAAAGTTTAGAGGTGAAATGAGAATCTTAACCTAATCAATGTATTAATCCCCTGAATGGAATTAACTGGAAAGTAACTATAGTTAGCTAGGCTTTAGCTGGAGGGGCTGTATTGATGGGGTGTGCCCTTGGGGTTTGTGTTTTGTTGGTGATGAGAAGAGTCCCCTTCTGCTTTCTGGTGCGATGTCCTGAACCGTCTTCTTCTGCCATACTCTTCTGCCATGATGTCCTGCCTTAGCAGAGACCCTGAGGAATGGAATCAGTCATCTATGGACTGAGACCTCTGAAACTGTGAGCCCCCAGATAAATATTTCCTTCTCTAGAATTGTTCTTGTCTGGTATTTTGGTCACAGCAGAAAATGGCTTACTAAAGCACCTGATTTGCAGTATAAATGGAAGGAAAAAAAGGCTCAATTTGTAGTTTGGGATATTGAACAGAAAGATGATGGAATGAAAGAGGAAGGGAAGGCATCCATATTGTTCAGAGTGCATCTGAAATTGTGTAATCTGATCTGATGGAAGACCTTGAGTTTAAACTAAGAAGACATGGAGTAGAAAGGTCATAGTCCATTTATAGGATGATGAAGCAAAGCAGGTGGTGGTAGTTGGATGGAGGACATGGAAGGGAAGGAAATTCAAGTAAGATAGAATTTGATAATCTTTCCAAATATGCTGTTTGTTCAAGAAAAAAGTAGCCTGGGTGGCTTTAGGAAAGAAGATGCCCATACATTGTCTTCAACATCTGAGAATTGCAAATGGATTCTAGTGATGCCAGGTTGACATATACACTGGAAAATTTTTAAGCTAACTTATAACTTGGGAATGATGAGTCTTTGGAAACATGGGAGAAGACAGCCATTTTCAGTGTACATCATATTATGTGTTTATTTCGATTTTGATTGATTAACATGTGGTGCCCATGTTTTCTCCAGCTTTTTAAATATGTCATTGGAAAAAAAAAAATAGTATATAATTGCAATATATATATAAGTCAATGTTTTTATATATGTTTACACTGCAGATTTATGGTATTAACATAATTAACATACACATAACCATATTTTGTTTATTTTTGTTTGCTTATTTTTGTGATGAGAGCATTTAATATTGACTCCTTTAGCAATCTCCAAGTATATAATAAAATTTTTGTTAACTGTAGTCACAATGCTGTGCCACAGCTCTCTAGAACTCATTCATCCTGTATAATTGAAAATGTGTACCCATCATCACACTCTTGTAGTAGCTTCTGGTTTACAGCTGTCAGAGTGCAAACTATGGAATAATATTGTTTAGTTGTTTTGGATCCTTTTCCAAGACTAGTATGTTTGGTCAAGAAAGAGTTAGCACAATATTATGATATATCAAAATATATCATAATATATTGGCAGAGTATTATTAATTACTGTTATCTTTATGCCTGGTAGAAGGTATGTGATAGAATCCATGTAATCTTGGAAATAAAATATTAAAATTTAAATTCTATTCTATTCTATCCTTCTTATATTTGTGCATTGTCATTGTGAAAAGTATGTCTATTAGAAAATGTCAAATCAAAGAAGTAAAATATAGAAGAGAAAAATGTAAGATACTAGAATTAGGATGAATTTATTGAAACTATTTTCATATAGTATATATATATCTACTGATTATTTGTTAAAAGGTCAAGAGTAAATAAAAATTAATCACCCACAAATAACAAACATGGGTCCACTAGTTATAGTATCTTGAGACACCACAGTTCAAATCCTCTAGGGGTTGACCCCCAATCTACAACCACTGTACTGTGAAAGTTCTGAGAAGTCTACAGAAATCACACTGTTTATTTTCATTCCCAAACCACACTGCAATCAAAATTGGCTGTCTGATTTTCCTCCAGCTCAGTATTTTGCTTTTTATAATAATACCAGGGAATTAGTAGTGGGTAGCCAGAGTTGTTATTTGTTGTTATATAGTCTCCCACAATTCATTTTTGATTGGCAGAATGTCTGAACTCTGAAGATATTGCGATTACTGAAATAAGTGTTTATTTTTGTCTTTCCACAAACAGAAAGCAAAATGACACTGTGTTCATTTTTGTAAAACAAGAACTGTTCCTAAGGGACCTTTCCTTCCTTAGTGCAAGCTTTAATAAAATTTGACAGCAAAGACTGTTTTTTTTTTTTTTTTTTTTTTATTGTGGTAAATATTTGGCAGTAAGTAAATATCTGCTACAGATGCCAAGTGGTTAATTTCATAAACCAGCCTACTGTCTTTCCATTTTTCCATTTCTTCTATTTAGAAATTATAGGGATGTAACACTTATTTTCTGTCTTAGAAGAAAAAACTGCTAATACATCTGAGTTTTCACTGAATGTTCTTCATTTTTAAATTAGTGACAAAGATAAGCAATAATAATATTTTTTTAAATATGGATTTTTCAAATTTAGAATATATGAGATATTTTCATTTTGGAATGAGTATATTCTAAAATGTATCACTACAGCATTAATATACTTAGGTAAATTTTGTGATCTTTGATGTAGACTTCATGTTTGAGCTAATAGCAAGATATTTATAGCAGTTCTAAAGTATTGTATGTAAACATGAAAAACCTTTCCCACTGACATTCTTTGGAAAGAAAAAATATATTCCAGATGCCCACATAGACATCTTTTCACAGATTCTTCTCCACAACACACCATATTACCAGTCCTCGATGAACCATCAGTAAAGGGGTTGGAGTTATAATTATTGATTTAAATTAATCTACCTGGATTGTCACTGGTGTTGGGAATGTAAACACAATGCCTTCCTTAACAGCACTCCTTGAATTAATGTTATAATTAAATGAGAAACATGACATATTCAATACTTGTGCCTGGAACATCATGGCTTAGTAGTTAGTATTCTTTGAATTGTTCTGTAAATTCTTCAAATTCATATCCAGTGACAAAATCCTATGCTTTATTGAATCGTATCTTAGAGAGAAGTTTCTTATTTATCAGAGCTTTTGCAAACATCTTGATCATAGCCAGTTTTACGGCTCTAGTTTTTATTTGCTATCTTCTATTTTCAAGCCTTGCTTTCACAAGACTGAAGTATTATTGTTCTGCAGAAATCCTTTATCCTTATATCACCAACATATACAATGAAATTGCCCCTCATTGATTACTTCAAATAGCTCAAAATTCTCTACTTTCTGTTTTCTAATTGCCCATACCATTGCAATACTGGAGTGAATCTATTTTGTTTTCTATATTTAACATTTATTATTCTCTCATGTGGTACCCAATTTAATGTGTTCTTTTGCTTAATCTAACATCATTCTCCTTTTAGTTTAAGTGATTATATTGCCATAGCACAAATCAAAAATATTGAATAATTTGAAAAATTGAAAATAAGTCCCAACAATAGTCTTGGATTCCTACCTCTCAGTACTCATACCTTGCTTAATTTATTCTCCTTTGATAATGGGTTAAACTTTTTGAATTGATTCTAAACAACAGAAAACAACAAAAGTAATGGGATATTATTTCTAAAACTATTTTATGAAAACACTGTGGCATATGCCTCAGGCTCTTGCTCTCATTCTTTCTTCAAATTGCTCATTCTCGGCAAAGCCAGATTATATATGAAGCAATGCAGTGGTGTTGAAACCAATCACATGAATGGGTTTAGACACTTTCTTTCCACTACTACTACCAGTTAGATCTTCAGATGAGACCTTGTCATAAGTCAATAGTTCGACTGGAACCTCCTGAGAAAACTTGGTGCCAACTCACCAACAAAGAATTCCTAACTCAGAGAAACTGTGAATAATAAATTTTGTCATTGCCACTAAATTTTGGGATAATGTGCTATATAGCTGTGTTAGTCCACTTTCCATTACTGTGACAAAAATACCCAAGACAATCAACTTAAAAGGAGCAAAGATTTATTTGGTTAAGGGTTTCAATACAGAGTTGCTTTGTTCTGTTGCTTTGGCCTAGTAGCCCCACTGTGTATCCTGACAGGAGAATGTGGTAGAGAAGGACTGTTTACCTCATGATGACCTGGAAGCAAAGAGAAAGAAGAGGAGACTTGAGTCCCAACATCTCCTTCAAAGGTATACCGCAAATAACTGACCTCCTTTGACTAAGTTCAGCCAATTTCCAATAGCACCACACATGGGATCAAACCTTTAGCACATGAAGCGTTGGGCGACATTTCATATTCAACTATAGCAATAACAATAGACATCTATTCTTTGATATAATTTCCTTGTATTTTGCTGCATCATTATTTTTAATGAATTTTTTTCATTTCTACTTATGTCAGTCTTACACAGAATAATATAGCTCCTTTCAACAATTTCATGTATGAAATTTTATTGAAAAATATTTTTTAGGAAAAAGAAACTATTTAGGACTTTACTCCTTTTTGCTCTTTATCTTCTCCTAATTTTCTATTCACACTCTTCATTGTCACCTATATCCTGTCTTTGATTGCATGGTCACTAATTCTATGGACAATCAGGTTTTGCCCTATAGTATTTACCCCTATAAGCCAAAGAAGCCATCTGTTATGAAAGTATCATGGACAGGCCATTTCTGTATGATTCTAAACATCATGAGATATATTAAGGAATATATAAAACCTTCAGGTTTTGGACTTTGTAGCAGGTGCTAATTCCTCTAAAAATACCTCTCTAGATTTGTACTTATCTATGTGTGACATGACAGATTTTTAAGGAAAGCTTTAAATATGATAGCATATTTAACTGATTAAGTCCAATCAGGAATGTATTCAAACATATCCACTACATTTTTTACATCATTAAAATTATTATAGCTAAGTAATTATCATCACCTGAAACTTAGTTACCTTAGTTACATCCTGGAGCACAGCTTCCCTATACAACTTCATTGCTTTTTTTTTTTTTTTTTTTTTTTTTTTTTTCTGTTTTTCTTTGCTTAGAGGTTCAGTTAAAGGTTTAGTACCAACTCTCATCCTGCCCCTGACATAAAAATAATGAAGTTTGACAAATGCAGCTTTAAATTTCCCTTTGCTCCTCCCACAGTGTTTGCATTTCTAATATTTCTGTCCCTTCTAGACATAAATAGCAGGTATGATCTGGTTTGGTTCTTATATTCTGATTAAGAAAGAAGTTTGATCACATTAAGAAAAGAAGTTGGATCACTTGCATATTTTGTATAAAAATATTCAATTAAATGTCTCACACACACACACACACACACACACACGCACACACACTACTACACATTTATTGTGTGTGTGGAATAAGGTAGAAGTGTAGTGGGGATTGAACCAGACCTTTCTTCATGCTAGGATGCACACTAGCACTCAACTATGCTCCCAGCCCTATGATATTTTTAGAAAAATGAAATTTTAAATTAAGAACCTTCTTCAAAGCCAGCTATTGATCATTTATAGTAAAATTCTATCAACTTAAAATTAATAAAAGAAACATCATTATAATTTCAATCCTATATAACAGATTAAAACAGAACAAAACACTTCACTGAAAATATAGTTTAAGCATATTTTAATGAACATTAATAAAAATAACATGAGAAATTTTAAAATAAATTAAGTGAAATACTTAAGATATTTCTATTATGTTTATAATTATTTTAATTGAGAACATTTTATTTCCATCCTTTTCAAAAATCACTGACTATAATCAAATGAACATAAAAATAACTTACACCTCCTCAGCTAAAATAAGTCTTCCCCTGAATTCCTCCCTTCTTCTTTCTTTACAGGTAATTGAGCATGAAATTTCTATTGTACTGTTTATATTGTTTTCAGCCTTTTGCCAACATGTGCTATAAATTTTATAAATTTGCTGTGAAGTATAGTCTCCCTACTGTGCTATAGAACATTATAACACTTTTTTTTTTTCTGTATAACTGTATTTTGGTACTTATTATTCAGCCTCCCTCTATCCCTCCTCCCCCACCATTCCTAATTTCTATTGACCATCAAATGACCACCATTCTACTCTCTACTTCAAAGAAAACAACTTTTTATTTTCACATATGATCTAGAACATGAGGTCTTGTATTTCCTTTTCTGGCTTATTTCACCTGACATAATGTCCTCTAATTCCATCTATGTTACCATAAAGGCCAGCATTTTATTCCTTTTTAGTGCTGAATAATATTTCATCGTATGTGTGTGTTTATCTGTGTATGTACATCCACACTACATCTTATTTATTCAGTGATGATTATCTCAGTTGATTCCATAATTAGCTAGTATGTGCAGTATAGCAATGAAATCAGGAGTGGTATAGCAATGAAGTCAGGAGTGCAGATATCTCTTATATGCTGATTACATTTCCTTAGGGTACTTGGATCACTTGGCAATTCCATTTTTAGTTTTTTGAGAAATTTCCATACTGTTTTCCACAATGGCTATGCTAATTTACATTCCCACACTATATATAAAAAGTTCCCCTTTCTCCACATTCTTTTTAGTGTCTTTTGTCTTGATTATAGCCATTCTAACTGGGATGAGATGATCTCTTATTGTAGTTTGGATCTGCATTTCCTTAATAATTAATAATGTTAAACATTTTTTGATACACTCATTGACTCTATCTTTTGAGAATAATCAATTCAAATCATTTGCCAAACCTTGAAATGACTGTTATTTTTGTTGTTGCTGCTGCTGTTTTCAATGGGATTGAGTGTTCTGTGTTTCTTGTATATTTTTCATACTGATCCATTGTTAAATAGATGGCTTGTAAATATTTTCTTCAATTCTTCAAGTTGTCTCTTCCCTATTTTGATTGTTACCTTTGCTATGCAAAAGCAATCTTATTGGTCTATTTCTGTTTTTGTCACTTGTGCTTTGGGAGGTCTTATCAAAAAATTAATGTCTATTAATTTCTTGAAGTGTATTTCCTCATGTTTTTTTCCTTCTAATTCTTTCATTGTTTGGGATCTTGCATTTAGGATTTTTTTCCATTTTGAGATATATATTGTTTTAGTCAGCCTTTTTGTTGCTGTGACTGAAGGACTTGTTAGAACAACTGTAGAGGAGGAAAGGTTTATTTGAGGGCTCACAGTTTCAGAAGGCTTAGTTCCTAGAAGGTCAGCTCCATTCCTCAGGGCTCGAGTTGAGGATGAACATCATGTCATGAAAGGGTGACAGAGGGGGAAGCAGCTCACATAAGGGTGATCAGAAAGCAGAGAGAGAGGGAGGGATACAGACAGACTGGGGGGGGGGGAGAGAGAGAGAGAGAGAGAGAGAGAGAGAGAGAGAGAGAGAGAGAAACTCCACTTGCCAGATGCAATTATGCATCCTGAAGCCACACCCTAATTCTCACCTCCTCCAGCCACACCCTACCACTTCAGTTACAACTCATTTAATCCCTATCAGGGGATGAAATAACAGATTGGGTTAAGACTCTTACAATCCAGTAATTTTATATGTAAAATTAAAAAAAGAGGTCTAGTTAATTTTATTATTTTACATATGGATATCCAATTTTCCCTGCACAATTTATTGAAAAATGACTGTCTTTTCTCGATTGTATGTTTTGGGTACCTTTGTAGTGGCTATAGATGTTGGAATTTATGTCTGAATTCTTTAATCTGTTCGTTTGGTCAGTTTACCCTTTTTTATTTCGGTACCATGCTGCTTTGGTTACTATAGTTTTGTAGGTTTTGTAGTTTGTTTTGAGATTAGGTATTGTCATAGTCTCAGGTTTGTTCCTTTTCTTCATGATGATTTTGACTATTCAAGGTCTTGTAAAATTCCATTTGAATGTTTTTTTCTCTATTTCTTTGAAAACAATATTAATTTTTTGATGAGGATTACATTGAATCTATAAAATACTTTGGGTAGTGTGGACATTTTAGCAATAAATTTCATTAAGTATTTCAGTCCATAAACATGGGAGATCTGTACTTTGGGGGAGGGGCAGTATTTTTCTTTCTTTCTTTCTCTTTTTTTAAAATTATTTTTTATTCTAAGATGATATAAATGAGAGCAGAGTGCATTACATTTCATATTACACATATAGAGCACTTTTTTACAAATCTCTGGTTGTATACAAAGTATATTCACACCATTCGTGACTTCATACATGCACTTAGGGTAATGATATCCATCTCATTCTACCATCTTTTTTTTTTTTTTCTTCACCCTTTTGCCCCCTCCCTTCCCCTCCCTCTCCATTGGCCATTCTGTATTACTCTAATCCTCCTATGCTCCCCATCCCAACTTGACTGTGAATTGGCCTCCTTATATCAGAGAAAACATTTGGCATTTGGCTTTTGGGGATTGGCCAACTTCACTTAGCATTATATTCTCTAACTCCATCCATTTTCCTTCAAATGCCATGATTTTATTCCGTCTTATTGCTGAGTAATATTCCATTGTGTGTATATACCACATTTTCTTTATCCATTCATCTACTGAAGGGCATCTTGGTTGGTTCCACAGTTTAGCTATTGTGAATTGTGCTGCTATAAACATTGATGTGGCTGTGTCCCTGTAGTATGCTGTTTTCAGGTCTTTTGGGTAAAGACCAAGGAGTGGGATAGCTGGGTCATAAGGTGGTTCCATTCCAAGTTTTCCAAGGTATCTCCATACTGCTTTCCATATTGGCTGCACCATTTTACAGTCCCACCAACAATGTATGAGTGTGCCTTTTACTCCACATCCTCTCCAACATTTATTGTTGTTTGTGTTCTTAATAGCTGCCATTCTGACTGGTGTGAGATGAAATCTTAGAGTGGTTTTGATTTGCATTTCTCTAATTGCCAGAGAGGTTGAGCATTTTTTCATGTATTTATTGATTGATTGTATATCTTCTTATGAGAAGTGTCTATTCAGTTCCTTGGCCCATTTATTGATTGGGTTATTTGTTATTTTGGTGTTTGAAGGAGCTCTAATTAGGAAGGGCTGTTGTAGCTAGCTGGAAGCCATAGGTTCCACCTGATATGTATGTGACGCACCTGTAGGCACTCGCAAAGCTGAAGGTATATAACCGGGTGAAAGCGGTCCGAGTTAGGAGAACGGAGAATTCAGTCAGCCGGGCAGTCACTCGGTCGGTCAGAAGAATCAGAGCGGCCAGAACGTAGGCAGAGCGGTTACAGAAGAGAAACCAGATAGAAGACAGAAGAGAAACCAGATAGAAGAAGTAATGACTGGTCAGAGTTAGGCCGAGACTCCTGAGGAAGACAGAGACAGAAGAAAGAAGAAGGAAGAAAGAAGAGAGAAGAAAGAAGCTCTAATCTTTCTCTAAGCTAAGCTCTATCTTTCTTTCTCTCTAAGACTCTAAGCTAAGAAGACAAGAAGAAAAGCTCGCTTTAATCTTTCTCTATAAAAATCTTTCTTTCCCTCTCTAAGCTCTAAGAAAGTAGAAGTAAAAGTAGTAAAAGCTTAACTCTGCCCCCGAGAGTTTTTATCCCGGTTTACGGTACCAGGCAGCTTACAAATGGTGGTCCGTCCGGGGCTCAGCAGGCAGAGAAGAAAAGCTAAGAAATAAGAGCAATGAAAAAGCATAGCCTCAGACTCAGTTGAGACCAGCAAAAAGAGTAGAAACAAGAGAGCAGAGCCTCTGACTCAGTTGAAGCCAGTTAAGAATTAAGCCGAAGCAGAGTAGCTGGCCAAAAGCTGAAGCAGAGTAGACAGCGAAAAGCCGAAGCAGAGTAGCCAGCAAAAAGCCGAAGCGAGCCGGCCAAAAGCCGAAGCAGAGTAGCCGGCCAAAAGCCATAAAAAATAAAGAAGCCAGAAAAGCTATACAGAGAAAAAGCCTTGAGCTTTAGCAAAAGAAAAAAGCCATGAGCTTAAAAGAAAATAGAGAATTAAAAAAAAAAAAAAAAAAAGCCATTGAGCTTTGGCAAGAAAGCCATAAAGAAAAATAAAGAGGAAAAAAAAAAAAAAAAAGTCAAAGCCGCTTATACAATTGTGCTTAACTAAGTGCGTTAGCTGCTCCTCAGCAGTAGGCTTCCTTAAAGCCGCAACACCTTCTCAAAAAGGGCTCAAATATCCACCCTTTTAAAAACAAAAGGTGAAAAGCTAGGTAGGGACAAGAAAATAAAATAGAGAAAATAGAATTAAAGCACCTTTTTAAACTAAAGGGAAGGAATATGAAGGAGCTCTAATTAGGAAGGGCTGTTGTAGCTAGCTGGAAGCCATAGGTTCCACCTGATATGTATGTGACGCACCTGTAGGCACCCACAAAGTAAAAGTAGTAAAAGCTTAACTCTGCCTCCGAGAATTTTCCTCCCGTGGCGGCGCCGTGGCTGGCCGTGACAGGCAGCTTACAGGTGTTATGATTTTTGAGTTCTTTATATATTCTAGAGATTAGTGCTCTATCTGACATGCATGTGGTAAACATTTATTCCCAATTAGTAGGCTCTCTGTTCACCTCACTGATTGTTCCTTTTGCTGAGAAGAAGCTTTGTAATTTGAGTCTATCCCATTTATTGATTCCTGGTATTAATTCTTGTGCTACAGGATTCTTATTAAGGAACTTGGGGCCTAATTCAACATGTTGGAGATTAAAGCTTACTTTTTCTTCTATTAGGTGTAGTGTCTCTGGTCTAATTCCTAAATCCTTGATCCACTTTGAGTTGAATTTTGTGCATGGTGAGAGATATAGGTTTAATTTCATTTTATTGCATATGGATTTCCAGTTTTCCCAGCACCATTTGTTGAAGAGGTTATCTTTTCTCCAATGTACATTTTTGGTGCCTTTGTCTAATATAAAATAACTGAAATTATATGTGTTAGTCTCTGTGTCCTCTATTCTGTACCATTGGTCTACTGGCCTATTTTGATGCCAATACCATGCTGTTTTTGTTACTATTGCTCTGTAGTATAATTTAAGGTCTGGTATAGTGATGCCACCTGCTTCATTCCTCTTACTAAGGATTGCCTTAGCTATTCTGGGTCTCTTATTTTTCCAGATGAATTTCATGACTGCTTTTTCTATTTCTATGAGGCATGTCATTGGGATTTTGATTGGCATTGCATTAAATCTGTATAGTGCTTTTGGTAGTATGGTCATTTTGACAATATTAGTTCTGCCTATCCAAGAACAAGGGAAGATCTTTCCATCTTCTAAGGTCTTCCATAATTTCTTTCTTTAGTGTTCTGTAGTTTTCATTATAGAGGTCTTTCACGTCTTTGGTTAAGTTGATTCCCAAGTATTTTATTTTTTGATGCTATTGTAAACGGGGTAGTTTTCCTCATTTCCCTTTCAGAGGATTTGTCACTGATATATAGAAATGCCTTAGATTTATGGGTGTTGATTTTGTATTCTGCTACTTTGCTGAATTCATTTATGAGTTCTAGAAGTTTTCTGGTGGAATTATTTGGGTCTTCTAGGTATAAAATTATATCATCAGCAAATAATGATAATTTAAGTTCTACTTTACCTATCTGTATCCCTTTAATTTCTTTCGTCTGTCTTATTGCTCTGGCCAGCATTACAATTACTATGTTGAATAAAAGTGATGAAAGAGGGCATTCCTGTCTTGTTCCAGTTTTTAAAGGGAATGCTTTCAATTTTTCTCCATTTAGAATAATGTTGGCCTGGGGATTAGCATATATAGCTTTTATGATGTTGAGATATGTTCCAGTTATCCCTAGTTTTTCTAGTGTTTTGAGCAGGAAGGGGTACTGTATTTTGTCAAATGCTTTTTCTGCATCTATTGAGATAATCATATGGTTCTTATCTTTGAGTTTATTGACGCGGTGAATTACATTTATTGTTTTCCGTATGTTGAACCATCCTTGCATCCCTGGAATGAACCCCACTTGATCATGGTGTATTATATTTTTGATATGTTTCTGTATCCGTTTTGCTAGAATTTGATTGAGAATTTTTGCATCTATGTTCATTAAAGATATGGGTCTGAAGTTTTCTTTTTTGGATGTGTCTTTGCCTGGTTTGGGGATCAGGGTGATGTTGGCCTCATAGAATGAGTTTGAAAGTACTCCCTCATTTTCTATTTCCTGAAATAAATTGAAGAGTATTGGTATCAGTTCTTCTTTGAAGGTCTTGTAGAACTCAGCTGTGTATCCATCTGGTCCTGGGCTTTTCTTGGATGGTAGGCTTCTGATGGCATCTTCTATTTTGTCGCTTGAAATTGGTCTGTTCAAATTATGTATATCCTCCTGATTAAGTTTGGGCATATCATACAACTCTAGAAATTTGTCGATGCCTTCGGTGTTTTGTATTTTGTTGGAGTACAGGTTTTCAAAATAATTTCGAATTATTTCCTGTATTTCTGTAGTGTTTGTTGTTATTTTTCCTTTTTCATTGCATATATTAGTAATTTGAGTTATCTCTCTCCTTTTCTTTGTTAGCCTAGACAAGGGTCTGTCAATTTTATTTATTTTTTCAAAGAACCAACTTTTTGTTTTGTCAATTTTTTCAATTGTTTCTTTGGTGTCAATTTCATTAATTTCAGCTCTGATTTTAATTATTTCCTGTCTTCTACCACTTTTGGTGTTAGATTGTTCTTCTTTTTCTAGAGCTTTGAGATGTAATTTTAAGTCATTTATTTGTTGACCTTTTTCTTCTTTTGAGGAATGAACTCAATGCAATGTACTTTCCTCTTAGAACTGCCTTCATAGTGTCCCAGAGATTTCGATATGTTGTGTCTGTGTTCTCATTCACCTCTAAGAATTTTTTAATCTCCACTTTGATGTCATCTGCAACCCATTGTTCATTCAGTAGCATATTATTTAGTCTCCAGGTGTTGGAGTAGCTTTTATTTCTTATTTTATCATTGATTTCTAATTTCATTCCATTATGGTCGGATAGAATGCAGGGTAGAATCTCAACTTTTTTGTATTTTCTCAGAGTTGTTTTGTGGCCTAGTATATGGTCTATTTTAGAGAAGGTTCCATGTGCTACTGAGAAGAAAGTGTATTCACTTGTTGAAGGATGAAATATTCTATATAAGTCAGTTAAGTCTAAGTTGTTTATTGTATTTTTGAGTTCTATAGTTTCTTTGTTCAGCTTTTGTTTGGAAGATCTATCCGGTGGTGAAAGGGGTGTGTTAAAGTCACCCAGAATTATTGTGTTGTGGTCAATTTGACTCTTAAACTTCAGGAGAGTTTGTTTGATGAATGTGGATGCTCCATTGTTTGGGGCATATATATTTATAATTGTTAAGTCTTGTTGGTGTATGTTTCCCTTGAGCAGTATATAGTGTCCTTCTTTATCCCTTTTGATTGACTTTAGCTTGATGTCTACTTTATTTGATGTGAGGATGGAAACCCCTGCTTGTTTCTGTCCTTATGAGTGCTAGGATTTTTCCCAACCTTTTACCCTCAGCCTATGGATGTCTTTTCCTATGAGATGAGTATCTTGGAGGCAGCATATTGTTGGGTCTATTTTTTTGATCCAATCTGCTAATCTATGTCTTTTTATGGGTGAGTTTAGGCCATTAACATTCAGAGTTATTATTGAGATGACTTTTGTATTCCCAGCCGTTTTTATTTTTGGTATTTACCTTGACATGGTTTCTCTTCTGATTGTTTTTTTCTTTTAGTGTAATACCTCCCTCTGTTGATTTTCATCATTGTTTTTCTTTTCCTCTTCATGGAATATTTTGCCGATGATCTTCTGTAGTGCTGGCTTTCTACTTGTAAATTCTCTTAACTTTTGTTTATCATGGAAGGTTTTTATTTCGTCCCCAAATCTAAAGCTTAATTTTGCTGGGTATAAGATTCTTGGTTGGCATCCCTTTTCCTTCAGAGCTTGGAATATGTTGTTCCATGATCTCCTAGCTTTGAGTGTCTGAATTGAAAAATCTGCTGTGATACGAATTGGTCTCCCCCTATATGTGATCTGATTCCTCTCTTTTGCGGCCTTTAAAATTCTATCCTTGTTCTGTATGCTAGGCATTTTCATTATAATGTGTCTTGGTGTAGATCTGTTGTACTTTTGTACATTTGGTGTCCTATAAGCCTCTTGTATTTGGTTTTCCAAATCATTCTTCATGCTTGTGAAATTTTCTGATATTATCTCATTAAAGAGGTTGTGCATTCCTTTGGTTTGAAACTCTGTGCCTTCCTCTATCCCAATTATTCTTATATTTGGTCTTTTGATGCTGTCCCATACTTCTTGGATGTTCAGTTCATGGTTTCTTACTATCTTCATTGTGTGGTCAACTTTATTTTCAAGATTATATACTTTGTCTTCATTGTCTGAGGTTCTTTCTTCTTCCAGTTGATCTAGTCTGTTGGTGATACCTTCAATTGTGTTTTTTATTTGGTTAATTGTTTCCTTCATTTCAAGGATTTCTGACTTTTTTTTTTCAGAGTTTTGATCTCTTTTTTGAAGTAATCTTTTGCTACCTGTATTTGTTTTCTTATATCTTTATTGTAGTGGTCAATTTTTGCCTGTATTTGCTCATTTAGGTCATTGTTTGATTCACAGATCATTTTATTTTGAATCTTCTGAATTCCTTCTCTGACATTTCGTCAACTTCGCTGAGCATGGGTTCTGTTATTGTAGAATACTGGTTTGTTTGGGGTATTTTCCTCCCCTGTTTTTTCATGATGTCTATTTGCTTTACTTTTTGCAGTGTAGATCTGAGTTATTACAGATTCTTCCCTATATTTTTAATATCCTTGCAGCATGTCTGTGCCTCTCCTTAGCGTTGGACTATCAGAATCTGCCATTGACCCTCAAAGTATGCTACCTGAAGCTGGCTTCACACTGGTTGGTGCGGGCTCTAACTGGTTGAGTCTGAGCTCCTGTGGTGGTCTGGGGATAACCGCAATGGGGTTAGGTCAGTGGGACTGCCCTGGCGCCTGCACTCTAAGCAGAATTGGAGGGTCTGTCTTTACTGTCTCCTGCTCTGGGGCAGAGGTCGGCGGGACTAGATGGAGCCTGGGCCTGGTGGCTCTCTGATGTAGGACCCCGGGACTTCCAGGGCCCGCCTGCACTCTAAGCAGAATTGGCGGGTCTGTCCTTGCTGTCTCCTACTCTGGGGCGGAGGTCAGCAGGGCTGGCTGGAGGCTGGTTGCACACCAGCGGGCATTGGCAGGACTGACCTGGGGCTGGCCTTGCTTGGGTGAAGGTCCATGGGACTACCTTGGGCCAGCCTGGGCTCAGGCAGAGTTGGCAGGTCTGTCCTTGCTGTCTGCTGCTCTGGGGCAGAGGTCGCTGGGACTGGATTGAGCCTAGGCCTGGCAGCACTCTAGTATTTTTCAATCTCTTCAGTGTTTTGTAGAGATAGTGAATTTCTATGCTTAAATTTATTTCCATAATTGTACTTTATTTTTTGTAGCTATTGTGAATGGGATTTTTTTTGCTAATTTTGCATTCTGCAACTTAAGTGAATTTGTCAATTAGTTCATTTTTTTTCCCAGTATTAACTTTTCTGTATATAAAATCATGTTGCCTGAAAGCAGGGATAGTTTGATTTCCTTCCTACCTATTGAAATTATCTTTATTTCTTTCTTTATTGCTCTGGCTGATATTTCAATGTTATATGAACAAAGAATGGTGAAAATAGACATTCTCATGTTGTTTATGACTCTTGAGAATATGATTTCAACTGTTTCCATTTAGTACCATATTGCCTGTGTGTTGGTCACATACAATCTATTGTTCCGAGGTTCATCTATACTTGCTGAGGATCTTTTTTTTTTTTTCTTATCAGGGATAATGAATTTTATCAGATGCACTTTCTGAATCTTTTTAGATAAGCATATGATTTCTGTCCTCATTCTATTGATCTGATGTTTACATATATTGATTTGTACAAATTGAACTATTCGTGTACCCTTGGTGTGAATAATACTTATTTTGGTTGTGTTATTGGCTTTTATTTCCTAGTATTTAATTGAAAAAAATTTGCATCTGTGTCATCAGGATTATTGGGTTGTAGTTTTCTTTTTTTTTTTTTTATTATTATGTATCTGTATGGTTTTATTATCAGAGTAATGATGACCTTATAGAATGAGTGTAGAAGTATTTTCTCCCTTGCAATTTTGGAATAGTTTGAAAATAATTGATATTATTTCTTCTTTGAAAGTTTAGTAAAATTTATCAGTGAAGCCATTTGTTCCCAGGGTTTTATTTGTTGAAGACTTATTTACTGACTCAAACATATTACTTATTTTTGATCAGTCAGGATGTTTTCGTCTTCATTGTTCAATTTTGGTAAGATATATATGACCAGAAATTTATTCATTCCTTTTAGGGTTTCCAATTTGATATCTTAGGGTTGCTCATAATTTAGTGTTTTATTTTTGTTTTTTCAAGATAAAGGGGAATCAAGACAATATTATAAACTAAATGAGTAAGATTGATTGAATTGGCTTGTTGTGGAAACATCACACTTAAAGTATACCATTAAAGAAAAAAAAATTCTGGCTGTGTATGCTGGTACTCACCTATAATACCATAAACTTGGGAGGCTGAGGCAAGAGGGTCACAAGTTCAAGACCAGCCTCAGCGACTAAGCAATGTCCTAAGCAACTTAGTGAGACTCTGTCTCAAATTTTTAAATAAAAGAAAGAAAAGAAGCAAACAAAATGAATAAAAAATAAAAAGGGCTGAAGGGCTGGGGATGTAGCTCAGGGGTAAAGTGTCCCTGGATTAAATCGCTAGTACAACAACAACAACAACAACAACAAAAAGATGAAGAAAAAAAAGAAAGAAAGAAAAATTCCTCCTTTTGTTTAGGAACTCAATTCTGTATTGAAAATACAAGGGAGAACTGCATTAATCATGATTCATTTGATAAAACTACCCAGGGCATTCAATTATAACTAAATTCATCTAAACAAGACTCTTCCAAGTCTTTCCACAAATAATTAATATATTAGATAAAACTAAGAAAATCCATTTCAAATCTTCAGTGGAGCAAGAAAAAAAATGTAAATATACTAATAAATGCATATTGTCCAAAACAAGTGATAAAAAAGGTATACCTGCTTTGCACTGATCAGATTATTGTCAGAATCATTAAGTCTGAATTTACATAGGTTTATAAAACAGATGGACTAATGAAAATATATGTTGAATAATAGAACCAGTTAAGAAAATTCTATAAAATAACATTTGTCAGAACGAAAAAAAAAAAAAAAAAAAAGATAAGATGTGAAATTGAACAAATTACTGAATATTTATGAGAATTCAAACCTTAACCTTTTTTGAAAATGGAAATACTTACAAGCAAACTACATGAAGGACATTGTTACTATTCAATAAATGTTAATTTCTCTATATTTTTTCCTGAAAAAATGAATCTGTTTGAGAACTTAGGGGAGTGAGATGAATTGCAAAGCTATACTATAGTATTTAAATTATTTTTTAGTGAAGTTCATGAAAAAAAATGAAAGGAATGTTATCTAAAAAGTTTTAGAGAAAAAAGACAATTTCTGAAAAAAAGTTTTCAGAAAGAAAACAAAAGTCTTATAAGAAGCAATTTAAGCACTGTTTCTAAGGACAAATATACAGAGGAAATGGGAAGGAAAGAGAAGATACAGAAAGTGTGGGTTAGAAGGACAAATATGAAAGGATTGTGCTTATTGTTATGAAAATGATCTAGTACTAGTTACATTTGGGATTTATGAATATTGATTTGGGGTAAAGTAAGATATAGAAATGAGAGTTATTAAGATGTCTTTACAAACAAGCTGATTCATATTTCTTCCCATGAAAGAAATATGAGAAAGCAAGAGAAATTCATAAAAAGAAAATGTGGTAATGTGAATTCATTTGAGACATAGCTAGAAGAAGATAACACAGAGGATTTTACCTTCAGGAATAGTGATGCTCTGGACCTTTACCCAGGCTGATTTAACTAGCATATTAATATAATATGTAAAGTTATAGGTATATCTCTTTTAAAAGTAAGAGCAAAAACCTGGAGGAAGTATTATGGTCCTATTATTTTTCTTTTCTAATTCAGTGTATGTGAAATTATCCAGTGGTTATTAACTTCAAGTATACTGTTTTATTTTGAATATAAAAGACATGGACTAATAGCATAGTTTTCAGCATACATTTGTTGTTACCCATTGAAAATTATATATTAATACACAAACACACATACATTTATAATCAAAAAGAGTTAAAAGCTAAACTTGACAGATTTAAATCATAATTACTTAACCATAAAGTCTTGTATAGTTTATAAAAGAATAACAACGTGAAGATCACATGTGTATCTGTTGCTGTTCCAGTCCCATGCTAACATTCAGAGAAGAGTTTTCATGCAATCATGGGAGCTGGAATACTACAGAACACCAAAAAGTCAGCTGCAAAATTGTACTGAAGGTTAGGAAAATGTTTGCAATTCATTGGGTATCCAGTTTACCAGGTCCAAAGCCCAAATCTGTCAATTGAGTCACAAAAAGAGGAGATAGATAATGAATTCAAAATAATTTTACAATAATAGTAAGGAGTGCCACCCACATTCATTGCAGTGTTACTTAAAATAGCTAAGATACAGAATCAACATGATGAATAGATAATGATAATGTAGTAAATGTATACAATGAAATAATATTTATTCTTTTAAAAAATTTTTGGAGTTGTAGATAGACAGAATGCTTTTTTTTTTTTTTTTTTTTTTTTTTAATTCTCATGTGGTACTAAGGATCCAGTATCTCATACATGCTAGGCAAGTGCTCTGCCACTGAGTTACAGCTTCAGCCCAATATTAATCTTTAAAGGAGGGTTTGTGGTTTGGATATGTGACATCTCCCAAAAGCTTATGTGTGAGATAATGCAAGAATGTTTGGAGAAGAAATTATTAGATTATAAGATCTGTAACCTCATCAGTGGATTAAACTACTGACAGGAATTAATTATATGATTACTGTAGATATGTAGAAAGTGGCTGGTGGGGTAGCACTGGGAATGGGCTTTTGGTGTTTAAACTTTGCCCCTAGTGAGCAGAGACCACTCTCTGTTCCTGGTTTCAATGTTCTGATCTGCTTTTATCTGCAATGCCTTCCTCCTTGGTGTACTGCCTCACCCTGGGCCCACAGCTATGGATTTGGCTGACAAGACTTAATCTCTGAAACTGGGAACTAAAACAAAGTTTTGCTTCTCTAAATTGTTCTTATCAAGTCTTTTGGTCACACCAACACAAACTTACTAATATAGAAGGAAATTCTGTCATTTACAGCATGGATGAAACTTGGAGGACATAAGTGAAGTAAGCCAGGCACAGAAAGACAACAACATTTCACTTACATTTAAAACATTAAAAAGGCCAACATATGACTAGATACTATAATGGTGACTACCAGACACTGGGGTGGAGATAGAATGGAGAGAGAATAGGCAAAGTTTACAAAGCTTCATTTAGATAAGAAGAAAATGTTTTGGAGTATTGCAGAGACGACATGGTAACTACAATTAATAATTTTGTATATTTCAAAATAGATGACATGAAATTTCAAATATCTTACCACAAAAATAATAAATAATAAATGAAATGACAGATATGTTAGTTTGGTTAAACTCCACATGGTATGAATATATCTAAACATCATAATTTTGCCCATAAATATATTCAATTTTTGTAAATTACAAATATTAAAAATTAAGAATAAATAAGGAATAGCAAATATTCTCTAGAAGTAGAACAATTATTTGCAAAATTTAAATTTGAAAGATATTTAACATTTAAATCAATTAAAATAACATATGCTATAAAGGTACTGAAAGGAAAGCACAAAGAAGGAAATTTATACCATTCAGTGCCCACATCACAAAAGTAGAAAGATTTATTTATAAACACATTTATTCACATGTTCAAGTAGTATTAATCCCAGGAATACAAAGATGGTTCAATATATACAGTTGAAGAAATGTAACACACCAGATCAATAAAGGGAAGGGCAAAAATCATATGATCAACTCAATAATTGTAGACAAGGCATTTGGTAAAATTCAATATCTTTTTGTGATAAAAATCCTGTACAAATTAGGTATAGAAGGAACATACTAAGCTATAGTAACAAAAGCAGTATGGTACTGGCATCAAAATAGACATGAAGTACAATGAAGATAACAATGAGACAATACCAAATATTTATAGATATCTGATTCTTGATAAATGTGCCAAAAATATATGTTGGAGAAAAGACGACTTGTTAAACAAATCGTGCTGGGAAAACTGTATATCAGCATGCAGAAGAACGAAATTAGATCCCTATATTTCACCCTGCACAAAAGACAGATAAAAATGGATCAAAGACTTGGGAATTAGACCAGAAACCTTGCAACTATTGGAAGAGAACAGAGTCAACACTCCATCATGTACATACAGGCAATGACTTCTTTAACAAAACCCCTGAAGTTAAAGAAATAAAACCAAGAATCAATACATGAGATACCATCAAACTAAAAATTTCTTCACATCAAAGAAAATGATTAAGAGAGTAGAGAGCCCAAAAAATGGAAAACGCACACACACACACACACCCCACACACACACACACACATATATATTTCCTAGCTACTCTTTGACAGAGGATTAATATCTAGAACATATAAAGAGCTCAAAAAATTTAATGCCAAAGAATCCAAATAACCCAATTAATAAATGGACCAAAGAATTAAAAGGGGATGGGGGAAATGGGGATTGAAATCAAATTCCTCTTATGTGTTGTTTTGTCAAAATGAATCCAAATACTATGTATAATTATAATGCTCTAAAATAAATAAATAATAACAATAGGCATATGTGATAAGCTAATAGCTAACATTATATTGAATGAGGAAAATATGAAAGTTTATGTTTCACCACCTGTCTTTATAGTAATAAAAATCATAGTCAAAATCAATCAAGCAAGAGAAAAAAATAAAAGGCATCCAAATTGGGAAAATATAAGTCAAAGTTTTATAATTGGCAAGTGACGTGATCTTATGTAGATAATCCCAAGGAATCTGCCCAAACTTTTGGAACTAATAAAAGAATTTAGCATATTTAGAAAATTCAGTAGTGTTGCTATACACCAATAATGAATTACCTGAAATATAAATCAAGAAAGCAATTCCATTTACAGTAACTACCAAAAAATACTTAGGAATAAATTCACCCAAAGATGTCAAATATTGCTGCTATTAAAACTATAAAACATTCATGAAAGAAATGAAGAGGGCACAAAAATTAAAATATATCTGGTGTACATGGATTGAAGAATTAATATTGTTTAAAAGTTCATATGTCCCAGAGTGATCTACAGATTTAATGTGATCACTATGAAATTGCCAATGACATTCTTCACAGCACTAGAAAAACAATTCTAAGATCAGTATGGAGCCCCAGACATACTGAATAGCCAAAGCAATCTTGGGCTAAAAAAAGAAAACAGGAGGTATTATATCACCTGCCTTGAAAATAGACTATAAAGCTACAGAAATCAATCAGCACAGTATGAGCATAAAAATAAACACACAAAGGGAAAAGAATAAAGAGCCTAGAGGTAATGCCACACATCTACTGGCAACTGATTTTCAACAAATGTTTTAAGAACATTCTTTGGGAGAAAGAGTATTTTCAGTAAATTGTGATGGGAAAATTAGATATTCATATGCAGAGTGAAACTAGATCCATATCTTTCAAGAATTAAAAAATCCTCTCAAATTGGATTAAAGAAACACAAGGCCTGAAACTATGAAATTACTAGAAGAAATCATGGGAAACTTTTCAGGATATTTGAATTGGGCAAGGGTATTCTGAATAAGAAACAAACCAACCAAAAATAAAAAATAAAAAAAAAGGAAACAAAAGTAAACATAGACAAAGGGAATTAATACAAAGCTTCTGCAGAGGAAAGGAAATAACTTACAGAAAGAGTAAATAGATAACTTATAAAAAGAGATAAAATATATGTAAACAATATACCTGACAAGGGGTTAATATTCAGAATATTTTAGGATCTCAAATAGTTTAATGACAAAATGTGACAAATAGTCCAATTAGTAAGTGGACAATAGACCTAAGTAAGATATTTCTCAAAAGAAGAAATACCAATGGTCATCAATTAGTTGGAAAAAAAAAATGTTCAACATCATTAATCAGGAGGGAATTGCAAATCAAAACCACCATAAAATATCACTTTCCTCCAGTAATAGTGGCTAGAATAAAAATCCTGAAGAGAAAAAAATGCTGGCAAGAATGTGGAGAAAAGGGAAACTTTACACGTGCTTGGTGGAAATGTTAATTAGTATAGTCAACATGGAAGACAGTTTTAAATTCTTCAAAAAAAAAAAAAAAAAAACAGAAATAGAACTGTCATGTTATCTAGCAATCCCACTGTTGGATACATATCTAAAGGAAAAGAAATCAGTATGTCAAAGAGACATCTGCACTCCCATGTTCATTGCAGAACTATTCACAGCAGCCAAGAAATGAAAACGACCTGTGTCCCTTGACTGATGAATGGATAAAAAAAATGTGGTACACACACCCACCCACTCACCCCCCCCACACAGAGGAATATTTTTTAGTGATAAAAATAATGAAATTCTTTAACTTGTGACAACATGAATAGAAATGGGCATTATTATGTTAAATGAAAGAAGTCAGGCAAAGAAAGACAAGTACCACTTGATCTCATGTATGTGTGGAATCTTAAAAATTTATCTCATGGAAGTTGAGAGTAGAAGTGTGGTTATTAGAGGCTGGGAAGGGTGCTAGGAAGATAAGGGGAGAGGTCTATAAAATAAGTTAAAATATTTATATATATGATATATATATATGTATATATATATAAATTAGACAATGTATGAAGAGTAGCAAGTATGCTCTGAGAGTGAAAAATTATTTGTAGAACATTTCAATCAGATAACATAATGAATTAATGTTTTATGAGAAATCACTAGATTTAAAGATTCTAGCTTTTAACTCTGATTCAGACCTTATTAAATGAAAAAACTTCAGCAAATCCTCTAAGATGTATTTGATTATTTTATTCTCTGTGAAATTCAGGATTTGAGTGAGTTTATATCTATGATTTCATTTAATGTCAATAGTTTACGATTCTAAAATATAGTCTTACAAGTCCTCTGTCACTAGCAAATATCTGAGTGCTTATTTGACAGATGCTAAAGTAACCCATGGGAAAGCGGAGATGAACTCAGTATCCACCAACCCACGGCGCAAAGGCAGTGAGTGCATGACAAGCACTGAGCAGAAAATGCACATTTCAGATCTTCAGATTAGTTCTGACATCCTCCCCCAGTGAAGTCCTCACAGCTTTTTGTCAGCACTTTTCTTTAGATTCAAGGGGTGAGAAAAGTAACATTCTGCATTAGCAAAAGACACTTTAAGGGAATATGCCATTCAAAGCCATTAGGATGGAGTCCAGGATCTGCCACAGCAGTTCTTATCACTGGTAAAAATTTCTTGTGATGTTGATTATTCACATGATGGAGATACGTAGAGGTCAAGTCACATCCCAAAATTCCAAACATCACTTTCAGACATTGACATATTCATAAAAATGTATGTATGTTACCAGATCGGCATTTTTAAAGTTTGTATCAGTTGTAGCAATTGAAATAAGGATTCTGAAATCAAAACAATGAAGATTTGTTAGGAAAATGAAATAAAAAAGGAATAATCTGAGGTTGGTGGTCAAATGTCAATGCACAGACAGTAGAAAAATCAGGGCATAAACTGTGAGATTTGACTTTAAACCAAAGGTAGGTATTTCTAAAATTGCCACTTAGGACTATATTATGGTTTACATATTTTGAAACCATAAAGTCCCATTTCAATTTGAATGATTGGGAAATCTCTTTCATCAAATTTTTTTCACCAGTTTTATAGTAATGATGTTTAAAATTAAATCCCATGCAAACATCCTTGTATGCTATTCTGTAGAGGTGGTTGTCCTACACTGTTTCCTAAGTTAGAACTCTGATGTCATAGTGTTGATGACAGAGGTCCTCTTTGCTTCAAGTCCTCAGAGTAGCAATGTGAGCAAATCATTGTGTGTTAATGATCCTAATATTAAAAGAGAGGGTAGCCAGTTGATAGTGCTTCTATTCCTAAAGCTGTTTGCCAGTAAAAGACATCATTTTTATAGAGGACCAATATACTTTCCCCAGAAAATAGCCATCAAATTAGTTGACTTTAACACACATACATGAAGCATATCCAGGGCTCAAGTCTGTTCTTCTAAGATCCGCAAATGAATTCTGATCTTGAGAAGTATTCAGTGTAGCCTACGCAAGGATTTTCAGAAAGCTCAGGGAAGAGACTAAACAACTTTTTAAAATTGCACATTAATGTTTTGGATCTTTTTACATTAAGAAAGTTTCTCAGGGTGGAAGATTTATTCTTAGAATAGTTTTGAATTTTCTTTTATATTTCTTACTGCAACAGTCACAAATCAGGGCTAATGATTTTCAGTAAAAAGATCCATAGATAATAATATTTGTAACATTTCATTTGAATTAGTCTCAGAGTAACTAAGAATTCTGTGAACTGGATACTTAGTTTTAGCCCATCATGCTTCATCACATTTGAGAAAATGTGTTGGGAGAAGATAAAAATGACTAAATGTGATTTGAAGTATGATGCTGTGGCATCATACATGCCTACTATCTCTTATCATAAACATTTACTATTTTGTTTCAAATTTTGGACTTAAACATTTATAAAAATAAGTTGATGCATACCTAATAAATTGTATAATATCCCTGGTTTGTTTTAGACACATATTCCAAAACAAGCACACTAATATTTGTCTGGCAGTTATGTCTATTTCAATTAGATTTTGCTGCCAAATGCATTTAAACCAATTTTGGTGGGAAATAAAAGCACTTTTGATTTTTCAGAGTTTTTGTGTTTTAGGAATACAATCACGGTATTTTGGACTTTTTTGGAAGATATGTATCTAAAACTGGTTAGTAACATTTATGATATTTCATAAAATCAACATGTCATTTCTTTTTCTTAATCAACAAAACAATCTAAGTTTGTTTAATCAGCAAAAATCACATGTGTATTAACCAGTAATGGATAATGGTATTTTAATTTGCAAATGACTAGGCAGGTCAAAGCAGCATCACCCTTGGGAATCACCTTCATTTGGGGCTGCTTGCATCATTGCTAGAAAAATTAATTTGCAATTTCTCCATTCAGACCTTCTGACCATCTATCCTTGTTGGTCCAATGCTGAACAAAACTGGAACCTCATAATTTCATCTGCTTTCCAATTTTGAAACCTAAAGCAACTGTTATCTTGATGTTTTTCAAAGTACTTATTTATGATAAAGGTCAATGTAAGACTATGAAGAAAGTTTTTTCTCTTCTACTTAGGTCCTGTAGCAAAAGATAAAAGTGCATTTTAAAAGTTGCTGGTCATTGATTTTTTGTATCAAGAAATAATCCATTGTACTCTTAGGAATTAAGAATGGATATGGAGATCCAATTTAGGTGGGATCAAAAGTTATTGTGTTGAAAATAGGAGCAGTTTTTAGTGATACTATTTTTATAGTAGTATCTTAATATTTTTATTTAACTGTCTCTATACTAAGTTGCCTAGAGTGAGTACAACTTTAAATTTTCACTCTGAATTCTTTGTAAAAGGTTTTTTTTTTTTTTTCCCCACATTTTTCCATAGTAGGTAATTTAAAATAGGAAGTTAAGAAATCCTTTTCTCAGGGAACCTATCCTAATACTGTCCAGTGTCTAACCTGAACTAATTTCACTTTCTCTGTGTTCTCCTAAACTCTCTTTTAGGCACTTTACACCTTCTATTGCAGCAATCTCTTTGTCTTTGTGTTACTCCAATATGTCTCTTCCTGGAGGGACAAAGTCCAGAATAGGGGTAAGCTACTACCATGTCAATCAGTTGATAGAATTTTTTTTTTTTTTTAATGAGAACTACTCAGCAATAGCTAAATTATCAGAAACAGTTTACTTAATACAAATGTCATCCTCTTTCATTCATACCTGGTAACCTCACTAAAAAACAAAATTAGTGTAGTGATCATTTGTCACTTGTGACAGCTGAATTATGGTGCTTGTTGTTCTATATCTATGATATGACATAGGCTGGGAAAAAGCGAACCCTCTGTTACCAGTTTGGTTAGCAACAATGTATGTATTCCAGGTCAGCTCTTGTTATATGCTGCCACAAAAAGAGGATTACCTGGGTATGAGACGAGACGGATTCAAAAAATGGCCAATTTGCCAGATTTCCACAAAATGTGTTATTTTGAAATATACAAATTTGAGTAATCAAAACATTTTACAATAAGTAATATATATTTCAACATGTTCTAAGAAAATGTTAGTTTTTAATGATTGATATTTATCTCCAGAGACAGTTTCTATAATACCTTTTTGTATGTCTTTGATTGCTATTCCAAGGATTCCTTTGCTAACTTCTCAAGCAGCTTATACCACTAACTCATCATTTATTGTAAATGATAGTCAAAATTTATTTGATATTATTTTGTAATTTTTACAATTAATTTTACTTTCCTGGCTTTTAGTTGTTTTATCATGTTTGAACTACTTAATTTTGTACCTTTTCATCATGATTTCCTGTATATGGTTGATATTAATCACTGTTTATTGTGTAATATTTTCCAGGGTTTGTTTCCTTCTCTCTTTTTGACATTATCTTGCCCCTTCATATTAAAGCTTTTTGTAGGCAAAATGTTAATAAATAGTAAATTTGAGGGAGGGAACCACAATATATTTGAATTTTTCCTTTTAGACAACAACATTTTAGTATTTTATATCATGTAGAGGTGTTTTGACCACTTCTGATTTTTCAGATGATTTTGAATATCACTTTTATAATCCAAATGTACTTACACTGAAATTTCCCAGATCCTCAAACACCACATCTGACTTACTTTTTGTACTTTTAGCAGTAACAATTTGATGTGCTATGTTGGAACCTTCTTTTTAATTTTATATTTATGAGTATATCAAATATGGAGAGGCAAACTTACACTGTAATTTAGGTTTTTATGTAAAACCTAAATTAAGTTTTACCTAAATTACAAGAGAGAGGGAATGAGAGGAATGAAAGAGCTTTAAATAGAACAAAGAGGGGGGAGGAAGGGGAGGGGGCAAGGGGATAGGAATAATGGCAGACTGAGTTATCCATGATTACCCTAAATAAATGTATGAAGACATAATTGTTGTAAAAATACTTCATATTAAACCAGCAAATCAAAAAAATGTGCTCTTTATATGTAATTTGAAATGAAATGTACTCTGCAAACGTGTATAACAAATTAGAATAATAAAAATTAAAAAAAACAAGATAAGTTACACAAATCTTTAAAAAAAGCAGTATAAACTACTGAAATGTATACATTATATTGTTTAGAATTCTCTTTTAGAAATAAACTGCTGGAAAAGGTTCCAAAAATAATGGTGGAAGGGATTTTTGAAAAGAATGAAGACTTAGTTTCATCAATTACCATCTTATTAAAAAAAAATTTGAAACAAATAAGGCAAAATGTTAATAAATAGTAAATTTGAGGGAGGAACCACAAAAAATGTACATTACTAAATATTAAATATACTCATAAGACTAAATCACCTTATGTATGTACTATTCCACAAACAGAATATTCATGCACATGCTACAAAATTACAAAATAAACTTTTATCAAATAAAATTGGTATATGCTTTGAAAAGTTCCGAAAGACCTCTTGGGCCATATGAATTGCTTTATGTTTGTAAGTAATTAAAATACAGTTTTAGGAAACTTGGTAGATTTTGAAGTATATGAGAATTAGTTGCCTCGGAATTCCCCCAAATTATTTTATTTTTGCAAAATTACATGTTTTATCTCTGCTTATTAATATTTATTTAAGAATTGCTTTGCTTAACAAGATGATCAGTGAGATTTCTAGTAAAGCTTGAATTGATAAATTTCACCTTTTTTAATGAATAACACTGTACTTGCCCAAATTGGTGTTCAGCAAGCTGGCAAATTCTCACAAAAACTTCATGTTTTGTTCTAGAATTCTTAGGTACATCTTTTTTTTTCCCTCCTTCAGTATTTGATATTTTTCCTACTGCTATCTTTCATTTTATCCTGACACATGTCATGATACATAAAATACCCTAAAAATCAGTCATCAAATCACTTAGTAATTATAGATGTCAAATGATATTAACAGAAATTAACAAAAACAACTCAGCTCAACCACCCTACAAATATTTGATAAATATTAAAAATTTAAGACACATGAAATCTAAGCTTCTGTTAGGAACTTACAATTCATTTTGACTTCAATCTAACATGATTTTAGGGGTGTATGACTTTAGGTAAAAGCCAGTCCTGATCAAAGCAATCATTACATAATTATTTTACTTTCAGTGTTGTATGGTTGGATGACCAATGAATCAAAGTCCCAGCTGAAACTGATCAGGCTTTTTGAAAAGTAGCTGAGTGGAGAAAGGAGAGAACAACCTGGAGATATAAGTAGTGACTTAGCAGTGGGTACATTGGATATTACTGACAGCCTAAATGAAAGATCCTATTTAGACACCAAGTAACAAGAGTAACAGCCAGGAGACTTGGAGAGGGTTTGGAGAAGATAAAAAGAAAGCAATAGAGATAATTAAGCCATCATTTCCTAAAAGTCTTGACTCAAACCGTTAGATCCCAGGGCTCAAAAATAAGCAGGAGGAGATACAGACAGGTTTTGTGAGGATTTACCAGCTTGCTAAAGACCAAGTTGGGCAGAAATTCAGCAAGTAGAGTTTTTTTTCATTAGAAAAGGTGAAGTTTATCAAGCTTTACTACAAATTTCACTGATCATCTTGTTAAGCAAGACAATCCTTTATTAATATATATATGTATATATATATATACAATAAACAGAAAAAAACATGTAATCTCTCAAAACTAAACCTATTCTACAAAAATTGGCTTAATTACAAAAATTAGGGGTACACAGAGCAATAAAGATATTTATGCTGTGTCCACATTGATATCAAATTGATCATTGAATAATTTTAAATTATTTATAGCATTTTCTCACTACAATTTACTTCTTTCAATTTCTTTGGTGCTTCACTTGGCTAAATCCTAAAGCATCTTTAGGATTCTGATAAATATCCCTTTTTAAGGAAGATATCTTCTAGTTTCCTGATCTAAATTAGTCCAGAGGCCTCAGATTAAAAAAAAAAAAAAAAAAAAAAAAAAAAAAAAAGATGGCTTAAGACTGAATGAGGTGAATGTATATGAAGTTTGTGGGATTATGCAGACATATGGTTAAGTACTATAAGCATCTTATTAGTAGTCATACTATTATGCGCGTTTGTATATTACCATATGTAGTTTATGGATTTGGTCATCAGGTGGCAATGTACTGATATCCTGACTCTGCCATAGATTAAAAGTCTGTCATCATAAATATTCTTGAAAATTCCAAATATCAGTGCCCTCACCCATAAAGTAGGGAAGAAAATAATGACCAAATCTACAAGGCTTAAAATTGCAGACAAATATGTGGGTGCTCTATAAATATTTATTCAATCATACCCTTCTTTTAACTCTTTCTACATATGCTTAAGTCAGATTTAATTTATTAAAGAATAATGTCTTCCAGTGTACTGTGGGGTATTAATGTTGTAAAGATCTTACAAATTCAGTTTAATTCCAGGTAAATTATAATCCATTCCTCAGATTCTAGGTAGTGGGGCTGAATTTGGAGATAGGATAACTGAGTGAAAAGAGTTAAACAAAACTACAAAATAAATATTGGATTAATGAGAAAAAGAAGATCATATGTTCATTAAAACACTCAATCTAGAAATATAAATTAAATATGAAATACAAAACTACATATTAGTACTAGAATATAGAAGGGAAAAATACATCAAAGTTACTTTTTAAAATGCAATATTGCAAGTCTTTCTATAAGATCCCATTTAAAGACTGTGATGTTTTGACTCCTGCCTTTTAACATAGCATTACTTAGAATAAAAAGTATAGCAGGAGGCAGCAAATTGATTTAGTTTCATGGGTTTTAATCAGGAAGGACAAAGTCTGTGCATATTAAAGAATCCTTGGTTTTTAAGTCCCAAAGGACTTAAAATCAGCACACTATAGTAACACAGCCACATCAATGTTTAGAGCAGTTCAATTCACAATAGCTAGACTATGGAACCAACCTAGGTGTCCCTCAATAGATGAATGGATAAAGAAAATGTGGTATATATACTCAATGGAATATTACTCAGCTTTAAAGAAGGATGAAATTATGGCATTTGCCAGTAAATGGTTGGAGTTGGAGAATATCCTGCTAAGTGAAATAAGCCAATCCCACAAAACCCAAGACCGAATGTTTTCTCTAATATGTGGATGTTAATTCACAATAAGGTGGGGGGCATTAGTGAAAAATAGTCTTAGATTAGGTAGAGGGAAATGAAGGGAGAGCAGGGAGGGGATGTGGGGATGGGAAAGACAGTGGAATGAAACAGACATTATTACTGTATGTGTATATGTGACTACATGACCAACATGATTCTGCAACATGTACACTTAGAAAAATGAGAAATTATATCCCATATATGTATAATATATCAAAGTGCATAAATGCATTATACTATCATATATAACTAATTAAAACAAATTTAAAAATTAAAAAAAGAACTAGGGGAAGGAGCAGTTAGTAAATTCCTGAAAAGGTGCATCAATGGCAAAAGTTTTTAGGGGTACTCACTAATTTAAAGCTGAAGAGATGAATTCTAAGCACTACACACTTACACAAATGATTTTCTGATAATAAGCTTTGATGTGGAGAGGAATATGTTGTGGGTAATAACATAAACAAAGTTATGTACATAGCATGGGGTAGAAGCACCTTCAGCATTCTGTCAGACAGGAATGCTATGCAGCATCCATATTTGTCCTGCTATCTCTTAATTTTCTATCATTTCTGTTTTTTTTTTTTCTGAATTGATAGTCAGGTTTTCTGAATTAGTAGGCAGGAATAACTTCACAGACCTGTCACCTAAATAATTAGGGTATTGTCAGGGAAGGATTTTGGTTTAATAATTGGGTACAGGTGGAAGGAAAGTCATGCCAAGTTCAATTCATTACCACTGACAATATATCCTTGCCCAGCTTTTCTTTCTTGCAACCCTTATTAAAAGAAAGAGAGCTGTGCTATTCAAGACCAAATGCAAGTAAAAGCAAAGTTTTTGTATTCTGAAGAGGAACTGAATTTGGCATGATTGCCAGGTGTCAAATAGTTGCATAATATTTTGTTGGTATCTTTGTCCTCCTCCTCCCATTTCAATCACTGTTTCTCCCACAAATAATTTCCTGAATTATTGAAGAATTAGGACATAATATAAGTTAGGTGTGCAGATATCTTCAAGATGTTACTATATTTTTGTGTTCATCATTCACTTGTTCAGCATTGATTTTGCAAACCCCAAGTAACTTGTAATTGAATAGGACACACACAAAGAGATAAACACACATTTAAATAGATGACCTTGCAAACTTTTTCTAGTTGAATACTATCTATTCCTTTCAATATTTGAGTAATACATTTAAAAAGCAATGCTAATATTTAATGATAATCTGAGTTTAATTATATCAAAACTTGTTTTACAATATGTCATGGTGAGTTAGAAGTGATGTTAGTGATGAAATTTTATAGCAACAACATGAAAAATAAAATTAGGGAAAAGAGCATTTTCTACTATTAATGTTCTTTGGCACAACATTCAATATGCAGTAAAACTAAATAATAAATGTAATAATATAAATCCATATAGGATGTTTATTTTAGAAAATAAATTATATGATTGAAATTTTAATGTAACTTTTACACAGTCACTAGCTCCCAAACCCATTTAAAGTAACATCTTTAAAATAACAGAAAACTTCTGTATTTTCAAGTATGTCCTAGCACATGGGCTTTGGAAGTGTTTAAAATCTAATATTTACAACTTTAACTATTTCGTGTCAATTTCCAGTAATTTTTTGACTTCTAAATAGATTATATAGTAAAACCATTAGTATATCCCCTTTATGTTTATTCCCTATGCTATTTGTCTAATATTTTCTTGTGGATTACATTTTACCTTTCTCACCATTTGTATTACACTCAGAAACCTCTGCCTGAATGCAAACTTCAGTAAAGTAAGAATCCTTCTCAGACTATTCACAATTGTATCATGGACAGCCACAGTAAATCCTCAATTACTTTAAGACTTCATAAAGAATATTATAACGGATAATAAGTACACTCAGAAAGCCCTGGCTATTCACTAACCTCAGAGGCAGAATTTTGACCATGTCTTTAGTACAGTAGTTAGTATCAGTAGCACTTTTGGTTAAATCACCAAAAGGAATACTTTTGAGAGGACAATAATACACAAAGTGTCTATTCCTTCATTTGATCCAGACTTGAGTCAGGGAGCAAGCATTAAGGAGTGGATCTTCACTTAATTTCAGATTCCATGCACATCCTTAGCCAGAGTCATTCATATAGTGACCATGCCAGAAAAACATTTTCTATTTTCTTGCTAAAATAAGTTAGGTATCATTTGCTATCATAAAATTAACAGAAAACACAGCCAAGAAAGTGATTAAGCACACTGCAAAAAAGAAAAAAAAAAGCCTCCTCTTTTCCAAAAATTTGATTCCAAGAATAATTTAAAAATGTGAGATGAATGGATAAAGAAAATGTGGTATATACACAATGGAGTTTTACTTAGCCTAAACAAAAATATAATTATGGCATTTGCTGGTAAATGGCTGGATCTAGAGAACATCATAGTAAGTAAAATAAGCCAGACTCAAAAAGTCAAGGGTCAAATATTTTCTCTCATAGTCCAAAATAAGGCAAACAAAGGGGGAGGAGGGTTTAATAAAAATGGAAGGGAGATAAGTGGAGTAGAGGAAGGAGACTGAAGGAGGAAGAGGAGGGATGGGAAAAAGGAAGAAAAATGGAATGAAATTGACCTAATTATGATATGTACACATGTTTACAAAACACAGTGAATTTCAAGTATAAGTACATATATCATATATTTGTGTGTGTTAACTTGAAAATAAATGAAACTATAAATGATTAGCAGGAATACCAGTAGAGTACAGGAGGAAGGGGAACAGGTGGAAGGAGGAGAGGCAGGAAAGGGGAAATATTAAGAATTGAAGTGAAGCAAATTATACATCAATATCATGTATAACTATAATGCACTAGTAAAAGCATCAAAAATGTTATTCGACGTGATTTCAAATTAAAAGTATAGATCTCAATCAAAACATGGTTGTTAGTTAAAAATAATACTATTATGGTTTAGATGTGGTGTCCCTCAAAATCTTATGTGTAAGACAATTCAAGGTTTGGAGGAGAAATTACTGGGTTATGATAGCCTTAACATAATCAGTGAATTAATCCCTGATGGGATTATCTGAGTGGTAGCTGGAGGAGGTGGAGTTTGGTGGAGGAACTGGAGGCAGGTGTGGTGTGGCTGGATGAAGTGATTTATTGTCAGCGTGGCTTTGGGGTATATATTTTGTATCTGGAGAGTGAAGTCTCTCCCTGCTTCCTGACCACCATGTGAGCTGCTTCCCTCTGACACACTCTTCTGCCATGTTGTTTTGCCTTACCTGAGGACTGGAGTCAGCTGTCTGTGGACTGAGACCTCTGAAACCTTGAGCCCTCAAATGAACTTTTCCTCTTCTACAATGGTTCTGGTCAGGTCTTTAAGTCACAGCAGAAAAAAAAAAAAAAAAAAAAAAAAAAAAAAAAAAAAAAAACCTGACTAAAACAAATACATACAAGCAGAAAATATAGAAAAAAATAATAACATGATCCCAGCTCTTAATCCTGCTTTTTGAGTCTAAAACAAAATAATTGCTCTAACATATTTAAATTATGCTAAGATTTTTATAAGTTAATTATATATACAAATTTCTAGAACACATCATATGAATTAAGTGATTCTCATCAGCTTCATATTTAACAAAAAGTTCCCCAACGTTTATTAATTTTATTGGATGTTTTGGTAATTAATCATTATGCAATGAGATTGAACTTTATTTGCACATTTCTCTTGTTTTGGTCGAGGAGGTAATATGGATTGAACCCAGAGGCACTTAACCACTGAACTACATCTCCAGGCCTTTTTATTTATTATTTTGAGTCAGGGGTCTCACTAAGGTGCTTAGAGCCTCATTAAGTTTCTGAGGCTGGCCTTGAAATTGTGATCTGTGTGCCTCAGTCTCCCGCGTTGCTAAGATTATAGGAATGTGCCACCACACCTGGATATTTGCACATATTAATTGTGATTCTACTATCAGTGATTGCTGGATGTGGATATAGATCTGTGAAGATGTTATCAATATTCTTTAGAAACACCACAAGAAATTATTCTCCACCATACATGCTTCCAGTCAGGCAAGAGTGAGGAAAAGTGAAGCTGTGTAACCAATTTGGCTAAATCTGCCCTTGAAAAGCCAGGAGAATAATGTGTCATAAATGGAAGTTTTCCAGTTTACAAGGGATGTTTCTCTTGAGTTCCAGAATCCTCATAAAATAGACTGTATCTTGACTTCCGTAAGAAGTTCATCTCTCTCTCTCTCTCTCTTTCACTCTCTTTCTCTCCCCTCTCTCCCTCTTTCTCCCTTCCTTTTCTTTTATTCCTATTTCTCTACACTTGCATGCACACAGACATTTAATTTAAAATAAAAATTTGACAGTATTGTTATCCTGTTGCAAGACATCTAAATCTTATCACCAACACCTCCTCATCTCTTCTTTAGGCTGCAACCAGGGAATAACTGTCTCATCAGGCTGCATCATGTACCCATTAGCGACAAGTGGTTGAATAGGTAGACTATTTTTTCCTTCATATCATGCTTCTCTTATCTCAGTGATGTAGCACTGATATGTGTATTAAAGGATATTCCTGCCATGCTCTGTAACATATTATGAAACCAGTTTCTGTACTATAATGCTTTTCCTCTTTTTACAAACAGTCCCAAGACATGTTGAATCATATTTTTGGCTATTCAGTCTGACTTTATTTTCAAATTGGGCACTGATAATCCTGATCACTATGAGATGCATCAGGTAATTCTTCTGCAATGTCAATTGTTTTGTCAATAGTACTTTTACTATGTTTATTGAAACAAACTTGTTTGATAAGCTTTGTCATTTCAAGAATCTTCAAATTGTTTTAATGTAATTAAGTTTTTGTTATAGAAATGATAAAATATAAGAATTGAGTAATGTATGCATATAGAAAAGCTAAATAATGATTAGAGTATAAAGTTAATGAGCAAAATCTTTTGAGTTATATCTCTTTGGACATAAAAAGAACTATAGCTAGTAAGAGTAAGTGAAGATCAAGAGGCAGCCTGTCAGACATCTATAAATCACAATTAAGTTGTTTTCTAATTATAAGTGCATCATTTGGCATTCAACTCCAGCTCTAGGATGTCAGGAAGAAAAGTTAATATTCTGACCATGAGGTCTGGCAGCATTAGACTTGCCTAATTGTTAAGTTTACATATTAGTATAGGATATGCCTTTGTTTGACTCAGATCTGTCTCCTTTGAAGAACAATGCCAGTTTTTCAACTGTCAGAGCATAGTTCTACTTGTTCAGTTCTCCCTGAAGTTCATGAAGCCAAATGATACAAAAGCAATGAAAGAAAGAATCAGTCTTATTTAAATTGATTTTTTTAGAACTTTCTGGATACTACTGAAGAGATGGGCTCACAGTATTAAATTTCAAAAGCTATTTGAAATACATATTAGATTTTCTTGACTTTTAAGGATGACATAAACTAGTAAAGCACTACATATTTCAGCTATGCTGTCTGTGTTCCTCTTGCCAATCAACAGCTTTCATTACATGATTGTGAGATGGGACTTGTTTGCTGAAACTGTGTCTCACTTTCTTTTTTTTTGGCAATATCAAACTTTATTTAGTCTGGAATTTCCGAGTTTAAATTATTTGCTATTAAACACCTGAAATATTTTATATCCTTTGGTTTCAATCTGTATTAGGAAAAGTAGGAAAAGTGAAATAGTTTTTTTTTTTTTTTTTTTTTAATCCAAACATGCTTCAACCTATGTCTCTAAGGCATGTTTAGATGAGATAATATCATTTGAGATACAGTTTAACTTTACTGATTCTATAGAAACATAAGTAAGGGAATCTTTGAAGTAGCAGCATAAATTGGATCAAGAGGGTAAGCAGGCTAAAAAAATTCAAAGTTCACAAATATAGTAAGACCAGTTTCACTTCATATACACTTAGAGCATTTTACAGTATGCCTAATTCAAACTTACCTCACAAATCTGAAGAGATGTCTTAGAATTCCATAACATATATTTTAAAATTAGAATATTACATGATTCCTTATAGGATTTAATGACATAGTTTACTCCTGGAGTTTGAATTTTAATGGGTAGAAAAAATCCTTGCCATAATAAATGGAAAACAAATGACAGATCACATCACTATGATTTGATAGAATCAGAGAAATCACTTGAAGGGCACCTGAACAAAAAATACAGCAGTCCCCATCTTGTCCACAGTTCATATTTCCAAATATGTTTTATTCATTTGCAGTCAACAACAATCAGAAAATATTAAATGCAAACTTATACACACACACACATACACACACACACACACACACACACACACACACAAGAGAGAGAGAGAGAGAGAGAGAGAGAGAGAGAGAAACTTATAAATTTTAAATTGCATGCCATGCTGAGTATCATGATGAAATCTCCTGCCATCTCCTCCATCCTGCCCTAGGTGTGAATCATCCCTTTTTCCATAGCATCACCCTGTGATAGAATCACCTGTCCATTGTCCATTATTGTGGAACCATATCCATTATCAGATTGACTGTCCTGTCAGCACAGTACTGTGTTCAAGTAGCCCATAGGTAATTGCTATGTCACAATGCCTGTCTTTCCCCTTACTTCACTTCATCATATAGGCCCTTCATCAGACCATAATAAAAACTCAGATGAGTACAGTACATTGAGATGTTTGGAGAGAGACCATATTTGCAATGCTTTCATTACAGCAAATTGTTTTCATTGTTCTTTTTTACCACTGTTATTCATCTCTTACTCTGTAATATTTACAAATGAAAATTTTCATAGATATGGATGTGTAGGAAAAAAACATAGTATATACATAGCTCCATACCATGGCAGTTTGTGAAATCTACTGGTGATCTTGGAACATAATACCCTGCATATTTGGGGACTACCATGTCTTGCAGCAGGAAATGATGCTAATAGCTAAAATTTTTAGCAGTACGATTGGTTGGAGAGACATTTTAAAATCATAAGAACTCTAGCAATTAAATCATTCTCATTTGTTCTTATTCTCTCTCTCTCTCTCTCTCTCTCTCTCTCTCTCTCTCACACACACACACACACACACACACACATACACACACACAGAGTTTCCCTTTCCCTTTTTTGTTGCTTGACAGATTTTAAATGACCATGAATGTCCATGAATTTTATAGTAATATAAACACACTAAG
Organism: Tamias sibiricus; assembly: GCA_025594165.1. NCBI lineage: Eukaryota > Metazoa > Chordata > Mammalia > Rodentia > Sciuridae > Tamias > Tamias sibiricus. Next base: position 101,868,801 of record CM046663.1, on the reverse strand, counting down.
TCCACATACCTTAATATAATTAAAGCTCTTTACCACCTATGATGTGATTTATTCTCTTAATATTGACCTTCTTTCTCTGTGATAAAAATGATGTATTCACATTAACGTGAGGTCAAGCAACATAAAATTAGTATATTGTCATATCAAAATAAACATTGGGTACATCAGATAATAATCAGTCCAGACATCTCTGTAGGCATACATGCAAATAGAAAATAAGAGATAGCTACAGACATAGCTAATTAATTAGAGTGGCCAATGTGTTCATGAAAATAAATTAGAGCACGTGTGCTTTATTTAATTAAAACTATTAGCCGGGCGTGGTGGCGCACGCCTGTAATCCCAGCACTTTGGGAGGCTGAGGCAGGAGGATCGCGAGTTCAAAACCAGCCTCAGCAATGGCGAGGCACTTAGCAACTCAGTGAGACCCTGTCTCTAATAAAATACAAAAAAGGGCTGGGGATGTGGCCCAGTGGTCTAGTGCCACTGAGTTCAATCCCCAGTACCAAAAAAAAAAAAAAAAAAAAAAAAAAAAAAAAACTATTAAATCATTCCATTTTTATTTAAGTAAAATAATAAATTGAATGAAATGTGAAGATTGATGAATTTCAGATAATAGTATTTTTTCAGGTAATATTAATGTGAAGACTGAGAAGATATTGCTAGATTAAGACTTTTGGGTGTTTGAAAACATTTTGATTTAAGTTTTCCACCTTTATTGATGTATAATTGACAAAGAATATTGTACTTATTGAAGACATACAGCTGATGATGTGATATTCATACACATTGTGACATGATTGCCACAATCATGTTAAGACATCTTTTACCTCACATAGTTACCACCATGTATATGGTACATATAGTAAGAACATTTAAGATCTATTTTTTTATAAATTTCAAATATACAGAGCAGTATTATTAAATATATCCTCCATGCTACATATAAATCCCCAGAATATATTAAGATTATAATCAAAAGTCTATACTCTTGGACCAACAAATCTCCATTTCCCCCACCCACCCACCCAACAAAGTTCCATTCTGTTTTTAAGAGTTTGACTTGAGTCCACATGTAAGAGGGATTATATGGTATTTTTCTTTCTGTGTCTGGTTTCTTTCATTGAGCATAATGTTCTTCAAGTTCATCAGTGCTATTACAAATGGCAGATTTTCCTTTATCATAACTGAATGATATTTCAATGTATGGGCATGTGTGTATATGTCATTATGATTTCTTTATCCATTCATCTATTAATAAACACTTAGGTTGTTTCCATTTTTTGACAATTGTGAGTAATGCTACACTGAATACGATAGGATTGGAGATATCTCTTTGATTAACTAATTTCATTTCCTCTAGATATATACCTACAAGTGGGATTATGAATCATACTATAGTTCTATCTGATTTTAATTCATTGATTGTTTTTCCCAATCGCTATACCAATTTACATTCACACAAACTGTTTATAAAGGCTCCTTTTTCTCTATACCCTTGACAATACTTGTATTGTTTTTTTTATAGCAGCCATCGCAATGGGTATAAGGTGGTTTTGATTTACATTTCCCTGATGATTAATAACATTAAGTACCTTTCTATGGATCTGCTGCCATTTCTATATCTTTTAACAGGGCTATTTTTATTAGTATTGACTTACAAGCAAACCTTATATATTTTGAATATGAATGTCTATTAGATTCATGATTTGCAAATATTTTCTCTACTCCAAAAGTTGACTTTTCATTTTGTTAATCTTTCTTTAGATGTGAGGTAACTTTTTTAGTTTTATGCAATCATTTTTGTTACCTGTGCTTTTGTGGTCACATTCAAAAAAATAGTGGCTAAGAAAATGTCAAAAAGTTTTACCTATATTTTTAAGTTTTTAAGTTTCTTATAACTTGGGGTCTTACAGTGAGTGTTTAATTCATTTGGTGATATATTTTGTGTATAATATAAGAGAGGAGTCCAATTTCATTCAGTTGCATGTAAGTATATAGTTTTTCCAACACCAATTAGTGCAGATTACTCCACTGTGTATCTTTGTTGTTCTTTCCAAATATTAGTTGACCATATGTGCATGAGTTTCTTTGGGGGCTCTCTATTCGGATTCACTGGTCTGTGTTTATGTTTTATGCCAGTGCCTGACACACTGTTCTGATTATTATAGCTTTGTAATATAGTTTGGAATTAAGTAGTACTATACCTCCATCTCATTCTTTCTTATTATGAATGTTTTGGATTTTCAGGATTTTTTTTTTTTTCCTTTTATTTTTGGTGGGGGGAGATGGGCTTTCTTTACAAATTTTAGGGTGATTTTTCTATTTCCACACGAAGTGCCACTGGAATTTTGATAAGGACATCATTGTACCTATGGATCATTTTGGCTCACAAGCGTATTTTAACAATATTTCTTTCTTCAATCAAAGAACTCAGGAAATTCCCATTTTTTACTTTTGTCTTCTTCAATTCTCTCATAATTGTTTTATAGTATTCAATGTGTATATTTTTCACTTTTTAAATTATATTTGTTTATATTTTTGTTGCTATTGTGAGATTCCTGATTTCTTTTAAAGAGATTTTAATATTATTTATGATACATAACTGATTTTAATATGTTGATTAATAAAGTTGATCTTGCAACTTTATTGAATTTGCTTGTAAAATCCAAAAGGCTTTTCTTTTTTCTTTTTCTTTTCTTTCTTTCTTTTTTTTTTTTTTTTGTCTTGGTAGACTGCAGTGTTTTCATATATAAGATCACTCCATCTGAGAACAGATACAATTGAACTTTTTTTTTTTTCCAGTTTACATTTAGCTTTTGGCCTAAGTGCTCTACCTATCACCTCCAGTACTCATGAATTCAATAGAAATGATGAAAATGGATACTGTTAAAACAATTCTTCTTTTCCTGGTCCCCATCATTTATGATTCCTGTTTTCTATACTGAGGTTGACAATAGACTAATAGAAGGAATAATGGGAAAGGACATGCCAAAAAAATTAGTTTACATGACAATAGAATATATTGTGGCATAATTGCAAAAGCATGGAATGTAATTTGTACTAATTCAGTTCCTGGTACTTGCTCTTCCCCTTCCTTCTTTCTACCCCCTGTTCCCTCCTCTGTTTTCTACGTCCCTACTCTACTCATCTTTCTGCTCTTTAGTTAAGAGTTTTTTTTTTTTTTTTTTTAATTATGTCTTGTGGCTATACATGATTATAAGATTCACTATGATATTTTCATATATGGACATAGAAATGTTAGGTCAGATTCTTTCTACTGACTTTCCGTATCCCATACCTCCTCCCTTTCATTCCCCTTTGTCTACTCCACTGATCTTTCTTCAATTTTTTTATCCCCCCTCCTTATATTGGATTAGCTTCTGCATATCAGAAAAAAAATTCTACCTTTGATATTTTGGTCACTGGCTTATTTCACTTAGCATGATCTTGTTTTTGATCTTAGAAGAAAGGTGTTTATACATCTCATCATTGAGTATGATGTCAGTTGTGGGATTATTATGTGACAATTATTATATTAAAATACATTTCTTCTCTACCAAATTTTTAGATTTTGGGGTGGGGAGGATATTCAATTTTGTCAAATGCCTTTCCGCAACTATTGACATTATCTATGGCTTTCTGTCTGTCATTCTGTCAGTGTGGCATATTACGTTCATTTGTATGTATGTTTAACCATCATAAAATCCTTGATCTAAATCCCAGTTAGTCACGAAGCATAATTGTTTGATTTGCTAGTATTATGGATTGTAGAGGATTTTTGGAACAATGTTCATTAAGGATGTTGTTTTGCAGTTATCTTTTTTTGTCTCTCTATCTGGCTATAACATAAGTGTAATTCTGGATTTGTCAAATAAGCTTGGATATGTTCCCTATACTTTGATTTTTTTTTTTTTGAGAGAATTTGAGAAGGGTTGGCATTAATTCTTTAAATCCTTAGTAGAATTTAATGCTAAAGACATCTGATCCTGGATCCAATAGACTTTCCTTTATTGGAATACTTTTTATTGTTTCTTTGATCTTGTTACTCACTTATTAGTCTCTACAGCTTTTCTGCCTTAATGATTAAGTCTGGGGCAAGGGGCTATGCTTCTAGGAATTTATTCTTCCTTGCATATTACTGAATTTGTTGGCATGTAATTTTTCACAGAATTCTTTAATGATCCTTTGTATTTTTTGTGGCATCAGTTGTAATGTTTCCCTTTCATTTACATATTTACTTATTTACATATTTACCCATTTACATATTTTTGTGTCTCTCTCTCTTTCTCTCTACTTGTTAGTCTTGTTAGAGATTTGTCACCTTTTATTTTATTTTTATTTGTTCATTCTAGATATACATGACAGTAGACTATATTTTGACATATTTATACATAAATGGAGTATATCTTATTCTAATCAGGATCCCAGTCTTCTTGTTGTACAAAAGTGACTTTACTTTCACTGATCATATCTTTTTAGTATCTATTCAATTTTTTGCTGCAGTGTGTATCATTTATTCCTTCCAGTAACTTAGGCCTTAAGTTTTTTTTTTTCCATAATTCCTTGACATATATAGTTAGATTTTTTGAGACCTCTTTCTTTCTTTCTTTCTTTCTTTCTTTCTTTCTTTCTTTCTTTCTTTCTTTCTTTCTTTCTTTCTCTTTTAATTAATTATGCCTAACAGTAGTATGCACTTTGATACATCATATATAATAGAGTATGATTTCTCATTCTTCTGGTTGTACATGATGTAGAATCTCACCAGTCATGTAGTTATATATGTCCATAGGTTAATAATGTCTGATTCATCATTATACTGTCCCTCCTACACCCACAACACCCTCCCCTCTACCTAAAGTAACTGTATACTTCCTTAGAAAACCCCCCATTGTGAATTAGCATCCACATGTAAGAGAAACACTCAGCTTTTGGTTTGGGGGGATTGGCTTATTTCACGTAGCATGATATTCTCCATTTCCATCCATTTACCTGCAAATGCCATAATTTCATTCTTCTTTAAGGCTTAGTAATATTCCATTGTGTACATGTACCACATTTTCTTTATCCATTCACTGCTGAAGGACACACAGGCTGGTTCTATAGTTTAGCTATTGTGACTTGAACTGCTATAAACATTGATATGACTGTATCACTATAATAGACTGATTTTAAGTCCTTTGGGTATAAAACAAGTAGTGGGATAGCTGGGTGAAATGGTGGTTCCATTCCAAGTTTACTGAGGAATCTCCATACCACTTTCCATGATGGTTGCACCAATTTGCATTCCCAGCAGCAATGTACGAGTGTACCTTTTTACTCACATCCTTGCCAATATTTATTGCTGTTTGTAGTATTGATAATTGCCATTATGACTGGTGTGAGATGAAATCTTAGTTTTGATTTGCATTCTCTAATTGCTAAAGATGTTGAACATTTTTTTCATATATTTGTATTTTTTATTCTAAGTTGTTAGAAATGACAGCAGAATGTATTACATTTCATATTATACTTGTAGAGCACATTTTTACATATCTCTGGTTGTATACAAAGTATATTCACACCATTCGTGACTTCATACATGCACTTAGGGTAATGATATCCATCTCATTCTACTATCTTTTTTTTTCTTTTTTTCTTTTTTTGTTTTTTGATGGTATTTCTTCTGTGAAGTATCTATTAAGTTCCTTTGCCTATTTGTTGATTGGGTTGTTCAGTTTTATGGTGTTAAGTTTTTTGAGTTCTTTATATATCCTGGAGATTAATGCTCTATCTGAGGTGCATATGGTAAAGATTTTTCTCCTATTCTGTAGTCTCTCTTCATGTTATCATTTCCTTTGCTGAGAAGAGGCTTTTTAGTTTGAATTTATCCCATTTATTGATTCTTGATTTTATTTCTTGCACTTAGGGAGCCTTGTTAATTAATATTGTCAAAATTGTCATACTACCAAAAGTGTCATACAGACTTAGTGTAATTCTAATTAAAATCCCAACAACATTCTTCATAGAACTAGAAAAAGCAATTGTGAAATTCATTAAAAAAAAAAAAAAAAAAAAAACACAGAATAGCCAAAGCAATCCTTAGCAAGAAGAGTAAAGCAGGAGGCATCACAATACCAGAACTTAAAGTAAACTTTAAGTCCATAGTAACAAAAACAGCATGGTATTGGCACAACAACAGACACATAGACCAATGGTATGTAAAAAGACATAGAGACAAACCAACATAAATACAGTTATTTCATACCAGAGAAAGGCACCAAAAACATTTACTGGAGAAAAGATAGCCTATTCAATAAATGTTGCTGAGAAAATTGGAAATCCATATGTAGCAAAATGAAATTAAACCCCTATCTCTCACCCTGCATGAAACAGATCTCAAAGTAGATAAAAAAAACTTAGGCACCAGACCAGAGACCCTGAGCCTAATAGAAGACAAAATAGGCCCAAATCTTCACCATGTCACTTAGGATCTGAGATCTTTTGTTTTGCTTACAATAATCACTTATCACTATAAACCACTCTCTTAGATATCACTTAATCCTATGTATTATCATTTAGTGATAATCCAACATTATGTATATTGTTTCCATTTTTATTCATCTCAAGATACTTCTTCATTTTTTTAGTTCTGCTGGTTGCTCAAGGATATATTGTTTAATTTCTACATAATGATGTTTCATATATGACAGTGACCTCATAAGATTATAATGGACCTGAAAGTTAACATGTGTGCATGGGGTTGTGTCTTTTTTGAGAAATGCATGTGTGTGTTGCTATATATGTACATGTTGGGGGAAGATGTGTAGTGGCATTGTGTGCATTAGTGGGGATATGTATGGGAGATGTTCTATGTGTGTAGGAAGAGATATATGTATGTATCTATATGTACATATATACCTATATGTACATATACCTATATCAATCTATACCTATATATATTTGACATGAACTAATGTATATGATATGTGTCATATGTGTATGAAGGAGTATTTGTGTGGGGGGGTGTTGTGAGAAAGAGAGAAGAGAATTTTGGGGTGAATGCAAGTTTTTGATTTGGCAAAAACAGCAGAATGTTAGGGTTTGGAGATAAGTTTTAGAATTAATTAATTGTGATTGTGTGGATATTCTTGTATTTATTTCCCAGCTTAAGGCTACAGACGTGTTCTTTGAAATTCTTCATATGATATTTCCTCTTTTCAACATAATATTATAATTCAGTAGGTGACCAAGCTATCATCCTTCTGCTCTTTAGAATGTAAACACTGATCTTCAACAAAGATAGTTATTCACTCCCAGTTGTATATTAGCATTCTTCAGTAGGAAACTAAGCGCATGAATGATGCAGTTAATTGACCTTTAACTCTCAATTCATGTGCTGCATGAAATAAAGGTCCTCAGCAGATTTTTTAAAAGTCAAAAATACAATGGGTGCTAGCTATATCAGCACAAGCCTATAAGGGTTAGAGATTAACACAAAACATGCTAGAGTAGAAAACCAAACACTTTTTCAAATCAATGTTGCATCTTAAAATAAAATAAAAAAGTTAATTTGCAGGAATAGGGCAGCCAGTTGCAATAGTAGCTATTTTTAGCTTTCAATCCTTACAGTTCACTAAATGCTATCTAAATAGTCTATACAGTCTAAGACATCATATGGAGAATTAGATACTTCAGTATATAGCATTTGTATCAATATCATACCTTAAACACTAAATACTCTGTAAGAACAAATAAGGATAGAAAACACATTGAAGTTCTTAGGTTTCACCTAAACTAACTTACTTTCCCCCCCTCCTTTCCTATTTCCTTCCTTCTTTCCCAATAGCTGCATATTGTAAAGACATGAGTTTTGTAAATTATTAAAAATCTGAGTTTGAATTCTGGTAACAATAATATTAGGTGTATTTTATTATTTGATGGATAGTAGGAACTCTGCTAAACACTAGCTATCAATGACAGTATTTAACATGATTGTTAATAATCATCTATTATATAGATGAAAAATTAAGGCTCTAAGAGGTCACATATCCTGACAAATAAATGTGATTCAAAGAATCAAAGGTTTTTCTCAAGCCAAGGAGCCAAACAATTTGGTGATATTAATGTTTAAAATATAAGGCTTTTCAGGAGTAGTTAATGAACAGTTAATTCCCCAGCATTCCAAGAACATCTAGTCTGCCCAGAATCAAACTCTGAAGGCAGAAGGCCTGGTACAAACTGAGACCTTCAGGAGTCCTGTGAATAAGGCTGGCATCCACCTAGATCAATGATGTGCACAATGTATTGGGTGCTAACAGTTTTGTTTCATCCTCATGTAATACACACACACACACACACACACACACACACACACACAAAAGGAGTAGACAGATGGGAGGGAGATAGTTGACTGATTTTAGGAATCGGCTGACAAGTCAAAATTCTGAAATCTGCAGGGCAGGTCAGTAAGCTGAGAGTTCAGGCAGAAACTGATGCTGCAGTCCTCAGTTTGAAATCCACAGTGCAGACTAACAGGTAGGAAGCTCAAGCAGGATTTCTTTGTGCTTTTGAAGCAGAATTGCTTTTCCTTTGGAAACCTCAGTCATTTTTCTTAATGCTTTCAATTGATTGGGTGAAGATGTCAGATTTGAAGGGCAATTTGCTTCACTCAAAGTTTACTGATTTTAAATATCAATCACCTGGGAAAAAATATTTTCATAGCAATATCTTCAGTGGTGTTGGACCAAACAAATGGGCAACATTTCATAGACAACTTAATAAATAAATCATCAAATTTTGTAATATTCATGCCTTAAAAGCAATATATTCTTGGGAGAGTCATTTAACTTTTCTGAACTTATTTAAAATTATTTCTTATCAGGAACACATTGTTAATGACACATAAATCACAGGTTGTTGGGAGAATTAAATGAGATAACATATGATATTCTTGGTGTATAGTGCATAAATAAATTATATGTGTATATATGTGTTTGTGTGTATGTATGCATATAGATATATGTCTGATTTCTTTCTTTGTCTCTTTTTCATCCATAAATATAGAACTGCCACTCATTATCTGTACAATCCTTATAGTTTCTCCCTTCTTAGTCTTCAATTTTCTCATCTGTAAAATGTAGCATAAGGAATAGAAATTCTTGAGCTCTCTTCTAGCTGTAATGTTCGATCACCTACAGTGATCTTTTTATCTCACCATTTACAAAACACCTAACTGATCTCTACTTTTATCTATTGTCAAAAAGAATGTTGCTGTCATATTGAACTAACTATCGAATCATAGAAAATTCTCAATTTCCTACTAGTGGTAAGAGTTGCATGCTGAACCAACACATTTTCTTGTCTGGTTGCTCTGGTGACCAAAGTCGTATTTGTAGGAAAAGAGGTAAGTACTCAGGAAACACAATTTTTTATTTCTGTGCAAACATACCATAGTTAGGACTAAGTGGTATATTAGCACCTCAGGATGGGGCTCACCTTGGCATGGAAATACATGAATAACAGGAAAGTAACCTCCACCTTTCATAGGAGATTTATACTAGAAATGTAATTGTTTACCACATCTAGTCTTGTGATATGCTGTTTAAAACACATTCATACAATCTCCATTTTCATACATCTAAACAAAATTGGCGCTTAAAACAGACATGCTACTAACATTTACATATTCCTAATTTACATATTCCATTGATTATTTGTGCTCAGAATTAATTCAGGTCTGACCATTCTGCTGTGACTGATTCAAATGGGCAGTAATGGAGTCTCATTGCCAAAGCTTCTCCCAGGTTTCCTTGGCCTGTTCCAAATCAGTCTCTTTATGTTAACAGCCAACAGGGACATCAGCTGTGCAACTAGCTTTTTCATGAGCCACCTTGGCATCAAGATAGAGAATCTGAACATAAAAGAGCTGTTAGAAATGTAGATACTTCAGTGGCAGTAAAAATTCTGTAAACAAGTTAATATTTCCTGAATTACAAGTATTTACATCCCAAGGAAAATACACACAAGTGAGCATAGAAATGTCCAGTCTTCAGATTATGCATTAAGATACTGCTTTGTGGGCTGGGATTGTAGCTCAGTGGTAGAATGCTTGCCTTGCATATGTGAGGCACTGGGTTTGATCCCCAGCACCACATTAAAAACAAATAAATGAAATAAGAGGTATTGTGCCCAACTACAACTAAAAATTAAATATTAAAAAAAAAAGATACTTCTATGTTTTGCTCCCCCCGCCCCAGCCAACATAAGCCAATATCTCTTAGATCAGGAGCCCCTGGAACATCCTTATTCTTGACATTTTTTTTTAATGGGGTCCAGTGAGGTTCTCTATCCAGTTATTACTTAATAAAAGTTTTATGATAACACAGCACCCATTTTCTTCAACTGAAAGAGTATTTAATTATATTTATCTTCTCTCAAAAGTAATTTGTACACCTACATTTCAATATGTTCAGAATAATTTTTCTCTTGTATGATTTAGCTTTTGGTAACAATGTTCTATTCTCATAATCCAGGTTTGTTTCTTAACCAGCTGTTCTGTTTCCCCAAACTACAGTGTATGGTTAACATAAGCAGTGAAAATTTGAGTTGTGTGCAAACCAAATCCCCAACTAAGAATAGCTTGCAAGCTATCAAACATTGCATTGTTAAAAACTGGTCAAATGGGGGGAGAGGGGGAAGAAGGTGACTGGAAATCATGCTACACCTTTTTGGAATTGTAATGATTTTAGAGTTTCTTTTAAAATGTACCTGGCATTTAAGCTGCTTGAATGATTTCAAATGTTGAAAATGTATTTTTGCCACAATGCCATAACCTTTTCATTTTATTGTATGTTCCTATAAACCTCACAAAATTTTTTTAACCATATGAAAAAATAAGTCAATAAAAATAATTATTAGTCAACTCAGGAATGCAAAACCTACATTACCAATATTTTAAATCACAAGTTCTGTTTTCAGGGATTCACACAGAAGTTTCACTCTGAATGATTTCATTTATTAGACTTCATTAAGTGTAGGGTATATATGTGTAGTGATGACCTACTTCTTCCAATAGTAAATTAACTTTCCATAAGGACAATTGCCCTCTGCTAAAGTATACACATTATTCATGAAATAGTTTCCTTATTTGTATATAATTGTACTGATTTCATTTGGTAACTTCCATGTTGAGGCCCTTGCTTGTTAATTTTGTGAGTTAGTAGAAGTTGATGGAAATCAGACTATTTATATGTAAGGATTTTTTATTAAGTATATTTTTGTTCTATGTTAATATGTAAGGCAAAGCTTGCTGTTTGCTTTGAACATTCTTCTCTAAGGTAATAAGCATTATCATAATCTGAAAGTAAAGTAGATTTAGGTGTTTCATTGTTGGGATAACAGAAGTGAATGACCTGTGCTGCACCATAGATATCAGATCAAAGGAATAAAATCATGCTTGAAAGAGATGGGGAGATTTTTCCACACTGACAGCTGTATTTATTGGTGTATTACAATTATTGATAGGATAGTACACAAAAAAAGAAAGAAAGAAAGAAAGAAAAACAGAAAGAAAGAAAGAAAAAAGAACCATGGCAGCCTAATGGCTACGTAGTTTAGTATTAGACTGGATACTTTGGGGATAAAGAGAAGAGTTTTGTTAATAATGACACTAGAACAACAGTAATAAGTTAGAACTATCCAAGTGGTCCATACTGCCTTCTTTTCTTTAGACATTCAGGAAAAAACATAGGTATTCTATGAGCCTGGATTTTCTTTCTGTTGTTAATATTGTTATTAATTATAGTGCTCTAAGTGTAGCTGTAGAATGAGACTCTGGGCTCCTATCTGATCTTCTATCTAGTCTCTCTGCTTTCATTTTTACCACCTTTACTTCTTCAGTATTATCTACTATGCTTTTGTCTTCATTATGAAATAACAAAGGTAATTCTTTTCAAAGCTTTCAAAGCCTATTCATCATGTTTGAAGACAAATCTAAGTCTTTATTTCGTCTTTACCTACAGGGCTTACATACAAAACCAAACTCAGGAAATCAAGTTTCCTATCCCTTTTTTCAGTGCAAAACATGCACATAATACTTTCTCCTATTGTGGTTTTTTTAACATGCTAAATTCCCAGGACTTTCAGTGTTATTGAACAAGGAGTTTTCCTGAAATGGAGACTCTCTTTATTAGATTCCCCACTACATTCATGTTTTTACTTCAATCTTCATCCGAGAAAAGGCTTTCTTGACCCCTTTATCTATAATAATAGTTGTAACTCTGTTTCTTTATCTGGCCTCTTTTTTTTTTTCTTTTTTAATTCAGGCCACTACCCATACTATGTGTCTGTTTGTCTTTTGTCTCCACCATTAGAATATAAGTATGAATATGTCATACATGCTTTTATGTTGCATCTCAGTACATGGAACCATGATTATCACATAGGAGCTATTTAAAATAAGTATCAGTTTAATGAGTGTATGGGAGTGATGAATTAAATCATCGAATGAATGAATGTGTTCATAGAAGTGTTCATATTGCAAAAAACAAATGAACATGATACAAAATGCATTAAAATAGCTGAATTAACAAATAGATTGGTTTTCTGAGGAAAAAAATTATACACACACACATCTGGTGAAGGAGCCCTAATTAGGAAGGGCTGTTGTAGCTAGCTGGAAGCCATAAGTTCCACCTGATATGTATGTGACGCACCTGTAGGCACCCGCAAACCTGAAGGTATATAACCGGGTGAAAGCGGTCCGAGTGAGGAGAACGGAGAATTCAGTCAGCCAGGCAGTCACTCGGTCGGTCAGAAGAATCAGAGCGGCCAGAACGTAGGCAGAGCGGTTACAGAAGAGAAACCAGATAGAAGAAGTAATGACTGATCAGAGTTAGGCCGAGACTCCTGAGGAAGACAGAAGACAGAAGAAAGAAGAAGGAAGAAAGAAGAGAGAAGAAAGAAGCTCTAATCTTTCTCTAAGCTAAGCTCTATCTTTCTTTCTCTCTAAGAAGCTAAGCTAAGCTCTATCTTTCTTTCTCTCTAAGACTCTAAGCTAAGAAGACAAGAAGAAAAGCTCGCTTTAATCTTTCTCTCTAAAAATCTTTCTTTCCCTCTCTAAGCTCTCTCTAAGAAAGTAGAAGTAAAAGTAGTAAAAGCTTAACTCTGCCTCCGAGAGTTTTTCCTCCCGGGTTACGGTACCAGGCAGCTTACAAATGGTGGTCCGTCCGGGGCTCGGCAGGCAGAGAAGAAAAGCTAAGAAATAAGAACAATGAAGCTAAGTAGAAGTAAGATAGTGAGGAGAGCAACGAGAAAGCATAGCCTCAGACTCAGTTGAGACCAGCAAAAAGAGTAGAAACAAGAGAGCATAGCCTCTGACTCAGTTGAAGCCAGTTAAGAATTAAGCCGAAGCAGAGTAGCTGGCCAAAAGCTGAAGCAGAGTAGACAGCGAAAAGCCGAAGCGAGCCGGCCAAAAGCCATAAAAAATAAAGAAGCCAGAAAAGCTATACAGAGAAAAAGCCTTGAGGTTTAGCAAAAAGCCATAAAGAAAAAAGCCATGAGCTTAAAAGAAAATAGAAAGCCATTGAGCTTTGGCAAAAAAGCCATAAAAATAAAGAAGAGACAAAAAAAAAAAAAGTCAAAGCCGCTTATGCAGTTGTGCTTAACAAAGTGCGTTAGTTGCTCCTCAGCAGTAGGCTTCCTTAAAGCCACAGCACCTTCTCAAAAAGGGCTCAAATATCCACCCTTTCAAAAATAAAAGGTGAAAAGCTAGGTAGGGACAAGAAAATAAAAGAAAATAGAGAAAATAGAATTAAAGCACCTTTTTAAACTAAAGGGAAGGAATATGAAGGAGCCCTAATTAGGAAGGGCTGTTGCAGCTAGCTGGAAGCCATAAGTTCCACCTGATATGTATGTGACGCACCTGTAGGCACCCGCAAACCTGAAGGTATATAACCGGGTGAAAGCGGTCCGAGTTAGGAGAACAGAGAATTCAGTCAGCCGGGCAGTCACTCGGTCGGTCAGAAGAATCAGAGCGGCCAGAACGTAGGCAGAGCGGTTACAGAAGAGAAACCAGATAGAAGACAGAAGAGAAACCAGATAGAAGAAGTAATGACTGGTCAGAGTTAGGCCGAGACTCCTGAGGAAGACAGAAGACAGAAGAAAGAAGAAGGAAGAAAGAAGAGAGAAGAAAGAAGCTCTAATCTTTCTGTGAAGGAGCCCTAATTAGGAAGGGCTGTTGTAGCTAGCTGGAAGCCATAAGTTCCACCTGATATGTATGTGACGCACCTGTAGGCACCCGCAAACCTGAAGGTATATAACCGGGTGAAAGCGGTCCGAGTGAGGAGAACGGAGAATTCAGTCAGCCAGGCAGTCACTCGGTCGGTCAGAAGAATCAGAGCGGCCAGAACGTAGGCAGAGCGGTTACAGAAGAGAAACCAGATAGAAGAAGTAATGACTGATCAGAGTTAGGCCGAGACTCCTGAGGAAGACAGAAGACAGAAGAAAGAAGAAGGAAGAAAGAAGAGAGAAGAAAGAAGCTCTAATCTTTCTCTAAGCTAAGCTCTATCTTTCTTTCTCTCTAAGAAGCTAAGCTAAGCTCTATCTTTCTTTCTCTCTAAGACTCTAAGCTAAGAAGACAAGAAGAAAAGCTCGCTTTAATCTTTCTCTCTAAAAATCTTTCTTTCCCTCTCTAAGCTCTCTCTAAGAAAGTAGAAGTAAAAGTAGTAAAAGCTTAACTCTGCCTCCGAGAGTTTTTCCTCCCGGGTTACGGTACCAGGCAGCTTACAAATGGTGGTCCGTCCGGGGCTCGGCAGGCAGAGAAGAAAAGCTAAGAAATAAGAACAATGAAGCTAAGTAGAAGTAAGATAGTGAGGAGAGCAACGAGAAAGCATAGCCTCAGACTCAGTTGAGACCAGCAAAAAGAGTAGAAACAAGAGAGCATAGCCTCTGACTCAGTTGAAGCCAGTTAAGAATTAAGCCGAAGCAGAGTAGCTGGCCAAAAGCTGAAGCAGAGTAGACAGCGAAAAGCCGAAGCGAGCCGGCCAAAAGCCATAAAAAATAAAGAAGCCAGAAAAGCTATACAGAGAAAAAGCCTTGAGGTTTAGCAAAAAGCCATAAAGAAAAAAGCCATGAGCTTAAAAGAAAATAGAAAGCCATTGAGCTTTGGCAAAAAAGCCATAAAAATAAAGAAGAGACAAAAAAAAAAAAAGTCAAAGCCGCTTATGCAGTTGTGCTTAACAAAGTGCGTTAGTTGCTCCTCAGCAGTAGGCTTCCTTAAAGCCACAGCACCTTCTCAAAAAGGGCTCAAATATCCACCCTTTCAAAAATAAAAGGTGAAAAGCTAGGTAGGGACAAGAAAATAAAAGAAAATAGAGAAAATAGAATTAAAGCACCTTTTTAAACTAAAGGGAAGGAATATGAAGGAGCCCTAATTAGGAAGGGCTGTTGCAGCTAGCTGGAAGCCATAAGTTCCACCTGATATGTATGTGACGCACCTGTAGGCACCCGCAAACCTGAAGGTATATAACCGGGTGAAAGCGGTCCGAGTTAGGAGAACAGAGAATTCAGTCAGCCGGGCAGTCACTCGGTCGGTCAGAAGAATCAGAGCGGCCAGAACGTAGGCAGAGCGGTTACAGAAGAGAAACCAGATAGAAGACAGAAGAGAAACCAGATAGAAGAAGTAATGACTGGTCAGAGTTAGGCCGAGACTCCTGAGGAAGACAGAAGACAGAAGAAAGAAGAAGGAAGAAAGAAGAGAGAAGAAAGAAGCTCTAATCTTTCTCTAAGCTAAGCTCTATCTTTCTTTCTCTCTAAGACTCTAAGCTAAGAAGAAGCTCTATCTTTCTTTCTCTTTAAGACTCTAAGCTAAGAAGACAAGAAGAAAAGCTCGCTTTATTCTTTCTCTCTAAAAATCTTTCTTTTTCCCTCTCTAAGCTCTAAGAAAGTAGAAGTAAAAGTAGTAAAAGCTTAACTCTGCCTCCGAGAGTTTTTCCTCCCGGGTTACGGTACCAGGCAGCTTACAATCTGGTACATCCATAAGTAAGTTTGAAGAAGTAGTTATGTTGTAGTTAGAAAAGTAATAAGTAGAATTCAAGCAATGGCTATCAAAAGGTTAGAATGTAGGTCAAATGCAATAAAATTTATAAAAATCATAAACTGAATGACAATGAAAAGCTTGGCTATACAAAACAGCCAGAGTAATTTCTTTACTACCATTCAGTGCCTGTTAATAATCATACTTGAAGTAAAACTGAGATTTTAGTCTTTGCCTACAAGGCCTGTATACAAAATTAGCCTTAACAACCTAATATCCCTCTTTTCCTTGGTCAACTCTTAATACATTACCCTGTCTTTTCTTTTTTTCCTTTAACCTCCTAATGTCTCAGGCCAGGTTAGGCCTTTCCAATTAGCAACCTTCTAAATTCTAGTTGAGGCATACAATGTACCTGTTTTCAATGCCTCTAAGGTTACTGCTCTTTCTGTCTCCTCAATTACACAATAATATCATTAGCTTTTGTGATCTCTCCTATATTCTATGAATGGGAATTATGTGTCCAAGTAAGAAATTGTAATTGCTCTATTATAATGAAATATTTATTAAACTATATCTAAAACATTTGCTTCCCTCTAAAATAGTTGTGTTTAATCCAAGGAATCAATATCATGAATAACTGATCATATAAGCCATAGCATATCTGAAATACCCAAAAGAAAAAGAGTTTTCCACATAAGCTATTCAGTTTACAGTTAGACATGTGTACAAAATAATATTAAATATATGTATATAAGTTTACATATATATAATTCATACAAATACATACAGATACACACACACACACACACACACACACACACAATCAGTCCTCTTTTTTCACAAGTTTCTACCCAAAGATTGAATATATTTGGAAAAAAAATTGAATATGTACTGAATATGGGTATATATTTTTGTCACTATTCCCTAAACATTACAATATAACAAGTATTTACTTTCCATTTACATTGTATTAGCTTTATTAAATAATTTAAAGACGAATGTGTATGGGAGAGTGTGCATAGGTTATATGCAAATGCTGCATCATTTCATATAAGAGACTCAAGCACCTGCCTATCATTTTCATCACCTTCTAGATTGTGGTTTTGATCTGTATATGTTCCCTGAAAAGCTCATGTTTTGGAAGCAAGGTCACCAATCCAGCAAGGATCAGAGGTGAAGCTTTTAGGCAATGATGAGAACTATAACATCATTAGTGGGTTAATATACTGAATGGATTAATAATTTCAATGTATTATTGGGTAGTAACTGGAGTGTATGGGATATGGCTGGAAGGAATAGGTGGCATACCCTTGGAGTTTATATTTTGTCCCTCCTCTCGTAGTGCGCGCGTGCTCTCCCTCTCTCCCTCTCCCCCTTTCCCTCTCTCCCTTTCTCCCTTTTTCTCTCTCTCCCTCTCCTCCTAGCTGCCATAAATTGATCAGCTTTCCTCCACCATGCTTTTCCAGGATGATGTTTCTGCCTTGGAGCCAGTCAACTGTGGATTAGACCTCTGAAATCATAAGCCCATAAAAGCCTTTACTTCCTATAAATTGCTCTTGTCCAAAGTTTTGCTCACAGTGATGAAAAACTGACAAATGCATCCCAGTAAATCTATTCTGATTATTAATCCATCAACTAGATTAATCCACTGGTGAGGTCATAGTCCTCATAATCCAGTCTTTTACCTCTGTGCAATGGTTTGTTGTCTAACATATGAGCTTTAGTGTGAGCAGGGCAGACACTCCAGAGCCAAACCATAACAATACCCATCCCAAGTTATACATATTGAAAATCAACTATCTCTTACAGTGTGGGATACCATGTTTAGAGAACTTGGAACATGGCGATACAATAAATATTTGTTGTCTTTGCCAGCTAAATGAAAATGGTGATTAGCTCTACAATAATTTTAAAAGTTTCAATAAGCCCAGCAGGCAATTTAATAAGATACAGTTGTTTTCTGCCAGGTCCTCTATGTTGAAAATCAGGACTCTGCTCCCGATGGAGAGAAAATGAATAAAATATAGTTGATTTAAAAGACTACGTACTGAAAATTGCTTTTCCCCTCGCTGTCTATCTTGCAAACGTATGGAAAAATAATTAAAATTAAAAAGCACATTATTGCAAATTTAGCAAGATGAAGCCACTTTTAAGACTAAGACTCAGCAGCCTAATAAAAAAGACTTTTAAGTAGATGATCTTCTAGTACTGGTTCACCCTCTACCCAGTTTAGGATTATTGTACATTACCATGTGTTGTTTGTTTTTTAGTTTATGAAAAATGAAGTGTTCACTCCAGTATTTCTTGAGCAAACATTTGGAAAAACATTATAAATATTTGTGTTCTAACTAGTGGACTCAAGTGGCTGCAGGACTTTCATACTGAATAGCATTTCTTTTGGAGGGCACTTGTGGCATAACAATGACATTGCTAGTGTTGACATCATTCTCCTGGTAGAGTAGCCACTGTCATCCAGAGGTGAACTGGCTTTCTGGCCATCTGCTACCACAAAACATTTCCTGGCTTCAACTTCCTACAACACATGTATTCCCATATGTGCACTTGGAACCAGACTCCTGGCTTACACTGAAGTCAAACCAGGATCTTCTTAGTGTGTATTTGGTAGGAAAAACAAACATTTTTTATCTCAAGAGACAACTCCTAGTGATTGGTTGTAGTTGTAGGGTGTACTATGTTCAAAATTCTGTGTCTGCATCCAGATTCAGTAGAAAAGAAGCCTGGGATTAATTACTGATACCTTCTAGAGAGAGGAGTGGTCATTCACTCTCTTGCTTCATGTTTGTCTTCTTTGGTTTAGATTATTTGTCTTTATGACTTAGCAAATGCTTCTTAATGCTTCACAGTTATATTTACTGAGGATTTTCTATAAAGATAAATCCTTCCATACTTAAAATATTATAGGTCATTTGTATAGGAAAATTAAAAATTACTTATTTAAAATTTTTATCTTGACACAGCAATTTTTAAGCCAATTAGATTTTCCAACTCCTTTTCCCCATATTATGTGTATATATACATAAATATACATGCATATATATGTGTGTATGTATGTATATATATAAACAAACACATGTATATAAGTGTGTGTGTGTGTGTGTGTGTGTGTGTGTGTGTGTTCTATCATTTGGCATAGAGCTTCAATAGACCCACTAATTAGATTTTTGGAATTCTACTAACCTCATTTCAGATTTTCTTATTCTATAATCACTGCACACATCTACTATTTTAAGTCCAGGTTCCAGGTTGAATATAGTTTACTTTAAAGTGACTAACAGTTATTTTATTAAACTATCATAATATTGGGAAGAATTTCCACACGAAGCAATCTTAGCTTTGAGAGACCTCAGATATCAGATCTAGAGATTAATTAGCTTTCTCAATCAAAAACATCTATCAATTCCCTAATAAGGACATTAGGCACTTTGCTAAATTACTGTGATAAGAAGATAAGGTCTTTACTGTGGAAGGAAAAAAGATTTTAAACAATAGCATAGTCCACAAAGAGAATCACCCCATCTGAAGACATTAGGCAATGCTTCATTAGAGAATGTTCTGCCACAGAATTAAAATTTTCATGTGAAAGCAGTGAGTACTCACTGTGAAATTTTCAAGTGATGCCATAATGAATTTACATATTCAAGAAATTGCTCAAGATTACTGCCTATAAGAATGGAAACAATGATAAAAGTTCTATGCTTTTGTATGGGATATATTCAATAGTGGGTATAATTACAGTGAATATTCCATGGAGAACTTGTCCTTGCCCTGTGGTCTGGGTGCTTAGTGTTATATGGACCAGGCCTATAATATCACTTGTTGAATCCAGTAAACATCAATATAATATGCATTTCAAAATTGCTAAAAAATGTAAATTGACATTGTCACCACATATACACAAAAAAGATAAGTTGGTTAGGTGATAAATTAATGTTAATAATTTGACTGAATCTTTTCATCTATATGTATGAATGAATATGCATACATACATATGAAAATACCTCAGGGCACCCTATAAATATAAATAACTATTATTTATCAATTTAAAAAATAACGTTTTTAAAAGCCTATACTATTGTCTGGGGGAGTTCTGAAATTCATTATATGACAACATTTGTTTAATAAATAAAGCTATTATTTATTTCTATATTTAAATACATGTTATAACATTAAAAAGGGCACATATTAAGTGATATGTGCTGATTAGTCATGGCAGGTTGGGTTAAGATCTTACCAAAAATGAAGATTTAAATTGTATAAATAGTGATTTATTCATTTATTTTCAAAATAAAAACGTGGTCAAAACAACATTTTTACATCTTAATCGTAAAAGATGTGGTATTTATATTTATATACATATCATCCCTCTCTGTGAATTTTCTCTGAGCTTTTGGGTTAGGATGATGTACTTTTTATTTCCCTTGAAGACAAATAATAACTCTCCAGACTACTGGTCACTCCCTTGCATGTCCACAGGTCAGATAAGAAAGGCACAGTCACATGGCCTACCTTCATTCTTTCCATAATTTCTCTCTCATTTTTTCCTATTCCAAAAATAATTGACTGGAAAACATGATAGAATACAGTAGAGTATTGGGGGGCTTGCTTTTCAGACACCATAGCAAAGCCAGAGTGCTTCTTGATATACACGTAGGGCCAAATTATTTTTGCATTTTCTTCAAGGAAGCAGGTAGAGAAAGGCCCAAGGCTAACGCTTCTGGGCACCTAGAAGCTTCATGTCTTTCCCACAGTCATAGCTGTTACCCTTTTTCCTTCTGTAATGAATCTGGAGAAATGATGATAGTAACATAGTAACATGTGTCAAGCTAGGACTTTTACTTTTGGCTTCTTGCTCATTATATAAATTACAATCTAACAATCCTTCTAAGAGTAAGCTTCAATTCATATGTCTATAGACACACATTTAACTCCTGTAGTAGTACTTTGAAATCCATAAACCAGTGGCAAATTCGTACAGGAATGAAGAGAACTGGAGAAAGGAAACAAAATCTCTTGAGTTTTATGGCAGTACCCCTGTGGTGTTCAGGCAGAATATGGAAGACTTTCCTAAGAAACTTGGGAACAATAAAGAGAGAGTGCTAATGTACTTTGATAGCAGTAATATGGTAGTGTTTGATGCAATGCTAGACAAGTAGTAGATTTATAAGCATTGAAAGTAAATTATTGTGTCTTTTTTGCTATAACCTTGGGCACACTAGGGAAAATATTGCATAGATACTTCAAAGAAGCTTTTACAAAAATCTAAAACACATATTCTTTCTTGAGTTTCATGAAGCTTTTCAAGAACAACTATGTTTAATTTTTTTTCTTTCTGCAGCATAAACAATTTCTGTTAGATTTATCTAATTTTAAAACGACACAATGGAATAAACTTCCATTGCATAACATGAGACTGAGTAGCACAGTTTTGTACCAGAGTTGTTATCTCTTGGTTTATTTTTCCGTAACAATATGAAATTATATTTAGACGTCAGTTTAGAATAGCCATTAGTCATTTTTTATTTTAGGATCAGGAGAAACTAAATTCAAGTCTGACACTTTGTATCTGTGATTCCACCCCCCCACCCCCCCCACACCTTATTGACTTTACAGTGAAAAAGATGAATATAAAAAGTATCTATTTTGCAGGCTTGTTGTGGGGACTAAGAATGAAAGGACTGTGAATACCATAAGACAATGCCACATTTACCAGCATTACTAGCTCTTAGCCTTACTTCACCCCTCTGAATTTATGTCCTTAGCTATAAAATAAGAATGGTGAAATTATATTTATTGAGGTAAGCTTAATAGGAAGCTATCCAAGTTGATGTTAAGGAGTAGTATACCCTCATGTGGCACCATGCAAAACCATATTGCAGTCTGAGGAAAATGAAAATTTATGCCTCTTTGGGTGTGTCTCTATATACGTGTGCATCTGCCTCTGCTTTTTAAATATTATATTGAAGTATTATTCATGTTATTCATCTTATTATTTACATGTCATTATTTTTGAGGCTTGCTAAAATTTTGTGATTAAGGTAAATTCCTCATTTTCTTCAGCTAATCCTTGCCTTGTTCTCATGGGTCCTTGCAAGCCCTTGGGAGGAACTGTAGAGAAGTGATAGAATAATGCCAATAATTCAAAGAATGCTTAAAATTATTCATGATGCAAAAAAGAAAAAAGGAGAAAAACAACCTTAAAGGAATTTCCTAAATCCAAAAACAATATTGACAACTTATAGTTGCAAAGCTAAGGACACTTCAAAGTTAATAAAAACAATAAAAAGCAAAACACTGTAGGTTTAAGATTGAAATATTTTTCAACTCTCGCTAGAGCTATTAATATCACAAAATTGGCTGTCATTTCTAACAACTTAGAATAAAAAATAAATTTGAAAAAAAAAAAAAAAAAAAAAAAATCACAAAATTGCTCTTCTATGACGAAACAAAGAAGATGTTGCCAAGACATGATGGAAATTAAGTATTACACATCTGTATCGTGAATGGCAATCTATTTAAAAAGTAGTTATCTTGGTACTTGTGATATATGACAATGATAAAAATATGTAATTAGTCATGCTTTATTTTCTTGCTTTGAATAAATGCTTATATTCACTCCTAATTTGTAACTTCGTATTGATACCACCCATGGTCAGTGACAAGTTCTGCTCCCCCAAATGTTGAAGTTTGAACATTAGAGAAGCATGCTGAGGCAAGCATATAAAGCAGGGTTTATTTAAAAGGGGTAACATAGGCTTCTCCCAGGAGGGAGAAGGGGGCCATTGCTGGAATCCTGATATCCGAAGAAGCGAGGCAGGTCTGCCTTTTTAATATGTCCCAGGCTTCCTTTGTTCTCCTGCTCTTCCCCTTATCTCTCTCCTTCCTGCATATATGACCAGGACCAGAGATCAGGCTCAGGAATGCTGGGTGGGATGGTCAAAAGGTGAGAAGCAGATGGGCTGAAGGGGGAAGGGCAGGATGGAGCAGCCTAGGACACATTAATTAACTTTATAGCTCCAAGTAGAGAGGGACAATTCCTTGGACAGGTGTTACCTTGGCAAGAGGTTGGGGCAGGGACAAGTTCTTGATAAGGGTGGAAGAAGGGCTCTGAAAAGATTAACATTCCAATCTCTCAGGGGGACAGTCTCCCAACAGTCTCCAACTTCTCCGGACTCACTCAAAATTGGCTTTCTTGATCTGACCTGACTCAATTTACCTTTTTATACTGATTGCCCGTCAGATTCTAGCTTCAGTATTAGATTTTCTTAAAGATGGTTAGAAGATTGTGTAAGTGTCAGGCCTTACCTAAAGGGGACTGCCACTGTGCCTAAGACATTGAGGTTCCAGTGTATATCCTGAGGTTAGCACTCAACACTGGTTGTGCTCAAAAAGAGCAATGTTCAGATATTCAACATTATCCAGGGTGCATTGTCTGGAATTCTACTGTAAGCATACACAAGGACACAAATTTAAAATACTTATATTGATTTTATCAACCACAAGTATGTGCTCATGAAAAAGACACACACACACACACACACACACACACACACACATATATATGTACATATGTAATATACTATTTATATTTCCTTAACTAAAAAGCCTAGAAGTCACCTCATATTTGATGGTTAAAACTTTTTTTCTGAAAATAAGATGGCTAAGTAGAAGTACAAAAAATAATAGTACCATGAGAAAGGGACTCATTTCTTATATGCATTTCATATTATATGTTGCATTTTTACAAAAGTAGTTATTTCTTTTAAAATGGCTAAGAAACATTAGTAAAAACACCTTTAAGAGCTTAAAACATAAAGTTTTCATCTCCATTTTTGAGAAAGTTTTGCTATTTATGTTAATATATCTCATTGATGGTGTGAGAGAAAAAGAGGATAACTGAATTGATGAGCTGCAGCTTTAATTATAAATATGGATTTTCCAACTTTTTTGAACAGTATAAAATAATGATGTTGAACTTTAAGTTCAAAAATCTTTAGTATCCTAAACCACATATTATATTATGATATTTAAAAGAGCTGGAATTAAAAAAAAAAAAAAAAAAAGGTAGCACATCAGGATATTTGAGAAACATTTCATTTAATTTTTTTCAAAAGTTTATTTTAAGATCTATGTAATAGCCAGCTGCAGTGGTGCACACCTTTAATCCCAGCAGCTTGGGCAGCTGAGGCAGGAGGATTGTATGTTCAAAGCCAGCCTCAGCAATCTGGTGACATCCTAAGCAACTCAGTGAGACCCTGTCTCTAAATAAAATACAAAAGGGCTGGGAATGTGCCTCAGTTGTTGTGTGCCCCTGAGTTCAATACTAGATACAAAGGGGAAAAAATCTATTTAATCAAAAACAAATGAATTTACAAAGTCAATATAGAAAAAATTCTTAAAATCTACTATATATATATTTTAAAAGCTTTCTATATATATATAGTTATATATATAGTTATATATATAGTTATATAACTTTCTATATATAGTTTATATATATAGTTTTATATATATATATACATATATATATATATATATATATATAGTTCAACATCATTCTGTCAACTTTAACAAAAACTTTATAAAGGAAGATTGAAAGAATTGAGTAAAAGAATGCATTTTTTTTTTGCACCCTAGATGATTGAATGAGATTATATATAAGAAGTAAGGTTGACAGAGAAAGGCATATCAATGTACTCTAAGGAAAAAGACTTCTTTATTCTAGCATGTGAATCATTTTATACAGAATACAGCGATTAAAAAAAAAAAAAACAGAATAACTGAAGGGAAACGATACTGATGAGTTTGCATGTGAATGAATATGTATCTAGGTATCTACACTGGGTTTGTCGCACAGATTTTTGCATCAGAGGGGACCCTTGAGGAAGTTTCTCTTGCCTTGCTTAGATTAATTTACTGTCACTGACGGGAAGATTTCTATGGGGAAGATAATAAAACTTTCACACATCAAACACAATCATAGACCTCAAAGATAATTCTTGACCGTTGCTTG
Source organism: Tamias sibiricus (assembly GCA_025594165.1). Classification (NCBI taxonomy): domain Eukaryota; kingdom Metazoa; phylum Chordata; class Mammalia; order Rodentia; family Sciuridae; genus Tamias; species Tamias sibiricus. The sequence goes on along the minus strand of CM046663.1, from coordinate 101,843,755 downwards.
AAATTTTTTTCCAGGAAACTTATTTTTGTAGCAGTTGATGCTACTTCAGTCAAAGTATGCTTTCTCACAAGGTTAGAGAATGCACATTTGAATTACAAAGGATAAAATAAAGAAGGGGAAAAACATCATGGAAAAGTTTGTATTACTTTCTTTTCTGTAAGAAAAAAAAAGAGTAATTGATCTAATTACATGCACTTGCAATTTAAATGTACTAAACTTACCATTTTTCAAGGCACAATGATGCCAGGCAATAAATGGAGGTGATTCTCTTGTCTTGTGTGGAAATAATGTCTTGGCAAAGTTTTCTTACCACAGATAGTTTCTTTTTACTCTGCATTTTTGGTGCTATGCTAAGAGTAAAATTTACAAGGAAACATTAGTGAAAACGAGGAATGCTAAAAGTATTTATATAATCATAAAATGTTATTGTATTTCATGATTAAATAAGGCTAACACCTTACTTAATGAATTCCATATTATAACTGACTTTACATAATAAGATAGTCTCCAAAATCGTGGATATAACTAACATGTAGTTTTTAAAACAAGAGAAAACTAGGCTTTGAATTTTTTCAACAAAGGATGTGAAATGAAAGTCATTTGTAAGAATGAAAAAGTCATTTCCTTTTTAAATTTAAAGTAATTGGACATGACTGAATATGAAGAAGCATTATGAGTTAAAGACTCAAAATATGAGCAAGGGAGATAAGATACATTAATTGAATATCTTTGCATGTACTAGTTGGAGACTTGGCATTTCTTTATTATATTAGTTATCATGAATATTTAAAATGCAATAATAAGGACCCTGCAGGTTCCAAATGGTATGTATCTGATCAAGTCATCAGCAATTATTTATTTAGTACTTGCAGGTACTTAATTGTGTCCCTAGATGCTGTTCTGAAATAGTTTATATGCTAAGAAAGACCAGTGTTCCAGTTATTCTGGGTGTATAAAATTACCCCAAAATTTAGTTGCTGAAGGAAATCATAAAAATGTTATTATTTCTCATGATTTCTGTAGGACAAGGAATTTTGGAAGTGCACAGCTAGCATTCTGCCTCAGGGTCTCTAATGCATTTGCAGTCAGCTAGTAGGTGGAGATAAAACATTGAAGGGATACAGCATCTGAGAAACATTCAATCATATCTTATTCTTCATGCAATCTCAGAGACTCTTTTTATAGTATATCTACTTGTCCTAATTTGGGATTCCTCCCAGCAGGGCCATAGTCAGAATGTTTATATGGCAGTTCAGTGTTTTGAATGAGTATCTCAAAATAAGTCGCTGGTTTAATCACCTTGTTTCAGAAATCACAATGTCACTTCCACGGAGACAAAGTGAAAACCCACCATAGGTGCACAGGAAGAGACCACATTTTCTGCTTCTTAATAGGAAGAGTGTCAAAGATAAGGTAAGAGGAACATGTATGATGGGAGATACTGATATCGAACCATTTTCACCCTAGGCAATCACTAAATAATTATAGTGAATAGACTTTAATAATCAATCATTGAAACCTTTTCTCTAAATAAACAAAAGTTTTCCATTAAATGTGTTCTGTTCTGAATGGATATTTGTCAAATTGATATATTAACCTATCATCTCCTTGCTGCATACCCTGATGTTTTACCTCCACCAACTAACTATCTGACTGCAACAAGGACCCAGAGGCAGAATGTTACCTGAGCACTTTCCAAATGTCTTTGGCTACAGAAACCTAGAGAGATAATAATATTTAATTGTTTCTTTAATAATAATCTAGACTGCATGGAAAGATAGACAAATAGAGGAACAAAGAAGAAGAAAATGGGATGATGGAATGTGAATTAAAGAGTTTAACAGACCAAATTTTATTAGCTATTATGTACTAAATTTTAGATAGAATTTAGGAATAAATAAGAAAGAAAATTTGCCCTTTCCCTAAAACAGTTTAATATTATCTGAAATATTTAAGCTTATAAATAATTAATTATACTCCAACACAGCATGAAATGTATACTTTTAACATATGTATGAATATAGGGAGGATTGTAACATTAGTAACAAACAGATAAAGGCTACTTAAATGAAAGAACTTGTAGGTGTTGTTACCATTGTGAGTCTTGTAACTCTTTTGGTAACTTGAGCAATGGCACTTATGGAAAGGTATGATGAGCATGTTACATAAGAATATATTGTGTTAATAATATACATGGGCCTCAGTGACCCCAGATGTGCAGTATATAATTCATTAAAAGCCATTTCCATGCAAATGACGTGAGTTGAAATTACCATAATCTTTTCATTATAGTACTATTCCACTTGTAGTTTTATCAATAGAATAAACTCAGTGACAAAGATCTAGGGCAGCAATGTTGAAGTGATATGCTGTAGGTCACAGTATTTATCATTCCCTTCTTGATGAATGAGCACTCATTTCAGTTCCTTTTACATTGATGCTATTGAGCCAGATGATTAAGAATGTGGATTTTAGAGAGAAGCAGATTGATTATCTTGCTCTCACTTTTGGTAGTTGGGTGACCCTAGAAATTTAACTTAGCATCATTAAACCTCAATTTCCTCATTCTCAGAATGAGGTAAACTTTAAAAAAATTCATGGTGATTATTCTATGCAAGACAGATATGCTATTATTATTATAATGTCTAGGACTATACTTCAAATTTAGTATATCATGCATACTTTCACACAGAAAGTTAATAGCAAATTAGTTTCTCAGAATATTTAGGAAAAAAATTTAATATACTACACATTTAATATTTGAATTTAATATGATTCATAGTATGTTAAATGTTATTTAAATGAGTAGACCACAACAAAGTTTAGTCCTAGTTCCAATATTGACATCAATGATAACTAAGGTTTATGTTATTTTCAGTTAGGTACAGAACAACCAACAAGTTCATCAAAGAATATACAGAAGAATAAATTTAGCTTTATTAATTAAAGTAAAAGTAAACCTATGAGTTTGCCTTATAGGGGTTTAATCTATAGTTCATGAAGTAGCTCTGGAGGTTAGTATTTACCCACAGCTGTGGAATTGTATTTTATCCCATTAGATAATTGAGTCAAGTAGTAGTGGGGACATCATTTCTTAATATTCATCCTGTAACTATACAAGGAATAGTTCTGGACAGTTACATAGCTATGATTTATTTTTTTTGGGGGGGGGGGAGTATTGGATCTACAATGAGTCAGCTACAATCCATTTTGTGGTAAGGCATTAAAATTTACCTATCATTAACCTTATAAATTTCAGAACTAACCAAAGTGAATCCCTTTAGTTTTTGCTTATTCTTTAAAAAATGACTAAATAGATGGTTATTTTGGAAACTCTTATTTTTTGTCTGCCTGCAGAAATTTAAGGGCAAAAAGGAAAAAAAAAAAAAAAAAAAAAACGTAGTCTTTCATTTCCCTTTGGAAAAAGATCATGTCCACAAGCATGGCTTATATTCTGACACTGATTTATGTTACCCTTCTGGTGCAATGAAATAGTTGTTTCCTAAATAACTAATAAAGTGCCTTGAAGTGCTTCTAACTTAATAATTGTGGCTTTCCTCTCCACTCAGCATCTTGTAGTCCATTAAATAATCTACTAGATTTTATTTAGTATAACCATGGCAAAATTTCTACATATACTTCAAAGTCATCAAATTTCAAAGACACAAATCTAAGTTTTTGCATCCATTTATCTAACACTATATAAATATATATTAGGCATCTTCCATATGTCAGCCATATTCTTAGGTATCAGAAATAGAATTTTGAGGAATACATGAACTCTGATTGCCAGGAGCTTGTACTTTATGGAGAAGAGAAGCAATATTTACTATGCAGTGCTGTACACTAGGACAAAGGTAAACACTGATAATACTGGAGCATAGGACAGATGTTTAACTAATCCCAATGGCTCAGGAGGCTGAGGCAGGAGGATCACAAGTTCAAAGCCAGCCTCAACAACTTAGTGAGGCCCCTAAGCAAATCAGTGAGACTCTGTCTCTAAATAAAATACAAAATAGGGCTGGGGATGTGGCTCACTATTTAAGTGCCCCTGAATTCAATCCCAAATATACAAAAAAAAAAAAAAAAAAAAAAAAAAAAAAACCAAAATGACAAACAGAAAACTCTGTCACAATGTTAACTCTAGCAGAGATGCAAAAGATCCAAATGAATGAACAAAATTTCTAATGTTTGGGAGTTGTATGAAAGTCAAGAGAGAAAAAGTGCCCACATCAGATTAAGAAGCAAAAGAAAAGACTTGGAAGTGTAACCACTTTTAATGGAGAATTTCAGTGATGGACTATATCTATCTCCAGACTATGAAGAGAAAAACAGACTTCATTGTACTGAAGAAATTGTAAATGATCAGAAAGGATCCTTTGTGTTATTATGACTAAAATGACTTTGCCTTTCCTTATAAGTAAATTATTGCAAGATTGATTAAGTTTTCTGGACTCAGTTTTCTTCTATAAAATGGGAATAATAATAATTACATTGAACAAGTTATTGTGAGGATTGAATAGAAATCATACACAAGTATTTTTGGCACAAGGCCTTGAATGTTAGCTATGCATTTAACCTCTCTTCCAATTGGCATTTTTGTACTTTTTCAGCAAGTGAAACTATTACCTAATGTGAATTAAGATAAACAGACACATCAGTTATTTTCTATGAGCCAGTCATTATGCTAGATGCTGGGATATGGTACAAAGGAGACCTGGTCACTAACACCAATAAATATATGGTCCTATGGAGAAGATCAACAATGAACAAAAAATACAGGAATAAAGGATAGAATGTACAATGTTATGGAAACACACAGATTTGCTCTTAATGTAAGCTATTTTAATTTTCAAAAGTGTATTTGATCTGAGTGAGATTTCAGGAACATTTAAGAAGTAGTTGCACTTAATTTGTGTGTACATGGTGGGCTGAGGGTAGAAATAATCTTTTTCCAGTAGAAATATTAGTATGTGGTCAGGACACAAGTCTGGATTAACCACGACATGCTATATTACTAATTAAGGCTCTGTTGCAGGTAGGGCTACAATTTCGTAGTAAAATGCCTGCCTAGCAAGACCCTTGGTTCAGTTCCCAGGACCAAAAATAAAAAAATAAAAAATAAAAAATCTGAGTCACTGAAGTGTGGCTTTTGCCAAAGGATTAAGAAATGAAGTAAATCTGGAAAAGAAGAATAACATCAGGTAAAAATGGATATTGAAAATCATGCAACAAATTATGAACATTGTTCTGAAAGATTTCAGAAAACATTAATATATTCTAAAAGGAATGTGATTTAATAAGAAATGTTTTAGAGATGGCATACTGATTGTGATATGCAGAAAAGATTGAAGGGAGGCAGGAATGGAAATGAAGAGTTAATAGACCATTCTCTAGTGGTAAAGAACAATGATTGCTATGGAGAGGGTAGAGAATAAGAAATAGATTTGAGATGTTTATGAGATTTGAGTCACAGCATTGATGTATATCTGATTGAAAATGAGGCTAAATATATTAGGAATCAAAAGCAGCTTCCCACACATCTAAGAAAAAGGAGTAGCTCACATATTTTGGGGTCCACCTATACATAGTAGGGTATCTTTTGTAGAGAGAGAGAACACTGGACCCCAGGAGTAACACAGAAGACAGTGTAGGATGTTATGGAAATTGAATTGGGGTGTTCAGTATATCCAAATGAAGACAACAACTAATAAGCAGATGATATTAAAATACAGTTCTGCTCTAGAGATGAAAACATGGGAGTCACCTACTTCACTGGAAAATTCATTTGTTGGAGATAGAGGATAAAAGCCTATGGAAGGAGACAAGGTTTAACATAGTACAAAGGATACTATGGGATAGAATGTGTTTTAAAATTTTAAAGAAAACTAGAAAAAGAGGAGTCACTAAGAGACTGAGAAAGAACACATACAGGCAGAGGAGAAAATCTGGAGAGTGTGGTTTCTGGCAATCCAAGAGAAAAAAAATGGCCAGAGGTTCCAAAAGGTGTGAAAAAGGCTGGGTGAGGAAGGAGAGATAAGAGGGAAGCATCTATGAGAACCAGCAAAATGGTTTCGCCAGGTGGTACAATCCACATCTACACATCCAAAAATAAGTAGGAAGGTAAGGCAGTCTTTGTGAAAGGAGTTTCAGAGTTTGATGTTTGACAGTGAAATGACAGAGACCTTGGCAGACACCATGGCCAATCACCAAGAGAAGACCCTGAAGGACACCATCCTCAAGATCAATGTGAGCATGAAAATATGTTCATATTTTCATGCTGGAAGAGTCTACCATTAGGAGACTTTGAATGGCCCATCCTCTGGCACTGAATGAATATTGCCTTCACATATTTCTATAGGATGAAATAATAGATAAAAGTTACACTCCATCTAAAATGAGACATGCCTGAAATTTGGTGAGAAGAGACAAAAGGTGACAATTAATGATCTATATGCACCAGTGAAGAAGTTCTAAATAACTTTAGCTGCTACATGAAAATTGGTAAAAAATGCCTTTCAGTATACTTGCACTCGTATGCTTCTTTTCTTTTGTTTTGTTTAGGCAGTTGACAAGAAGTTAATTTGCTTTTGTGAAAACCCTTCATTTCAATGTTCCTATTTAAGTAGCTCTTTTTTGCTGTTTTAATGTGATGCACATCCTAACCTCACAAGTCTTTCCTTATAATCTGTAGTATCCTAACTAAAGTTACTAACTGGGTCTTCTTCAAAGATTTTGTGTCATGTTTGTTTATTTAATCTGATTAACTAGAATACTCCTATACCCATTCCTTTAATGTGTAATGTCATTTGATCTAATTTATGTGTAGAAGAGTATCATTTATTTCTAGTGTGACACACAGAAGATATGCACTTGTGTGCAAAACGGGTCTTCCTTCCAATTTGGAAAACCCTGCACTTGGAAGATTAGTGAGGGAAATACTTATATCCTGAATTTAAAAAATCATGTTTATATGCTAAAATCAATTGTCTAGAAGTTTAACTTGTTTCCAATTAAAAATTAAAATGTATCTCTGATATACAAAAAGTGTTGATATTTAAGAATAGGAAGGAAAGAATTATGTCTGGAAGGATTCAATGATTATTTTTTAAAGATACCTATTTGTTTTTCTGAGCAGTATAGGATGATAAGTTGATGATATGTAGGTGAAACTAATACTTTCTGATATTTGGATTGTCATATGAAAATGTTTTATAATCAATATTCTCATAATTTCTGTGCTTTATTTTTAATCTTACTACTCTGATGAATTAAGAATGATGAAGAGACAATCTTAGGAGAAGACTTATAGTTAAGCTTCTTTAGCAATTGGGACTTGTTAAATCATATTTATAAATGCTAGATAGGATTTAAGGTGAAGTTTGCAAAAATCAAAAATTCTCCTATTCCAAAGATTTTTAAAAACTGACACTTTGAGAATAGCTGACAGCATTTATCTCTTTTAACTTGTATAACTATTAGGTTTAGTTACCTTTTACTGAGATGGCTGAGTACCAATAAGTTTTTAAAATGTTAATCATTTAGCTGTCACTAAGTATTGCTGCATGTGTTGTTTCATAAAAATTGACAACCTAGCAAAGGTTAAAGCATAAAGGCAAAGTTCAAGGATCTCAGAATTGGCATATACCACAAAATTAACTAAATAAAATGTTCCACTATTGCTTCAACCCTGGGAAATCTACATGAACTTATTTTCCTCTAGGTGTTCTTTTGAGCAATATGTAATATTTACATATATTTAATCTGATTCTATGAATTGCTATTAGAAACAAATACCTTGAAGAAAATGTCTACATTTTTAAATTTTACCATGATGATGTTTCACTTATGTGTGTGTGTACATATAACATATTGAATAGTCCAAATGTATTTCAGAAACTCCATTTGTTAAAAACAAACAAAGAAGAAATATGAAGAAAATTTTATAGAAAAATAGTCTTCAAAGTTATAACAACATATGCATAATGGAATAATCCTACTTGTGTATTTCTACAGGTACTTTTTGCTGTGCTATACCTATTGCCTTAGTTTACAAAGTTCTAATTTTATTAAGATTGTTAAGCTATTTTAATATTGCCCTTAGATTTGAAAAGTCATCCACAGACTACTTTTACATTAATCAGACCAACCTTCTAAAAAAATCATCCTATATTTTTTTAAAAAATATTTTTGATTCAAGATTAAGTTTGTATGAAAATACAAATTCTAGTACTATTAGAATTACAATTCTAATTCTGCTGTTGCAAAAAAAAAAAAAAAAATCAGCTCCCATGCATATTTTCAAATCAGGGAACCATATTAATACAAATAAGCAGAACATATTCATTGTACACTGTGGTGGCTGACCCTTGATTTATATTCTTTTATAATGTATGAAACATTTTAGGGTGAAATATAAAATAGAAAAAGTCAGGATCAATTTAAGATATCTGGATCACTGAAAAGGTTAAATCATATGATTTAGTGTGATATATTTCAATGTAAGTGTCATATATAGATGCATGTTCATAACTTCAGAAGAGGGAATTTGCTGAACATGTATATTAATTGACCTCTTTAAATAATGACATATAGTGATAAAATGGTTTTAAACATGTGCACAGATTTAAAGTCTATAAAGTGTTGTGTCCAAGAAGACAGAAGATGCAGAAGATGTCCACATTTCATGGATGAGTAGCCAAATCAGTGAGTGACAACATGGCAAGGACACTGCAACAGGCCTCCTATTCCTCAGACAAGGAAAATTCTAGAACATATATCAAAGTTGTAATAGTAGATGAAATTATTTTTTTACACATGAAGGGAAAATAAAAATAAGTTAATACTTCTGACATAAAGAACAGGAATCTGAGACTCATTATGCTTGAACACTGCATATAGACCTCCTTATTACAAGGGGTCCTATGGGTGTCAATGAAGGGATATCAGTTCTGTGTATATTATTGATTTTTGAAAATTGAATAGAAATTCTTAATTGACCACTTTTTTTGGTAACGTATTTAAAAGTGCACAGATCATTTGAGAAAACAACCAAAAAAATTATTGCTTTTCAGGAAATGTAATGAATGTAAGAATTGTTTTTCCAAAATTGTTATTTCAAGTCTTACAACTACTACTGGTTAGAATAATGCAGCATAACAGCAGAGATGACTGGAAAATTATCTAAATTTGTTCTATCTATTCAAAGGGATTACAGTTGGAAAATTCTGGCTTGAACACACTAATAATAGTGACAATTTTCTTGTCCCCAAACTCCTTTCTTTTCTTTTCTCATTCAATAAACCAGACTCATTTTGAGAAATATCTGCTCTTTTACATGCTGTGCCCATGCTGCTCTGTTTTGCTGCTGTGTTCCTAATCCCTGCAGCTTCGTCTGGCATATTGTTGGCACTCAGTATTGAGTGAATAAACATGCAGCACTGCTTCTTCAGACGGTGCATTGATGGACTGAGATGAGAGACTTTTTAAATGAAATGATAATGCAATGTAAATATAGTGTGTAAGAAGCATACTTCTATAGGAAGCTGAGAGAATTCTCATAATTGCATTGAAATGTTTGCTGAGTTCCTCATTTCTTACTGACTATGATGGCATTTAATATAGAAATGATAAATTTTGTAGCACTTATATGTTTTCATTGTTTCTTAGAGAACATCCTTTTTGAACTTCTCTGCATTACCAATACTTGATCATTCTGTCAAGATTGTATAGGAATAATAAAGGGAATCAGTGATGAAAATACATTGGATTTTATATTTCCTTTTTTTACACATATAAATTTAGGTGAAGCCCAAGTCTAGGAAGATTTATAAATAACAAAGTGTTGATAAAATCTATGTAGTAGATTAAGATGGTAGAAATCTATGACTCTAACAACTAGGTAGAAAGTTGTTAGAGTCATAGTGAGAGTTGTTAAGATGGTAGAAATCTAGGCTCTAACAACTTTTCTAACATGATAGAGCAAGAGATTCTGTAGTTAACTTGCAAATGATATTCACACCTTAACAATATGCAAAAAGCATTCCCCAGTGTAATTTACATTCTCTTCCTATGGCCATGCTTATGTCAGTATTTATCACCAGAATCAAGAAGAGAAATGTTTCTTAGGCTCTCAATGTTGGTATATCTTCTTAATGGTGTGTGTCTGTGTGTGTGTGTGTGTGTGTGTGTGTGTGTGTGCACACGCACGCACGCGTACTTAACCCCTTAAAATCTCTTTAGAGCTGAATCAACGTAAAAAATTAAACTTGAGAGTAGTTAAAGGTATGTGTGTCTTGGAATATAGCCCTGCTTCTACATTTCTAACTGTTCCCGTTAACTGCAGAACTATTCTGTTATACAATTTTGGGTATGTGGTGGAATTTGACCTTGATCCAAAATATGTAACATGGTTATCTGTTGCAATGGAATTTATGAAAGTCTTAAATGAAACTATAAAGTAGTCACAAATTCTTCATTTCAGCAAGACATGGATTTGAAGGAAGAATATTTTATACATTATGGAGGTATCTGATTAATTGCCAAGAAATAAATCAACTGTCCATTAACTTTTAAGTTTCAGGTGTTGGCACTATCTCTAAATAGTGGCAGTAGGGGCTAAAATATGGGGCTGTCTGAGTTAGTGACTCACTTGATACAACATTGCAAGTGAATAAAATAATTTCATCTAGTCCACATTCTCGGCTCATTTCAATATGTTCTGCCATGCAAAGACTCTCCTTAGACTTACAAGGAACTCAGACTCTGTGTTCCTTCTATATGTGGGATTTGGAATGCCTGGTACATGTGTTCTCAGCTTTTGATGAACAGCATTTTTCTTTCAACACACTTTTCTATGGCTGTTTTTGCAAGAGAGTGCAAGAGACAGAGAATAGCAGAAAGACTAAATAAATATATTTAAATTTGCTTCAGAACTATTTCCCTATATTCTATTCTTTGAAATGGGAGAAAACAGTGATTATTGAGTCAAAGAGAAACCAACATGAATCAAAAGATGAAGTAATATGTGCCTCAGTTGCAGTACAAATTATGATTTGTCATATTACCAAAAATATTTATTTAAATGTTTATAAGGTTGGATTAGGCTTAGAAATTGCTCAACTAATATTTCTGAGACTGGGATCTTTGCAGGGCTATAAAACTTAAAATTTAAAATTATACTTTTGAATTTGAAATGAATGAGACCTTTTTATAGTCAGTAAACTACTATGCTGAGGATGACTTTAGAAGCCCCAGTGTAGCAAAGTGATAAAGGAAATTATTAGAAATATTTTTATTTTATTCTCATTTAAAATCTAACAATAAAAGCTTTAAATTATCAGAATAATTCACTCATTATCCACTAAATAGCTTATTATATGTTGCTGCCTGAAGTGATTGCTGCTTGGAGCAACAATGCCATAGGAAAAAGTTCAGAGGCGGACTGGAAACAAATAGGCTCTTTATTCTGCTAGTTTCTCTCTCCAGCTCCAACAACAACTCCAACACCATCCACAGTCCTACAACCACCACCACACCACACAAAATGGCATTGACCCCATCCACAATCCCCTGGGCCAAGTCTCACGAGATCATGCAAATGGTGCCGACCCAATGCACAATGTCCCAGGCCAAGTCTCACGAGACCATGGAAGGTGGTAATGCTTATGGCTCACAGCTAACCACAATCTTAGCTATCTCCTTAATTAGGGCTCCTGCATTTCCCCCCTTTTTGTTTTAAAAGAGGGGATGCTCTAGGACGTCCATGTGCAACCAACATTCTTACCTGTCATCGGATAATGAAGGCTGTGCCCTTGACTCCTGTCTTAGGTTGATATGTCTGCCACATGAGACTGTCCCGTGCGACTGTGCCTGTCTTAGGTTGTCTCCCTCTGGGGATCTTACCCGTCATTAGCTACCAGCCATCCAATGGAGCCCTTCAGGATCGACTGTGTATGATGACTAACAGCCGTCCAATTGTGAGGAGATGCTGCGGCTTTAAGGCGATAAGCCTTCTGCTGATGAGCCAAGTTGCACAGCATATCAAATTCTTTAAACAAATCAGCTGCCCTGAGTTCTATCAAGTAACACACTGGGTTCTCCAGACAAATACCCGCAAGGCATTGTCCCGTAAACTCCCAAACAATGAAGATCAAAATGTCCACTTGTTGTAACACGCTGATCTAGGAGGCCCCATGCATGCAGAGCAGAGGCCACACTGCTGGTGAGGTTGTTTGATGCTTGAGCAGCAGGGGTGTTTGCAGCAACTGTGATCCTTGCAGCTGTAGCAGCAGCCATCTTTTTTATGTCTAGACAATGCCACCGGCAAATCTTCAGGGCCCGCTACCTAGAAACTCAAGCATCAATTATTAAAGGTAAGGCAGTGCTAATCCAGCACTGAGTCAAGAGGCGAGTTGTCAAACTAAAAAATAGAATTATTAGATTAGAAAATTAAAGTTGATTTCTGCTCACACACATTGCTACTTGAGCTCCCACAAACATAAGCTGGCAAAATATCATATTCAGAACAAAACAAAGAAAGACTGAGGGTATTTATTGCATTAAAGATAGAGTAAAGAAAAGCTAAAGGCACTTTGGAAAAATAATTTGATAGCTGGAACCCTCGAGTCTCTGTAACCTTCCATGAGATTATCTGTTGAAATAACTCAAATTAATCAGCTATAAAACAAATAAAGTTAATTACAAATAAACATTCCTATGTCAAAACACCAAAATATCAGGTTATACAGCACTAGTCATATTCTTCGCTAAAGAGAAATCACTGGGACACCTATAAATCAAAATTGAAGGTACTTTCACTTATTAAATTATTTACCAAAATTGAATACTCTTAAACTTAAATGAATTAAAGTTATTTTGATCCATATATATATATATATTTTCATAAGCGCTTTGTTATTTGTGAAGTCACGCTGGACAGACACACAAACCTACAAACATATATTTGTGACATCACATTTACACGAAATTTAGACAAATGCACAGACATAAAGACATATATAAAAAGAGAAATAAGAAAAAAATACAATTGTGTGCACACTAAAGAGAGATCTCCTCATCTTGGCCGGGAGGAATGACACTTAAGTTGCAAAATATTTTGAGGACTCTTTTAAGGGAATCATTCCATACCTTCATCTTGGTCCTCTTGATTTTGTACCTTCGTTATTAATCTTGATTCCTCAACAACTTCATCTTGATCCTTATGATTTGGTACCTGCTTTATTAATCTAGATGGTATCCATATTGGAGAGGATTCATGCTTTGGAAAAACACAAACAGATCCTCTCCCCCAAATTAATACTGGATCTGGACCCTTTCATGTACCTGAAAGAACATCCTTCCAGTAAACCAAAGGTTTATGTTGTTGGTGTGGGTTCCAATGTCTGTCTCCAGCAGAATAACCATTAGAGTCTAAAGTTAAAAATTTTAAGGTAAACAGGGCAACTGCCAATCTGACCCTAGGACTTTTCCAATTTCCTTCTTTTTGTTTTAATAACATAATTTTCAGTGTGCGGTTTGCTCTTTCAATAATGCCCTGACCCTGAGGATTATATGGGATGCCTGTTTTATGGGATACATTGAATTTTGCGCAAAACTGTTTGAAAGATGAGGACGTATATGCAGGGCCATTATCTGTTTTAAGCATTTTGGGGATGCCCAATGCAGCAAAAGCTTGCAAACAATGAGATGTAACATCTTTAACTTTTTCTCCAGAATGTAAGGAAGCAAAAATCATGCCTGAGCATGTATCTATGGTCACATGAATAAATCGCAATTTTCCAAAATTTGGCTCATGAGTAACATCCATATGCTACAAATGATTGGGCATTAATCCTCTAGGGTTAACACCATAATGAGGATTGGGCAAATGTGTCATACAAGATTTACAATCTTTTACAATTGTTCTGTCTTTCTCCTTTGTGATTTTAAACCTATGCTGCAAGGTGGTGCTATTGACATGAAACTGGGAGTGAAATAAAGTAGCTTGCTGGAGCACTGAAAGTATAAAGATTGTTTGGGTAAGGTCATCAGCCTTTTGATTATCTTCATGGAGGGGACCAGGCAAGTTGGTATGTGCTCTAATATGGCCTATGAATAGAGGTTCTTTTCTTGCCCACAAAAGTTTTTGTATTTGATAAAACAATTTAAAGGCTGGAGTATGAGGTGCTATTAGTCCTGCTAGCTCTAATTTTGGGACGGCATGTACAATATAGTGGCTATCTGAAAAATTGTTCATGGGCTGCTCTCTAAAATTTTCCAGAGCTCTTACCACAGCTTCCAGTTCCACTAGTTGAGCTGATTTGTGTGCAGTTATGTAAGTTATATTTTTTTTTTTTAGTGACTACTGCAGCAGTACCATTTGAGGACCCATGTGTGAATACATTTAATGCCTTAGGAATAGGTTGATTTTTTATTACCTGTGGAAATATAATAGGATGGTTGATACAAAAAAATAATATAGGAGACTTAGGAAGATGATTATCAAAATTTGCAGAAGTAGAGCATCTAGCTATAGCCCAATCATTATCATTGATGCATAAATATTCAATCTGTGATGATGAGTAGGGAGTAATAATAGTAGCAGGGTGAATGCCAAATATTTTATTAGAAGCCTTAAGTCCTTGAAGAATAAGTTTAGCCACCATGGAGGTATAAGACTCAACTTTTAGGAGAGATGGGCAAATCTATCCATAATAAAGGCACTTGTTGCCAAAATACTCCTGTGGGTGTATATTGTGAAGAAATAATAATCAATATCAGTTGTTGAGTTAAATCAAATCTATCACAATTAGCTCCTTCAATGGCTTTTTCTACTAACTTCAAAGCTTTCCTATCATCAGGAGTCAATGTTCGCAGTGAAGAAGGATCAGGGTCCCCACGAAGGATGTAAAATAAAGGTTTTAGTTGGCCAGTAGTGAGGTTTAGTGTAGGGCAAAGCCAATTAATATCTCCCAGCAATTTTTGAAAGTCATTGAGAGTGGCCAAATTCTCCTTATTAATTAATATTTTTGAGGCCTAATAAAAGTGTCCATAATTTGGAATCCTAGATATAATATTGGAGATCTAATTTGAACCTTTTCCTTAGCAATATTTAGTCCATATCGTTTCAAGTTTTCTGATATATCACTAAATATGGTGAATAAGATTTCTTGATTAGGATGAGCAAGCAAAACATCATCCATATAATGGAGGCACATAAGCTCTGGGTATTTATTTTTGATAGGCTGAATAACTTTATCTATATAGATTTGACACATAGTGGGGCTATTAGCCATTCCCTGCAGCAAAACTTTCCATTGATACCTCTGATCAGGGCCATTATTGTTAATAGAAGGAACTGAAAAAGCAAACCTGGGGGTACCCAGAGGGTGTAGAGGAATAGAAAAGAAACAATCCTTTATATCAAGAGTAATAAGATGAAAATTTTTTGGAATAGCTACAGGATTAGGAAGTCCAGGTTGAGTAGGGCCCATGATTTGCATGGTTTTATTAATTTCTCTAAGATCGTAACAATCGCCATTTTCCTGATTTTTTTCTTGATCACAAATATGGGGGAATTCCAGGGAGAGGTGGAAGGTTCTATATGTCCTGCTTCTAGTTGTTCCTGAACTAGTAGGTGGGCCGCTTATAAATTCTCTTTAGATAGGGGCCACTTAGGGACCCACACTGGCTTATCAGAAAACCATGGTATTTTCCAAATTATTTTTTTAGTGGCCCTGAAAAAAAAAAATCTTTTTCCTTTAGGGTTAAGATTACCCTCTACCTTTTGATAATGATTTCTTATAGGGTTAAGATTACCCTGTACTTTTTGATAATGATTTCTTTTAGGGTTAAGATTACCCTGTAGATTTTCACATTTAACACCTGAAGGCTTGGTTGCAAGGTGTACTCCCATTTGTTGCAAAATATCTCTTCCCCATAAAGTAACTGGTAGGTTAGGTAAAACATAAGGCTGAAATGTTCCTTTATGCCCTTCATCATCCTCCCATTTTAAAATTACCGCACTCTTCTCTGGGAGGTTATTATATCCCAAGCCTCTTAAATTGGTTGAAGCTTTTTGCAGAGGCCAGTGCTTGGGCCATTGTTGTAGATTAATGATGGAAGAGTCAGCTCCAGTATCTATCAGTCCCTCCATCTCTATTCCTTGGATTTTTATTTTACACATAGGCCTCCTTGAACAATCCCGAACCCAGCAAGCCATGGGTCTCGAGTCAGTGGAACAAAATCCTCTATTGTTCCTTTTTTGAGACATACTCATTTTAAATGAATTATGTAAACTTGGAAGGAGAAGCAGCTGAGCAATTCTATCTCCTTGATTAACAGAACTTATACTTTGGGGTGAGCTAAGCATTATTTTTATTTCCCCTTTGTAGTCTGAGTTTATTACACCTGGGGTCACTTGCAAACCTAATAAGCTTTCAGGACTTCGCCCCAGAATAAGTCCTACAGTCCCTGAGGGAAGAGGTCCCCTGACCCCTGTGGGAATCAGTTGAACTCCCATCTCAGGTGTTAACACTATTCGGGCGGTGGAACAGAGGTCTAATCCTGCATTTCCTCCTGTTTCTCTGGCGAGGGAGTGGATGGGTAGTAGGGATTGTGTCAGGGAAGCATCTGAGTGAATGCTTGAGGATACTCCTCCTCCAATGCCTCTTACATTTGTGGGCCCCAGGGCATTTTGCCCCGTGCCCCATTTTTTGAATTCCTGAACAAATGATTTACATAGATGTCAAGTTTTGAATGACATTTATTGGCCCAATGATTTCCCTTTTTACACCTGGGGCTGCGGCCTGGGGCACGGTATGAGCTTGGTCTTATTTCTCTTTGGGGATTTTGCCCAGAATAGCCTGATTGATTATGATAATTTTTCCTGGAATATCCTGATTGGTTATAATGTCTAGGTTGAGCCCTTGTGAAATTTTGGGGGCAGCACCTCTCATTGCAGCTGCAATCATAATTCCTGTGACAAAGGCAAAGGCGTCATTTATATCTTTACATAGTTGTATATATATGGAAAGATCCTTTTTATTTCTCCATGGCCTGATGGCTTCCTGGCAATATTTATTAGCATTTTCGTATGCTAATTGAACAACTAATGGCATAGCTTGATCAACGTCTCCAAACAATCTACCTGCAGGTCTCAAAAATCGATCAGCAAAGTCAGCATATGTCTCATTAGGTCTTTGAATCACTTTTGACAAGCTACCTTATAGATCCCCAGGTCCTTGTAAAGTTTTCCATGCCTTTAAGGCAGCTGCATATATCTGAGCATGTACACCTGGGACATAATATTTTTGAGCCTGTGAGTCTGCGAACTGCCCCTCTCCTGTGAGCATTTCTATATTATGGTCTCCAAACCCTACAGCTGCGTTTCTTTTAGCTGTTTCTATACAAAGTTCTTTAAATTGCGATCACCAAACCAAGTATTGCCCCCACTTAATGCTGCTTTACATAGACTTTTCCAGTCTGAGGGGGTTAAGCTAAGGTGTTAAGGGACTCCAGCATACTCAATGTGAAAGGAGCTTGGGGTCCATACATCATTACTGCCTCTTTGAGATTTTTTATTGTTTTGAAATCTACTGACTGATGGACCCTCTGTCCATTTTCATTTTCAAATACTGGCAGTTCCCAATGTATCTGTGAGTTACCCTCAAGAGTGCATAAGCACTCAGAAATACTTTTTATTTGTTTCTAGGGTTTGCAAACGCCTAGTAATACCCTTCATATTTTCTGTAATGGATTCCACCCATGGGGGAATAGAGGACACAAGTGGTTCCAATACTTGACGGTCCTTTTTCTTTTTTAATTTCTTTCTGTTCTTTTTACTGGAGACTGTGCTCCCAGAATCACCTTTGATTCCTCTTCACTACTATCACTTTTACTGGTATCCTGAATTTCAGCTTCTAAGGAGAGTACATATTCTTCTGCTAATTTAAATAAGTTTCTGATGGCTTTTGCAGCTTTTACTTTTGAATTTACACCACTACTCTTCTCACTGGTATTAACTGACTCAGAGGCTATGCTTTCTTGATCACTTTCCTCACTATCCACTGAGTCCGCGATATCGAAAAACTCTTCCATGGTTTTTATTATACGACCTTTTGTTATTTTCGCTCCCATTTTCAGTTCTTACCTGCCAGCCAAATTCCCTGTATGGGCCACCACTTGTGGCTGCCTGAAGCGATTGCCGCTTGGAGCAACAATGCCACAGGAATAAGTTCAGAGGCGGACTGGAAACAAACAGGTTCTTTATTCTGCTAGTTTCTCTCTCCGGCTCCCAAAACAACTCCAACACCATCCACACTCCTACAACCACCACCACACCACACAAAATGGTGTTGACCCCATCCACAGTCCCCTGGGCCAAGTCTAGCGAGATCACGCAAATGGCGCCAACCCGATCCGCAATGTCAGGGGCCAAGTCTCATGAGACCATGCAAATGGCGCTGACCCGATCCACAATGTCCCAGGCCAAGTCTCACGAGACCATGGAAGGTGGTAATGCTTATGGCTCACAGCTAACCACAATCTTAGCTATCTCCTTAATTAGGGCTCCTGCAATTATATGTTTATGTGTATAATTTTTATACTAAGATATATGTATATAAATAAAATCTGTATGTAATAATAGGCTTTTGGCTCAAGAAATCTAAGAGGTTATTTTGGTAGCCTTCTCTGGAATTTTTTATTAAAGCCAGGCAAATAACACATAACCAGATTAAAGTTTTAGTTTAGTTACTAATTTAAAAGAACCTCAGTCCTTAGCAAATTACATAAGAAGTACAATTTATCCTACAATGTGTAGAATATTTCTATTGCATGTACTTTAAGGTTATACCAAGATTGTTTTACCTTTTTTTTTGTGTGTGTGTGTGTGTGTATGTGTGGTGCATGTGTATGTTTATTTTATTTTGGAAATGTTCTCCTAAACAACTCTGGTTTTAAATATGTAAAATAATTAATTGTTCAAAATGCTTGTAATTTAGTGAAGACTGTATCATTCTTTTATCTTTGATTAAAAAAAATCATATATAATTTTGCAGATGAAAAGTCCTGTAAGGTTTTTAAACCTACTGAAAGCAAAATTGATTGATTAAAATCTGCAACTTTTAATTTCATAAAAATATTATTTATGCATATGTAGACAGAATTTGCTGTCTAACTGAATATATTGAACATATTAGGAGTTAATTCAGTGTGGCAGGCAGAACATTAAGAGGTCCTCTAATCATTGTGTCCTCTGTAGTTCCCTCCCCTTGACAGTGGAAAGAAACTGTAGCTTGCTTATTACCAATAGAAGATAGCAAAGGTGATAAGATGTCAATTGTGATACCTTGTGATTTCGATGTAAGGTTTTCCCTTGCTAATACACATGGCTTCTCCTAGTGGCACTGATGATGTAAACAGCCATGTTGTAAATTGCTAATTAAGAGGAACATGTGACAGAGGGAATGGTGAGTAGCCTCTAGCACCTATTGATAATTTCTAGTGAAGAGTCAGTAAAAAGTCAAACTTAGGCCATCAGTCAAAAAGTCACAAACAGGGGCTGGGCTGAAGCTCAGAGGTAGAGTGCTTGCCTAGAATGTGTGAGGCACTAGGTTTGATTCTCAGCACTGCATTTAAATAAAATAAAATAAAATAAAATAAAATAAACGTCTCATCAACAACTCAAAACATGTTTTTTTAAACGTCACAACCAAATGATTTCTACCAAACAACTTTAATGAACTTAGAAACAAGTCCTTCCATACTTGAGCCTCTACAACAGACTCCAGCCCAGCCAAATTCTTCATTACAACCTTGTAGGATCCTGATCTAGATGTCTGACTCATGTAAAATTTGAAATAACAAAGGTGTGTTGTGTTAAGCTGCTAAATTTTGGGTGATTTGTTATACAATAATCCATAATAATATATCTAGAATATAAGAACTAGAGCTGTAAATAGGTGGCATAAGTAATGTTGGATTATTTTTTCCTGTTAATACTTATTAAATTATTTTGTGTAAATTTATCTTCTTAGGGAGAAAAGACCCCCTAAGACAAGTACAAAATAGCTAAAAACTAAACACGGTATTTAAGAAATTTTTGACAATTACTAACTGTCCTCCTTCTTATTTTTTGTTTGGTTTGGTTTGGTTTTTTTTTTTTGTTTGTTTGTTTTTTTTTTTTTTTTTTTTTTGGTTCCAAAAAAATTTTTAGATTATATAAAATTGTGAGATAATTTGACTTTGTGATGTCAAATATGAGATTTAAAATAGTTTCTGTATTTGAAAGCCAATCACAGGTACATGAAGGTACGTTTCTCACTCTAAAATTAATACTTTTTAGCAGCTGAATTTTTAAAGGTAATGTAAATGATTCAACATGTTCACATATTTTACTGTCATGTTATACATATACAACTATAAGTTTTTGAAATTCATAATTCCTTTGAGCATTACACTCTAACTATTGTATTATGTCTCCAGATTTACTTCACTGACTGTTAGAAACTTCAGCAGAGCTAAGTATTAAATGAAGATTATATTGTTCCTTATCCCTCAAGTTGTCACTATAAAACATGCAAGTGCTAAGTTAAAAAGTGAATATAGATAGTGATAGAAAGAAACTTAAATTAACTGTAGTTACATTAATTCCCAACAATAAAGAGGTGACATGATAAAAACTAATGTCATACACCAGGAAATTTTGAGACTTCTTGCTAAGAATACAGATGACTTCATAGCTGCAGGTCCCTGGTTAAGGTCTCACTGTATGGTTAACACCCAAGAGCTTTAAATCTCAAATCTAAATGACTGCTGATAGTAACAACCTAGAATGGCTTGATCCCAGGCTACTTGGTGAGACACTGCTTGTAATAAGGAGGGCCATTTTGATAATACTGTGGAAGCTTTTGTTCAGTAAAGCTTTAATCTGGGTTTAAAAAACAAAAATGTTCTCTCTACTTTTCTTTCCTTTGCAGTTTCTATTGACTCAAGGACTCAGTCCACATTCTGGAAGGATAGATAAAATCCTCTTATGTCTGGCTTTCTCAATTAGATATATTTGAGAATAACGTATGAGTTAGTATTGTTTTGCTATACTTTAATCAGACCACGGGAAACATTCCCCACCAGAAAACTAAAGTCAAATGCCCACATGAAGTAATTTATTTAGTTGACATAGAAATTTGCCAGAGTTAGTCAGTGGAGTATTTTAATTCTCTTTTCAACAAGAAAAATAATTTTGCATGATATCAAACTCTTGCTATATAAACCTACTGTTAAAATAAGTCAAGGTTTTAAAAAATTAAATACAGAAACAAAGTTTGTATCTTTGACTAGCAATTTGCTTTTTATTGTTCATTAAATATCAGTGCACAGATGAACTGGCATGAATACAAATGTTTATGGTAATCTTCACAGCTGTATGTAGGAAGGCTTTAATTTTTGACATACAGTTAGAGCATTATGTGTTTCTGTTTTATTGCTCTGTAAAATGTAGTGTGTATCAGTACATTTATATGAAAAGTTCTCACAAAATGCTAATACAATTAGGTTAACGAGTTTTTAGAGTAACATATAAAATATACATTTTGCAACAATGCACACAACAAAAATATATGTTAAGTATATTTGATTGGTTAGTTTTAGAAAGGAAGATGAATAACAGTAAGAGAGTACTAAAAGAAATTTAAGAAATAAAAATTCATAAAAAAAGATGGAGGTGTTGGGGTGTAGCTCTGTGGTAGAGGGCTTGCCTAGCTCTAGACAAAACTCTGAGGCTTAATCCCTGGCACTGGGAGAAAAGAGAGGAAAAAAAGCCGGGATTGGGGGAGGAGATGGCATGAAAATTTACCATAACTTCTCTGCAACTATAATCACCAAATATATAGTTAATGATGATGCTACTAATACCTGTTTATGTGTACATGCTGGAATACAGTTTTAGACAAAGGGTATGTACAATTTTTCTTCAACTTTAAAAATTTGGTAGTTTATTTTCTGCTACATTTTTTATAAATTGCATGATTAGCACTTTAAAGACTAGACAACTATCTTTGAAGTAATAGAATCTACATATTCATTTCTCCATTGTCAATTGAATTTTTATTCACTGATTCATTTTCAACTCTATATATGAAATTTTTCATTTTCTAAGATAAACAAAATCCAAATTTTCAATGTTGAAACATTTCCCATGTTAAAATGTTTCCAGTCTTTAAAATTTTTCTAAAGAATCTAAGATAGCCTCTTATAAATAGACTGAACTGAATTTCACATGCTTGTTATTGACTGCTATACATTGACAAACATTTCAGTGTGGGGCTTTGTGCTGGGCAGCATGTGTATCTTAAGTAACAGACCATCTGCTGTGGTTAGTATATTTTGCCACTTGCACCTCTGTGAGGTTTAGAAAATCTTTAGGTATCTTTAGACCAATGTGGACTGTGATTTGTACTATGTTTTCTTCACGGGGAGGAAAAGATGCCTCTTTCTTTGGATAGACATAGTCCCAAGCCAAGATAAGTACATTGGATATCAGTCCTACTCTTCCTCAGGCACTTAAACCCAAAACTTTGGTTAAAGGTAGTAAAAGTGATGTTTGTGAAGTTAAATGTCTTAAACCAGGATTGTATAAAAATACTAAATTTAGAAGATACCTAAAGGTGAAAAAAATGTTTTGATAAGAAAATACATATACACACACATAGGCATATAAAATATATCAACGATAATTTTAATGTAGATGTATTAACAGAAGCAAAATCATAGCATTTTTTAAGAGAAGAAAGGAGTGAAATATAAAGAGTAGAGTTCAATTGGACTTAAAATAGGAGATAGAGAGAGAGAAATACAGGAAAAAAACACAGAGAGAGAGAGGAAAAGGGAAAGGAGTCTAGAATATTAAATACCATAATTGTAACAGAAATATTTCTGGGTATTGGATTTTCAGTGAGTTTCTTTTTTTGCTGATTTGTTTTTAAATTGATTTCTTAAAATTTACTTTTTATCATTCTGTACTAAATATCACATTTTTCATATCATATTAACTATATCTAATATCTAGGTATGGTGATTTTTCTAAATAAAAACCTCAGCTAGGGACTGGGGTTGTGGCTCAGCGGTAGAGCGCTTGCCTAGCACGTGCACAGCCCGGGTTCGATCCTCAGCTCCACGTAAAAATAAAGGCATTGTGTACAACTAAAGCCAATAAATAAATATATTTTTTAAAAAGCTCAGCTAGTTTTATAAATAAGAATCCAACTGATAATGATCTGATTTTGCACAGAAGAGATTAAATTTTTTGTCATGGCTGCATTTCTGATATCATTTAAGTTATAACTGAACATTACCAGATGTGAGGGTGACTTTTTCACTAAAAAAAACTATACTTAATAATTTTAATGATTATGGGAACAATCTTATAATACCAGCTGTTCAGTTTAATCAACAATATCAATGTACATATCATACCGCATATACAATATTTTGGTGAAATGGAAAACAACTCAAAATATTAGAAACCTTGTTTAACATTTACTGGCAAAAATGTCTTCAGTAAAACATCAGTTTTTAAAACTTTCAAAACATCAGTTCTCACACCCATATGATGTGTCTGCTTCTTTTAAGTCCTCATCAACACTGCTTCCATCTTCTGTGATTTGAAGGGAGCAAACAGCTCAGTGTTTGAGTTGCACATAAAATAAAAACAAACAAGTTCTGCCTGAGGGCTGTAGGGGCTCAGCTATGATTACTATTCACCTCTACACATTTTGTTGCTTGAAACTTATGACACATTTGGTGACCTCAGATTATTTCCCCACTTGTAAATTCTTTTCCCTCTTCTCTAGAAAATGGAACCTGCAAGATAAGTAAATTTCATTTTATGTGAGATACTTCTCTCACCAAGTATATATGTATAAATGTGGCAGCACTTCTAGAAGCATTGCCTGCTTTTTTTTTTTTTTTTTCCTTAAAGAGAATGTGTACATCATCATGGTGAATAATCTACCTTGCCCATGAGGAAAACACCTGTCTTGGGGGATTTGAACTGGGCTATTCTTCACCTTGTTATTTTCAGCCAACCTCAGAATATTTGCCGGCTCAAGCATTACTGTATTATGCTCTGAGAAAACTTTCATTTTCTAGACCCTTCCTTCTTCAGTACTAAGGTGAATATGTGGAAAAAAATTGATATGGGCTTAAATAAATATTAAGCCAGATAGAATCCTATATGTGTGTGTGTGTGTGTGTGTGTAATTTAATATATTTATTTATATATATTATAAATATTATATATAAATTTAAATGTATATATAAAATATACATTAGATATATATTTAATAAATGTGTTAAATATATATTAAATACATATATACACATATCACTGATGAGATTATACAATAACTATTGTATAATTCTTAGTTATCTATAAGAATGTGTTGGCATCTCATATGTTCCAATGCTTAAGAAATATTCTAAAATTATTCTTCTAATAAGTTTCTCTATGACACCTTATATTGTGTGACATTTCTTTATGCCCCAAAGGTGGGGAGGTGGGCTTGATATAAGAATATAGGTTTAATGATAAGAGATGGGGGAAAGAAAAAGGGAAAGAAAGGAAGGTTGAGGGAAGAGAGAGAATGGCAAAAGGAGTTTAAGAGATTATTTGGACTCGTCAATAAGATTGTTATTGAATGTAAGCTGCTAAACTTCTTAGTAGTGCTAAGGTAAAACAGTAAAAACAACCATATAGAAGAGAATAGAGAATCTCCAGAGGGGATGACAGGACACAATACAATAAAGCAGCCAGCAGTGATGATCAGTGGGACATCAATTTGTCCTTTGGGCTGTATCACCTGCTACTAATTGGTACGAAGAACTCACCAGTCACTATGAGGCTTAGCACACTCAGCTGTCTCTTGAATATGCTGTGAGGAGCAGGATAGCTAATTGCTGCTGCTTCTGTGCCAGTGAATCAACGTGCTGAGCTAATAGCCACAGATAGAGGGCAGACAGATTCCTGCTAGCAGCTTAAGAGTTAGTTGCTTGCGATAACTAGGCAGTTAGCATACACCTCAGAATGTGGAGAATGATGGTATGCCTTCTGGGTTAATATGTTAAGGCTTCACTTTTTTTTTTTTTTTTTAATCTCTGGTAACATTTTCATGATGATACAACAGTGGAAATTAATGCCTCACAGGAACAAGAAGTGTATCGTGTGAACGAATCGTCTTGAAACTAGATTATGAGCATTGGTTGTTTTTTAAAGGGATGTGCAAGAGGCAGCCTTGGCAAGAAAACTTACTTCATAATCTTACATGGACTAAAGATGAAACTTTAAACTGCAAGTAAGTTTTTTTTCCTTAATTTTTTTTCTTTTACTTTCAAATATAAGACAGCAATAAACTACAGAGAAAGTTATAGACCTTGTTTTAGAACAATGCATCTCTGTCATGATATCACGAATCGTCTTGAAACTAGATTATGAGCATTGGTGTGTTTTTTAAAGGGATGTGCAAGAGGCAGCCTTGGCAAGAAAACTTACTTCATAATCTTACATGGACTAAAGATGAAACTTTAAACTTTGTGTGGGTGTTGTTGTGGTGAGGGGTGTTTATGTTGGTGCTTTCTGTCATGATATCTGTTATAAAATAATTATTATCATTTTATTTAAATAAATATATTTCATATAATAAATATTTATAATAATACTTCATTTAATAAAAATATTTTTTATTATTATTTTTCTTTTATAATTTTTCATATATTCTATTTTTATATATTTTAAATTATTTAACATTATATAAATATTTTTATTATTATTTATAATTTACTTTATTTAATTAATATTAATATTCTATTTTTATATAATTTAATTTAATAATTATAATATAAAAATTCATTATATATATAAAATTATCTTTTGCTTTATTTTAAAATTATTCTTTTATTCATAATTTATAATATTTATTAATTTTTATTTATAAATTTATTATTCTTATATATTTTCATATTAATTTTTTTAAATTATATAATCTATATTTTATTTATTAAATATATATAATTACAATTTATATTACTTTTTAATAATGATAAATATCATCTTTTTTTATAATAATAATTTAAATTTTTCAATCATACTTATATATTTCCTTTCTGTCATCAATTTCTGTCATGCTTGGTCAAAGAGCAAAGTATTAGTGATGCGCAAGTAATTATTTGCTGAAAGAGTAAGCACAACTGTCTGTTCTCCTGTTGTTTTGGATTACTGAGTGGTATTGTAATTTTGTTGAGATGTCAATGTAATGTTTACAAAGACAAATGCTTTCGAATTATACCTGTTTGCCATTTAAAAAATTAATCCTCAACCACTTTCTCTACTTCCTTGTCCCTAAAATTTAGAATTGACATGCTGTGTTTTGTTTTTGTGTGTGTAAATACTGTTGTTTTCTGAGTAGTAGTTTCTCAAGGTTATAAACAGGTGGTAGGTAAGTTAAAGCTCTTAAGTGTATCACAATGTGAAATGTTATGTTTTATGCTTAGTTATAACATACAGAATCCTGATGTCTTCACTATAAGCATTTCAGTTCATTAGAATCTCTCTCCCATTTTGAAAGTATCCAGGAGCATTAACCATTTAGAATTTGAATCTAGGTCGACTTTATCCTCTTAATACAAAATTAATATTGGACAATCTTAACAGCTTTCCTACTTTGTGCTGTGGCATCTATGATGCAAACACACTTTGGTAGGGATAGGGTGGGTGGGCCTGAGTAGCAAGTTTCTACCCAGCCTTCTGGAACTCTCATTTGTGACTCTTGTACATGCAGATGGTCATCGAGTTGATGGAATTGTAGCAAACATACACAAAGCCATTGTTAACTAGAGCATAATACAAAGCCCTCGTGTAAGGTTAACTCCAAGTCATATTCGTTTACTTTCACAGAAGAGCCAGTTGTCAAATACAGTAACCAAATACTGAAGTTATTGTGTTGTTCAGCATTACAGAAGCAAAGTATTTGTTTAAAAAGGCACATTTTAAACATAGAATTCTGCCAGTAGTCATAAGCGTTTCTATACATGTTCATGTGAACTTGTTTTTCCTCTGCAAATTGCCTCTATTATTAGTTTTGTTAGTTTGCTTAACTTGTGGCTAAGTGTAAGTCAGTGCATTTATCTGTACATGTGAGTCTTCAAGTTTCAGCAACTTGATCCCCTTCACTCTGGACTCATTCTCCTATGAAATAAAGTGCAATTTAATGTGTGCCCAATTCCACTGAGTGGTGACCTCCTAACCTCTCAGTTGTTGCAATGATGTGTTGAGCAGGGACTGTGAATCCCCAAAACTTTGCCACGAAAATTATCCCTAAGCATTAACTGTTAAGGGACCTTGACAGGTCAGAGTTTGTGCTATCTCCCTATGAGCTATCTCTCTACAGTATCATGGAGTGATTTTGAAAATTATTTATGAAGAGATTTTAATAAAACCTTTCATTTGCTAGATTTTTAAAAGTTTATGATATATTTTATTTTTATTATTTGATGAGATTAGTGAGCTATAAAATTAGTTTTAGAAACACCAATAATATTAATTCTAAGAAAAATAACCTCAAAGTTAAAATGAAATGTTCATTACAGTTCTGTTTCTTAACCTTTCCATCGTTAAATCCTGCATAATATGCATTGCATTTTTTTGTTTTTATCCAACTTTTTTTAGATTAGCAAGACAGGAATACAAACTTTTTTCTCTTTTTCATTATTTTTTTTATTATTATTATTTTTTTTGCCATTTGCAACAACTCCTCAGTATTTTGGTACATAGCCTAACTGCAAATCATGCAAAAGGTAATTATTATTTTTCTTATCAAAGGAAATCACTACTTTGATCACAAAATTTATATCAAGCAAATAAATGTTGAGTGATTAATTATTCCTGATCATAAGGACTCTTGCTTTATGAATAAATGATGAGCTTTTGTAATAATAGTACAAAGTTAAAAAAAAAAAAAAAAAGTAATCCCTCAAGTGTGAATGGTTTACACCAGTAGATGAGTTTGCTACCCCTTGTTAATGAACGTGCAGGTAGAATTTCGGACCACAGGAAATTTTGTTCCTGTTGGAATAGTGCAAAATAATGTAGAGATCTCATAAACCAGCTGTTATCTTAACATTTTTCTAGCATAGAAGCCCTATTCTACATATTTACATTTTATTGTGGTCCTAAACAGAATCTCAGCTTTTGAACAAATTAAAGTTAGCAGCAATAATAATATAAACAAAGAGACCACACTGTTACTTAATGGAGTGGGCATGTTTACTGTCTAAATTTTTTATTTTACTTGTGATTCTATGCTAACAATAGATTTTGGTAATTGTCTCTTTTTTTCCTTTTTCTATTTTTTTTAAATGAGTTATTCTTACTGGGATTACAGGTGTACTGTAAATGTTTTGTGCTTCTGTGTCTCCATGGCTTTCACGTGCATAATGAGGTGACACAATTATAATATTGAAATGATTACTTTAGACAAGGTTGATCTTCCAAAACTATTTTTATCATTCTCAAAAAAAAAAAAAAAAAGTGTTTGGATATAGATGTTTTCTCTTGTAATGGGATTTTTTTATGTGTTATCACTTTATAATGTGACAGACTACAGACTCAAAACTAACAATGACCTATGGGGCTTCACATATTAAGTTTCATGCTCTTGTATGACTGAATTGTATGCAAAGATATTGGAAGAAACTATGGGAATTCATTAGTGCTCATAGTCCATTTTGAGTGAGGAAAAAAAAGATACTGTGAGTAATTTATAGCAAGATTATGTTCTCTTGGTAGAGTCTCTGTATAAATTCCAAAGGTTAAAGTCACTCAGAAATTGAATTAATATGTAACTTTCTTTTAAACTAAATACTGGAGTTACTTAGGATGAAATGGCAAAAGACCAGAAAATATACACAGAAATTACAAATGCAACCATTGCCTCCTTACAGGTAGGGTGGTAGTTAATTTTGATGTGGGTATGAATAGAATGACCTTAAGTAGAATCACTACCTGTGATGTCTCAACCAAAGTGCCAGACTTAGAGGAATATGAAGACTAATGTGACTTCATCTCAGTCTGAAAATACACCACATGCTAATGTGTTAGACAAACACACACACACACACACACACACACACACACACACACATTCATAGATACACACATACAATTTATTATTTAACCAAAGAAGCATAGAAACCTCAGATTCTGGTTCAAGAATAAATATGGTTTTCCTTGGAAACCTCAGCACATCCCCTAAACATTGTTTACCAAGTGTTTATGTTTATGACTCAGTGTTTCTGAATTTTTGGAAGATCAACCAGGATAAGGAATAAGATATTTGCAAATTGCTAAATAAGTTAAAATATAATGGTTTTAATCATGTAGCAATCACTTAAGTTGATTTTGTGTGTGTATCCATAATAACAGCAACAAAATAATTTCCCC
The DNA here is from genome assembly GCA_025594165.1 of Tamias sibiricus. Lineage (NCBI taxonomy): Eukaryota > Metazoa > Chordata > Mammalia > Rodentia > Sciuridae > Tamias > Tamias sibiricus. Next base: position 101,814,261 of record CM046663.1, on the reverse strand, counting down.
CATAACGAGTAAAAGTTTCTCCCTGAACACTGCAATGCACAAATTTCCTTTTTATCTTACAAGTTGTTTAAAGTTTGCACTCAACCTTAAAGATCAGATCATGGCTATTGAGGCTACAAATGCAAAAGTCGAAAGTAGTCATTATTTCAAGAAACTAAGGAAAATAAAGCATTTCTCTTCTTCAGGCTGGTAAATGGAAAAATTCAAAGCTTGCTTATTCTGGTCCTTGATGGATATGATATTGACAGGAGGTGGAGCTTTCTGTATGGCTTTTAGAGTGTAAGCATTCTCAGGCCATGGCAGATGTGTAGTTCCCATTACTTTTAAAAGTCATTCATTCTAATGCCTAGTGAAAGGGCGGATTTCAGACAGAACTAAGCACTGTTTCCTGAGTGGGGGAGGACAGCAGTGATTGCAATGAAGTGCATCATTCAAATGGAGCCCAGCTAATGAATGCTCTCCCTGTTGTTTTCATGGAGGTGTCAGAATGAGCCTTTTTTGATTCTGCATCACTGAATCCTTATGGAAATGCAAATTGTTTATCAAGGACAGTGACTTTCCTTTTTGCTTTATCACTTAAGGGATTGATTTCTTCAACTTTGCAGCACACTACTGGAATCCAGAGTAGGGTCATTAAAACTGGATGGGAGGTTGCTATTTCTTGAGAACCTTACATTTCAGTCTGAAAGAGACACAGAGAAGTCACAGAGAGACAGAGAGATACACAAAGAAAGATACAGAGATAGTCATACAAAGAAAAAGAGAACTAGAGAATGAATGAATCGGAGTGAAAGATGAGCATAACAGTGAAAGATGGGCAGAGAGAGAAACTGATACAGTGAGAAAAGAACAAAAAGAGAGATTCAAAGAGAAGCAGAGGTAGAGTGACAGGAAGAAATACAAAATACGATAGAGAGAAACGACTGAAGGAAGACTAAAAAACAAGACTAAACAGACTGAAGGAAGACAAATGGTAAATAAACAAAACAACAAAAACAACAACAACAAAACGTAGATGGGGAGAGGCATATAGACAGAAAGTCTAAGAGGCAGACAGACACAGAAAGAGACACAAAAGAAGGAAAGGAGGTGAGGGGGAAGAGAGGAAGAAAAGATAGAAGGAAAGACAAGGAAGACAGGAGAGAGCTTGTGATCTAAGAATGGAGAACCAGACAGATAGTATGTATGTGTGTGTATATAAATATAAATTGTGTGTGTTTCTGTATAAAATATGCACATGAGAAAGGGTGTGAGGTGAGTTTTCTCATTTTTGAATTGTTGCTATAGAGAAATGATGGTAAATGAAAGAATGCTGAACTAGGTGGAAATGAGCATTTAATTCTACTCCAGTCTCTTATTAGCAATGAGCAAGTTATTTAATCTCCATAAACCCTGGTTAATGTCTGGAAAGGGTGATAAAAAGTATATATAACACATATACAAGACATCTTAGTATAGTACATGAAACAAAGGAATGTGTCAGTGAAGGGGGGTGTGTGAGACTCCTCCTTCTCATATTCCTCCTCCTCATCATCTAGGTAGAATCCTTGAAAGCAGAAGCTTTGGAGTCAGAGCTTAAGTCAAATCCTTTCACCTTAGTTTCCATATAATATAGTAAACCATTTAATATTGATAAGCTACAGTTATTTCATCTGTAAAACTCTGCTATTATTTTCTACCTTATAATCTTGCTTTGTGAGTTGAAAGAAAGCATATTTCATTTCGGGCTTTGCACAATGTGTATTTTAGCAATTCCACTAACTAGCTCAGTGTTGAAAATTTAGTGAGTACTAAATAAATATTTAATAAATGAATGCATATTTGCTCTGAATATTAGTTTTCAAGAAGTAAGGGAAAGCTAAAATGATATTTTGGTGTTTTAATATGAAACATTGAGTTAAAATGGTTAATTTCCCCTTGTCTGCTTTTCAGATAATGGTGGTATTGATTTGTAGAAGTGCCAGAGCAGATTTCTCTCTGCCCTCTATACTACTTTCTTATTTGAAATAATAATAGTTTTGCCTGTGAACATTTGTCTTATCCTTCTGGAGACTTTGATCATTTATATTTAATTGTTTCATACAAGGACTGTTTGTGGAAGAGGGAGGTGGTAGGATTTTTGGAAAAAGTGAGTAATTTTTTTGTAGTACAAAGAATGAAGGTGGACTAGGGATTATTAGATTGGAAAAAGGCACAAATGTGAGATAAGAATTTATTATTATTTTTTTAACCATGGATTGAACACAGGGACATTTAACAACTGAACCACATCCCCAGCCCTTTTTTGCATTTTAATTAGAAACAGGGTATTGCTAACTTGCTGAGGGCCTCAGATAAATTGCTGAGTCTGGCTTTGAAGGAGATCCTACTGTCTCAGCCTCTCCAGCCTCTAGGATTACAGGCATGCATGCAACACCACGCCCGGCTGGATTTTTTTTTTTTTTTTTTTTTTTTTTTAAGTAAGAGAAACATGTGCTTACTTTTCTGAATTTCAAGAAAGGGTGAACAAAAATATGATCAAAAAAGATGTGTATGGATTGTAAATGAAAATGTACATTATGAAGGTACTAAAGCTTTTTCTAGTTCAAAGATAGATTATGAGAAAATAAATCACTCTGGCAGAAAATAACTGAAAAATCCAAAATTTAAATGTCAGTTTCTTTTTTTTTTAACTTTAAAAACATTCTTATATTTTTAAATAGTGAACTGTCATCAGTAAATAGATGATTTATCATGGATGACTACAGTTGGACAAAGCAACTGAAGAATGTATGCAATTGTTTAATTTGAAATCTTTTTTTGATCCTTTATGTTGATGTGTTGTTAAATTTGCTTGATAAATGAATGAAGAAAGAATTGTTGAGACCACTGTGTCCTAGGAACTATGAACGGTGCTTTTAAATGTCATTCCTTTAACCTCTGCGAGGTAGATGATATAGAATGTCTTGATGTACCTTCCCAGATTAATTTTATTTTTGAATATCTTTAGGTGTTGAGAGTCTGTAAAACAATCTTACTTCCTATTTTATATCATAAGCATGAAATAGAATGCTGTTTTGAAACATTACCTGTTGCTACATTGGTGTAATAATATTTTATAGACAATAATACCAAAAAATCTAGGCATCTTTACAAAGTTTATTGAAAAATTTTCACTTGGGTTACATGGGGTTCTGAATAACATACATTATATGAATTTTTATTTTGTAATCAAAAACTAGAGTTAAGAGTAGAATAAAATTCAACAAACTTTGTACTTTCAAATAGGTTTGCAAATGATGGTAACTTCAGTGGAAAATATTGTATAATTGAAAAATGCTAAAAGAAAGCATTTCTGAGTGCTCATGGAATGTAATACATGTCTAGTAAATAGTTGCCATTTAGATATGGATTTATTTTCCCCTCACCATTTACACACACACACACACACACACGCACACACATGCGCGTGCATGCACACACATACACATGCACACATAAACAAACACACCTAAAATCATACATGTTCTTAAGCAGTTTCTTAAGAGTTTGTTTATTTTAATCAAAGTGATAACTGTGTATGTTTAAAAAAAAAAACCAAATTGTGCATATAATGAAAACTATACAAGTTCCTGACCTTCTTTGAGTTTTGGGATCTGAATCTGTTGGTCTTTCTACGTTGAAGCATGTCCCAGGTATATGGAACACAATAAGGAAACAGAAGTTTCCTGCCATGTTACTTAAATCCCTAGGTCCAAAGACAGTCTTTTTCTTTCCACTTTTCATTCTAGTTGATTATGTTGTGCCCAGAGTTTGTCAGTTTTAACAAGAAAGATATGGGAGGAATGCAGCTACTCCATTTTAGTGGAATCAGAAGTCCTCATAATCTACTTTGTAAAAATGTTGTTCTACTCGTTCTTTGGAGATAACTGACAGGTAGGTGAGACAGAAGCAAGAATTGAAGAGGCCAAAGCAATAAGAGAAAATGTTGGCACTAACTAAGATATTTGTAGTACAGGTGATCAAAAGTGACTTTTATTCTGGGTATAGTTTATCAAACTTAAAGAATATATTGATGGCTTGAATGTGGATATGAAAGAAAAAGATATTGGATGACTCCAAGATTTTTGAAGTTGTTACTGAGATAGGGAGAATGGATATGTTTTAAAAGGAAACTAAGATTTGAATTTTGAACATGTTATATTTGAGATGAATATAGTATATATAAGTTACATTACTCTGCAGGTTTATAACTCAGAAAAGAAGTTGGTCTGTATATAAATTTTAAGTAAAATAGACTGTGAATTCAGCTCTGAGACCCTGCAAAGTTTAGACCCTGCAAATTCTGTTGATGGTTGCTGAAAAACAGGAACTAAGAAACAAACATTGTTTTCAACAACTGGAGGTCATTAGCAATCATGACAAGCAGTGCAGGTGTTGTATCAGTACTGAAAAATAATTGGCTTGGAATTATATTTGTGGTTATTATTTTTATTTATTCTAATACACTTTCAAGAGCTTGCTCTTGTTTTCTGTTACTTTATGTGCTTTTTATAAATATACTCTCTTATTTTCATGAGAGTATTAATTATAGTTACGTTCATTTTAATGAAGGCTTATTTGGCATCTTTTATAATACCTTCTTTCTCTGTTCCCACCTTTTTTATTATGTGTGTTGGTTTGTTTTCCATTTTCCCAGGCTTCAAGTTTTCGTCAAAGAGACTGATTAATTGATTATTCATGCCTCTCTACTTACATGTAAGAATTTATTTGTTAGGAAATGTAGGCTATGGAAACAAACATACCTTCACATTTAATTGCTTAATGTTTAGAACTATTTGCAGGCTGTGTTTATTTCAACAGTATGTTGCAGATTTGTAAATGATTTTTAACTCATATCTTCCAAATTTTCTCTGAGGCTTTGTATTCCCAGACAACCTTCTTGGGATAAGAACAAGCAGAAGCTTAAAAAGGAGGTTTAATGGGTTAAAATTGGACCAATACTTTACACACTCCTTTGTCTGGATCTCAGACACGTGGTCGCTTTTAACTATGAAGGAAGGTTGAGACATGTAATTTTGCTCTGTGCCAGAGAGACAAGGGAAATGGATTTTTATTGATATAATGGTGACTTTATCACTAGCAACAAGGTATTGAAGAGCTGTTTGGAGGGCTCTGTGCATGAGCTGCTCTTGTCCATAGGTGGGCATTACAGTGATGTGGTAAAGCAGAGGTGGACTCATGTCCCGTGACTCAAAGTCTATATCTCTGTGGCAATTTCTTCAGAAAATAAGAGCTAAGAGCTATAAAAAAAAAAAGAAGGTTGGGGAAGATTGCTTGGAACTTGAGGGGGGATTCTGATAATTTAACTGATATTCTTAACATAAATTATCTCACCTGATACCACTATCCTCTTTTGTTTTTCATGGTGTTCCCATTTGCTGAGCTTCTTTCAGGCTTTAGAATCTGTTGACTGGTTTATATTATCAGTATTCCCCCAATTTTGCCATTTGCAATGTAATTTTTTGTACTCTACTAAATAGATTACTGGTCTTCTGCCCACCTTCAAACTTCAGTGAACTTATAGAATTCACATATTTGCTTTTGGCACTTTTTTATCCTTATGATTTAATTCTTTTAATTCATTTTCTGAGTTAAATATGTAGACAATGACAAGTAAATATGTTTGGTCCATCTAAGATCTTAAACTCACAAACTTTTATTTCAAAATTATGAAACACTGTTTTGTGGAGTGATTGTCATATAAATAGTTAATTTATACACAAAATCTAAACCTCAAAAGTGTTTTTTGAATGTGTTAGGCAACATCACAAATATGCAAATTTTTCTTTGTAAAATGGAAGTTACAATTGTTGATTCTTTGGGAAGATTTGGTTTTACACTTAAGTATGGGTGAATTCCTTGCTAGTGAAGTATATTTGCAGCTAATGAGTCATCTCAAGGCTCTATCTACTGCTTAAACATACCTTTTTTCTCTCTCTCTCTCTCTCTCTCTCTCTCTCTCTCTCTCTTTCCGCCAGGCTTACCACCACATTCCTTTTTGCTACAGTGCAATTTAAAATTGAACACTGATGTGCAAAATATAATAGGAGAAAGAAATAAGCCACTAAACAACTCATCAGGAAATTCTGTATGTGGCAGTTTTTCAGCAAATCATAGGAACAAAGCAAGTGACAAAACAGAAACAAGATTTATGGATAAAGTACAGCATTCAGCATTCACACAGAGAGTATGTCATAGGTTTTTGTTTGTTTTTTAATATCAAAGAGACTCTTGAAATGTTATAGAATATCTTGGTTGTAAAATCAGTTTTAAGTTAAGAATGGTTTTGAAGTCACCTAGAATGTTAGAGGTGTTTATGTTGTCTTGCTGGAAAAATTGTCACAATATCTGATATCTTCCATGCTGCCTCCTTGCTTGAATGGTTAGAGTTATTCTCATCAGGGAGATAAATGTTTTTCTTAGGAATCTCACATACGGAATGATTAAGTTTCCAAGGGACCTTAATTAGATAAGGATTTAGATTCATAAGTTCAAATTCAACTTCAAATTCAGTGACTCATTGAATTATTAAAGCAGTTTCACTATCTTCATTGCAATCTGGTTTCCAACTTTGTTTCTCTGAAATCCTCATATCAATGTCACCAATGACCTCCTCCTTGCTAAATTCAGTGCAAGAGTTCAGGTCTTGTCTTGCATTCAGTATTTCATATTGCTGACTAGCTATCTCTTCTCTCTTATTTTTCATTGCACAGGTGTTTCCTTTTGTAAACTCAGATTTTGTTGTTTAATTTTTAAATCTTATGACACATTTCAGGTTCATTTCCAGGCCATTCATTCTCCACGTATGTCTTATTAGTAATATTCTCAGATACTCCTCACAATTTGTTCTCTTTCTTCTATATTAATTCTTTGGTACATCAGTTACTACTGCACTGTTGGTTAATTTGTATTTGCAGATGGAAGCTAAAATTCTATCCCTAACATCTCCAGGTTTCATTCTAGAGATCAGACATGCATCACCATTGCCTCTTGGAAATTCCTTTTAATTAACCTGTGGGTGTTTCAAATTCACTTAAGAGTGAAAGTAGGCACTTGCTTTCATTCCCTTATCTCTGCTTCCTAACTTTTCCTTCTTCCTTACATTCTTATTTCAATGACAGATGACAACTAACATCAAATTTCAAGTTCAAATATGTATTTCAGCACTGATTTCTCCCTCATCTGTTCTGCTAATATTTTGAATGCCATAATTTCCCCATTAGTTCTGCTTCCTCAAATAGCTTTAGAATCAGACCCTCCTTCCTTTTTTTCTGTGAGGTCTTCATCATTTCTCACCTGATACCAAACCGCCTCACCTGCTTTCCCTTTCTTTACCCCCCTTGCCCCCTTCCCCCACTCCTTGCCTCTGCTTTTCTCTACAGTGTTGCCAGTCTTATCAATTAATTATCTTATCAATTAATTTTAATTGCCTAATTAAAATACGGCTGCTTTTCAAATCATTCTATTTGTCCAGGCTGTTACTTGTTTATTCTTCTCTCTCTTTCTGCTTATCAAGTTTATTTAAAAAAAAATTATAAAGAAAAAGAAAATGTATTGTTCTAAATAATGGAAATTCTGGAGACACAGAGCTGGCTTGTTCTAAGGATAGCTTGATTTAAGGATCAAACATGATGCTGATATGTGCCCGTTTATTGAATTTCTTTGTTGGGTGAATCAGTTCTCAAAATCTAAATGCTGACCAACAGTGATTTTAAGCCCACACCATTGAAGCACCCAGTATAAGAAAAACTAAGAAGGTTCATGCCCTCATGATTCTGCCCAAAATCGATAAATTGATTCTACATAACTCAGATTTAGCTGCATGAGTACATCTAACCTATGAAAAGAGAGTGAAAAGCACATTGACTCATCCTAAGTCTTATAGCATCTCTTGGCTCTGGTAGAACACAAATTTCCAGGTAAAGTTGACATAGTTTGACTTGAATTGCAAAATAGAACACTTGAAAGTAACTGAAGTGGTAAATAATTTAATAGCTTCTTACATTGAACCAAATTATTTAGATTTTTGATGTTAATAATGTTGACCATCATTACCGACGTATGCACCTCTAGGCATATTTTCTAAAAGTCAAAATTTAAAGGTTCAAAATATCTACTTTTTAATTAAAGGACTTATCTATATAACGTATGTGTCTATATCAATTACAGAGAATGAACATTAAGCAGTATATCTGAAATCCCAGCAGATCAGGAGCCTGAGGCAGGAGGATTGTAAATTCAAGCCAGCCTTGACAACTCAGCAAGATTCTGTCACAGAATAAAAATAAAGACCTGGGGATGTAATTCAGTAGTATAGTGCCCTGGGTTCAATCACCAGTACTGCCAGAACAAAACCCCAAATGTATGTTACAGTTAGATACAGTGGTGCATGCTGTAATCCCAGATACTCAGGAGGCTGGGGAAAGGGGATCACACATTTGAGACCAGCCTGGACAATTTAGTGAGATCTCAAAATTAAAAACACACACACACACACACACACACACACACACACACACATATATATATATATATAATAAGGGCAGGGAATGTAGCTCAGTGGTATAGTGCTTGCTAAACATCCAATTGACCCTGGGTTCAATCCCCAGACCTGAAAAGAAGGAGAAGGAAAAGGATAAGATGCTTGGTCATTCATTCAGATTCTTGTACAATGTGTTTTTGTCTTTTGGTCTTCATATATAATAAATTTTAAAAATCTTTACGTTTTAACTTATATTTGTCATGCATTATTTAAGATGATTTCCTCAGTTTTAACATCAAAAGTGAAATTCTATGTGAAGATGAAATCTTCAGCGATAACTAATTTTGAGCCACTATTATTTGGGTGTGTGTGTGTGTGTGTGTGTGTGTGTGTGTATGCATGTGATGCTGAGGATTGAACCCCAGTCCTCCTGTGCTAAATACACCCTTTTTCACTAAAGTACACATCCCTGCCCATAAACCACTAATTTTTTTAGGTTAATCTTCTAGACTACACAAGCAAACTGTAGAACAAGGAACTCCAGCAATAGGACGTAGTAATATAACTGTCTTTATATAGTTAACATTGCAAGGAATTAGCAAGCACAATTGTAGTGGAAAGAGAATGTGAGGACTTGCCAGACCATGTTTTATTTTATTTTCATTGTTTTAAAGTAAGAAGAATTGTTATTTTAGTATCCAATACAGGCTGAAGGGTGGAAAACTAAAAAGTCAAAATTCAAACTCAAAGTCAAGAATACTCAAAGTAAAGAATAGATGATAATAAAACACTGCAGTTTATAGTTTCATTGTATTCATATAGGTTCAAGGATCTATAAAAACATATTCTAGGAAACATCCTCTTCATTAGAAATTTGCTATTATAAAAAACACATTTTCTCCTATTCCCAATGGCAGTGCCCTTTGTGATGTCAACAAATATTCACTTAATGAATAAATCAGATTTGTTTCTCTTGACAGGTATTTGTTGTGAATGGTCTATACTTCATATCTTTGATTTCTGTAAATAACATTATTAAAGCATTTGAAATCTGACTTCCTTTGGTTCTCTGAAAACATTGTTGAATATATTTTGTCTACATTTTGATCTGTTTTTTTTTTTGAAGAGTTATATATGGAGATATTTTCTAGAAGCTTCTACTTTAATTGATGACAGTGGTGAAGGAGTATGGTAAGTGCCTATTCTTGGTGAGCATGTGTGTCATATGTAATCCGTTCAAAAGCTGCATTTTGGGTTTAACAGTGGACTCCCCAAGGGATGTAATCCTCTTAGAATGGCTCTCAGCACTGACAGACCAATGAGAACATGAACATCACACTCTAATATTTTCCAATTTTGTTCCATATATTTAAAAATCACATAATGATAACTTGTGGTCATTATGAGTATTTTATTTTCAGTAACACAAGAAATCAGTTAAATATTTTGTGTTACTTTACCTGGAGAATTGAAAGAGAATATTATAGCTTAAAAGTGGCCACTCGGTACATTTGTTGAATGAATGAATGTACAATACACATAAGCTATTTATGTTATTGTTCTAGGAATTCAAGAATTAAAAAAAAAAAAAAGAAAAAGAAAGCAAATTTTAAAATTCTCTAGCAGTAATGTTCCTTCTTGCCTAAACTTTAGTATTTTTTTACTTTGATTAAAGTTTGATGGGTCTGGGGCTGTAGCTTAGTGGCAGAGCACTTGCCTAGCACATGGGAGGCACTGGGTTCAATCCTTAGCACCACATACAAATAAACAAATAAAATAAAGGTATTCTGTCCATCTACAACTACAAATTTTTTTAAAGCAATACAATTTGACTATATATAGTCAATAATTCTCAATATTAGAAACATAACTTTTCCAGTTTAAATGAATCAAATAGATAGATGTAGGTGTAAATATAGATATAGATAGATAATTAAGAAACTTTGTATAAATTTTTTGGAAAAGCTTAGAATATTTTGTGCTTTGGTGTCATTACAGATACGGAATATATGCAAATACCTAAGGTAATGTGTGTCTTTATGCAGTGACTCTTTAAGGAAGGAACCTCATGAACAGCACTTAGAGTGGTGTTTAAAAATATATATGTAACTTTTGAGCTTTCCAGGGATTCTAACTGAATACATCTAATCCTTTTTATCCTACAAAAACATAGGCAGCACATTTGCATTAGAAAACTATTATGTATATTTTTCTATTTTACTCATTAAAATACAGCAAATTTACCCAACCCCAAATAAGACTTGGCTGGTGAAAATTCTCAAAAGAAAAAGTGCATTTGCCATTTATACTCTCCTAATGATTAATTTGTTGGTATAAGAAAAATAGACATGAATAATATACATGTCTATTGAATAGAAGTAATTATATTTATTATAGTCAATAATAATTTTACATTATCTATTGCATTTTGATTTTATATTAGTATTGTCATATGAATATAATGAGTAAAATGTAAACACCTTGCCATAAAAAAAAATCCTCTTAATTTGATTTGTTTATCTGGAATGGTGCATGAAGTAATTAACCTACAAATATTGTAGGAAATGATTTCAGTTACAATTACTTTCATCTTTATAATTTTATCATTATAGTATTGTTTTTCTTTATATTAATATAATTAGATAGATAATCATACTCAATAGTTGTCTCTTTATTTTTTTCAACTAATTTTTAGAGATTCAGACTTGATATAATAGTCAATTGTTATTTTAAGGAGAGTGGTACTGAAGTGGGATGGGTGATCAGTCATATATTTAAAAATCATTGTATGATTCATTAGTCCTCTGATCCTATACTAATGCTATGTAACTAATGACTTCTAAACCTTAGTTGGAAGAAAATTATAAGCAGTTTTCTGACATCTCTGTTGACTTGACTGGATCACTCACATCTGGATGCTGGTCTTCTGTTGTTGATCTACACTGACCTTAGCTGAGAATACTGAGGCTACTTGTGTGTGCTTCACATGTCACATAAGCTAGCAAGACATGTTATTATATAGATGAAAAAAGACAAAGAAGTCAGGGCAAGCCCAAAACTTGGATACTTTTCAAATTTTTCATATGTTAAACCAAGTCACGTGGCAGAACTCAAGAGTCATAGTAGGAAGCTACTGTGGTTATATGGTAAAAGAGGAGATATAAGGTAAATGAAGAGTATGGGCCATTTTGAACTTTTGCTTTACATTTAAAAGACAATATTGTCTCTTTACCTCAAGATCATCCTACTAATAGAATGTCATAAAGTTTTTTTAGGGACTTATGTATTAGTTTCAGTAGTGGAGCAAAGAAGCAAGGAATTCAAATGATAGTATATACCTAGAATTTAGGAGGATGGCATGTGTCAGAAATCTTCCCAAGTGTAAGAGAACCCTAAACTCTATCTAGAAATAGAGTTCAGGATCTTACCCTGAGAAAAGCCCACATAACCAACCTGTCATCTATAAAATTGTAGATCAGGAATTAAGGTCAAAGTTGCATTCCAGTAGCTACGGGAATTGGAGAACATGAGACTGTTGTGTCATGATATCTGTTTCTGCAAAGAAATGTAGATAAAGTGAAATGTCTCATTCATTGTGGCTCTGATACTAGATTCTGAAATTAAATGAGGAATTTGGTTTTAAACCCTGAGAGATGAGGGAGCTAAATTGGGTTTTTAATTTTTTTTTTATTTTTTGGTGGTAATTTAAGTGGAAAAATAATAAGTCACATAGGAAATTTCTTTTGATTCAACAAATGAATAGGGGTGGGGGAATGGTCATGTTAGATATGACATTTTAGATAGAGAATATAGGATTCCTTCAGGGTTTTCTCCCATGCTGATTCCAGTTCAACTCCTACATCCTTAGTGAAATGTCTGCTGTCTCCACTCTAGACTGTGATAAAAAGAGGATGGAGAATTGTCGCTGCCTGAAGCGGAAGTTGCTTGGAGCAGCGAACGCCACAGGAAAATTCGGAGGCAGGATGAAAATGAAAAAAGGTCTTTTATTCTTCTTCTCTCTCCAGCTCCAACAATCACTCCAAATGCTCTAACTCCAACCACCACCTTCTTCTTCCCCCACACACACTAACGAACCTCACCCAGTTATATACATATAGCTTTAACAAGGACACGTGCTTACAGCTCAAGCTTACAGGTGCGTCACGCAGTGTTCACGGGCATACAAAGATTCTTTGAATAATGTATTAATATCAGGTGGAAACTAGAACATCTTTTATGGCTCTCAGCTAACCGCAATCTTTAGCTATCTCCTTGATTATAGGCTCCTTCATTTCCCCCTTTTAGTTTTAAAAGAGGGGATGTTCTAGGACGTCCATGTGCAACCGACATTCTTACCCGTCATGGGAGTCTAGGCTGTCCTGACTCCTGGCTTAGGTTGACATGCCGGCCACATTAGACTGTCCCGTGCGACTGTGCCGTGTCTTAGGTTGTCCCCTTCTGGGGATCTTACCCGTCATAGGCTAACCAGCCATCCAATAGAGCCCTTCAGGATCGACTGTGTGTTGACTAACAGCCGTCCAATTTTTAGGAGATGCTGCGGCTTTAAGGCGGTAAGCCTACTGCTGACGAGCCAAGTTTCCATATCGTATCAAGTTCTTTAAGCGAATCAGCTGCCCTTAGTTTCATCAAGTAACGCACTGAGTTCTCTTAGACAAATACCTGCAAGGCATTGTCCCGTAATGTCCCAAAATAATGGAAAATCAAAATGTCCAAAAGTTATAACACATAGATTCAGGAGGCCCCATGCATGCAGAGCAGAGGCCACACTGCTGGTTAGGTTGTTGATGCTTGAGCAGCAGGGATGCTTGCAGCGACCGCGGTCCCTGCAGTTGTAGCAGCAGCCGTCTTTTTTATGTCTAGACATTTCCACCGGCAAATCTTCAGGGCCCGCTACCTAAAAACTCAAGCATCCATTATTAAGGGAAAGGCAGTGCTATTCCAGCACTGAGATCAAAAGGTGAGCTGTCAAACAAAAAAAAGAATTATTAGAGTAGAAAATAAAAGTTGATCTCTGCTCACACACATTGCTGCTTAAGCTCCCACAAACATAAGCTGGCAAAATATCACATTCAGAAATAATCAAAGAGAAACTGAGGGTGTTTACTGCATTAAAGATAAAGAAAAGCTAAAGGCATTTTGGAAAAATAATTTGTTAGCTGGAATCCTCGAGTCTCTATATACACAGCAATCCTATACCTGTTGAAATAATTCAAATTAATCAGCTATTAAACAAATGAAGTTAATAACAAATAAATGATCCTCTGTCGGAACACCAAAATATCAGGTTATACAACATTAAACATATTCACAGCTGAAGAGAAGTCCCAGAGACAACTATAAATCAAAATTGATTATCATTATAATTGATTATCTAATTAAAATATTCTGAACTTATATAAATATCTATTTATCTATCTATCTATTGATTATCAAATTAGAATATTCTAAGCTTAAATGAATTAACGTTATTTGTTATTTGGATCTATATCTATCTACCTTTTTTTTTTTTTTAAGCACTTAATTATTTGTGACGTCACACTAGACAGACGCACATATAAACATATTTGTGACATCACATTAACATGAAATTTAGACAAATGCACAGACATAAAGACATATATAAAAGAGAAAAAAAAAATTACAATTGTGTATACACTGAAGAGAGATCTTCTTGTCCCGGCCAGGAAGAATGAAATTTAAGTTGTAAATTTAATGGAGGAATCTTTTAAGGGAATCACTCCATACCTTCATTTTGGTCCTCTTGATTTTGTACTTGTTTATTCAATCTAGACTCCTCAATAACTTCATCTTGATCCTTTTGACTTTGTACCTGCTTTATCAATCTAGATGGTATCCATATTGGAGAGGATTCGTGTTTTGGAAAAACACAAACAGATCCTCTCCCCCAAATTAATACTGGGTCTGGACCCTTCCATGTACCTGAGAGAACATCCTTCCAGTAAACCAAAGGTTTATGTTGTTGGTGTGGGTTCCAGTGTCTATCTCCAGCCGAATGTCCATTAGAATCTAAAGTTAAGAAATTTAGGGTAAACAGGGCAACTGCCAATCTGTCCTTAGGATTTTTCCAGTTTCCATCTTTTTGCTTTAGTAACATATTTTTAAGTGTCCGATTTGCTCTTTCAATTATTCCTTGTCCCTAAGGATTATAAGCGATACCTGTTTTGTGGATAATATTGAACTTTGTACAAAATTGTTTGAAGGATGTGGATGTATATGCAGGGCCATTATCTGTTTTAAGCATTTTGGGGATGCCCAATGCAGCAAAAGCTTGCAGACAATGAGATATAGTATCTTTAACTTTTTCTCCGGAATGTAAAGAAGCAAAAATCATGCCTGAGCATGTATCTATGGTGACATGAATAAATCGTAATTTTCCAAAACTTGGCTCATGTGTGACATCCATCTGCCACAAATGATTGGGCATCAAACCTCGTGGGTTAACCCCATAATGTGGATTGGGCAAAAGTGTTACACAAGATGGACATTCTTTTACAATTCTACGAGCTTGTTCTTTTGTGATTTTAAATTTTTGTCTTAAGGTAGTGCTGTTAACGTGGAACTGGGAATGAAATAAAGTAGCTTGTTGTACTGTAGTAAATATAAATATTGTTTTAGTGAGGGCGTCAGCTTTTTGATTACCTTCATGGAGAGGACCAGGCAGATTAGTGTGAGCTCTTATGTGACCTATAAATAAAGGTTCTTTTCGTTGCCATAGGAGATTTTGGATTTGAGAAAACAATTTAAAAGCTGGAGTATGTGGTGCTATTGGACCTGCTAGCTCCAATTTTGGGACAGCATGTACAATATAATGGCTGTCTGAAAAAATATTCATAGGCTGTTCTTTAAAATTTTCCAGAGCTATTATTATAGCTTCGAGTTCCACTAATTGAGCTGATTTTTGATTAGTGATATGAATCATTTTTTCATTTTGAGTGACTACTGCAGCAGTACCGTTAGAGGATCCATCTGTAAATACATTAAATGCTTTAGGAATGGGTTGATTTTTTATTACCTGTGGGAATATGATAGGATGGTTGATACAAAAGGACAGTATAGGAGATTTAGGAATATGATTGTCAAAATTTGCAGAAGTAGAGCATCTAGCTATAGCCCAATCATTATCATTGAAGCACAAATATTCAACCTGTGATGATGAATAAGGAGTAATAATAGTAGCGGGATGAATTCCAAATATTTTAGTAGAGGTTTTAAGTCCTTGAAGAATAAGTTTAGCCGCCATGGAGGTATAAGACTCAATTGTACTTTTAGGAGAGACAGGCAAATGTATCCATAATATAGGTCCCTGTTGCCAAAATACTCCTGTTGGAGTATATTGTGAAGGAATAATAATCAATATTAGTGGTTGTGCAAAATCAAATCTATCGCAATGGGATCTTTCAATGGCCTGTTCTACTAATTTTAGAGCTCTCCTGGCCTCAGGAGTTAATGTTCGAGGTGAGGATGGGTCAGGGTTCCCACGAAGGATGTCAAATAAGGGTTTTAATTGTCCAGTAGTGAGGCTTAGTGTAGGGCGAAGCCAATTAATGTCACCCAGTAATTTTTGGAAATCATTGAGGGTGGTCAAATGTTCTTTACTTATTAGAATTTTTGGGGGGTTTAACAAAAGTATCCATGATTGTAAAGCCTAAATATAGTATAGGTGATCTGCTTTGAACTTTTTCTTCTGCTATATATAATCCATATTTTTTTAGATTTTTTGTTATTTCACTAAATATATTAAATAAGATTTGTTGATTAGGGTGAGCTAATAAAACATCGTCCATGTAATGTAGACACATGAGGTCTTGATATTTGTTTTTAATGGGCTGTATAGCTCTGTCCACATATAGTTGGCACAGTGTAGGGCTATTTGCCATTCCCTGCGGCAATACTTCTCATTGATATCTTTTATCAGGGCCATTATTATTAATAGAAGGAATTGAAAAAGCAAACCTGGGGGCATCCAGAGGATGTAGGGGAATGGAAAAGAAACAGTCCTTTATATCAAGGGTTATAAGGTAATAGTTTTTTGGAATAGCTACAGGATTAGGAAGTCCAGGTTGAGTAGGGCCCATAATTTGCATTGTTTTGTTAATTTGTCTTAGATCTTGTAATAGTCTCCATTTTCCTGATTTTTTCTTAATTACAAATATGGGAGAATTCCAGGGAGAGGTGGAAGGCTCTATGTGTCCTGCTTCTAATTGTTCTTTAACTAATTGATGGGCCGCTTGCAATTTTTCTTTGGATAGGGGCCACTGAGGGACCCAAACTGGCTTATTAGAGAGCCATGGTATTTTTAAAATTGTTTTCTCAGTGGCCCCTAGAAAATATGTCCTTTGCCTTTTTTATTATGATTAGGATTTTTATTCTTAACACCTGCAGGCTTGGTCGCTAGGTGTAGCCCCATTTGATGTAAGATATCTCTTCCCCATAGGGTAACTGGCAAGCTGTTTAAAACATAGGGTTTGAATGTTCCTGTATGGCCTTCATTGTCTTGCCAATTTAAGATTACAGCACTTTGAGCTGGGGTATTACTGTATCCCAAGCCTCTTAAACTGGTTGAGGCTTTCTGTAGAGGCCAGTGCTTTGGCCATTGTTGTAGATTTATGATGGAAGAGTCAGCTCCTGTATCAATCAGCCCCTCCATATCTCTACCTTGAATTTTTAATTTGCACATAGGCCTCCGTGAACAGTCCTGGACCCAGAAAGCCATAGGTCCTGAACCAGTGGAACCGAATGCTCTGCTATTTCTATTTTGTGGCATGCTTTTAAAAGAATTATGGAGACTGGGAATGAGGAGCAGCTGTGCGATTCTGTCTCCTTGATTTACGGAGATGATGCCCCTGTGTGTACTTAGCATTATTTTAATCTCTCCATTATAATCTGAATCAATAACCCCTGGTATAACATTAAAGCCTAATAAACTTTTGAAACTACGCCCAAGGATTAGTCCCACAGTTCCTGAAGGGAGAGGTCCCCTGATTCCCGTAGGAATCAGCTGAACCCCCATTTCAGGTGTCAGGACCATCCGGGCAGTAGAACAGAGATCTAATCCTGCACTTCCTCTTGTCCCTCTGATAAGGGAGTTAATGGGTAGGAGGGACTGTGACGAGGAATCATTTGAATCTGAGGGCCTTCCTCCTCTAGTGCCTCATACATTTGTGGGCCCCGGGGCATTGGGCCCCGTGCCCCGTTTTTTGAAATCCTTGATAAATCATTTCCATATATATCATATCTAGAATGGCATTGATTGGCCCAATGTATACCCTTTTTGCATCTGGGGCATCGGCCTGGAGCACGGTATGAATTTGATTTTATTACCCTTGGGGTGATATTGCTTAGCATATCTTGGTTGATTATAATAATTTTGTCTGGAATATCCTGTTCTAGGTTGAATCCTTTGGGAATTTTGAGGGGAGGAATTTTTCATCACTGCAGCAATTACGTTGCCTGTGATAACAGCCTCGTTAATGTCTTTGCACAGTCTGATATAAATTGATAAGTCTTTTTTACTTCTCCACGGCCTTATTGCATCCTGGCAATATTTATTAGCGTTCTCGTATGCTAATTGGATAACTAGGGGCATAGCTTGCTCGACTTCTCCAAAAACTCTAGATGTTGTTTTTAAGAGCCTATCTACAAAATCAGCGTAAGGTTCTTTAGGCCCTTGTATAACTTTTGATAGGCTGCCTTGCAGATCCCCTGTGCCTGAGATTGTCTTCCAGGCTTTCACAGCTGCAGTGTGTATCTGGGCATACACACCTGGATCGTATTGTAGCTGATTTTGTAGTTCGGCGAACTGACCCTCCCCTGTGAGCATATCTATATTGCGTTGAGGGAAACCTGCTGCAGCATTTCTCTTTGCTATTTCTGAACAAAGTTCCTGGAATTGAGTTTTCCAGATTATGTATTGTCCCCCACTTAGTACCGCTCTGCATAGACTTTTCCAATCTGAGGGGGCTAAGGTTAGGGTGTTAAGTGACTCTATCATACTTAATGTGAACGGAGCTTGAGGCCCATAGGTCATTACTGCCTCTTTAAAATTCTTTATTGTTTTAAAGTCTAGGGACTCGTGATATCTTTGTCTCAATATCAAAAATTTCATTCATGGCATTTATAAACCGATTTTTTGTTATATTTGCTCCCATCTTTTTAAATTTTCTTTTTTCTTACCTTGCCGCCGAATTCCCCGTACAGGCCACCACCTGTCGCTGCCTGAAGCGGAAGTCGCTTGGAGCAGCGAACGCCACAGGAAAATTCGGAGGCAGGAAGAAAATGAAAAAAAGGTCTTTTATTCTTCTTCTCTCTCCAGCTCCAACAATCACTCCAAATGCTCTAACTCCAACCACCACCTTCTTCTTCCCCCACACACACTAACGAACCTCACCCAGTTATATACATATAGCTTTAACAAGGACACGTGCTTACAGCTCAAGCTTACAGGTGCGTCACGCAGTGTTCACGGGCATACAAAGATTCTTTGAATAATGTATTAATATCAGGTGGAAACTAGAACATCTTTTATGGCTCTCAGCTAACCGCAATCTTTAGCTATCTCCTTGATTATAGGCTCCTTCAGAGAATCAAGGCTATGATATCTTTTTCAGAGTCTATCCCTATAGATACATATGGAGGTTAATCTTTACCCTCACTCTAGCATGTGATATTTATTCAGGGAACAATATACATTCCCCCTCCTTGTCTCAGCCTGAGTCTACCAAAGTCTGAAATAGAAAGGCTTGAAGATGAGGAGCCATAGACATTTGTGTTGGTATTCAAGCTTATTGCACAGAAGAATTGGGGAGATTTTGACTTAAAAGATGAGGAATGTTAATAAATTGGTGTTTTGTTTTGTTTGTTTGTTTGTTTTTCAATGTGTGTTTAGACAGGGCATGCATCATAGTTAAGTAAGGAAGAGCTCTGTCAGTTGTTCCATAAATAGTCTTTCCAAAATTATACTGATTAAGTGTTACTCTATATGGAGCTTATTTGAGTGCCAGAAAATCAAGCTTAGGAAAGAGGGAGGGGGTTGTGGGAGAAAATCAATATAAACTGAAGGAGCCCCAATCAGGGAGATGGCTATTGTGGTCAGCTGGAAGCCATAAGTTCCACCTGATAATAAGTATGTATGTGACGCACCTGTAAATGCACGTGAGGCACCCGCAAAGCTAAAGGTATATAACCGGGTGAAAGCGGTCGGAGTCAGGAGAAGAATGAATTCATTCAGTCAGTCATGCAGTCGCTCGGTCGGAAGAAGAGTTCGGGTCGGAGAAGAAGAAAAGAATCAGAGCGGCTAGAACATAGGCAGAGCGGTTACAGAAGAGAAACCAGATAGAAGAAGTAATTGCTGGTCAGAGTTAGGCTGAGGCTCCTGAGGAAGAAAGAAGAAAGAAGCTCTAAAAGCTAAGCTCTCTCTCTCTCTCTCTCTCTAAAGAAGAAATCTCTCTCTTTCAAGCTCTCTCTCTTTCTCTCTAAGCTCTAAGAAGAAGAAAAAGCTCTCTCTAATCTTTCTCTCTAAGCTCTTTCTAAGAAGAAGAAAAATCTTTCTTTCTCTCTCTAAGCTCTCTCTAAGAAAGTAGAAGTAAAAGTAGTAATAGCTTTACTCTGCCTCTGAGAGTTTTCCTCCCGCGGCGTTTGTGGCTGGCCACGACAGGCAGTTTACAATAAACCATTGTTATGGTTTGTATGTGAGGTGCTGCCCCAAATCTCCTGTGTTAATGCAGGAGATGAAATGATTGAATTATTAGAGCCTTAATGGAATCAATCCATCCTAGTTTGAGAAGACTAACTGGGTCATAACTGTAGGTAGGTGGGGTGGGGCCTGAAATAGTCACTGAGCACATGTCCTACAAGGGTACATCTCTCCTATGGCCACTTTCCCTCTCTCCTCTCTCCTCCACTACCACTACTAGTACTACTACTACTACTGCTACTAATCTTCTTCTTCTTTCTCTCCTCCTCCTCCAACTTTTTCCTCCTCCTCCTCTCTCTCTTTCTCTCACCACCCCCCCTTGCTTGCCTGATCTGCTTTCCTCTGCCACGCTCTTCTGCCATGATGCTATGCCTTACCTTGGGGACAGAGCAACAGAGTCAGCCAGCTATGTACTGAAACCTCTGAAACCTTCAGCCCTAAATAAACTATCCTCCTCTAAATTATTCTTCTCAGCCATTTTGGTCACTGCCATGAAAAGCTTTCTAACACATACACTTTATTCACATATTATTTCAGAGTTATAGAATCAGGTAGACCAGGGAGGAAAAGTTTGATACAGGCTTCTGTGGATCAAAGGGAAGAGTGAATGGTTAAGTTATAAAGTACCAAGAGTTGTAGAAAAGCCATTTTTCCCAAAGGGAATAAGAAGGAGAGACATTTTCATATGATGGAACTGACTTCGGTTGCCTCTGTTTTTTTGTTTTTGTTTTTCTCCTTCTCTGTGTCTTCAGACCTGATTTTTGGGTCATACTGATAACTAAACTTTTTGTTCTATTCTATAATGCAGACATTCTTTTAGTACCAGTCTGAAATGTCTTAGGGCTTTGACAAGGACTTAAGATAATGTGGCAGATGGAAAGCCATTCATGGATTGAGTATGGTAGCCAAGTGAGGGTGTGTGAAATCAGCGGCAGAAAAATTAAAGTATTATCTCATATGAAATTAATTAATTTACCTATATTCATTGTCTAATAATTTTATACTGGAACCAGCAATGTATAGGGATATAAGCAAAACAAAAAGTATTTACATACATGACTGTATGTTTATACATATTTATACATATAAATATGTGTTGTCTTTTGCCCTGTCTTCATTTCCCCATTTTGGTGATAGTATCAAAATGTTCTGTGGGGACTCCTCTTCCCATCATTAATTCTATTTTTTTTTCAGCTTGTTTTGTAATATCCTACCCAAATCCCCCATGTCTAGAACTAGAAATAGGCATGATTAATCAGAACAATGGTTGGTGAGCATAGAAAATGTGTCCTAATTCAGGCCAAGTAGAGCATATGTCTATCACACCAGGAATTTTTCTGTAATACTTGGCATATTGCTACTATACTTCAATTGGAATATAAGCACACATCCCCACATATGCCACGTTTGCTATGTTTTAAGAATAATGAGTACATTTTATGTGCATAATTATTTACTTAGAATGTTCCTATGCAGAATTAAATTCTTTAAACAGATATAATAAAACTAAGGTCAATATTGTAAATTTAATGTGTTCAATACATGTGTTTATTGATTTTATTTTTTTCTGTACATAACTACAAGAAGAACATGAGTCTGGATTCATAGTGTTGGAATTAGTCTTTTTCAAAACCTCTTGAGACTTTCTATGTACTTGGGGAGGGCTGGGCGTTGGTTGTATATTAGAGCAGCACCAAGATTTTCCTAACTGCAGAGTACCAAGAGAATCACTTTTGGAGTAAACAGCAAGTTTCCCCACCCCCCCCCCCCCCCCAGGGAATTAGGTAACTGAAGCATCATCTCACAGTAGGCCAGCATCATTTTATCAGATTATAGCATACTCCCTACTTGTGTGTAGAAATCAGGCTAATCATCTTTTGTAAATTCTGAGCAGGGAATAGATAGGAAAAAATTTCAGTCAGAAGGGAGATGCTAACTAAAGATACCAGGCTCCTTTCTACTATGCTTAGTGGATTATTCTGTAATCAATTAAAAATGGAATCAATTTGATGGGTTAGTACTTCTTTATTTTACTTTGACGTACAACAAATTGAGCAACACTCCTTGCTAGATAAAACAAACCAAGGTGTCCTTTTGGAGTTTGACTTTCCAGCATTTCTTAACACTTAAATAGGCCTTATTAACTTAATTTTAAAGAAAAGCTGAAATTAATAGAGTTTCAGAAAGTGAAGCATGCTGATAAATTACAGCTTCGGGATGAGAAGTGAGGTGTATCTGGCTACACAGTCCATGTATTTTCACAGTATCATGCTACTAGATCATGCATCCATATTGCATACTCAAAATTCACCTGTCCACTGATGATGCATATTACTGTTTCTATTAGAATGAGTGTCAATATTTCTTTTCACAGCAGGTGACTAAATAATCCATCCTTTATATAATACTTCTAAAGGTTGGTTGATTTTGTTTTATAGATCCGTTCCATAACTGCTCTGATTAAAGATTGAACTTTTTTTAATGCCCCTAGTCTCTGAGACTTATAAGCCTATTTGAATTATTTGCAAATGTGTTTTCCCTGCATTATGACATATCTAAATTACTTGAAGTAGCATAGTATGTCTTTGTAAGTTTCTTCTGTCTAAATGTAAACACACAGTGCCAGCTGTTGAGGTAATTGAAAGAAGAAAACTTGTGTTTGAAACATTTCTTCATATGGGTAATATTCTTTCAAAGCACCATATTACTTCCAGAAGAAAGGTTGTCTTTAGAGGAAGCAGATGTTAAAGATATTTATTGAGATACCATATTTAAATCTAGTGGGAACTATACAGATTCAGAAAACTGATATCCAATACTTCAAATATAGAAAAATAAAGTTCATTTGGTGGTGGAATGAGATGGATATCATTATCCTAAATGCATGATTGAAGATCTGAATGGTACTTATATACTTTGTATACAAGCAGTTGTATGTAAAAAGATACTATACTTGTGCATGATGAATAAGTAAATAAATAATTAAAAAAATACCAATACTTTTTGTTCAAAATATATTTTCTCCTGGGCTCAGTAATTCCTAGCATATTTCCTGAAAAATATTTCAGTGTAATTGCTCCATAAAAAATTATCATTGGTTGTAAAATACAGCAACAATTTAGTAATTATGTTTAGGGAAATATAAACTTACATTAAATTTATGTGTGCTTTGATTATGTTTTTGTCTCATGGAGTTAAAACATGAAAAAGGACACATTATATTAAAAGAAATATAATAAGCTTCTTTCTGTAGTGGAGACCTATCTGCATAGGTGTGTTAGTTTTTTTTTTTTTTTTTTTTTTTTGGTACTGGGGAATGAACTCAGGGGCACTCGACCACTGGATCACATCCCCAGCCCTTTTTTTGTATTTTATTAGAGACAGGGTCTCACTGAGTTACTAAGTGCCTCGCCATTGCTGAGGCTGGCTTTGAACTCGCGATCCTCCTGCCTCAGCCTCCCAAAGTGCTGGGATTACAGGCGTGCGCCACCGCGCCCGGCTGGTGTGTTAGTTTTTTGTGATTGATACGAATGTCACATAACATATGTTTGACAGTTCCCATTTGGCCTAGATCCCCAATGTATCATGTAGACTACTTACAGTATTTGTTTAAAAAGGGGCTTAGTTAGAAGTGATAAAATAGGATCTTAGGCTAGTTTTCCATATTGCAGCTGTCATTATCCTTTGCCTTAGACAACACATGACCAGCTGTCATTTTCCCCATTGCTAAGTTTGAGACCTTTTGCTGTTTTCCTAAGGAACTTTCCATTTTCCTGGAGTGTTTTAGGTTTCTGATTTACCACTGAATTATGCTGTGAATCAGGCACCTATGTCTTATCTTTCAGCGGTACTGTGAATAACTACCTACCACATATGTCCAGAATGGTTATTTTTTAAAATAATTTATATTCTCAAATTTTGTTTCATCGTTTTTTGAATTTTTCTGATTAGTTGATGAGTATAAAAGAAGCCTCATTTTTATTTACATCTTAATTCTTGGTGCCTTGTGTCCCTTTCCTTGGCTAGAAGTTTGATAGCACTTTTTCTTCCTCAAAATATTTCCAGGAATGTCTTGATGTTATGAGAACAGCTCTTCTTTGTCAGCTTATGTTGATTATGCAATGGAATATCACAGTTCATGAGCCAAGAGCATAAAGAATAATGCCTTTAAAAATCCCATTCCCCAGGGAGATATTTCTGGTTTCATATGTCTTTTTGAGAACAGACAATTCTCTTGCTTTCCAAACATTTTGCAGTAGAAAGTTAACCCACAGCTAGTTGATGGTGAAATCTCACCATGTCTCAATGATTCCCATATTTACATTAGATCTCAAATTGATAATTTCAAATTGCATATAAGTCATAAAAATGTGACTCATGTTTCTATTTTAAGTGTATTCTCTTTGTGTTAGGGCTTTGCTTCTTGTTGGCTTTGCTCAAAAGTGATCAAGTATTGCCTAGAACTAGTTTGTGCCACCTTGGACTAAGGACTCACTTATCTTACATGGATAATAGTAAACATTACTTGAAAACTGCTCTGGGGAACACATTTCAATTTTATTATTGATATCAAACAAAACATAGTAAAGTACCAAATGACTTTAGTGTTCTCAAATTTTGTTTCATCGTTTTTGAATTTTTCTGATTAGTTGATGAGTATAAAAGAAGCCTCATTTTTATTTACATCTTAATTCTTGGTGCCTTGTGTCCCTTTCCTTGGCTAGAAGTTTGATAGCACTTTTTCTTCCTCAAAATATTTCCAGGAATGTCTTGATGTTATGAGAACAGCTCTTCTTTGTCAGCTTATGTTGATTATGCAATGGAACATCACAGTTCATGAGCCAAGAGCATAAAGAATAATGCCTTTAAAAATCCCATTCCCCAGGGAGATATTTCTGGTTTCATATGTCTTTTTGAGAACAGACAATTCTCTTGCTTTCCAAACATTTTGCAGTAGAAAGTTAACCCACAGCTAGTTGATGGTGAAATCTCACCATGTCTCAATGATTCCCATATTTACATTAGATCTCAAATTGATAATTTCAAATTGCATATAAGTCATAAAAATGTGACTCATGTTTCTATTTTAAGTGTATTCTCTTTGTGTTAGGGCTTTGCTTCTTGTTGGCTTTGCTCAAAAGTGATCAAGTATTGCCTAGAACTAGTTTGTGCCACCTTGGACTAAGGACTCACTTATCTTACATGGATAATAGTAAACATTACTTGAAAACTGCTCTGGGGAACACATTTCAATTTTATTATTGATATCAAACAAAACATAGTAAAGTACCAAATGACTTTAGTGTTCTATATGAGAATAAGTGCACATATTTCTCAGGTACTCGATATGTTCTGTTTTTTTTTTTTTTTTTTTTTTTTTTTTTTTTTTTTTTTTTTTTTTTTTTTTTTTTACAGTAACAAAAAACAATTCTGAACAATTTAATCAAAAAGGGAACTTACCTGGAGGATTTTTGTCCACAGAATTGATGAGTAAGTTTGAGAATAGGCTACTATAGGAAAAAATGCCTCGGGTCTCAGTAACAAAAATAAATTGTCAATGTTGACAGAGCATCTCAAGTTGAATGAGTGAAGTCTATCTTTCTCATTCTCGTGTCAATTCAAATTACAGAGAATGAGAGTGGTATTCACTTACACTCTGCTAACTCTGCTGTGCCTATCTTTTGGCTAGGTACATTACAATTGGACCATCATATACAGGGAGAGAACCAGGGATATCAACAATAAGTGGAAGAAATGCTGGAGTTGAAAAAAAAAAATGGTCACCTACAATGGAACATACTTATGACTGAATCCTGGTCCTAGTTGCTACCAACATGAGAGTTTAGGTTATAAAGTATGTGTATTTAATCTCAAAACAGAGTTCTATTTACCAGGCTAAGTTCCTTACTGCTTTTTAGGGAGGTGTGGCTCATGAATGCAGTTGTGTTTTTTTGTAATTTGGCTTTGGAGTGGGGTGCAATGAGGCCTATTTTTCTCTATAGTATTGCTACTTAAGAGGTATTACAATTCTCTCTCTTGAACTGGAGGTTTTATATACATAAGAGGAGAAAATCCCTCCACTTAGGAGCAGCAGCTAATTCTATTAAAGTCCATAGACACTATGGGAATAGCAGGAGGGTAAAACCTAAGTCAACCTTTGGCAAGAGTTGCCAAAAATGCTTTTTTAATGCAGGTTTTTGTTCTGGTATTTCAATTAATGTGAATCAAATGTTAAAGACTTGATTCTCTTTATTAACAAAAAGTAATTCTGACTACATATTTTGTCTGCAGTTATCAAGGGCTTGTACATTTATTTCAATAATTAATGTGAGATTTAATGTAACCAGTCAAAAATAGAGAATTATTAAAGAAAACTTCTCCTAGAATTATATTTAATTAAATATGACATAATTAACACACCTGAGTATATCCTAATTTCAAGAAAAATTCAATCTGTTCACAATGATTTACCAACCAAATATTATTCCAAATTTAGAGCAAAAATGTCAATCAGAAATTAAAGTATAAATAAAATGAAACCTGACTTTACAAGCTTTAAAAACTATGCAAGAATATTCTTTGAGTTTCTTTGTACTATATTGCTTCTACATGGCAAAAGAACAATGTTTAATGATACTCATTCAGAGGAACATATCTGCTAAACTTCTATGGAACTACTAATGGGTTTTGTGACTGACATTGAGCAAAACCCTCATATCCTCAAATACTTGGGTAATGTAGTATAGAGAATATGCAGAAAACTTGTGTCTGTGAATATAAGAAATTTATACTGTTAGAATGAAGGGAATCTATTGATGTGTCACACTGAGATCTGATTACCATGTTAAACTCAATCAGTGCAAATATATGACATCTGTAGTTTAGCAAAATATTAGCAATATTTTTGTTAGTTTTATCTAGTATTAGTGGCAAAATCTGATAAAGTGAACTTGTATCTGGAAATTTCAAGTTTCTAATGACTCCGTTCTTGATTCACAGTGGCTTGCCATTCTCTTCTGATTTTCTGTACTCATTGTACACATAACTAATAAACTCCTTTCAGGAATTTTATTCTTTTGCTAGCTTAATTTTACTGATTTTATGATTTGGTTCTTATTTCCAGAATAATTTATTGCAATAAACAAAGATCTAAAAATACATGCTACTAGTTGGAAAATTCATTTTCTGCCTTTCTATTATTTATGAATCCTTTCTTTTGGCAAAAAAAAAAAATCTGCTTTTATCCCTCCCCCCATTTTTACACTTAAATTATTCTTTGAGTAAGTACAAAAGCGTGTGACAGAAATTACTTAAAATAATGCTGAATGAGTGTTTATGTGGAAATGAACAAAACTAGAGGAAAGAGAGATCATTGAAACTATAAAAAAAAAAGTGTCTTAAATTGGATGGGTGGTCATAGTGAAACACGAGAAGACATGTATAAGTCTGCATTACTTCACATTTGTCTGCTTTTTTTTACTCCCTGGTAAATATCTACTTCATTATGAGAAGACCTCCCCATAATCTTGAAATCCTTTTCTAACTCAGGTGAAGTAAACCTCTTGTGGATAATCTTGGGTTTTGACCCTACTCCTTCTTGAGGACTTGCCTCATTTTTTTAAATAGATACCACCAATATTGTTTGCTTATTCTCTGAGTCATCTGCAGTGACTGCTGACAACTCTCAGTTCATTCCCAGTCTAGGAAATATCTTCAGCTAAGAGAAGCCACTGTGATCAAGATTATATCTATACCCTGCCAAGCTGCCAGCTTGACTACCAAGTAACAAGCAGACCAGTAAAGTGATTAGTTTGTTCTTGTTGTTTTGGGACTGATATGGAGGGAATTATATGAAGGTCTGCAAAAGTCAGACTAAGATAGGACAGCTCAAAGGTGCTGATTTGGAAATCATTGCATGCCCAGCTTAGTGGTTGTTTCCAGGTCAATCAACCTGTCATTATTCATGGTATCAGAAAAATCAAATGTAACATGTAAATCAAAAATTGATATTTAATGAAGCTTGACAAAAAACAATGGAGAGGATGATTTATACTCTATATAGTATACACATTTTTTAAAATGAAATAACTTTATTTAAAATATATCTTCCCTACCCCAAACTTCTTCTTTCTTCCTATAGACCAGCTATTGATTCACATTGTCTCTATTGTTATACCAACTGTCCCTTGCTGCTCCTTATCTCATAATGTACCCAGTGGCCTCAACTATACCTCCCATCTGCAAGAGGCATAGAAAACAAATAACAGAACCTAAAAAACAAAGTATATTACATATGAAAATCAATCCATCTTTTCAGATAAATGCTGCATTTAGGAACTATATTTTATTTTAATTTTTTTTTTAGTATTCCTTTTAGCTTGAACTGAAAATTGAAGCTTTCCTTGAGTTCTTATGAATTGTCAAGACTAAGAGTTGTCTTTCTCTTCACACTGCCATTTCACACCTTCATGAAAATGCTATATAAAATATTTGTTAAAAAAAAAACATTGCCCTTATATTTAAATAAATATGAAATTGAAGTCTGAGGTCTACAGGTATGAACTGCTATTGAAGTTTATTTTTTTGTGTGTGTTGGATGATTGCAACGATGGTTGCAATAAATAAGTGGACTGTACTTCTAGATCCCAGATAACTTGTTTTATGAACCTGTTAGACAAATCAGCCTTTTGAATTAAAATGTCAGTTGATAAAATAATTTCATTACATTGGGATCTGATGGACTGAGATTACAATAAAAAATCAACCCTCAATCCTTAATTGTATTAGGATAAATATATAAAAATGATATTAAATCAAATTATTTCTAGTGTTACTCTTTAATGTATGACTTTCTCTCAGGTAGTGGTTATCAAGTTTTTAGAGGCATTTCTCTCTCTTACATTCCCCATTGTAAATTATGTATTCTTTAGTAGACCATAACAACCTATAAATTCCCTCCATATTTAGATTACACATTTTTCTTGCTCAGTTGCAATCAAGGTTTAGTAATATGTTAATATAATATAGTCCAACTGCCTTAGAAAGCATATTACAATGTGATGCTTTTGATCAAGTAAACCTCAAGGGAAAAAAGCACTTTTTGTCCTTCTTTATTAAATAGATTATCTTCAAAGCAAGAGGATATTTAATAAGAAATAAAACTAATATGAAAACAAAGGAAGTAAATGTCAGGTATGGAAAGTAGTAAGCCCCTAATAATGACTTACCTAAGATTTCAAGAGCAGTGGTTTCTAATATTTTTTCAGTCATTAAACACTGTGCTAAGTTTTGACATTTAGATTTTGCCTACTAGTAGAATTTTAATGAAAATAATGGTCTCAGAGGCTTAGTAGGTAATACTGTCTGGAATAACTTACAATTGGTGAATTTAAGTATATGAGGCTTGATATACATAGTTTTATTTAATATTAATTCATATGTGGGTGTAAAATGTGGCTTTGTGCTTCTGTTTATTCTTGGTGAAATATGTATTTAAATTTGTGACATTTGTTTTTCCATTGTTTTTACTTTCAGGGTAAAATAGAAGCATATTATTCCATTCATTCTAGATTTAAATCTATCAACCTTTAGTAACCCCTGATTGTTTCACTGCCTTTAATGATTAAAACAGAAACTTATTTAAAAGACTATGAATAATTCCAATTCATCTAGCCTTGACTTTTACGAAGTGTCAAGCAGCAGACATTAAGTAACAGATTGTGAGAGATAAGAATTGGGTCTTTCACTGTTAGGAAAATTACTTTATAAAAAATTATTTTATTACTAATATATGATGTTGCTAGGTTTTTTTTTTTTTTCCTTAGATTACTTTTCTCAGTATTTTGACTGTCAGGAAAACAAAGTCAGCTAAAAAAATATATCAATAACAAACTCTTAAAATGAGTAAGTGTAGCAGTGGTTGAGAAGGGCAAGTTCTTGGCCTGTTAATAATGATTTTTTACATGTTTATAGAAGAATCAAGAAATGCTGGAAGCAGCATGTCTCCATGTGACAAGATGACAACTGTCCTCTTCCATCCAAAGCTGTCATAGTTAGAAATTTAGCCAGATCTCTTCTTCCTGGTAGGACGCTAAAAGTCTTTAGCATCTACAGATGTGAGTGGTTAAAGATAAAGCCCACTGTCTTACTATCAGCCAAGGGTCACAAATGTGGATGCTAACTGTACCTGATTTGTGAGGAAGAAAATTTGAGATCTTTCATTCATAATTTTCAACAGTCTGCATGTGTTGATGAACACAATTCTAATTTACTAAGAACAAAACCTTATAGGTTAAAAGAATTAAGCACCCATATACATTTGCATATCATTTATAACCCATGACTTCTTTAGATCTTGTTTCTTCCCTTACGATAACATTTTCAGATGCTATTTCCAAGCTTTAATTGCTTTATACATCCTGAATGTAGTTATAATACAAGGAATGTTGAATTATTTATTTTATGGAGTAAATCTTTAATTATAGGAAAATTGGCTTGAACAGGATTATCACAAAGAGTAATGTATTTGAGAATGTTCATTTAATGTCTAAATAAACTTGTTAAAGCTTTGGGATGTGACTGATAGGCCAATAAATTCAGGCCATGATTTTACTGTTACACATTTCATATACACATTAAACTATATGGTACTCTGTGAATATTCAAAAACATTATGTGAATTAAAAATAACAAAAGTAAGTACTTAAGTTTATATAATATTAAATAGACACAAAAACACATTATATATTTCACTCCTTTCAAGTTCTTAGAAGTTCAATTCTTTTTCTATCTTCAAATATATTTTAAAACAAATAACAGGAAAACAAGTTATCTTAGTAAGATTTATATGTAATTTTTCCTGGTAGATGTTTTACATTTAATGGTTGACATTAACATCAGGTTTTACAAATAAGTCTTAATTCCACCAAATGTTTAATATGCACAGTTTAATCTTCTCTATTGTGCAATGTGGTACAATAGCAAACATTTTGAGACATGAAAGTTACCTGAATTTACATATACAAAAATATTTATTATTAATTTATATTTGATTGGTAATACTGACCATTCTACATATGTAAGTAAATTGAAAATACACTTTGAAAACCCTTAAAGATGAATGTGTGAATTTAAAAGAAATATAAACCTATCTTTTGTTTGCTGAATTTAAATGTATCACAAATATTTATAATTATGCCTTATGTGTACTTACAAGAAAATCTCTTTGCTTGGTATTTATTCATGGTAGCAATTTTGTTAAGCTCTAAACTCTTTTGAGCTTATACAATTACTTAAATTTTTCATAACATCTGAACCAATATAAGCATACTAATAAAATTTACTTACAAAGAAGGTCTATAATATCATTATTCAATTCTACCTGACTTAAACCACTTGGTTTTAAAGAGATTAATCCTATGATAATCTTGAAAGACATGTTTGGGAAAAATAAATATTATTATCCAATGTCTAATATAAATGCATTGAATAACATCCTGAAATAGAAAGTAAAAGCAGAGTGTATTTTCTTCCAAATTTCACACTTTGACAACATGGGTTCTGTAGTCTCCAACAGATTTGACAAGGTTAAACCTATCTAAAATGGTAGTTTCCTTTTCTCCTTTTTCTTTGCCAACATCTCTCATAGCATGAACAGATGGACATTTAACTTCAAATAAAGTTAACAATTGTGGGGGAGATTAAAATAATATCCTGGCAGAAATAGGGAAAATCATGAGATTTAATCATTCCTAGGCTGATGAACTCAAAGTAACCATCTGGGCCATGATAGGTGTGTCAGTTGCTTGTGAAGACACCAAAGCTGAGGACAAGGGAGTAAGAAAAGCATTTCAGTGTATTAAAAGCAAGTATAGTTTGAAATACTTCATAAGTAGATTACAAAATGGACATATCACTATTCTCCCCTAACCCTGAATACTTTGCCATAAACAAAGTGACTATCTTAAAGGCAACAATAAAAGAAAACCATTAAGCCTATAGAAGAACACACAATCAGAAGAAAGGCTTAATCATCAAATTTCAGAAAGTAGTAAATGAGGAAGGCTCTAGAGAATAGAAACTAATGAGTCTGTTTTAGGTAACTGTTATTGTAGTGACTCCACTCCGTTACATTTTGGTCTTTGTGACAAACTCATATGGAATAATCCAATTGATTAACTTAATGTCAAGCACAAGGCCAGGGGAGGGTAGGCAGATCAACTTGTTGGATAAAGCACCAAGATTACATATTTGGGAAGCAGGGTATAAACTAGAATGTCGTTTCCAAAAGGAGAGGAAATGTATGCTAAGCAGGTTCAAATGATAAGTATCCATCTCACAGACTGCATTTCATGAATGACTGAACTATAGTGAACACTTGAGCATTACACTGACTGTATTTTCTGGAAGGGATGATTCTTGTCAGCCTTTAGACTTCACTAATGGAGTTTAATATCATTTGTAAAGAGGTGACTGTGAGGAAGACGTCAACATTTGTTAATGAGTGCTAATGAGATTTTATTTTTTATTTTTTACTTTAAAATGAAGTGAGTTCTGTATCTAATTTGATCACTTGTAGCCTTATTAATGTATTCAAATAGGATAATGGAGTGAAGCCTGCATATAATACCACATGGTGTCAAGGTCATGACACAAAACTGCTAGCAGAGTCTACTAACCCATTAAGAAAGATTCTCTACAGCAAATGTGCCACATATGTCCTATTCAAGTTTCCCATGCCTTTGAGCTGCTCTTTCCAAAAGAACTTTTTTTCAAAGATAGACATATTCTCTGTCTGTGTTGCTTGATGTGGTAGCTTTTGGTCATGTGTGGCTATTAAAATATGTCTAGTGGGATTGAAGAAATGAGTTTTAATCTTATTGAACTTGATCTAAATTAATTTAAATAGTCACAAATGATTATTGATAAAATATTGGACAGCAGAATTTTCATGTATTTACTTTCATCTGAGAAACAAACCAAAATGAAAGACACAAAGAAAAACTTATTTGCTACAGAATTAAAGAAAACATATTGCCAGTGTAAGAGAAGGTTTTTATCTATCAGTGCTCTGAGTTGCAAATAATTATTTCGCACTAACTAGTTTATGCAGGAAAAAAGAAACGTGTGTACGCAGACACACACACACACACACACACACACACACACACACACAAGCACATGCACACATATTACTGAGGGATAAAGCTACCATAGCTTGCCTGCTGACTCTTGAGCACCAAATTTTAGGAATTCTGCACAACTGTCTCCCAAGGGGTGGATGCTTCTGATGTCACCTTCAGCAGAATAAGTTCTGTACAGAACCTATTTTCTTACAGCATTTTGTATTGATGTCTCCTGTGAATGTGTCATATTTGTGGATCACAATTTGCATGTCAGTGTCTTACTCAGTAGGAAATTTAGCTTACTGGATTTCTGTGGCCCATCTTGGGCATATCTAGACTAACAAAGTACATTTATAAAGGGTGCTGGGTTCCCCAAAGTCATTAATGTCCAAAAATATGAGACTATTTTAAACTACATTACAGTCTCAGGCATCATATTATGAGAAATTTTCCTGCAAAAGTTTTAAGCATCTTGTAAGTTACAAAAATCAAATTATATATGCTTGGTTAAAAAAAAGAAAAAAGAAAACATCATGGGAGATTGCAAAAATCTGTTGCATATTCTGCTGGCAAGTGTCCTGTCATTCTGTTCAAATAATTGTATGCCCTGGAAGGACTAGTGTTAGAAATCCCCTGTTACCTTTAAGTAAGGCAGTTTTTTTTTTTTTTTTTTTTTTAATTCTCAACAATGAAGCATCTTGCAACTTTGATTAATATTAGTATTTAAAAACATGTATTTATACATCACTTATCTCTCAACCAGGACCTAAGTACTCATCAGAGTCTGATATTTTATATATATGCATATGTATACATATATATATATATATACACACATATGTACACTTATAAATTTTATTTGTGTTCAAATAATTTTGAAAGAAATGATAAATGTATCCCATCATGTTTAGCCACAAATATGGGCTCAGAATTGAAATGAGTTGCACCTCATGCATGTATAACATGTTAAAATACACCCTACTATCCTGCATATCAAAAAACAACAAATTTAAGAAAAAAAAAAGAAGAAATGATAGATACATCATCTTTTAAGGATCAGAATGTATGGAAAAACTAGAGAAATAAAATGTGTTTACATAACAAGTCACAAAGTTTCATCTTTACAAAATTAAGGTCCTGCTCTTGGCATTGTGGTCTACCTAGTTTCAAAGTTATCCTTACTTGGTGTTTCTGGAGTGTTCAGAGCAAATTCAAATCCTGGTTTTTAAATTTCTCTGCCTTTCAACTTTAGGAGAAGAGTTTTTCTTTATATATTACCAGGAAGATATTATACTTTGTCTTTAGTCTTCAGTGGATGGTTAATCATCTTCAGTAAGTATTTGCTACCTCAAAGCAATAGATGCCCCCAGCAGGAACCATTCATTTTATTATTTTTATAACTACTATACTCACATAAGACCTACACATTTGACACTTCTCACCTTTGGGAGCATTTCTTTTTACCGGTAATCTATTCTATTTCACTATCACTAGGGAAAATTTTATAATCATAAGACCACTATTCAGTGGTTTTTCTATGATCCACCACACTGAAGTGATGGGATCCACATTTCCTGCCAGGCAGCAAGTATCACAGCTCCTGAGTTCCATCCTCATGTCAATTTTCTAATGTCATTTGTGGCACCAGTAATGGTAATTGGGGTTCCTGGAAAGCAGACTTTGAAATGGAGGTTATTTTGGAGAATATGCATTAGGAAGTGCTTCCAGGATCAATGTTTGTTGGTCTATGTCTACTTAACTATTTCTGCTTGGTTTTTGTTTTTGTTTTTTGTCTTATCTCTTCATGCCCATGATGATGATAATGATGATGATGTGTGTGGAGGATGTGGAGAAAGAGAAAGAAAGAGAAATACTAATTTTTTAACCTGTTGTAGAAATAATCTTAGGCTTGAGATGACAGTATCTACCTCCAGAATAAACTTATTTCTGCAAGGAGAATTAGGACAGTAGCAAGTCAGGATCATATCAAACCAATTTCTGGAAATGAAGTATTCATATTTGAAAAGCAGATTTTGTGCAAGGTTTTATGTCCCCCATTTCATTTGCATGGGAATTTAAAGTTTCTCAGCTGAAAATAAAGGGTTTATCAGATTTCATTTGTCAATCTGGGCTACAGCCTTTTTCTTCCCAAAGCACAATAATGGTAAATATCTCACCACACCCTTTTACCCACTCAGTGGTCCCTTTACAATCTGTAAATATCCTCAAGAGTAAAGCATTCTCACATGCTCAGCTCACCTCCCTTTGTTTCTACCCCACCTCCCGGTCCCCAGGTCCTGGCCCAGAAATTCTTCACTATTTTGTTAAAACTAGGATGTCTTCCAGCAGATGGTTAAAATGTTTTGTCCAACTTTTTTAAATAATTCTCAGAAGATAGATTCATGTAAATGATTAATTTCAGCATTAAGAGATATAAAGTCCAAGTTGGTACATTTCAAAATATAGTTATGGTGGAATAGACCTTGCAGGCATCAACTTCAAGAATATTTGGCTGAAAATGTGTACTCTTTCATCCATAAACATTATAATGCCAATGAGTAAAGGGGAAAGAAAATGCAAATTACAACGATTACAATCTGCATTCTACATTTACAGTTTGTTTTGGGTCATTATATGCATATTCACTTAATCAGAAAAAAAAAATCTGTTATTTGAAACATGTATTTTCCATGAATGAAAATTAACATTATATGACTGCATTTGTTTCAGAAAACTAAATCATGTTTGAGTAGTTGAAAGGAACTTTGAGGAAATTCAAAGCAAATAATAAAAGAGTTGATAGCAAACCAACTCTAACATAATGTTTTTCTGTATAAGAATTTACTATGGGTTTCTCCCTGAATTAAGCTGAAGAGTATTATTTCTCTAAAATCAATGTAATAAATATCACCAGGGGCATTTCTTTCTTCAGCAAAAAAAAAAAGAAAATATGTTTTGCTAACTTAAGGATAGGCTTTGGTTTTCAACTAATCTCTCTCTCCCATTAACTCTTCAAATACCACCGCTAAAAAGAAGTTTGAGACATAAAATCTAAGATAGTGGTATCTGGCTCATAGGTCATAGGATAAACAAGTTCAATGAAAGTCTAATCTTTTTTTTTTTTTTTCTTTTTTGTCACATGGGGAAGTTCCATGTGATTTTATTGCTATCAGGGTATGAATGTGAAACCAGGATTGGAATGCTCTCACAAAACCATGTTTGTGCTAACCATTTTTAACATGACAAATGAACAAGAGCCCTTGGGAAATCCCAGGAAAGACAGGATGGGGGAAGAAAGTAACAGATAACTCTTAACTCCTGGGAAACTGATATTATAGTCAACTCTTAGAGAATAGCCAGTAGTGAAGGCAAAAAGGAAAACAGAGATGTAAGAAAGAGAAACTGTCACTTACAGGCTTCAGTTTTGAATCCAGCTTCTATTTGTTTCTTTCTCTTCTGAGAAGTAGGCGATTTGCAGAGGGTTAACCCTCCTGTGAATGGTTTTGAAGAAGGATAATGCAAGGGAGAAAACAAAAATGGTATTTGTGTAACTTCTCTGGCATTTGTTGATTTCTATATAGTATAATTCAAGAATTCTCAATAATGTGGATAGTTAAAAGAAAGAGAACTTCAGAAAAATAATATCCTGAACAAATCATAGCATCATGCAGAGGGAAAACATGCATGATTATCTAGTTCTGCTGAACAAGCACACCCTATTCTGGACTTTCTGCTTGCTTGTATTAAATGCTCATTAGCTTCTCCATTATTGAATAAGAAATTGTATAATGATCTTTCTCAATTCAACTATAACAAATGTTTACTGTGCAAGTATATGTATTACATAGTCAAGTAACATAAAATAAACTTTGGGTCAACCCGGTTTTCATTCAAAACTCAAATTCTGTGCGTGACACAAAGACAGGCACCCAATAACAAAATAATAAACTTTGTCAATCATCACTACCGTCACCACCACCATCATCATCATTATCATATGCTAGGTATGATCTAAATGCAAAGATGAATATGACATGGCCTTGTTCATTGAACAGGGAGAGGGAGGTAGCCAGTGTTTCCAACATCAAGGACAATGATAAATACATTCTCGGCTAAATGTCCTATTAGTGGGAATGGCTTGAGAAGAGTAAAAATACAATGACATCTGAGCTGAGACTGGGGGGAGAGAGAAATGATAAGAATAGGGATAAGGAAGGAAATTATAGAGGATGAAAAATGATTTTCAGGATTACAAGAGTATCTGAGAGTACAGTTTGAACAGAGGACAGTACTTTTCAGGATTTCTCTAGTGCACTTCATTGGTGTAAGGGTTTGAAGAGCTGAGAAGGGCCAGTCAGGGAAAGCTGGATATGCCATTCAAAGCAATCGGGGTTTGGTACTATAGATGATAATGCGGTATTGAGAGATTTGAAAGAATGATGTTCTTTATTTAAAACCTGAAACTAAAGTACAATGACAAAAGTAGCATGTGAGATATCAGTTATTTCTGAAAAGGGGTGCACTTGGTTTTGTTTCCTTCATCTCTATCACTTTTTTCAAGTGAACATTTGATCTCACTTGCTTCTTTTTTTTTTTTTTTGGTACCAGGGATTGAATTCAGGGGCACTGGACCACTTGACCACATCCCCAACCCTTTTTTGTGTTTGTGTTTTATTAGAGACAGGGTCTCACTGAGTTGCTAAGTGCCTCGCCATTGCTGAGGCTGGCTTTGAACCCGCGATCCTCCTGCCTCAGCCTCCCGAGTGCTGGGATTACAGGCGTGCGCTACCGTGCCCGGCTCACTTGCTTCTTAATTATTTCATAAAACTGCTCTTTTTCTCTGAAGTACTTGGAATACACAAAGATGATGATCCCAGTCTTGACCTCTATTTAATAGGATCTGATTTATTTCAATGTTGGCAAGTGTACTTTCTCACATAGATTGTAATCTCCCTGAATGTGACATCTTTTTGTAAATAAATCAGTAGCACTGCAGAGGCTTTACAGCTCTTCTAATCCTGTTCACTCATTTCACAGCTAAATGGAAAAAGAATGGGTTAAATGGCTTATGGGCCCAAGCAGCTTGTGGCAGAGCAAGAACAGAATGTGTGCTTGCCAGGCGCTCTACAGTGAGCAGTTTGTATTTATTCCATACCTCCTTGCTGTCATCCATCTCATAATTACTCAGGCATATTTGGAATCTTCTGTTTATTTTATTTTTTAAAATATTTATTTTTTAGTTATAGGTGGACACAATACCTTTTTATTTTATTTTTATGTGATGTTGAGGATCGGACCTAGTGTCTCACACAGGCTAGGCGAATCCTCTACCTCTGAGCCACAACGCCAGCCCCTATGTTTATTTTTTGTAGTTTAGATATTTTATAGAAAAAAATAGACTTTAGAGAAAAAATAGAACAGATTGTACAAAGAACCCTTATAAGCCTCAGTATGCATGTTTACTAGTGTTAACAATTTACATTAATTTGGATCTTTTGTTACAATTGGATCACCAATATTGATATTATTATCTGTTGTTTTTGATATTTTTTTCTGACTAGAAAACAGTATGTTTTAGATAATTGATTATTGTTCAAGATATTAATTTCTTCATTAATGGATAGTAAATTGATGGCAATTATATGCAATCTCTTTTAGCTACAGTTAAAAATGTGGTGCCAGAATACAAAAGGCAATCAGATGAAGAGTATACTAGTACTTATGCAATTGTTAACTGAATTTTTTTCTATCTAACTTATGTGGTCTGATCGTTTTGCTATTTTAAAAAATTCCCAAGATCACTTAATTAAAACATTATCCATTAATTCTTCATACTTTCACACATGAGAGGATCTAATCTTTATAGTCCTCATTAAAATAAAAAGAAGATATAATGTTGAGCCATAATTTTTAACTTTAATTACAACCACATACATAAATGATAACATACAGGATAAGTTGAGAGAATAAGAGGCTGAAAGATAATTTACAATTTCATCTTGTATCAATAAACCGGCAATAGCTGAATGGAACTCCTATTTTCACAAAATTGACTGTTTAATACAATAATGCAAAATATTATGGTGAGGTTTTATAACTTCAAAAGTCTTTCCATCTTTTTAACCAAAATTGTACCAAAACAAAACAAGACTGATTTGCATTAAATATAAAACAAAAATGCATATATGAAGTTTTAGTGTGCGAATTAAAGTATATCAGCATGATCAATTGAAGCAGAATTACATCATTTTAGAGATAAAATGAAGCAGCCCTTGTTATTCATACTTTCTGATTCACCACAGCAGATCCCACATAGGATTATGAGCTTTATGAAATCTCCTTTAAAAATAGCAAGGTGATGTCATCCTAATTACTTTGAGACATGGCATTATGGATTATTTCCCTGTGTGATTATGGGATTAAGTTCAGTTTGAGGTTTAAGTAAGATGTTTGAAATTCCAATAATATGTGTGGGTACCAGATTTCTATTGACTTTTTTTTTTTTTTTTTTAAACCTAGGTTATAGGGTTGAGATTATTTTTTGGAAGGCCTAAAGAATTCCCTTGCTTAATACAAATATTCATTTAAGCTCCCTCTCTCACATGGCTAATTCAGGGCCACAACAGGCACTGAAGTTGGTGTCCGAATCAAGGTTGGGCACATCAAGGAGAAATCAAACATTCCAGAATCGTAGTTTAAGTTCCAGTGACAGAGATGGAATAATATTGTTGCTTTAATGTTAATCATTGCCATAGCAATAACAGGAATACATAAGTTTTGTGTACACTGAGAAATTTTTAATACTAGGTACTTATTTTTATTGAGAATTTTTAAGGCAATGTGATAGCGTCTTCATGTTCATTA
The DNA here is from genome assembly GCA_025594165.1 of Tamias sibiricus. Lineage (NCBI taxonomy): Eukaryota > Metazoa > Chordata > Mammalia > Rodentia > Sciuridae > Tamias > Tamias sibiricus. Next base: position 101,774,015 of record CM046663.1, on the reverse strand, counting down.
TCTGTACTGCTAATAGCCTTATTGATAAGTTGGATGCATTAGCCCTAAGAAAAGTCTCACTATCCATAACTGACTTTCAGTGTTTTCAACTTTTTGACCTCCTAAATGGGAGGTTGAAGATTAGAATAAATGATTGCCTGTTAGCTCCAATAATGCTAACAACCACTCTATTACTTTCCAAATGAGAAATGAGAAAACTGAGTCTCAGAGAGGACAAGCAACTTGTTTTTAAGTTCACTTAGTTATTATTGGTCAAAATTGAGATTTGAATCTATATTTTGTCTAGATCGAAGTCAAATCAAAAGAAATCAGATACCAAGGCCAAATTTAAATGGAGAATGCCATCGTCAGGAATTGGAGTCAAAGATTGAAAGTGATTCAGGAACTTAATTGTAGGAGGTCATATAAAAAAGTGAAGTTCTACAGTTTTTCTATGTGAATTTATTGTATTGATTAAAAATCAAGATCAATTAATTAATGGTGAAAACCTCATTTTAAAATATTTTATTTATATTGTTTTAATATTAAATACTGTTTGATAGCTAAGAATATTACATCTCTTTCCTGCAAATGTTTTAAAATGATGGACAGCTTGGTGGCTTTCCTCTAGCAGTACAAAATCTTACCTTAGAACACAAGAATGGTAACAGTATAATGCTTTTTTTCTTTATAACAGTACTGGGGATTATCACTGAGCCACATCCCGAGCCCTGTTTTGTATTTTTATGTAGAGACAGGGTCTCATTGAGTGCTTACTACCTTGCTTTTGCTGAGGTTGGTTTGAACTTCAGATCCCCTCGTCTCAGCCTTCGCTGATAGATTATAGGTATGCACCTCTGTGCCCTGCACAATCCTTGTTTTTCAACAATTAAGAATTGACTTATTAACTTTCCAGATCTACATTTCTATGTCTGCTGTTATGGACTTTATTTTTCAAAAATTCCCAACACTAACATTTCTTCATGCTGCTAGGAGAGAATTTTCTCATTTCCATTGTTAAGGAAGGTTATATTTTTATGCCACTTTAATAAATCAATCCCCCTCCTATTTATTCAACAATATTTAGTGTTTAAAATTTCGGCATTTTTTAAAAGAAAATGTCAAAATTCTATAATATATACATGTGCTTCTGTCAAAACAAGTGAATAAAATTCTCCTTTTTATTTTTATCAAGATGGTATCCAGGTTCTTAGATAATATCACTATTGAGATGTAATTCTATTAGGCCCCCAAATCTATTTAAATTATGAATCTTTGAGTTCATAATTACAGATATTGTTATGTACATGCAAGTTAGGATTTTCCATTTTATTTTAAATTATATAATTTTCATATTGTACCTAATATTAAATTTTTGAGGTAGAAGTAATGGGATCTAGTAGTATATTTTAAATGCAATTTTTTTCAATGAAAATGACGAAGATTTGCTAGAGTATTTTCCATTCAACCTGACATAAAATATTCTTAAATTCAACCAGAGGAAACATTATTTAAGAATTTGAAGCTCCCATATGCATGTACCATTTTTTTCTTTTCTGAATTTAAATTTAACTTGAATTACAATGCATTATTTCTTTACTATAAATATATATTGCAAATATATATTTATAAATATATATTTCTTTATAGCTACAACAAAACAAAAGTTACTAAAGAGAGCAGTTCTTAGAAATTAATTCTCACAAAACTAACTAGTTCTTATTTGATTGAGGCTTTTAAAATTTTTTATTGAGTAAGCAAATAAACTCAAGTATAATCCTGAAATAAAGTTCCCATATAGTCCTCAAATAAAAGCCAAATGTAGTTTCTATTATTAATGTGTCCTGGCAAATCTGGTAATCATCAAGTAACAGCAGGAACCAGACCAAAGCATACCTGATAGGATTCATTTTAAATTTATACTTGATGCTTAGTGAGAGAGAAATTTCAAGAAATGTAACAAAAAGATAAAAGTAACAAAATTGCTCATGGTGTAGTTGAAGAATTCTAAAAGAGAAGTCTAAGTTCTTGCTTGTATAGAAGATCAGTACTTATTACCCTTATAACAGTAACTCCTGAGACCCTACACAGAATTCTCTGGAATCTGGTATTTTAAAGTAACTTTTTATTATATAAGAAAATGATGTTAACAAGAATACATAAATGCACTGAATAAAATAGCAAAAAATTTTTTTGTGATAACATTTAAAATATGAGTGAAGTTTTATTTAGACTAGTTTTTAGAAGAAAATATTGTAGAGTATTTTTTATAGACAGTGTGATTATTTCATTGTAGAAACTGAATAAATTCTTTTTAAGGCTGTTTTGAGAAAGTGCATGCTCTCCAAAAGGCTTGATAAGCTATCTCTCCTTTGGAAGTGTTTTTTCCAATAATTTCTTGCTTACATAAATCACAACAAACTGTAGTATGTTTAGCAAAAACTGGAAAGTAAAACTACCATAGTAGATTAATTCAGAGAAAGATTATATGAACTGTACCTTTGAAATAAATTAATTCAAGTATCATTCTACTAATTCATATTTAAAATGAAGTTCGTGAAATAATGATGCAGAGAGTAATTTAAATTATTTTTAATTCATTATATAACTCAAATATATTTAATAAATTTCACTTTTCTTAAAATTCATATTTTCATAAAACATTTCACTTTATCCTTCTGGAAAAGTGAAGCATTGTATTTAATTACTGAGAAAGAAAAGATTCTATTGGTAAACATGATACATTTTTATCATTCAATGTGATTTTCACTGTATGCATCACCAGTATAAAAATGACTGGAAAATCAATCTTAATGCTCTGATTTATTATGGTTTTTTTTTCTTGATATAACAAAATGATCAACCCAGATGTATATATTCCTACAGTCAACAACTATGAATCACCTGGGGAGAGTCATGTTTAAAAATATTTTTAGATGTTAATAAATCTTTATTTTGTCCATTTATTTATATTCAGTGCTGAGAATTGAACCCTGTGCCTCACACATGCTAGGCAAGCACTCTACCACTGAGCCATAACCCCAGCCCCAAGGGAGAGTCATTTTTAAGACATTTTTTATTAATATGCATACAAATATCAAAAGGAGAAGACAAGTGAATAAGAGAATAAATGTTTATTCTTGATTTTGTTTTCATGTTTTTTTCAATTGTTATAAAGTCTGTTACTATTAGGAAATTACATAAATAACCAAGATTAACTACAGCAGTGAGATAGGCTGAATCATATCCCCCTATAGCTATCCCCATCTGAAATGCCATAACCTGTGAGTATCTTATATGGCCAAAAGGAATTTGGCAGGTGTAATTCAGGTTACAGGCTTTGAGATAGAGAGATTATCCTGCATACCAGGATTTATTCAGTCTAATCACATGAGCCCTTAAGAGCAAAGAAAAATTTTTTGCTGGAAGCAACAAAAATGTGGCAGAAGGAGAAACCAGAGTGATTTCAAATATCAGGAGGGTTGAACATTTTTGGCAGCTCTGAGATGTGGGAGGACATGCATAAGGACCAGAGAGGGATCTCTAGGGGTCAGCACACCCCCTTGACAACTACCAAGGAAACAGAAGCCTTAGCTGTAAACATTGGTTCCAAATTCTCCCAACAACCTGAAGGAGCTTGAAAGCACATTCTCTCAAAGCTCACACTAGGGTCCTGATTGGCTAAGGCCTTAGTTTAGGATTTGTGGAACCCAGAGAAGAGAAGTGAACAAATTCAACCCAAACATTTGACGCACAGAACTCTGATATAATAAATAAGGTGTTGTCTTAGGCTATTATGTTTTTTAGATATTAGTTACAGGAGCAATATGAACTTAGTACATGTATGCATACATACTGGAGCTTTAGTGTATGGCTTGGTGGCTTTAGTTTATAATTACATATCCTATACTTGATTATTGCTATGGGCAGATCTTAAAGATTCCCACCACGCAAAAAAAGCATAGAAACTATGTGAGGTGACACATAGGTTAATTAGCTTGACTGTACTAGTCACTTAATAGTGAAAACATATATTAAAATATCGAGTTGTATACTGCAATATATACAATTCTTATTCATCAATTATATCTTAATAAACCTGGAATAAAAACAAAAAATGAAATTTAATGCCAACATTTGCCTATTGATATCAAATCAAGATAGAGTCACTCCTTTTAAATCTTCAACTGCAATAATTATATTAGTAAGTATATAAAATACATATATATAGGGTTATTTCATTTTTATAATAGGAAGTAGGGAAAAGAAAACTTAAGTTTATGAGCAAATAAAATAAATTTTCAAAACTCTTAAATAAAGCATACTTAATGATCTCTTGTCAGCTAATTTACTCCTAGGCTAATAAGTAATGGATTATAGGTATTGAAAAGTTAATGGTTTTTAACTATTTTAGTCTTTTTTAAAAATTATATATCTAAATGGAAAAGATTTGGGAAACTGATTAATTGCTTTACTAATTTAAGGTAATCATTACATTCTTTACATTCATGGAATTGCAATTCTTGTACAATTAGTATGCCATAATAATAGAAGCACTTTAAAAATTGAATCCTGATTTCATGGCAGTTCTTCATTAATTTCTTTATTTTCCTGAAGAAAAGTTACTCACCATTCCACACTTTTCTTTCTCATTTTATCCAGTAAATTTTAAGGCCTTTTTATATCATTTGTCTTACCTAGTCAATAATAATAATAGCTATTATTTAAATTTATCATACATTAAGAAATACACTCAGTGCTTTACATTTAAGACTCTTAATAAGACCATGAAAAAATAATATTATTTTCTCTACTTACCAATAAGGCTTAGTAAAATTAAGAAAACTACATTAACCCAACTAATCATTAGAAGTGTCTGACACTGTTTATCCTTTTTAGCACTATTTGGTTCTGTTTTACACTTAGTTAATGTAGACTTGGGTCCTGGTGATGTTTTTCTATGTATTAAATAATAGAAAAGTAAAATCAAATATTTTCAATACTAATTATGATGCAAAATGTGCTAAATAGTTCTGTTTTAAATTCATTATGCCATTAAAAGGAATAGTATAATGCCAAATATTTCTGGTTTATGAACATTCTTTGAAAAATTAATTAATTTTTTTCTCCCCCCTCTTTCCCTGTCTCCTTCTTGAATGTCATGAGCTGAGAAGCTTTAGAAAAAGAAAAATTAATTGTTTTATTCAAAAACATATTTTTCGTCATCTACTTTGTTATGTGTACTAGTCTATGTATTAACATATGACAATGAAAAAATATGTAAGGAATAATTCACATGGAGTAAGATTCTATTCAGCTGAGTCTGAGTCTGGTGGGAAGTGATAGACAAACCAGTAAAATATGGTAATAGATGGTCCAAAAAAAAAAAAAAAAAACACAAAGAAAATAGATGAAATAACTTGTAGTAAAGGTGCTACTTAAAAGAGAGAAGTCAGATGAGGCTTCACAGGTGAGTTGACATTTGAGCAGAGGCCCAAAGAAAGTAAGGGATGTGATCCTTGTGGCTGTCTAGAATAAGATCTTTTCAAAAAAAAACGCAAAAATCCTGAGGCAGGAGTGCACATGGCACACCCAAACACATCAGAAGGATAATGTTGCTGAATGGAAGTGAGTGAGGTGTGGAGAGGTCAAGAACTTGTGAGGACAAACCTGTTGGCTTCCGCGAGATGGAGTGGTGTGACCTGATTTTTTTTTTTTAATATTGATATTTTAGTTGTAGTTGGACACAATGCCTTTATTTTATTTATTTTTACGTGGTGCTGAGGATCAAACCCAAGGCTGTGCATTTTTTTTAATAGAATTACTATGGAGATATGATGTTGTGAAAAGGCTCTGTGGATGGAAATGGAAAAACAAAACACCAAAAACTTGCAAAAAACAAAGTCATAGCTTGGGCTACAATGGTAAATTTAGGTGAAAAATCATGAGATGTGATATAATTCATTGTAATAGAGAAGAAATTCATTGAAATAAAAAAAATCAGAGATGATATCATTATAGATAGACTACAGCAAAAAGGAGGAAGTATCAGCAAAGATGACTAAGAAATTAGATAGAAGGGAAACCTAGAAAGTGTTGATACCTGAAAACACAATGAAGACATTTTTTGAGCAAGGAGATGTTGCCTAAAGTTTGGTCCTTATCCCTGATGCCGATCCAATAACAAGGACACAGTTTTGAGAAAAAGGAAAAAGAAGGTTTATTGCTTTGCTAGCAAAGGAGAAACACAGGGAACTCCTGTCCCAAAGGCTGTGATTCTGCCCATCAGCAGGAACAGGGGCTTTTAAAGAGATGATTCAAAGTCTACATTTCAGGAGTTCTCTATAGAAGTTGGAATTCACTTGACATTTTGTGAGATAGTCATTTCTAAAATCTTTTGGTACCATCCCCAAAGTCTGGATTACTTCTTTCCTATGGTGGCTGTGTTCTCAAGGACAGATAAATCAGCCTAAAATGGGAAAGAAAGGTAATCCTATTTCCCCAGAGATAAGGGAGGAGCAGGGAGAGAGGAAAAGAAAGAAACATGTCCATTTTAAAAATAAGTTGCAGTGGCAGAGCAGCAAGGGCTATATTCAAAGCATAAAATGGACCATTGTTACAGAGAGAGTAAGCAACATATCAAATACTGCTAATAGTTCAACCAAGATGAACCTGGAGAACTGACTTGGATGTAATCATTGGACTGAATTGGATTTAACCATCTATTCATTCATAGTACAGTTTCAGGGATGTAGGAGTGTAAAAACAGAATGGTTAGAAAAGGTTTCAGTTTGAATGAGACTACAGAATTAAAAAAAAAAAAAAAGTAGGTCTTTTAAAAAACATTGTACTGGTTGCAATAAATAAATCCTGACTTTCCATAGAAAGAAACACAGGAGATGAGTAGCTCAGGGAGTAAAGGGGGCACATTTTACAATCTATGAAAGAAGAAGTATTACTGCAGCAATATCCTTAAGCAGATAAAGGCAGTTGGTTATAGAATTATGTGGAATAAATTCATAGAATAGTGAAATAGAAAGTCCCTATCACTCACTCCCAATTTATTTTCTACTACAAATTTAACAGATACAATGTTCAGATTCATCATATTCTGAATTTGAGTAAATACAACTTTTTTGTTTTCTTAATGAAAATATTAATCTGCTCCCCACCCTCCCCCCCCCCCAAAAAAGACTACTTTCATTAACTTCTGACTCAGCCTATTTTTAAGGTATGCAGGGTTGTGTCATTGTATAATTCATTTGTAAAAAGGGTCACTGTTTTTACCTTGATTAATAATGCCCTTAGTTTGCATTAACCACATTGACCTGAGAATGTAAATTTATACTTAGCTTTTATGCCTGACAAGATGTTAACACTAGCAAGGATTTATAAATTAATTAGCAGGACATTTTAAAATGCAATTAAGCCTTAAAATAATTTAAAGCAGAATCAAGTCAGAACACAATTCAATTTAGTATGTTGTTGAACGTTTTGTATAAAATCTTTCACAAAGTGCAACATTTTTAATATGAAGCTCTTTCTTTGGCTGATTATCTGCAATTATTTTATTTTTCATCTTTTAAATTCCTTTTTGCTAAACAAACGAGAGCTATAGCACCAGAGATTTCATTTTCCCATTACATGTTAGTGTTTAAGATTTCAGTACACACTAATTTTTGTGGTAAAACTTCACATTCTTCAACAGAGAAAATAAATATGGATGTCATAAATAATTACTGTGTAAGTTATACTGACAACATAAAAATAATAAGCTAGTGCCCTGTGTGAAGTTTTATGTGGGACATTTGTAATTAGTGCATGTCCTTAGAAAAGTGGAGCCAAACAAATTCTCGTCCCCAACTTTAAGGCAGATGATTGCTTGTAAATCATAAACTTCACACAAATCTTAAATGATGGAGCATTTCACATAATTTGGGTTTTTGTTTATTGTCCCATTCATAGTGGAACTATAGAAATATTTTAATCATGAATAATTTTTAATTTGTCTTTCATGTTTTTATATTATGAAAACCCAAAAAGCTCTTATGAAAAAATCATCCTCTTAAGCTCATGTGGGGCACAAATATATATATAATCCCATTCATCTTGCCCTGCACATTGTCCTCTCTCACTATAATTGCCTGCATAGAATTTGTCCATTGCCCATTGTTCAGATTTATATACTCCAAGGTATCTTCCCTTGGGATCATTTTGAGTTGATGCTACATGTTTACCTCTTGCTCATGGCACATTTTTACTTGGACTACTCTGCTGATGGGTGTCCTACTATGTGAAGTCATGAGGTTTAACTCAGGCCACATGAAATGTTCAGTTTAATAGTTCTTTAACAGTCAGCATCGAGGTTAAATGTAAACTGTGTTATTACAAAAAGATGCTTCGTACATCAATCAAAATTTGAAAATACATCATTTATTTAGCTCCAACTATTCCTGAATACTAAGACTCTACCCTGAAGAATATTTATTTATTTATTTTTATTTCCTTGTTCCAAGCTATGGGCTCTGCCCTAAACAGATGAGCAAGCCACACACATTCTCAGTGCATAACTATGGTTCACAGTATTCTGTTTTCTCTAGAGTACACACTAAATTCTAAGAGCAAATGGATGAAAAGAAAAGCTTACTCATGGTTCTGCCTCTTTTCTTACTGCCTATTGTTTTCATATTTTGCATTAGAAAATTTTTAAAGTTCTGTATCTTGTATGACAAACTTATGGAATGAACCACTTTTCAATCATTTTGTATCTAGAACAAAGTTAGACACAAAGGATGACAAATTTCCTAAAATAATTAGGGACCATTTTAAGACTATATATTGCTTTGCCTTATTTGCCTTATTTTCTATTCTGGTTTTCTTTAATCATTATATATTGAACCTAAAGCAAGAAAACCTTAGCAAATTTTGTTTCTCCTCTTCAGATTGATTAAAATATCCTTTTTTACATTTTTTATTGAACCTAACAGATTATATTTACATGACCATCAAGATTCCTAGGAAGTTTTCTGGTTTCTATTATAACTTAGGAAAAGGTGAAATATTCTGTGTTAACATTTTTAACTTAAATGTCACCCAATCCTAGAGTCCTTTTCTGTAGCTAGCAATGTTAGTACAGATACTTTGAGAAAGGGGGGATTGCAAGGTGGTATTAAATTCTACCCTTATTGAACTTTGAAACTTCCTAACATCTGTTCGCAGAGTCTCATGGAATCTGAGCTTCAGAATGTGAATCATATTCTGTCTTTGTACACATACAGGACATAGGGATCTCAGTGTTTACCACCTGTTGTAGTGCACAGTAATATTGCAAAGGTTTACTGGCAAAGCCCTGGGGTTTTTTCCCTTCAGTATTATTCTTTGTGTTTATCTGTGCCGACCACCTGGCACACTTTTGCATTCACAAAAAGCAAGGGTGGGCCCATCTTCAAAATGAGTCTCCCTAGTCCCTGAGAGAGGAATGAAATAATGTCCTCTCACAGATGGTCTACAGTGTAAACCTTAGTTGAATATCTAATCATGACAAGTAGTCAAGGATTAATGGAAAGTTGCTAGAATCAACTTAAATTTTGACACAAACTTATGCTTTAAAAGTCTAGAGCAAAAAAAAGATTATTTCAAGATGACAACACCTTTGACAACTACCTTCTATATAAAATGTGTGTTTGGCAATTGCATTTCATTTTGCTGCAACATGTCTAAACAGTTCAAATGTGTGAATACAATTGAGAAATATTCCTTTTGCGTTATAAACACATTGATTTTCACAATTGTACTTCTAAAGCTATTAGTTACAAGATATAATCCTTAGAAAAATGTTTATTCTAAGGTGAATATTTTAGCTCTTTAATTTAATTTTAAACAATGGACTTTTTAAAGGATTTTATTTTAAAAAAAGACAAATTAGTAGCTACGAACTCAGGAGTGTGTGTTTGATTGAAGAGTCTGAAATTTTTTGTTTACTTTGGTTTTATTAATGATAAAATATGATGATGTTAGAGCCCTAATAAGGAGATAGCTAATATGGCAGCTAGCTGAGAGCCATAAGAGGTGTTTAAGTATTTTCACCTGATATTCATGCATTTATCTAAGAATCTTTCTATGCCCGTGAACACTATGTGACGCACCTGTAAGTTTGAGCTGTTAACACGTGTGTACTTGTTAAGGCAAAAAGTATTTAACCGGGTGAGGTTGGCTAGAGGTGGGTGGTTGGAGTTGGAGAGGTTGTTGGAGCTGGAGAGAGAAGTTAGAAGAAGGAAGAATAAAGAACCTATTCATTTCCAGTCTGCCTCCTAATTCTTTCCCGCGGTATCTTGCTGCAGGCGGCAATAGTTGCAGGAGGCAACATGATGATACAAATGATGAGATAACCTAATGATATGAACGATCAGGTATGCCCTAATAATTGTACATATCAACTCAGTTTCATGAGAACATTTTATTATCTTCATTGTCACTGGATATTACTGGAAATATTTTGGAGATATTTTCACCTACCTTTTCTTTCAAAGAACTATCCTACTTATGATCATATTGTACACACCCTAGACCAGATTCTTACACATTATATTTTTGTATGTGAAGGGGGTGGGAGTGTAACACATTTGCTAATACCTCCATTAGTAACTTTTCTTGAAGTTATTTACATGTAAGTACTTCTAAAATGTGGATTTTCACTCCAATTAACCTTTCTGCAAGGTCAGAAAAATAAGCTATGTAATTTTTCTCTGTAATATTCTTTTCACATGATTGTAATTATATATGCTCCTGACTTTATGCTGTTAACTCAGAAATAGGTAAAATATGATTTACGTTTAAATTAGTTGGAGAGTATATCTGAGTCTTCATTTATTGTGAGGAAATTGGTCTCCTGACCACGTTCAAAGCCTGCTGTCAACAGTGTGATCTCTGTGGACTAATGTTAGAATATGCACATACTGTTAGCCTAGCTTGAGTTTCTATCTCCATAAATTTTACTACCATACAGTCCCTGGAATGCTCCAATTTCTCAAAAAAGAAAGCTTCAATTCTGCACAAAAATTTTCTATGTGAAGTTGCATTTTGATTATAGACACCAGTTGGTTTTTCCTGACCAGAATCCTTACTTCATTATTTTTGCAAAAAAGGACTAATATTCCTTTGCTTTTTGCTATTTTCAGTTCATTGATTTCAAAACCTCACTCCACACTTCTGAGTTCAGCGTATTACCTAGATAATTCATTTCCTCACAACTTTTACTAGTTAGTATGACATAAATATGAACCAAGCCAGACAAAATTAGAGTTAAAAATTCTCTCTTGGGAAGGTTGGTGTAGGGGTGTTGGAATGGCAGGGATATAGCATGTGAGAGCTTGTGGTCATCATATTGGCCAGCATTATTGGGAAAGTTAAGCTGACAATTAAGCCAATGAGGACTATTTACTATGGCAGCACATATATATACTTTTAGAGAAACCCCCACCATATTTTTCTTTGAATTATGTTAGTTACCTGTGCTACCAATTATTTGAGCCAATATCTTCATTATATTTTATGAACTAATTTGGCATTGAATTTCTGCACAAAAACGAGGAATGCCTATTTTTCTCTGTTAGCATTCATAAATATGAACTCAGTTCCTCACCTTCCCCTACTCACTCCCATACCACTTCTGTGAAAGAAGACTATTAACAGAGATATCATAGATACATGAGAATTAAATTTTGCCTAACTTTGCATTTTTCTGCCATCTAAAATCAGCACTTAATTCTAAACATCTTAATGTTTATTATACAGTCTTGACAAATAAATGAAGGATGGATCACTGAACTCAGTAACTTCAAATACAGAAAATGATCAAGAATGCCAATACCATCAAACATTGCTATTAAAAATGCAGACTCTGGCAGCAGTTCATGAACTGCATGGCTACTTCCACATTTACACTTGAATCTCAGTTAATTTAATTAAGATATTTAGTAGCTGTTTCTGCTGTTCTCATTATCCAAAGTATTAACACGTTAGATGAGGTACCTGGTGAAGTGTGTGAGACATGTTCCTTACATCAGCCAGGTGCTTGATAGGAAACACACACACACACACACACACACACACACACACACACACACACTGTTCTATCCACGTTTGTTCTCACATACATGTTCATCTACACATACATGTTTGTTAGCACATGCATGTTCGTTAGTACATGTTCGTCTGAACATGCATGTCTGTACACACATGTTCACTCAGACACACATGTTCGTTCGGGAACACATGTTGGTTCAGACATACATGTTTATACGTGTTCGTTCAGACATGCATGTGCTTTTGCACATGCATGTTCGTTCACATGTACAAGTTCATTCATGTTTGTTAGGACATGCATATTCGGACATATTCATTTGGACATGTGAGTTCTTTGTCACATGTTTGTTCGCATGTACATGTTCGTGCATGTTCTTTAGGACATACATGTTTGTTCACACATGCATGTTCATACATGTTCATTTGAATATATTATGTGTGTTGTTATCCAGGTGTTCATCCCATCTGTTTTATTTATTTATGTACTTTTCAAAGAGCAGTAGTGGATAGAACTTTAAAGTACAAGCATTGTAAACTAACAAGAGAAATGTGGTCAGTTACCTACTTTGGTAGTTTGTGAATTATTCTGAGAAAGCAGATCAAAGTACTCTTCCATTGATAAACTGTATATTATTGCTTCCCTCTTCACAAGTTACCATTGAGTTTTACACAATTTGATTTATCTGTAAATAAATCTAGGAAAACATTGAGCACTTTTTAAAAATAGAAATCATACGTTGATAGCCAAGTTCCTTGTGAACTGGCTTCTCTTACTTATCCCATATATGTGAGTAGGTTATGAAATGAAAAGCAGGGAGTAGATGAAAATGTTCATTCATTCCTATAACTCAAGCTTACTTAGCTTGAGGTATAGTAGTTAAAGGATCATTCTGGGATAAAACTGTACAGAGGCACCGATAAATTCCAAAAATTCAACGCCCCCCCCAAAAAAAAAATATAAATATAAGGCAGATGAGAGAAACTAAGCATAAATTTATTACTTACAGAAAGCTTTAGGATTTCCTTAAAGAGTTGGGGAAGATTTTATCTCTTTAAGTATTTGCATTATTGCTTGAAGATGAATGTACATCTCTTTAGATAAAATAATGTTGATTTCTTCATTCATGGAGATTAAAAAATTGCACTGCTGCCACATACAGTGGTACACACCTGTAATCCCAGTGACTCAGAAGACTGAAGCAGGAAGATTGCAAATGTGAGACCAGATTCAACTACTTAGTGAGACCCTGTCTCAAAATAAAAAAGGGACGGGGATGTGACTCAGTGGTTTAAATCCCTCAGCCCTTGGTTTAAATCCCCAAAGACAAATAGTATCTAATTCTGCTTCCAGGAATATAAATATATCCTTAATTTTTTAAAAGATTAAGATGGGGTGTTATATATTGTTAACAAGTTCAACTGTATGCATGCAAGGTATTGCTATACCAGGAGGGAGAAAACAGAACTATTGAAAATAATTATTTTAATGGAAATCTGATGATTTTTATATTTTATGGAATAATGGATTTTTATTCTTTAATATATCATTTTTCTGAAACTAATGCATATTCCTTTTTATAAAATTGTTCATTCATACTCTGAAAATAATGCTCTGCTTTCTTGTTGAGTTCACAGCAAATATAGAAAACTCACATTTTGCAACCTAAACAAAGGAAAATTTGGGTGTTCCAGTGGAATTGAACACTTCTAAAAATGATTTGTATTGAGCACATATAATATTCTTTTTTTGTAAGGAAAATAATGGGCAACACCTTTCAAATGTCTACTTGACATCAAACTGGCTTTATCAAGTGACATTTATTCTGCTTTTATATAAGGATACTGGTCAGCAATAAGATAGGTGGAGGAAGAGAGAAGACCTGGACAGGGACAGAAGTAAAATGAGAGTGATAGGCACATAAAGAAATGACTAAGGGCGCATGCCATGGAGATAAGAGAAGAGGAGAATCAGTGGGAGACCAGAAAATGAGAGGGCAGAGAAAGCCAGACCTAGAGGAGGCTGGGATGAAAGAAAATACAGGCCCTAGTCAGGAACCTTGGAAGGATAAATCATACAGAGAAATAGTGTAACCAGGAAAGCCTTTGCTGAAAAGAAGCTTTAAAGAATATAATCTAAGATTTACCAGATTAAAAAAAAGCATATCAAATATATTTTCTTCATCAAAAAGAGACTGTTCAAAGAACAAGCCAGAAGTTCAATTGGTTAGGTTTTTATTTGGATTTCCTTTAAAGGATCCAAGCTTTAAATCATCCAAGCTTCTTTGTAATCAGAATCAATTGAATATTCTCGTTGAGTATTCTGCCTCCTTCCCATACCCAAGAAAAGCACTAACAATTACAGTGTAAAAAAAGAAAAAAAAATTGTTGATATAAGGAAATGCTCAAAATTGAGTGATTTGATAATATTCAAGCAATAAAAAAATAATTTGAGGAACTATTAATTAACTTTTAGAGGTTATGTAATATATAATGTTCAGGTTAGAAAATTTCAGATAAATTCCCTTATATCAAAATATATCCATGTTTTTCTTTTTCATGTACATCCTTATTAATATTCTACTAAACAAGCACTTCATAATTCTCCTTTGGTTGTGAAAGAAAACAAATCCAAATAAACTTAAGCAATGAAAAATGCTAAGTGGAGATCTTTAGGTGTGGTTACATCCAGTTCCAAATAGAATCCTGAGGACTGTTTCTTTTGGCTTTCATTCTGTCAGGATTCATTCAGACAGCTATATATTAATGCTACTGACAACCCAATATTCAAACTCTTAGGATCACAATTAAGAAGAAAATGAGTCCTTCTCTTGCTCATAAATAAAACTTCCAGGAATAATCCAACAAGCCTCCTTGGGTCTCCTAGTGGTCATTGGTGTTCAAAGTAGCACTGTGACTACAGAAACAGGGTAAATGAAGTGGTTCCCCAAAGGAAAATCAAATTTGTAAAAGGAGATCCTAGACAGGCAAGAAACAATAGATAGTATATACAGGTGATTTTTAAATTCTTGTCATCCTAGCATACATATGCACATTTCTGATACAGACAGTTTCAAATTGTCCCCACCTAATAGGACATAACTATTCTAAGTGCAACTGAAACTTCCACCCAGAACATTCAAAGTCATGTTTGATATTTTTTCCTTTATCTCCCATGTTACTCAAAAGACATTTGCTATCAAGTTTTTTTTGTTTGTTTGTTTTTAATGAAATAGGAGTTCAAGATGAAACTTGCCAGAGGGTAGTGCCTCTTAAGCTGCAGGCCTCTGAGGCTGAGAAAGCCTATGTTTTAGTGTGAGCAGTTAAGCATGCAAATGCCTGCTGGCTTCAGCTCTGATGGTTACAGCCAGTAAAACCGGGTTCTTCTCAGCTACTACCCAGTGGCTTGTTGCAGCTTTTAATGATAGGCCATGTCCCCTAGTATTGCAGCAGACCCCAGCAGTTTGCTGCTAATTTCCTTCTGGGTTCTTGTCTCTTGAATTCAAAGAATGAAATCCATGGGCAACAGTGGCTAAGAGTAAAAGGAGGAAGATCTATTTAAGTGAGCAAAAAAGAAGCAGAACTTTCAGTGGGTGAGACAGTTCCTGATAGCAGGTTACCCTTTAGGTGCACTAGTCTAGGGGTTAATAAAGTTAACAAGTTAGGCTATTGGCCAAAATCTACACCTAACAGGTATCGAAAGAATATCAAGGCTATAAGTCAATATCTACGCTAAGCAGGCATTAGAAAAGTGCTAAGACTATTGGTTCATTCTGTGACTTTCAAATTGACTACCCTTTTAGCCCTTGAGTTTGAAGTTTCATGTAAGCTCTATTCAAATCCACCACTCCAGGAGAAGGGCTTGGATGGAATGTTTGGAATTTTTCAACAGGTTAATTTCATGATGTGGTCTTTACATTAAAAAAAACAAAACAAAAGGGAAAAAAAAAAGAAAGAAAAAGTCTTACCAAGCAGGGTAGCTAATGCCTATAATCTCAGCAACTTGGGAGACAGACATGGGGACTGCCAGCCTCAGAAAATCAGCAAGGTCCTAAGCAAATTAGCAAGACCCTGTCTCAAAATAAAAAATAAAAAGGGCTTGCGATGAAGCTTAGTGGTTAAGGCCCTGGGTTCAATACCCAGTACCTAGATAGATAGATAGATAGTTTAAAAGGCTTAACTGTAGCTCATTACCCTAACTGCCTGCCTAATTTACTATCTACCCCACTTACTCATTAATACTTACAGTAGTTCTGTTGAATGAGAGCTTGTTTAATAAAGCCAATAATCATTAAAACTTTCTCTGTCTTCAAGTAAAATAAAAGTAATAAAAAAAACAGATGCTAGACACATTAAAACACTGTTCCCTCCTATTAATGAATTTTATTTTTTATTGACTTAAATTTCACAGTGTATATATTAAAGTGTAACTGAGTAACCTAAAGTAATTGAGTAACCTAAAGTTCTGAATATTTACTTGCACATATATAGGGAAAAAATGTGAATTTTGATATTCTGATCTGAGTTAAACCAAGAATTCTTTAAAAAAGTATATAAAATCTCTCATGCACACATCAATGAAGTTATAAGCCCATTTCTGTTCAACCAAGTTCATTAAATTGTGAGGGGTTTTGTTTTGTTTTTTGTTTTGGTGTTGGGGGTTGAATCCAGGGTTGTTTTACCACTGAAGTACATCCTCAGTACTTTTTATTTTTATTTTTAGATAGGGTCTTGCTAAGTTACTGCAGATCTTGCTAAACAGCTGAGGCTGAAGTTGGTCTTAAAATCCTCCTGCTTAGGCTTCCTGAGTCCCTGAATATACAGAAGTACATCCTGCCCCACCAAATTGTGTTTCCTGAGATTGAGCCAAATCATCTGACCCATTAGGATACACATTTTTCCTTGACCCCATGTCCATCCAGGCACAGCTAGGTCTCTATTGACGGCAGAAAAGTCAAATTGGAGCAGAAAGCCAAGCAAACATGGGGTCAAGCACTGGAGTTGGAACCTTTATATTTACACATTCAAAAAAATTTTCTGCTGCTCCATTATATACACAATAGTATGTAAGGATGGGGCAAATAGGTAAGAATATTTCTTTGGTTCTCGAACTCATAAAATTAACAAAATAGGTAAAGCAAAGGTAATGTTTGTTTAGCATCCTTTATGTTGTAGGTACTGTGCTAAGTAAACACATTTTAAGAATTAATTATCATGACTATTATCCGTAATAATCCAAAGAGAACAGTGCTGCATTATCCTTATGAGCCAACAGATATTTCAGCTCATTTTTATTAATTTTTTGCAGTATATTATATAACTAATTAAACTGATTAAAAATAAAAACTACATAGTTGGACTTTTTTTTTTTTTTTTTTTTTTTGGTCTGGGCATATTAAGATTAACCCATAATCCATACCTATGTTTAAAATGGTTGCACTAAATCCTGTAGTATCTTACTTTATTTGATCATAAAACTATGCATCTTTCTTTTCCCTATTTTTTCATTCAAATATCTTTTCCTAAAATATGTTTAAGATTTCTAAATAAATTTATTCCCCAACTAGCATCGTTTGCAGTAAGGCATAAATATGATATTAGAACTGAAGCCTTGAACATTTTCAGAATTGAAGAACTTTAGCTACATTCCAAAATGGAGTAAATTTTTGCAGTATTTGAATAAATTGATTTAATTCTCTAGGAAAACAATCTGTATGATATTAAACCATAATTTTAAGAAAAATATATTAATTTTTCCTGTATTCTATTTGGTAGCCTTTAAGAAAATTAAATTAACATTAACATTAGCATTACTCTCAAGTTGCATTCTACATAAAGAGAAATACTAAGCATGAACAAACATAAAACCTACATAAAGTATTTAAAAGATTGTAGTTTGAATCTTGAAAAAACATATGTATATGAATTATTTTTGTAATATTTTCCTGGTGTTTCTTTTTCTTTCTTTCTTTTTCTTTTTCTTTCCTTCTTTTACTTGGCACATGGCTAGGGATTGAATTCAGGGGTACTTTAGCACTGAGCTATATTCCTGGCTCTGTTTATTTTTATTTTGAGACATTGCCTCTCTAAATTGTCCAGCTCGACTCAAACTTGCAATCATCCTGCTTCAGTCTCCTGAGTTGCTGGGATTACAGGTCTACACCACCCCACCCATCTCCTGGTATATTTATAATATTGCAATTATCTCATGAACACCACCAAAGTGTAGTTGATTATTTTCATCAGTGTTTTTATTTCTTCATTTTAAGTAATTCATTTTGAAAAGAGCATATATGGAATACTGTCTTTGCATGGAAATCTAAGCTAATAATATCTGCTAAATATGTCTTCCTAAATTTGATAAAATGATAATACTTACTTCAGCACTAAGATTTATTATCAGAATTTTTTCCAAGTGAAAGTATATTTATTAAAAAGTAAAAATTAATACAAAATTATCCTTAATTGAAATAATTAGATGTATGTTTGGCATATTAATAGTGTATATTGATTTTAGTTTACCAAGGATTAACAAGAACTTCACTTTGATATTTATTTCAAGTTATATTTAATTTGAAGTGATAGTGTATACTTTAAATATAATTTTAATCAATGGCAAAGGTAATCTTTATTTCCCAAGCAAAATTTACCAAAATATCAACAATTCATTCTTGGCCCATTGCTTGTTGATTGCATTGTCTCCATCCTTTAGAGTTTTACTTTTAAACAGAGTTTTATATAGTGATAGCAATTTTATGGTAATTTTAATCTAAAGAAACTAAAGATTCTAATCCTAAAATAGTTTGATGGCTAAATTGTCTCAAACCATTAGGCAGGAAGTTATTCAACCTGCTACTTTCCTTGGCAGTAAGATCCTGGTAATAAACTTCAGGAACAATCCAAATTTAGGGAAGTTAGCCAGAACTCTGTAGAGCCAAGATCACCTTCCTGTGCTTAGGGACATGCCATCAAGGGAAACCACTCTAGCCTGTTTTAGTCTGAAGTGTATGAGAATAGTCTCCGAAATTTCATAGATTTTAAAATATATGATGGTATTTCATTCTTATAAGTATAGTGGAAAGCAAAGGCAAATGTTCTTATATTGCAATTAAAAAAAAAAAAAAGAAAAAGAAGACCAAGAGATTACATAACTGGATAAAATCATAGGATGAGGATATAATTCAAATACTTTCTTGTTTTAATCCATGTCTATGTATTATTATTCCATACCAACCAACATTCTGTGGTGATAGATGCATCTATATAATGCATACCCTGTTCGTTAAACTGCATTTATAGAACATTCATGTGTGAAACACTTTACTTCATTGTCTCTCTACTATGTGAAAAATATTAAGCAGTCACTAAATACCGCTGAATTTAAAAATGAATCTTTTACATAAAATTATGTTGTCAATATGTTTAGATTATAGGTTTTCAAAAATGCTTCTTACTCCATGTAAGTATCTCTGTTGTTAATTATTTGGGCCAAAATGGTAGTTTATTTCTATATAAATCACTGTTTTAGGGATCTCATCTACACCTTATCTGTTATGTACTTCAACCATACATGTCACTGATTACCAGGGAGGATAACTGGGAGATTTTGAATGAGTGTGAATCCCTCAGGCCTGCTGATAAACCAATAGGACACCAGTGCTTTCCTGTCAGTTGGCTACATAACATGTTTGTTTATTGCTTACAAATTCTAAAGATAAAATCTGCATCTGGTTTTATAGGAACATAGAAAACATCAAAAAATGTAATAGAGTCATCCAGTAGGAAGTATTCATTGAGGGATTTATAGACTCCATAAAGACTATAAAGCAAAAAGCGATTTGTATGACACATAGGAAAGATTGTTTTATTCTTTTAGATGTTTAAAATGACATTAGCTTTAGACAACTTCTGCAACAATTTTTAGTGTGTGTATATATTTCTGGAAATAAAGATGTAGCTTGCAAAGTAAGTTAAAAGAATTAGAAATCTTTAATATCCATTTCTCTAAATAAAATATTTTGAATAATACTTTCACAATGAAACATGCACTTTCAAGGCATTTTTTATTAATTATAATCAATTTGAAAAATGATATTCATAGGAGATTTTTAAATAGTATTTACTAGAAATATTTCATATCTTTCTTATAATATTGGAAATGCTTTTAGGCAAAAAGTTTTATAACTAAATGTTATTACTTGTTATTTTTTGGGGGGGGCAGGTACTGGGGATTGAGCTCAGGGACACTCAATTGCTGAGCCACATCCCCAACCCTATTTGGTATTTTATTTAGAGATAAGGCCTCATTGAATTGCTTAACACCTCACTTTTGCTGAGGCTGGTTTTGAACTCACAATTCTCCTATCTCAGCTTCGGAGCCACTGGGGTCACAGGTGTGCACCACCATGCCTGGCCAATATTATTACTCTTTAAAAGTTTCTGGTAATATGATGAGAGATAGTAACAACTTTTATGATTCTTGAGGTTTCCTTCTTGTTTGAAAGTTAGCATCTTTCACCATTTCAGATGGGATAAAGAAACATAAAATACGAAAAATGTACTCTCCTGATGTAATAGAGAAAATTCTAGAAAGGAATTTAGAAGTGCTTTTGGGTGCAAATTTTGACATTTTTAAAATAATAAATTGGCTACATTTTTTGTGTCTCTTTGTCTAAGTTTTCTCTAACACAGAATGTTGAACTAGACTGTTCTGCCTAGGTGCAATATATTATGTTGCCAATTTCAAAACTCCTTGTTTATAATGCATACTCTTGAGTATTTGAAAATATCAGGATATTATTGTCAGTTATATGTTTAGCAGGCACCATCTGTTTGTGCATATTTTATAAGCAATTTTAAAAGCACACCTGTTTGAGCTTCAGCAAGATACACTGAAACAATCATGGACTTAGAATTATGCAAACTTAATTATAAATTCCTGGCCAGGCAAATTTTTAACCACACTGATTCTCAGTTATAATTCATCAGCACAGTAGGGATAATAATAATATATCAAATACATATATAAAAATATTTAGTATTAGTATTAATATTCTTGCTTTTGGACAGTACATAATATACTATTTAATAGAGACTGTGTTCACTAAATGTTGTCATCTTGCTATTTCTTTTCAATTTGCTTTTAACTCACATCTGATTAATATAAAGATTCAAATTGCCTATCACTGTTGCCAATGCATTGTGGAGATGCTCTAAATAAATATAAACGAGATATAATCACCATTAAAAATCAATAAATTGTTAAAGTTTAACATTGGTAATTATGTTTGAGTTAGGAAAAAAAGTTTGAATTTAGGTATGTGATATTGTTCTTGGCAATTCTTTCACATATTTTTATTATGTAAATTGAAAAAAATGTAGAAAATTTTGGCTGTGAAACAAATATAAGCCAATAACATTTAGTTATAAAATTTTTTGCCTAAAAATATTTCCAATATTATAAGAAAGATATGAAGTATTTCTAGTTAATACTATTTAAATATTTTTACCAAACATTTGTTTCATGTATTTGTGCTTGTGCTTTTTTCTGAATTCAATGATGTGTAATTTGCATAAGTATAGAAAAATAAAATTTTTATTGATTTAAAATTTCCCTATAATGATGGAAATTCATAATAAAATATATTTTAATTGTCTCTAAAATTACTCTTTTCATAGAAGTTGAAGTTAAAATTACAAAAGAAAAATAGTATCCTGAACACTGAGAAATGGATTGTATGGCATAGTGAAATTAAATTTTTTATAATTTGATTCATCACAGTAAAAATTGAGCCTTTACCACCAAATCTGTGCTCTAAGTGACTTGTATTTCATTGAGAAGAATGTTTCCTTTTGTTGTTTGACTATAGCTCTAAAAAAAAAAAAAAAAAAAAAAAAAAAAAAAAAAAAAAAACTATAGCTAGGATGGTAAATTACTTACTTTGGTTTTAAGTTCTCTGTAATTTTTTAAATTCTCTGTAATTTCACATTAACTTTATGAACTACCTCTCTCAAATTTATTAACAGAATAAGATTTTTTAAATGTAAAAATGAATTTTTGAGAAAAATGGAATAAATTTCTCCAATTGTATTTTAACCTATCATCAAATAAGAAAAAAAAAAAAATAGAAAAGTGGGGGCACTGCAAGTATGTGGGTAGTGAGAACTTTTAAAATACTAGCTTTCAACAAACCCAGAAGCCATTTTTAGTGTTTATATATATTCTTGGAAATATAGATGTAGCTTGCAAAGCAAACTAAAAGTATTTGAAATCTTAATCTGCTTCTATGTAATAATAATGTTATTTTTCTGTAATAAGTGATGTTTTTTATTGCAAATGAGAGCACTACCCCAACACACCCACACAGAAATCTCTTTAATGTGTAAGAAAAGTTAAACTAAAGAAGCTAAATGTGAATGCTCAAATTTAAAGATTTATAGACAGCAGCAAAAATAAAATTCAAATCTAGGTCTGATACTCCTGAGCACATGCTTTTAACTATATGGAGAAAGATGATTAGTAAACAATTACTCAAGAAAAATAAGACGAAAACAAACATATAAATTTATTTAAATTTTTTTTTTTAATCTCAAACTCTGCTACCATACATTTAACTTTGCCAATTGCATTCACCTTTGTGACATTGCTTTAAGGTAAAACTAAGTTGAAAAATATGCAAAAGTACTTAGAAGGAAGTAACTACAAAATTGCTATTTTCAATGCCGTATTGATGAGAAAACTATATTACCCTGGCTAATTTCAGTCTAAGAAGAATGTATGGGACTAATTTGAAAAGCTTCCAAAAAGTGATAGCCATTAAAATGAGTAAATTGAATTCTGAATTTTACAACAGGAACTGGAGATACTATATTATAATATTTCAAATACCAATTACTTTCTAGTAGCTTTTAGCAAGGCAAAGAACAGCTAGAATTTGGATTCTTCTAATATGTTTCTTAATGTTAATGGGGTGAACTTTTATTATCAATAGAATCCAGGGAAGAGTTCATTTAATACCATACTTTATACTTATTCTTAGGTATGCAAATAACAATTTCTGCTAACTATTAATTATATTTATATTATGATAAATATATTATTTTTCATTAAATACCTGAATTAAGAGTTGTCATTTTTGCAAATACTGATGCAGCTTTGCACACAGTGGAAATACTTTGGACTGGGAATTAGGAGGCTGGGTTTCATTAACACTTCTAACTAGCTCTTGTTTCAAGGAACACTCTCAAGTTTATGTTGTTAACTTTTTGATCTCTATCAAGGTACCCATGCAAACATCAGCATTTATGGAGACTTTTTACCTTTTAGAAAAAAAAAATGGACACAGAATGTTTTCCTTAAGGTACAAGTTACACAAAGAAACAAAAATAGATCTATAGTGGAAGAGAGTTAGAAAGAGTAATATACAAACTCACTGCCGAGAGGCATGAGGTCAAAACATCTTATTTGTCTTACCAGGAACAATGGTGCATTCAAAGGAATAAAACAGCATTTTAAAGCAAAATGTTCCATTTAATTTTCAATTCTATACTCAAAAATTGCAAATACAGAAGATGATAATATTAGTAGGGTACCCTGTATAAACATTTGAGCCTGGTTATCAGAAGTATCTGGTGCAGTGTTTGGGCAACTTTTAGACCCTACCAGATCCAGATTGGCATTTTCTGAATGGTGTCAAGGTACATGTAAAACACATTCTTAGTACACCTGAGAATCAAGGAAACATATTCTCTAAGTCATACTTTTTGTCTTTGTTACAATACATATTTTTGTAACATTGGGTTTGCCATTGAACATCTAAAATCCCATAGAGACACATAAAATATAGCCTATTATTTGTGAGCTAGTATGAAATTTTTTCATCACTTTTTTTGTGCAAGGTATTTTAAAAAACAAGGTGAACCAAAAAAAAGTGTAAGGGTTTTACGCTCATTAAATATTATATTCAGGAATGGCAAAAGGACAGCAACCAGACTATGATCCAATAATAAAATTTGTGCTTTGAAGGAGGGTCATGTGATAGGAAAGCTGTCTTATATTTTCTAAAAAAAAAAAAAAAAAAAAAAAAATGGATGATGCTCATTTCTTCCAACTATCTTATTAGTTCAGAGCAGCTTGTCTGGAGTGAAGTACAATGGAAAACTCCATATCTCAAGTAAGAACTATAACCACTGAGTGAATTTAACCTTGAAAATTGATGTAAATGATGGCTCACTGGTACAAAAGTATTGTTCATGGGGTCTTGGGTTCAAGAAATGTGAATTCCTCATTCTTTCAGTGGTTGTATTTCAAAATTAACATTGACCAGAAGCTTACCACACACCATTTCCTTTTCACTAAAAATGGGCTCCAGAATTGGATGTTGAATTAGTTGGAGATTTTCTGAAAAAGGAAATCAAGACTGATATACTTGGATTAACTGAAATATTCCTATATTTAATTATTAAACTTTAATTATATTGTTGCCTATAACATTTTCCTTTAATTGAGGAATAAAATTCATCAAGAATTAAAATGTAAACAAAGAAGTTTGATGAATCTTCCTGAAAATATAATTGACTGATTCATCCATTCATTTATTTACTCCATAAGTCTTCATATGCCTAAATATAGCAGTCACATCAGAAAACTTTGTATATAGAAGTATAGCTGGTCCTCTGTCTCCTCAGGTTCCTTATCTGTAGATTCAACCAAGGCTCAAAAATATTAGGAAAAATAAACATATCTCTAAGGAATATGTACAGATTTTTTATCTCCATTATTTCATTAGCAATACTGTATAATAACTATTTATGTAACATTTATATTATATTAGATATTATGAGTAATTTAGTCATACTCTCAAATGTACAGGATACTATGTGTGGGTTATATATAAATATTACTATGCCACTTTATATTAAGTATTTGAGCATCCACAGATTTGTGATATTGATGGGGTTGGGGGAGTCCTGGAACCAATCTCCCTCAGATACCAAGGGATAACTGTGGTGAAAGAGTTAACATTGCATGACATTAACATTTCTATCCTTAGAAGGTTTGGGACCAGAAGTTTCCTTCAGGTAGTTTCTGTTTGGAACTTGGCTTTTGGTTGGGGGTTTTTATATCTCGAATTCTATGATCCAAAGTACTGTTTAGGCTCAGGTGGGCATAGATCATTCATGGGATAAGATTCACTCTTGCTTGGCTAAGTCGTGTTTCTCAGCAGCAGGATCTCTACTCTGTGTTCATGATGTGCTCCAATTACTTTCTAACTCCTCGTAGAGGGAAAGGGAAGCCAGGAGTAGCACTAACATCAGCAATTGATGTATAGTTTTGAGATAAATACCTGGTTTCTGCTTTGACATCTATAACTCTAATTGCCACCTATATAGGAATGATGGGGTCAGCATTTAACATCAGTACCAGCAATACAAAACTGTATCAGTATTCAACATCAGGTGTTTAGTATGCCACCCACTATGTTAATAATCACAACATAAACCATAAAATTCTATTATTTAGTGGGATTACAGTTTGTTAAATAAAATGAAAATGGGGTTAGAAACAGAGAAATTTTGAAATATTTTAAAAAGCGATCAGAGGACAGGTGTTAGGTTGCACATGTCAGCTATAAAGACTTACAAAATTAACAAAAAATAAAAGATTTACAGAAATTAATAAAGAAAGCAAGGATGTATTAACAGGAATATTTAGCTTTTAGTGGGGAAGAGAGTGATCAAGTGGAGATAAGAAGGATAAGAACCAAGATATGAATAAACCAGCAACTATAAGATCAAAACAACTAAAACCCAACTGAACCTCACATATTACAAATCAAGGCTAAATAATAAATAGGTGCAGAAGAAAGAAATTAATGTGAAAATAAAATTACATAAATATACATGTATTTTTCAAACCCATCCATATAGTGAGTACACCCCCACACACACTCACACACATATGCACAAAATCATACATACTAAAAAGTGTAAGTAATACAATATGATGAAATGATTTTGAAATTTTTTTCAAAAAATATAAAATCTAAAAAACAAGGATAAAAAAGATTAAAACTGGGAGTATGAAAAAACAAAAAGAAAAAATTGAGGAAGGAAAAGAAAGAAAAGAAAAAAATAATCTTGCTGAGAAATAAAGGTTTTATTTCCACTGAGGTGGTCAAAACTCTTAGGAAGAGATAGTTTTCATTCTTTGTATTTGTTTTTTGTTTTGTAACCCTTGGTTCAAAGGTTGGGGGGTTTAAGCCCAATGCCTTTGTGTTCCTCTCTTAGCTTCCAGCTTTTGTGGCTAGGAGGCACAGCTTGTTATAGTAGATCTCAGCTTCCAGTCTCCCAGTAGATAGTGGGGTAGCATAATTTTGGTGCTGACAAATTTTGTATTTCTGTATTGCTGCAGAGTTCCAAATCAGAGATTTTTGTAATTCGGGTTTAGTCTAGACTGAATTTTGAAACTCACAGCTGTGAGTTTTTAAGAATTACTTTTGCTGGAGAGACACCAGTCCCTGCAGCACACTGGGGTCTCTATGTTCTCTTGTGAAATCCACTTTTAGAACATAGGAACAAAACCTCCACAGGTTCCACCTTCATCACTATGAATAGGAAATCCAGAGTATAAGCCCCGAAGTGCAGATATTCCTGTGTAGCCAACGTAGCGCCAACAAATGTAGGAGATTTTCCCCTTAAGATCCAGAGCCTGAATGGTCTAGGCAAAATATTTTTTTGTGCCTGCTTCCATATGCTTTTGCAGGTGGTGGAAGTGTGGCAGGGGGCTGCTTTGGCAGGTGGCATGAGTGTGCACTTCCCCAGACACCTGAGCTACACAGGGCAGCTGCTTTCCCTGAGAACCTAGTGACCATTTTCTGTGCCCAGAAAATTTCCCACCTTGGGGAGCTATTTTTAGATTTGTTTTCACTGATTCACTTCCCCTACCAATTCTGTGCCTATTACAATTAACCTTCTTCTCTAATCCACAGGTTACAAGTCAATTCTTCTATTTTTTTTTTTTTTCTTCTTCTCCTTCTCCTCCACTGACTGCACTGTTTCCTTTGTTTGCCTACACTTGCCCTCCCCATTACTGCTGCAGTTGGCAGCCATGCAGGTGCCTACACTGGTACTTCTCTAATGTACTGTTTCTTATGTTCAATTTCTGACTTCTGATATATATATATATATATATATATGTGTGTGTGTGTGTGTGTGTGTGTGTGTGTGTGTGTGTGTGTGTGTTTTAAACAGGTCAACATTAAGTTTCAGTCAGTTCCCTTAGTTACCCACCTCACTGAGAAGCCATCTTCCCACTTTGTAATTCTGGTGTTGAGGACCTATTTGGAAGTGTTCTTCCTCTAATCTGCCAACTTCTCTCCTCTCCTCTCTACACTATGATATTTTTTCAATAGGAATAGCAACATAATCACTTAATTCCTTTATTGCAAGATTCATATGATTCTTACATACACTGATGTATAATATTACATAAATATTACTTATATATCTTATTGCTGTTACCAGGAAATTCACTTGAACCAGACACTTTCTCTCTCTGTTACAATTCTGACAGTGGTTATGTAAATTATCCTGCTACTGTTAATTAGAAATATTATTAATAAAAATTCTAAAAGTAACTTCTTACATCTTTAGACAAAATTAAAATAAACAATGATGGCAAAGCTTCATGTTCAAAAAAATAAATAAGCATCATCTGAATTTCAACTGTACCCACAAACTGAAGTTATTCTCAGTATATTGATAATGCAAGTTGAAGAGGGTAAGAAAATGAGGTAAGACTTCATGTGTTTCCAGTTTAATGAGAACTTACGTTAAGGTCTTTTTTAATATGCTGAATTGGAAAATGAGAGGAAAATATTAAGGTACTAAGGGAAATTGAAATACTTTGGACTATTGATGCCAAATAACTGTTGACGTGTAATATACATGGACATGTTTAGAGAGGGTAAATCAGACATATCAGCTAATGTGTATACGCATGCAGATATCTCTTTACATACTGACTTTTTCCTTTGAATATATATATACCCAGTAGTGAGACTGCAGGATAATATGGTAGTTCTATGTTAATTTTTTGAGACTGTCAGTACTGTTTTACATAACAGTTGGAATTTTTTGCATTCCCACCAATAGTATGAAAGGACTCCTTTTTCACGACCTTCTTGCCAGGACTTATTAACAGCCATTGTTACTGGGTTGTGGTGATATATCATTTTTATTTTAATTTGCATTTTGCTGAGGCTTAATGGTATTGCACATTTTCATATACCTTTTAACCATTTGAATGATAATGAGTTACTATAAAAGTGTATAAAGAATTCAAAAAAGTCACTAACAAGAAAAAAAATTGAAAACAAATGGGTAAAGGACTTGAATAGACATATCTCAAAATAAGATATATTGTATTCCTGGGATATTTTCTGGGGTTCTTAATTCCCTAACATGAAGAGGACTGTGCTGCTTTTAATCATTGAAAACCACAATTTTTGTACCAAATGCCTTTGACAACTTAAAGAAATTATGGAATATATACACAGTGGAATACCATTCATGTATGAAAAGAAGGAATTTCTGAAATTTTGACAACATGAATGAACCTGGGGGACATTATGTTAAGTGTCATAAGCCAAGATGAATACTACAAATACCACATGATCTCACCTTTAGGTGTGAAATCTAAAAAGCTAAAGTCATAGAAATAGAGAGGAGAGTTTTGATGGCTAGGGACTGAAGTGTGGTTTTCAGGAGTTTGGTCAAAGTACACCACATTTTAGTTAGATAGAAAGAATTAAAGAGATCTAGTCTATGTTGTCATGACTATGTCTAATAATAATGTGCTACACTTTTGAAAATTGCTACAATAGTAAATTTTAAATGTTCTTATCACACATAATAAAGAAGTATATGAGGTAATGCAGTATGTTAAAATGTATACATATTTCCAAAATATGTTATATATGATAAGTATATACAAAAAATCATATATTAAAATAAACTATTTAAAGATAAATATGAATGAATGGCATGGTAGTGAAGAGTCTAAAGAGGATACATTGAATTTAAGGTATTTAATCTCACTATTGAAGGGAGAGGATGCTTTGACTAGTATTCAGACTGATCATATTCCTTATACCTGAAAATAAGTGGATTGTGGTAATCATTGTTAGTATAATTTCAAGAAAATATAGTGTAAATATGCCTTTCTTTCTATAATTCCTGAATCACTCTACAATATTGTAAATTATGGTTATGCTTCCCTGATACTTGGAATCATTCTTGTATTAACTGATGCTTTTAAAAAGTTTTTAAACTATCCAAGAGCATGGAAATTCCAGAAAAATAACAGCATTATGTGGAATGCAGCTAGTAATTTCCTGATTGTTTTTCTGATTACATGTTCAATGTCAGATTCAGTAGGTTGTGAAAGAAAAACACATTCATGTAGCATACATCAATAGACACATGCCTACTTAAAGACAAAACTCATTTACCAGTATGACAGAGATTATATAACTATTGATTCTTTTTGTCCATTTTGTGTAATACTTCTGATTACATCACTTTTTTCCTCTCTTTGGTATATATGTATATGAAAGAATTTGGTTTTCATTTCACCTTTTCTTTGAATCATATTTCCTACAGTTAAAGGCAATCAGCAATCTAAATTCCATCAGAGCTCCAATCACATGCAATTTATAAAATTTTAGAAGAACACAGGTAGGTACTACACAGTAATCAACTTAACTGTGGAAGGACAATTTAATTTTTTTATCATGTACCACAGTGATAAGCCTGGAGAATTTATTTAAATTATTGAGATAGGGTTGCCTTTGGACAGCTTTTGATTTTTCCTTCTCTCACGAAGTACTTATAGCAAAATGAAAAAAAAAAATCTATATTCAAAATTTAACATAATTTCTTACCATGAGAAAATTCTTATAAGATTCAGTTAATGATCAAACAGAAACTTTGGTTAAGAACAGAAGCCTTTCCAATTTACTGGAAACATTCATAGAACAAACATTTGTAAGCAAAGGCAAAATTGTTATTTCCTGCTCCTTCATTGAAGGACAAGTGCCTGTTAACCTGGATTATTTCCTAAATATGCCACAATTTGTATTTAGAACTTTATTTATTGTGTTATAGCATTAGAGCATTAATTACTACTATAGAAAAAAACCATCCTTTTAAAATATTATTTCCATTTTCCTTAAAATGAATATGAATTCTGATAAAAACTGCATCTAGTTCTTGCATTGAGTTGGTTGTTTTTCCTCTACAATTTGTGTCCACTTTTGTTCGTTTGCATATGTACATATACTTGTTATACAATTCTGTTTAACAAATTATCCCAAATCTTAGTCACTAAAGTACCAAACATTTATTATCCCACAGTTTCTGTGGATAAGAAATCTAGGCAATGCTTACCTGGGTCCTCTGCATCTAATTATCTCACAAGGCTACAGTCAAGGTGTCAGTTGGGGTACAGTCATCTGAAGGCTCAATCAGTGGTGGGCCCTCTTATGTATCCCCTCTAGTGGCTGTTGGCAGGAGTCAGTTCCTCCAAACCTATTCCCCATTGGTTGTTGGCTAGAGTTCTCCTTCACTATCTCATCATATGAGTCCTCTCTATCAGGCAGCTCACAATTTGGAAGTAACTTCAATAAAACTAGCAAAAAGAAGCAAGAATAGTGGGGGGAAAAAAGTCACAGGCCTTTACAATCTAAACTTGGGAGTGGTTATGTGCAAGGTATAATTAATTTCAAGCTCACAGTCAGAAACAAAGGACAGGATATGGATGTCAGAAGGGATCACTGACAGCCCTTTGAGAAACTGCCTTTAATTATGTCTGCATTATGAAAATAGAGTTTTTTTTTTTCTTTTATAATCATCTGATCTTACTTTTTTGATTTTCATTATATATCAAATAGTTTGGAACCTAAAACAGGAGGGTAAAGACAGATTTGAAGCATAGCATGTCACCCTCAATATTTAGAAGTGATATTTAGGGGCATAGCATAATGTGTCATATTACAGATGCTGCTATTGCTTATATTTTTTGTTGGAAAGATAGATTCATTCCTTGCTCTCTTTTCTTTTTCTCTCAAGTGGTGATGAATTATAATGGCTAAAGTATACTTAGAAACCAAATTAAAACTGAACATTAGTGTATTAGTATAAGCTTGTTAAAGTACGACTAAGTAGTCCTGCATGCATTTTCATAATCTCCAATTTTTCCCTATTATGTCATCTTTTTTTGGAACTGCACAAACTAAATGTTGCTTTTGAAATAGAAACTTTTGGAAATATGAACTGATAGTGACCATGCCACTATGAAGCAATCATACAGTTAAAGAAAGGGAGAAGGGTTGGCTTAAACACAAGATCTTTTCAGTGTACTCAGAATAAATGTCTCAGATAACGTGAGTTCTTAAAGTGATAATGTCCGCAAACCTGGGGCAAAGAAAGCCTGATTCTCTATCCCTATTTGATTATATGTAAGAATTTAATCACTTACCATGTGTCCATAGTTTTCTAAGGGCATGTATGTGTTCCAAAATCTTTCCTGGCTTTCAACTGCTATCTTTATTTGACATCTGGTTCTAGATCATTACTTTTAACCACTTTTCTGCTAGTTACTGACTTCTGGTTTTCTTCATACTCATGTTACTAGACATTGATCTACCATTTTTGCAAATATGATGAGGTAAGTCCAGTCTGTAAATTTTAACAAAATTATGGTGAAGTTTAAAAAATAGTGATTAAATTATAATGCAAAGATATTTGAGATTGTATTAATATGACGGTTCTTAAAGAACTTAAGTCCATAAGTCTCTATAATGGTCCCCTACTCTGCAATATATTATTATTTGTGAAAGAGATAGACTTGTTACCTATCCCAGGCTGGCACACCAACATAGGATCTAGTATACTACTCCATTATTAAAGTGCTATGAAACATGTCTCTCCTATCTAGAATGCAGACTTTGAATATATGTCTTTAAGGAAATATGTCTTGACTTAACCCTGGGATAAGGTCTCCATAGCCCTTCTATTCTTATCTGGACTCCATTGTATTATTGGAAAACTGCAGTAATTTCAGGAGAAAACCATTGTTTTGTGAGCATGAATAGATAGCCTTTCTCTATGTCTCTTAACATGGTAAAGTCTTCAACATTACTATATTAGAATATTTTCTAACATCTTTCAGTCTAGAGTATCATTATCATTCCATTTGAGTAGGAAATTTCATTCATCTATCATCTAATGAGTGATAACACTAGGTTGGTATAAATATTCTGTCTTTATATTCTCTACTCTCAATTTTCCAGTCAACATCTTTTGAAAAATATACTCACACATACATACTCTAAGAATAAACAATGTTTAATATGCACTGGGTATTCTAGGTTCATAATTTGGAAAGTCTTCTCCATAGACAACTTTTCTTGTGATTTCACAGAAAAATGCATAAGGGCATAGTGGTAAAATATTAGTTGTTTTCCAAAACAGACCAATTGACCTAATGAGAAAAAATAATTAAAACAAAATAGTTTTAAAATAAATGATAATATGTATCTATATGTATTAGATTGATTCTGACAAAAGTTATGATGAAATGGAAAAATGTAGTTAGGATTCCATCACCTTAAATTTATCTCATCAGTTTTGATATGTAAAACAGTGACCCTTCATTTATGCTAATGACTGACACCCCAGAATCTATGAATACATTCTGGCACTTATAAATAGGAATTAAGGTAGTAGGTGAATTAAGATTGCTAATCAGCTGATTTAGAGATGATGAGATTATCCTAAATTATTGAGATGAGCCCAATATAATCCCAAGGGTCCTTTAAAGTGGAAGAGAGAATTAGAGAAGCTCAGTTGGACATTGCTAACTTTAAAGACAGAAGAGGTTCACAAGCCAAGGAATATGGCCAGCCTCTAGAAGGTAGAAACAGCAAGAAAAGGGATCCTCCGTTGAAGCTACAGAAGGAACAGAGCTCTGCCAATATCTTGGAATTCTCAAAACTCACTTTACAAGTTCTACTCAGATACAAACTTAACAACATTCATACTGAAAATATGAATGGCTTATGCAATATGTTTACAACATAGAGCTTTCTTAATTTATCTGCGTAGTTATCCATGCAGTGGGCATTGTGTCTTCTGATGTTTCTTCTTACTCCTTAACCTCATTTACTTCAATTTAAAGAAATTTCTTTATCATCTTGTAGTACAGATCTAGTAGAAAAACATCTTGTCAGCTTTTGGTTGTCTAGGGATATCTTTATCTTTCTTCATTTCTAAAAGATAGCTTTGCTGGATGTAATATTCTTGGTTGGCAATTTCTTTTCTCCTTTTTAGTCCCCTTTATTTCTATGAAAATATTATGTCACTGTCTCTTGGTGTGTAAGGTTTTGGCTGAGAAGTTTGCTGCCAGGTAAACTGCAATACCCTTATGTTCATTTGTTCATTCTTTCTCTCTTTTTTCTTTCTCTTTCCTTTTCTTTCTTTCTTTTTTATTTTATTTTTTTTTTGAGTTGTTGTCTTGAGAGAATTTCTAATATTTGTGAAATTGATTATGATATGTCTTGGGGTAGATTTGTTTGAATCACATCTGACTGGTGACTTTGGGCCTTCCTATACATGGGTATTGTGGCCTTTTTTAAATTTGGTGAGTTTTCTGTTATTATCTCTTTGAATTAAATTTTATACTTCTTTGGCATTCTCAAGTCCCTCTTAAATTCCAATCACCTAAATATTTCCTCTTTTAATGTTGTCCTAAATTTCCCATAAGATTTCTTTATTCCTTTTTCTTTTCCACCTTTGAAATTTGGAATAGCCTGTCTTCAAGCACAGAAATTATTTTTTATATTTCATTTCTTCTGTTGCTGATTTCTTATACTGTGCTTTTAATTTCATTTATGGTGCTTTTCAGCTTTTAAAAACATTTCTTCCATTTTTCTGTTAAGTTCCTCTGTTAGAGGATTGAATCATTACTGTGTGTTCTCTTGAATCTTCTTCAGTTTCCTTAAAACTACTATTTTAACTTCTGTATTAGAGAGATCACCTATACCAACTTCTATATGGTCAGTTTCTGCTGCCTTGTTTTGATTATTGGATGAAGTTTTGGTTTACTGAAAGCTCTTGATGTTTGGTAGTATGTGGAATTATCTGGGAATTGCAATTAGGTATTTATTCCAGTATTTGTAATGTGTGTATGTGTCTGGCTTTCTAGAAATTCTAAGATGACAGCTTGTTTCTTTATGCTTTTAATCATTTCCACTATTTCAGCAGTAGCTGGTATGCTAAGTCCAATTTTGCCATGGGTCCACTATTGATTTGTTATTGCTGTTTCAGTAGCAGAAGTTGATTCAAACCCAGAATTTCCCCAAATCTGCAAGTGGCATGTTGTTCAGTGTGGAATGGGGGAATACCTAAATGTGTAGTTGATCTTCATAAGCCTTTTCCTGGTGTTTGGGTAGGCCAGGACACCTATCCATAGCCACCAGTCTATGCCATGCCTATGGATACCAACACACCAATACTGCAACACTGTGTTACACACTAAAATTAGAGGAGCACTAGGTAGGACTTGGGTCTACAGTGCTATGGAATGACAACTGCTAAAGTTGGTTCCTAGTCCAAGACCACTATGACCATCCATGGGTGTTGATGGCAGGAATAGAAGTCTTACAGACTGAAACTGCATATCTATCCCAATGGTGTGCTGGTCACTGCCTGATGCCAGAAGAGGTCTAGAGGCTCTGTGAGTACAGTCTGAAGATAGCTGTATTGCCTGAGGTTGGGGGATGGTGGTAGAGACAGTCTCTTGG
This sequence comes from Tamias sibiricus, assembly GCA_025594165.1. Taxonomy (NCBI): domain Eukaryota; kingdom Metazoa; phylum Chordata; class Mammalia; order Rodentia; family Sciuridae; genus Tamias; species Tamias sibiricus. The sequence continues at coordinate 101,739,090 of CM046663.1, read as the reverse complement.
CTTTTCAAGGCTAACGCTAAACTTAGACCCACTGGAGTCTCACAGCTCCAGGGGCCTGAAAAATAGAGAAGAGAGCAGATAAGCTAGGCCATCTCTAAGACTGTCATACTGGCATTCAAGTCTCCTCCTGGTATCTTTGCAGGTCTAGAGCTTTGGTCTCTTATCTCTGACCTGGATAAAAGGCCCTTTAGTTTCTTACTGATGCTACGTCTAATTACAGTGGTCCTGGCACAGCAGTCCAAGGCAAGGTCCTGTGCTAGCTTTTTTGTCCTGCTCCCCAGTGGGTAGAGTCATGCTTTCTTCTCCGCTGCCTGAGGTCAGGAAGAGGCAGTGAAGGCAGTTAGCCACTTGCCTAAACCAGTTCCAGTTGCTCAGTCCATGGGTCCTGGCCTGGAGGCAGAAATTATGGAGTTCTTCCTTACACTGGGTTTCACCATGGTACTGGATTTCATGTTTAAGTCTAAGTCCTGAACTTAATTCCCTCTCTCTTTCCCTTAAGTGGGTGGCATCTCTCTCCACTGTAGCTTGGAATTGGGGGAAGGTTGATGCTGGCAATGCTTATCTTTATGCCTTCTGGAGTGCAACTTTTCTCATAATTATGCTAAAACCAGGCAGGCACTCTGATCTCACCTGACTTCCTTAGATTTTGCAAAGTTAGTGTAATAACTATTCAAACTGGTATGTCTGTGGGCAATGATCACTGGAGGATTTTACCCAACTGTTATCTTGCTCTATCTCTTAAATCTGTATTGTTTTAAAAATGCCAGTCTGATAGCAATTTGTCACAGAAGTAAGAGGAAACTTTGACAGAATTGTTTTTATTTTTGTTACCGATGATGAATACCTCCACCAATATGTACATCTTCCCTTTAACTTAATGCATGACCTTGAAGTTGTTACCTTATATGTTAATGGATACATTAATAATCTTATGGCAGTATGAGGAATACATGACATATTACTTTAAAGAATAAATTTTTAGTATATATAGCTAAATTTATATTTATAAACATCAGTTGTATGTACTAACACGTTATAATTTTAGTTTTATATATCACTAAAATATATATACCTATCTCTCTCTTTTTGATCTTTAAATCACATCAATTAGACCCAAATATCTTGTATGCATGATTGTGGTAGTTTAATTCTGTTTTCCTGGATAAAATGACTTTGGTGTCTAGTTGAAGATAGATAAAGCCTTTTAGCCTCTCAGATGACCATAACATAAAAAAAAAAAAAAAAAAAAAAAAAAAAACCATAAAACAACCAAAACACCTAAATTAAAATTGACCAGGTCATTATTGTTGCTTTAGCTGAATTGTTAGTTATACAGAAAGTGTACTAATATGTATTTTTTGTATACCATTTACTTCCATATCTCTGTTTAAACACTTGCATCATTATAATCTGTTGTCAACATAGCAACCAGAATGTTCCTCATCCTTTTTCAAATCCTATTTCAAACCATATAGTTTCCCTGCTCAAAAGCTTCTGTCTCATTCTGAGCCCTTTAAATGTCTGAAGGTACTGAATGATCTGACTTCTGCTTAACACTGTGGCATGATTGCCATAATGGTCTCCACTTCTGTCCTGTGGCTCAAGACTCACAGTGATTCAGTGTTTCAACACATGAAGTCCAGTCTCTACTCAGAACACTGACACCATTCTCTCTGCCTGGGATGTTCCTCCCCAGGACCCACTTGGCTGGATCTGATTCTAAAATACTGTATATATATTTTGCTTTTTACCTCCCTCTCTAGGATTTATACATGAACGGGTTTCATGTTTGCTTTTTCCATGACTCTGTCACCTAGATAATGTAGTATAGATATATAGTGCCTAGTTTATGGCTTGTGCTCATTGATATCTATTAAATTAATACTTTTATTTATTTGGCATTGATGCAGTATCTTAAACTTATCAGTTTTAAAGTTCAAATAAAACAGCATGTCATCAAATTCATTCTTTTGACTTCACTTATGAAAATAATAAACAAACAAGCAAACAGGCCCCAGGAGAAATCACATAACTACTTTCACCAAGTGTTAAACAAGAAACCTCTATTTTTTAGTAAACAAAATTGAGTACAAGTCAACTTTGTGTTTACACTAACAGCAGCCTACACTATTTCCAATTTTAAAACTTTAGAAATTTCCACCCTGTTGTCTTTCTTTTGATACAGCTTTTTATTTATGAAGTCAGCATTTCTTTCACTAAACTTTCTCAACATGGTCATTTATTTTTCAAATATGGTAATAACTGTTGTGTGTAAAACACCTTTGTAGCATAGTGAATATTTCAGAGATGGGTCTCAACTTTATGATTATAGTCTTAGTGTGCATACATACCAGTCAGTCATCTGTTATGTACCATTGCAGGTCCTTTTAATCTCACCTCTGTCTAGGCAGATAGCTACAGTTCTCCCCCAGACACTGAGCAACACTGGGGCATGTTTGACCAATTTCACAGGTGTAGAAGCTGACAGAGTCTTATCTCAGGACCTTGCTATGCTTCTTTCATTCTCAGAGGCCAGTGATGTTCTGAGACCCTATTGGTACCCATGGTATGAAGCTTATTTTCTCAGGGAGTTAATACTCTATTGAATAAACCTGAGACCAGTAGGAAACAGGAGTTGGCCTACTGCTTTGTTCCCCTGAAAAGAGCTTATTTGATCCTTTGGAAAACAGTCCTTCAAAACTAAGTGACCCATTATAATTAATGCTAGGATTGACCCACTTGTAAGACATTGTCACATTGGCTCTGCCTTCTTCGCTGCTTCACTCATTTTGCCTCATTCCTTATTCTTTAGGGTTGTAGTCCTTAACAGAGTTATGGTACACGAGCTCTTGCCTAAGGTTCTGCTCTCTGAGAAATACTAAGACATTGCCTTCAAGGACCTTAAACCTAGTAAGATGAGTTATATTCAGACTACTACAAAGTATTATGTAATGTACTACATGTGTGTTGTCTCTATTGCTAACAAAATGTCCAAGAAAATTAACTTTAAAGGGGAAAGAATTATTTTGCTTCATAGTTTCAGAGGTTTTTGTCCATGATTGGCTGGCTCCATTGCTGTGGAGTTAAGGCAAGACAGAAAATAAGGGTGGCAGGATCCTGTGGTGGAGGATGTAACTTACTGCATGGCAGCCAGGAAGCAAAGAGAGAGCCGAAAACTAGAGACAGAGCAGAAACTTCAAATACCCCTGGAGTGACCTACTTCTTCCAACTAGTCCCTACCTCCTCAAGTCTCTACCACTTCCCTGTGCTACCATAAGGTAGAGAACAAGCTTTCAACACATCAGTTTTGGTGGGCATTTAAGATCCAAGGCATGATAATATCTTACTAAACATTTACAAAGGACTATCCAAGTTCAGAGGAAAGGGAGTTACTCTTTTCTTTTTTCTTTTTCTTTTTCCTGATGTAAAAAATGTTCTGTTCAGAACATTATTTTCACTAAGTAATAAATAATGAGTAAGATTTTGCTAGAAAGAGAGATGAGCAGTAACCACAGCATCTGCAGTGCTTGTGATGATTTTACCATGTCGGAATTAATCATATTAATCATATTTTATAAATACTGTGGGGTGAGCATACATGAATATGTGAGAGAGAGAGTGTGTGTGTGTGTGATGGAGAAATGTGTTGAAATTATATTTGAAAACTTTTAAAAAAAAAAATAGTTATGTGGAATTATTATTTGAAATTCTGATTACTAAAACCAAAGTATACTGACTGAAAGTATCATCTACTAAAATGGGAACTACAATATTTACCAAGATTACAAGTGATTGTACTTTAGAAAAATTATGTGGTTAATACCTTTTGTATGGTTACATACTAGAGCACTAAATTCAGTCTTTAGTCAGCTCCTGTCCAAGATTGTCATGACCTCCATGAGTTCAAAGGGAATAATCTTAAATCAGAGTTTGATGTGAAAAATGGAAAGCAAGATCCCGACATTCAGAACACATGATTTTAAATCTCTTGTTCATTATGGTTACAATAATTGTACATTCAGTGTTTCAAAGAGATTAAAAAATAAAAGAAGGAAAGGTAATATAATAAAATTTAACAGCTGCTAAATCAGATAGGCCCAATAATGAACTCTAATCAAAACTGGCTGATTACCATTCTCACATCTTCTAGTGACTGACAAAGCTGAATCAAGAACTGATTTTAATAAATCTGAAGTTTGATAAATAAATTGTCCTACTTGGAAGGGTGAGTAAATTTTCTCTAAAATGCTTAAAAAGACATAGGAACATAGATATTTTCTTATGAGATAAGGTAATTTGCTATGTTGATTCTCATTTATGCTTACGTCATTTAATGGATCAAAGCAACTTCAAATCTTTTGGTTACCTCAGTCTCTTATTTTTGCATTATTCAACTTTAAATTAAATAGGTTTATATTAGTCAGCTTCATATTACTATAATGAAATACCTCAAACAATTAACTTATAAGAAGAAAAATTTTTTTACCTTATGGTTCTAGAGGGTATAGTCAAAGATCAGGCTGGTGAGGTGCTATCTGGCAATAGTGGGAACATGTGGCAGAGTAAACCACTTACATCATGAGCCTGAAAGGAGAGAGAGAATGAGAGAACAATATCCTACAATCTCCTTTGAGAGTACACACTCAATGACCTAAAGACCTTGCACTAGACCCTACCTCTAAATGCCCATATTACTTCCCAATACCCCCACACTGTGGAGCAAACCTTTATATATAGACATTTGGGGGATACTACCCATATTAAAACTATAGCAGCTGGGTGTGGTGGCATACACCTGTAATCCCCGCAGCTTGGAAGACTGAGGTAGGAGGATTTTGAGTTCAAAGCCAGCCTCAGCAACTTAGTGAGGCCCTAAGCAACTCAGTGAGACCTCATCTCTAAATAAAATGAAAAAAAAAAAGGGCTGGGAATGTTGCTCAGGAGTTAAGCACCCCTGGGTTCAATCCCCAGTACCAAAAAAAAAAAAAAAAAAAAAAAAAAAAACCTAAAAAAAAAATAGCAATGTTGTATTCTAAGTACAACATTGTATTTAGAATTGTAGAGTTTTAAAGTTTCAAAGTTGGAGGAATTAATAATGGAAGGAAATACCCTGGAATGTTCAATACATGTCATTTAAACTGAACTACTTGACTATTGTAAAGAAAATAGAAGTGAACCATAATGCTTGTCAAAAATATAAGTTTTTAAAATGCTAGAATTAGGTGCATAAATCTATTTACTATGTTTAGTATTATTTTGAAATTAATGCATTTTCTCAAAATCAGATTTGTGGCTATAATACATTATTTTATATATATATATTTTTCTTTTAATGTTTCTTTTTGAGTATGCTTTGTTTTTCTCAGACATTCTCTTAGAACTTCCCCCTCAAAACAATATAGGGGACATGTAGGATAGAGAGAATTTTTAAGTTAATCAGTTAAAAGCAAAAACCTCATACATAAGCATGCTGGGGTTTTTTCCTTTTCTTTTTCTTTCTTTGATGCCAGGGTTGAACTCAGGGCCTTACGCATACTGATCTACACACTGTATATTGAGTCCTGAACATGCTTTTAAAAGTTCTTTTTCTAATTTATCTACAAAACAAAAAATACACATTTTTAACATAAAAAATCATCTAGAGGAAGAAAATAGCTGAGTATATTAGAAAATTTGTAAAAGTCAGTTGTAATGTTATAATTTATATGTGACAAAATTATTCTTTTTAGATGTACAATTTGATAATTTTTAAGTTTTTTTTTTTTTTTTAATTTCATATGTTAAATTCCCATTATTGAGTATGATGTGTAATGAGATTTGAAAACACAAAGAGTCTCATACCATCATAGCAGCAGTTCTATAACCCCTGAGAAACTTCCAGATGGTTACTTTGTAGCCAAATTCTCTCTTTACTTATAATTTTGTCTTTTTCTGAACATAATATAAATGGAATCACATAGCACATACACTTTGAGTCTGACTTTTTTCTCTTAGAATGATGTGTTTATTATTGATAACCTCCATGTAGATTTTGTATTTTCTTTTTATTGCAGATTGCCCATAGTTCTTTTTTCTGTTTTCTAGTTGAAGGACTTTTAATTGTATCCAGTTTTTTACTATCATGAATAAATGTTATAACCATTTGCATAGAGTTCTGAGTAAACATAAGTTTTCATTTAATTTGGGTAAATACTAAGAAGTGGGAATGCAAGGTCACTTGGAAATTGATTACCTTTATACAGATTTCCAGGCTACTTTCCAAAATTGCTGTATCACTCTGCATTCTCACCAGCAAGGCATAAATGTCACCTGCTATACTTCCTCACCAGTTCTTGGTGTTTCCAGGAGCTGTTTGTACTTTTAATGTTTTTAATAGATGTGTGATATTGTCACATCGTGGTTTGAATTAGCATCTCCCTAATGTAGTTATTGAGCATCTTCTCATTTGCTTAGTTGTTAATTGTATTTACTCTGGTCTATTCAAAACTTTGCCCACATTTAAAAATTTATTTTTATTGAATTATGATAGTTCTTTTCCTATTCTGGATGCCTGTATTTTATCATATTTATGATTAGCAAATGTTGTACTTTTTAATAAATAATCCACTCTCCTGATCACTTTTATACTATTCATTAAAGTGAATTTTGTAATTTTTCTATTGGTTATAGTTTCTTTTTTCCTTCCTTCTATGAACTGGTTGCCTATTCTTAGATTACACATTTTATATGATATTTTCTTCTAAAGTTGCATAATTTTATATTTCATATTGAGATCTAATATCATTTTAGAGTTGACTAGGTAGAAAAAGTGAAAGAAAGGTCAAGTTTCTTTCTTTTTTCTTTTTTTTTTTCTTTTTGCATATGCTGTCTAATTTTCTGGCGCCATTTATTAAGAATCAATTCTTATTAATTGCTTTTAAAGCATTTTAACAAAAATAAACATCTATGAGTTTCTACTCCTATTCTATTTTGTACCTTTCATTTTTGGATCTAGGTTTTTTGTTATTAAAACCTGTGCTGTTCACTACAATTTGTCTTGGCTTAATATTAGGTAGAACAAGGCCTGCCTTGTTTTTCAGCATATAGATCATGCATATGTTTTACTGTATTTTCTCAATAATTCATTTATTGGAAATTTGACACATGGTATGACTTTAACATCTTTTATTTATAGATATTCATTATTATCCTATAGAGATGCAATTGAGTTTAGGCCTGTGATTGACTAATTTTTTTTATTATTAAGGGTTTTGGTTTGGTTTGGGTTTAGTTTTGTTTTTAAAGTTTCAGGGGATTTTCTACATAGTCAATCATGGTCCATTTTAATAGAACATGTTTATTTCTTCTGTCTTCTATTTCAATTTGGAAGCTTTAGAGGCATTGGCGGTATAGTGATTGTCACAGTTGCCTCCCAATTTGGGATCTTTACTTTTTTCTAGTCTCTTTCTCGTTCTCTTTTTCTTTTTACTATTGTGAAGCAGACCAGAGAACCCACACACACACTCAGAAGACCCTTATATAGAGGCAGAAACTGCCACCATCTTTGTAACATATAAGTTCCTCTTCTTGTCAGGAAGCTTTATAACAGAATATCAGGAAAAATTTCTGCAACAAAATATCAAGTGGAATAGTACTGCCTATTTCTTCTGAGGACTAACTAAGTTATTCTCTCTTGCAAAAGCGAAGTTTGACCAGACTTGATGATGTCAGTTCTGCTTTTGTTGTAAAACCTCTAATTGAAACAATGGGATAAAAAGCACTTTCTGTGAACTCAAGAAAAAAAGAATTTATATAGACTCCTACAAAAATGTAAACCTCTAAGCCCCCTTCCCCGTCCCTTTGGTATAAAGTTCCAAGAATTTCCAGACTCATGGTCCAGAGAATTTTAGGTGCTATTCCCTCTGGACCCTGCAGTCAATAAACTCTCTTCTTAAAAATTCCTCAATGTCTAGCCTCTTCTATCCTACATCAGTTGTGCCAATACAGTACTAGTGATGAGAAAAGATAGATATTTGCTTTGTCAGTCTTTCATCATTATAATATTAGCCGTTGGTTATTTCAGATAACCTCTATCAGGATAAGGATGTACTCTTAGTTATCTGAAGGTTTTGCCAAGAATGAATGTTGAATTTTGTCAAATGCTTTTTGTGTGTGTGTCACTCTATTTTTCTTCTTATTCTCATAATATGAATACTTATATAGATTGTTTCTGATATTGAAAAGTTTATAGTACTTGAATTTTTTTGTGTGTTACATTAGGCTTTGTATATATTACTGGGTTCTGCTTACTAGTAATTTGTTAAGAAGTTTCATCCCTGTTTTGATGAGGGAGAGTAGTTCATGGTCCATTTTAATAGAGTTTATGTCTTCTGTCTTCTGTTCCTATTTGGGGGCTTTGAAGGCATTGATGGTATAGTGGAAGTAATAACTTCCTTCCAATTTGGGAGCTTTGTTTCACTGCAACAATGCTTACTTTTTGAGGAATTAAATTGTTACTTTGTGGAATTTGCTTTCTTATTAGTTATTTCTGAGATTTCAGTCCATTTTCATAGATAATAGTAAAAAATTACCTTTTTTACAAAATTGTGCAAAAGCTGTAGTACTACCACTCACTAGTAATCTCAAAATTAAAAAAAAAAAAATGCTAAAAATGTAGATAAACTAGAAAGCTCTTACTTTGTCTGCAGCCTCGTTTTGAACAAGTCCTTGTTAGAAGAGGAAACAAGCAAGTTATGCCCTGAAGTTTGCAGGAATATATATGTATCACTACAGCCTACATGCATTCAGATAGCTATCCATTTCCATCTTCCTTAATGCACATGCAAACCTGTGACATCTGAGTCACTGCTTATCAGCAATGTCTGTACCAAGACTGAAGTCTGACATGCAAATCTTCCGTGAACAGCGGTGTCCTGGGAATTCTAGTACCAAGATTTTATGTTCATTTTTATTGCCAACTATTACTAAGCACAGCAACTTACATAGATGCTATTATTCCTATTTCCTCAGTTTCAGTTTGAACCTATTGAACCTATTCATCATATGCTTAAGAAAAGCTGTAAAAATGGAATTTTCAAGCCCCTTAATATGTTTGTTGGTAACTTAGAGTGAAAAACAAGTGGTAGACTATTTATGAACAATGAAGTACATTATCTTCTTAATTACATTCCATTCTGACATTGCAGAAATGAGATGCTAAATTGTAATTTCGAATCAATCAAATTTAAATCCATGGCTTTCTCAAAGTCAAAGATAGCTCATTACATTATAATTCAAACCTCTGTTCATTGTCTAAGAACATGGGTATTCTCTTCAATGATTTTCAACTTAAGGGTGTCCCCTAAACTACTAAAATTTGAATAAATATTTGCAAATAAATCTTCTTAATTCATAGGGGATTTTATTAGAAATCTTCAAAATATCCATTAATGGCATCTTTTTTTTTTTTTTTTTTTTCAAAATGAATCCCAGGAGTCAGAATATCTCACAACTTGATGTGATGTGAATGGTGCGAATATACTTTATATACAACCAGAGATATATGAAAAATTGTGCTATATAAGTGTAATATGAATTGTAATTCATTCTGCTGTCACATATAACAAATTAGAATAAAAAATATGTCTCATTTTGGCATCCAAAGCTCATAAGATTCATTTTTATAGAATTAATTAGTTTGCAAGTAGCAGAAACATACTTTCAAACAAATACACACACACACATACACATATATTGGATACATGTATATACACACATATATGCATACGTATATGCAATGTCTCAGAGTATACACAGGATTGGTTCCAGGCACCCCACAGATACTAAAGTCTATGGATGCTCAAGTCCCTGTGTAAAAGGGTATAGTATTTTCCTATAACCTATACATGTCTCTTATATACCTTAAATCATCTCATTCTTACTTATAATACCTAATACAATGTAAGTACTATGCATATAGTTGTAATATATATATATGCATATATATATATATATATTATATGACATAGTGATAAGAAAAAATCTACATACATTCAAAAGACATGTAATTAAAATATTTTTTTCATTCCTCAGTTTATTGAATCTATGGATAGGGTATCAAATGATGACCTTAAATATTAACTCTCTCAGACATAAACCAGTCCTTTTAAGAGATTTTTTTAAATATTAAAGAGGACAAGAATATGATTTTATTATGTGCTCTGTAAAAAGTTAATTAGTCTACCTGTATCTTTTTTAAAAGTTATGGCTCCTACACTGAAACTAAATCATAATGTTATTTATTCAGTATTTAAAGCCTTTTGACAACAAGTTTATTAAGTCAGTGAAGATGATTGTTTCACAGTATGAATGCACCTGATATGTTCATATGTTCACATCTGAACCTATACACAAACACAGCCTGACGGTGTGCTTCAAGTTCCATTGTTTTAGTTACCTGTCAGTTCCTCTGTGACTGAAATAAGTCTGCCCTTTGCTTGTTACTGGTGCAGCTATTTACAGACACCAGTGATGTTCGCGATAAATGGTTCACCTCACAGGACATCTGACACCTTTCTCAAAAAGAGATCTTCTTCTCTGATTACAGTACTGTGTCCCACTTTAGTCTGTCTGACATTGTTCTTTCCAAGTCATATAGAGTTGTGAAGTTGTGAAAGCAAATATAACTCAAGATTAGAATTACTGCTAAGTGCTCAAGGTTTCTGATGAGAAAATTGTCTCAGAGAGGTTAAGAAACTTCATTCAGAGATATTTTCTACTTCAAAACCTCAATTCTGTTAATTGCATTATATTGCTTCATTGATATCTGGTTCTTCTGGAATATATATATATATATATATATATATAATAACACATATAATATATATATGTGTTAAAAGTCAATATATATATATATATGCTTAACATATATATGCTTAACATATATATGTATATATACATACATATATATATGTTAAAAGTCAAAATTGAGTTGATACAGGAAGAGTTTAACCTTTTTGATAAAGTTAGAATGTTTTGTCCACTCAGGTCTAGAGAAATAAATGTGGTAATTTTTTATAATAAGTTCTGAAAGTAAATAAGTAAGATACTTATGGAATAGAATACAACCTGATAGATATATGGCCTAATATATTAAAATGTTTCTATAACATTATCAAGAAATACTTAGATGTTTTTCACATGGAAGATTTTTAAGCATACTGATGTTTTGCCGAGACAATGATTTCATTAATGAGCTAAAATATGTACTGGGTTCTATAATCTTTCATAGTCTGTGTAATACTGACTAGCTTACTGATCCAGACTTTATTTCAAACTGTCACTTCAATTTTAACAAAGGCACAACAGCAGAAGTGTAAAAAATTAGCTAATATCACCAATTTGAATAATATTCAATATGCAGATATTAAAAATAGAATATTGCTTTCCACTGAGTGTTTTATTTACTTAAATATACTCCTTTTCTCCTTCTGTCCATGGTATTCAGCTCAAAAATGGCACATGTAGCAGGCTTTGAAATTGAATTATATTAAAGAATTTTTATTTAATGTGAACCAAAAAAAGCAAAAAATATAAAATGATCCTTTTTTTGAAACTTCATTCAGTTATAAATAATTCTTCTAGAAATACACACCAAACTGAATGAATAAACAAAGAACTGTTCTAGATTTACTTGAAAGTTTTGAGGCAATGTTCACACTAATCTTTTTTTGCAACCAGTGATTTATGATGCCTACTACCTGGGAACATTAAGCATTATAATGACTTTACAATTTGATGTAAAAACTAAAATTATTTTTGAAATGTCAATGTTGTCTATCATATATATATATTACATGTATATTTTACACACAGAGTAATAAAATTTGTTTTACTGCATGAAGTTCAAACTTCATCTAAAATATCTTCTTACAATTATTATGATAAATATAATTAAGGCTGTGAATCTCAATACATCTCATAAAATGATTAGCTCTAACTTTTTAGTTTAAACATGTAATATTTCTCATTTCAATTGGTTAACAATTTCTTTGTGTTCTTACCATCTTATTAGGTTCTAAATGCCAACTCCACTTCCAGTTCAAAATGATATTTTTCACAACTGCATGAGCTAAGTTACTCTTCCCTTAGTAGTGTACTCCCAAAGCCCCAATGAAGCCTTTTGCAGCCACAGAACAGCCTTCAATCATCAACCATTTATCTCCCTTATTTGCATTGACTTATGGCATTATTTCTAGCTTCTACTACAAATATGAGATATTTTTAGGATATTGTCTAGCACTTATGCTTTTTCAAAACATGATGCTTACCTATCATATGCTTACTTAAAATATACATTTTCTCAATTATTGTCCTCCCATACGTGTAGTATTTCTTTATATGCATTTTCTACTGCTAGTTGTGTCTCGACTCTTCTAAACTTTTAAATCTGTTTTAAAGTTCATTCATCTAAATCCATGCTTAAAACAGTGAGGTTCAAAGGGTTGTTTTTGAATTTTGGAGAACAGAGCATTCTTCTTAATCATATATCTACCAAAGAGTTTAGTACTTTTTCTTTTCCACTATCCTACCGACAGATCTGGGTTATAGATACACAATGGTATTTTCTACATCTTCTCCAAGACATTTGTATTACACAGAAGATTGAGTGAAGAAAATATGATATCTTGTTAAAAAATACATCTCCTTTGTATATACATTTCTATACACATTCAAAGTTGGAGGATCTCTGAAGACACAAATGCCCTAAGAGTAGATAAATGAAATATTTATAGGTATTGAACATTTTGACAATGTTTAATATTTCTTCTCATAATCAAAGTTAGAGCAAGTTAATCATCATACATGTCTAAGTAGCATTAGCAATGAAAAATGTGGAAATTAACTATGATGATTAATTGAAAAAGTGTTATACATGAAAAAAAATCACAAATTTAGTTACTTCCAGTAAGATTTTAATTTTATAATTAATTAAACTCAGACTGTATAAAACCATTAGAAACAGACTTTAAGAAAAAACAACACATATTAGGTTTTCAAGTTAAGGTTAAATTGTATAGTGAATAAATACTTATGTATTTTTAACTAGGCTTCCTTTTAATGAAGAAGCCTGACATTTCCGCATATTTATAAGCAGAAAAATGCTAACCATAATTTGTGAATATTAAAGAGATGATATTTCTACTGATATGTTTTATTATATAATGAACATTTAGACTAACCCCAAACTTTAAAGTTCTTTACTTTTTATCCATGTAATATGTTTGATGTTTTCAATTATTTTTTGTTTTCTTTATTATTTAACCCTGGGCATGGACATCTGTGCCTTGAAGAAACTTTTGCTGATGATTTTCTGAATATCAATACAGAAGTTGATTTGCTTTCAAGTCTTGAATGTGCACATTTATTAGATTAAATGTCTGAAAGGGGATGCCAACTAAATCCAGTTACATTATTATTATTCAAAAGATATGGATTCAGTGTCTCCTTAACACTATTTAAAAATATTTTGCAATTACTTGAAATACCAGATAAAAAGTATTTTCTTTCTTTGGAATATAAATAGATTATTTCAGTGGCATTCTATGACTATTCAATGAAACTCTTCTATTTGTACAGGTCCATCCAATATGTGGACAGCCTGAATTACAAAAGCCAGACTCTTATCCTTTTAGCAGACACAATAATCAAATAGAAAAGGAAATGAATGATCAAGGAGAACTAAGGCATTCCTAAATACTTGCTGGAACACTGTCAAGTACTGAATTACATTTTCTTATATACAAATGACTATTTATCTTAGTTTTCCCACTCCAGTCCCAGTTTGTGCCTGCTATGCTATTACTATCAGTATTTCTTTCATACATAAAAGCATTCTTCTTTTGTACCATAAATTGTATACAGCATCCTATTGCTAATCATAAAATTTACAAAGAAAATAATTAGATAGTAGTTCCAAGAAACTTCAGAAAAGTGGGTCATTAAGTACAATCAGAAAGAGAAATGAGAAGACTAAACTATTTCACTCTATGTGTTTTGAATTGTTTCATATTTTCCCTACACATTTAAATGTAGGCTTTGCTTTATTCTGGACTAAGTATTGCAAAGCCAATTAGTGAAGCACTCTGTTCTGTCTTTTTCGCTTGGGGCAAAGGAGTGGGTGTAGGAGTCTAAAAAAAGTCCAATTCAAAATACTTTTGACACAGACTTAAATCTATTCTATGGTCATTATAGAGGTTGCTATTTTCTGCAGCAGCCAATAGATAATGAACAAGTTAATAATAACATAATGTATTGCTGTTCCAAAACTCTCACTATTGAGTAATAAAGTCTTGATAGAGGATTGTTTCAGTCAGAAATTGAACCATGAGTAAGAATCAAAGCATCACTCTTATTATTAATAACATTAAAATAAACATGATTAATTTTGAAGCTAGCAGTATCCACCATAATACTTTTTCAGTACTGCTTATTGATTTCTTTGTATTTGTGACCCTTAGAGGTTAGCTCTTGTCACTGGGAAAACTGATGATTCCTTTACTGGTTTGTAAAGAATGACTTCATGATCTTGCTCTGGAATATGACTGACAACATTCATTTGAATTAGTGCTTTACAGGAAGAAAGACTACCCAGACTTTTATGTAGGAGGATCAGGTTAACATCATTGTAAATTACTATTTTTAGAAATTGTCAGTAATTGCTAAGATTTATTGAGATTTTCTTTTTGCCAGGCTTATTACAAAGGGATCCTTGTCATTTAATCTTTATAACAATAGAAGGCAGATACTACTATTATTATAATTAGTACAACATTATAATCCCATCTCCATTTTAGAAAAATAAGAGGATTATATTGTTTAAGCAGTATACTTTTGAAGGAAATGAATTTATACACTAATAAATAATTATGCATGCAGTGTGTTTATTTCATGCTAATTTTAATCCATCCCAGAATAAATAAAGGCTACTGGAAACAAGCACAGCCTGCTTCATTACTAAAAAAAAAGAGAAAAATGAATGAATGAAAATTAATGAATGAAAGAAAGAAAAAGGAAAGTATCTGTATAGATTGTTATTAAATCTGAGACACTGTGAGGCACCTATTTGTAGAAGGCATCTATTTGCTAGTTGATCACTGATTTCTTTTTTTTAAATTTTCAACAAAAATTATTTTAATAAAATATAAAGTTTATAGAAGATTACTACTAGTTGTTGCCTGTTTCTTAAACAGATTCTAGGTCTAAAGGTGAAGCAAAGAAGGCTATCTGGCTTGGAATTTTCTTTGGGGCAGCTTAGTGTGCTGCTGCCTGCATTACTTTGCTTTATCTCACAGAATCTCTTAGGTCAGTGGTGTCTCTTAACACTTCACCACATGTAAAGATGAAGTGTGCATGAGTCCTTTTGACTATCAAGTCTAGGTTCATGGAACAAAGAGGGGGAAGGGAGAGGAGGGGGCAAGGGGATAGTAATAATGGTAGAATGAGTTATCCATCATTACCCTAAGTACATGTATGAAGACACAATTGTTGTACAAATACTTTATATAAAACCAGCAACTTGAAAAATTGTGCTCTTTATATGTAATATGAAATGAATTGCACTCTGCAAACATGTATAACAAATTAGAATAAAAAAAATCAATGTCCATAAATTCATCAGTTCTGTAATTGGAAATGCATATTATTTTATTGAACAATTTTGTGGGAGAAAATGTTAGAGAAATACACATTTAAAATAGAAACTAGCATGTTTACTAATTTTTTAAGTAGAAATATATTTCAAGTAGTAGTCATTAAAAAAAAAGAAAGAAAATGAGATGTCAATTACCTGATATTGCCTTCTTAAAAAAAAAAAGACTATAATTTCTTTCTCAACTAGCCAGGTCACTATTAAGCAAATGTGTGGAAGCAAATTTCCAAGTATTTTATTTCCATGATCACTGATTTCTAATCAGAGAAAGGAATAATTTCATACAATACATGGTTTGATTTTTGGTTCATTCTTTTTCTTTAGAATTAAGGAATATAATCAGTATTTTTTAAAATTAAAGCAATTAGTCACAGTCATTCAAAAAAAAATGACACGTAATTGTAGATACTTGTAGGACACAGTGTGACATTCCATGTATGTATGAATTGTGTAATGATCAGATCAGGGTAATTAGTGTGTCTATAACCACAGACACTTGTCCTTTATTTGTTTTGGGAATATTTAAAAGCTCTCTACTCAGTATTTTAAAATATTCAATTCATCACTGTCAATCATAGTGATCCTACTGAACTATAGAACATTAGAAGGTATTTCTTTTATCCAACAGCATCCCTGATCCCATTAACCATCTTTTCTCCATCCCTCCCCAGAGTCATGCTTTAATGTTCTATGCAGAACGATTTCCTCCCATTGCAGGGTCCTTGAAAACATAATAACTAGATCAAGAAGAAAAGATTTAAAACTTCTCTGAAGAAAGAGTAAAAATAAGTGTTTGCTTTAGATATGTTGCCCCTGTTTTTTCACTTATCATTAAATATAACAGCTCATTATCTGAGGGAACAATTATGAAAATGTATTTGAGTCTATTTGCACATACCAACACTGAAGGTGACCCCCTCCAACACACAGGCACACACACGCTTTATTCTTACCTAGATGGCAGTTATGCTGTTGTAAGGGTCAAAAGCAAGATGTTTGAAATACACAAATTCAGAGCCTTGAAGAATGCCAATACTATGAGAATTAGCAAACTAAATGCTGAGAGACAATCTGGATACTCAGGTAAATCCTAATTATGGAGATAGAAAAAGAAAAGAAACAGTAAAACCAATTAACACCAAAATTCACAAAGCTAATGGAATGTCAGAAAGTGAAGGAACTAAGAATGATCAGCACATGGATTAATAACAGGAAGGGTAATCAGTTCTACATGGGAGACTTCCCAAAAATGTTTTAAGTCTGCAGTTTTACAATGTGAATACTTCTTGAATTTGGTTAAAAAAAAAAAAAAAAAAAAGATACACTGTGCCTGTTATTTTATTTTTCTTATAAAATTAATTGAGAAAATTAATTTATAGAAATATTATTCAAAGTACTTTAGTCCAACACCACTGACATTTCCAAATTTGTCTTATTATCATAACCCTGACTTTGTATGTTTGAATTTATTTGCAGGAAAACTTTAATTTTTATGATATTGATTAATTTTCTCTGAAGTATTTAGGCGTTGGCCCACAATAAACAGGACTTTTGATGCAAGTAGACTTCTTTCCCATGAAACTTCCTTGCCCTAGAAACTTCACTCCAAGAATAAAGATAATACAAAACAGATGCGTGTGTACACACACAAATGCATATGCACTCACACGTGGACTCACATTTTATTCTAATCAGTTATATGAGTGGAATTAAACTAGCAAATTGGTTAAAACACAATCACTCAGGTCACCCATGTTTTTTCTGTACTTATAGACCCATTTATTATAAGCTGTTTTTCACCTTCAATACTGAAACTTTTCTGCATTTTATATACATTTACACAGATAGTGTGTATGATGTTTAGTCAGCTAAATTAAAAGCTCAGCAACTCCATAAGATTCAGTGTATTTGTTATATTCCAACCTGAGCTTGTCTTCTTTACTTGATGTAAATTGAATATCAAATGTAACCCAGGTCTCTTTGCTTTTACATCTCATAACCCTGAAATCCACCTTCTGCCTTGTTGCCATAGTGATTTATCTACAAGAGGAAACTGGCTTTATCCCCCTTCTATTTAGATGGACTGTGGCTCTTTTGCAATTATCCATGTGACATTCATGTCCCCTGGGCTCTGGTCCTGCTGCCCGAGCTTTATTTACCACTCTCTCTCCAACTTCCCATTCATTACAATAATACAGAATTGTTTAGAGTTCACCCAACATATCAATATTCTTTCATGATTGCCTGTATATGCTCCTGCTTTTCCTGTTGTTAAAGCATGACAGCCTCTGACTTGTTTACTTATTGTCTACAATTAAGGATTACCCTAGACATTCTGTCCTCCAACAAGACACTCCTGATCTAGTGAGCAGGGTAGGTGCCCTCTACCTTGAATTTAGATATTATCAATTTTTTCTCTTATCAAGATGATCTGCTTATGGACTTTGTCAATTTAGATTAATTTTTTTTTGATAATATAGCCATAGTTTTTCTCATCGTATACTCATCAGTGAGTGTTATGTCTGGCAAACTTAGGTCATGCTTATTTGTTGAAATGAAATAGCCAGATTTTCCTGAAATGAGAGTCAGAATACAGTCTTAAGCTAGTTTGGTCATTCACAGAAATTTTTTGTGTTATTTTTGAAATAAAAATATAAATAAAGGAGGTAGATAGACTGCATTTTTCTAGTAATCTTAAATCCATGTCCTGCTCTGCTTTCTTTACTGTTTTAAGATAATTCTTTTATTTATTAAATGTCCTTATTTTTATTTTTGTATTTCCTGGGGATAGGTTCTTTGTCTGTGTAGTTGTTTCAAACTGTGACCTAATTGCTATACCAGCAATTCACTTCTAATAGGAAACCTGCCAAAATATAATTTATTTAGCTCTCTTTCTTTCTGAAGTCTGCATGGACATGGGCAAGAAAAATGGTATGTATGGCACTAAGTTATTGGTTCCTGTTGTGCATTCCTTTCTCATGAGGGAAGCTACTCTCACCAGAGATCGCTTGCAACAAATTTTACCAGTTGAGTCTTACTTAACATTTTTGTGCAGCTTTGGGGTTGACCAGGTTTGATTGCCGCCTCCAACAGTTCTTAGATCAGCTGCTTAGGTTGACAGCACACAGTGTAGTCCATTCATCACATTCAGGAGTCAAGACCTGGACTGTAGACATGTTGAACTTTTAGAACTGTTTTAGAACTGCTTCAGAAGAGTAGGTCTGTACAACCTAAAATACTTTGGTTCTGTGTTTGTAGCAGGATTTCCTGTTTTATGTTTTCTAGGTCTGAAATACATCCTGGTTCTGTTTCCTGAGGGTCAGGCTTTAAATACCTGTGTACTCCCCAGGTGTGGAGGTTGCAGAATTAAGAATTAAAGAACATAATATTTCCATAATTTTATCTTATTTTGTCTTACACATCTCTGCCATTTCCTCTGCTAGAATCATCTTTGCATATTTTTCATTTCTGCATAATATCAGAATTATCTAAATTTTAGTACTGACTCTGAGTAATGTGTAGATACATATTTTCAATTTATTTTTATAAATCTTATATTTTTCAATTAGACTAGTTCCTTGAGGGCAGGAGCTAAGTTTGGTATAATTATGTACCCTTCAAAGCAACTAAAAGAGATGTATCTAACCAAACAATTATGAACTTGGTTCTTTTAAAATGATAAAAAATTTTTTTTTGTTTTGTTATGGATGAAAAATCTAGCATTACACTTTAAAATTTTGATTTGGCAGTCAGTCTCATTAGTTTGTGCAGAAAAATATTTGCTTTTATTCTTCTAGCTCCAAAGCAGGAAAAGGTTTAGAGAAAAACACACAAGATGTTTTCTTTTGTAAAAATGTTTCTTTTCTTTTCTTTTTCTTTCTTTCTTTTTCTTTCTTTTTTCTTTCTTTCTTTCTTTTTCTTTCTTCTTTCTCTTTCTTTCTTTCTTTCTTTCTTTCTTTCTTTCTTTCTTTCTCTTTCTTTCTTTTCTTTTCTTTTTTAGCTTTTAAAATTTTTAGTAGACTTTCATCCAAATGTACTTAGCTGCATGAGCAGTGGCTCATGCCTGTAATCGCAGTGGCTGGAGAGTCCAGGAGGGTCAGGAGGATTGTGAGTTCAAAGCCAGCCTTAGCAAACTTAGCAACTTGGGAAACCCTGTCTCTAAACAAAACATAAAAAAGGGCTGGGGATGTGACTTAGTGGTTAAGCACCCCTGGGTTCAATCCCCAGTACCAAAAAGGAAAAAAAAAAGTTATGTAGCTACCTAATTGTCACTTGGATAACAAAAATAAAAAAAATATATATCATTTGTTCATATTAGATGGAAAGTATAAAAAATAAAATTATAAAAAAATTTCAAATATCAAAACTTGGTGCCCAGTTCGGGAATAATTACAATTACTTGATAAAACATTGCTACTTAGAATGAATTAACTAAGAATATTTATGGAATTTTGTATAAATATGATTCCTGCATTTTAATTATGGGTTCAATTTAAATCTCTCTCTTTACTTCATTACTTATTACTATCTCTATGAGCAGTGAAGCCTCAACTATTCTCAAAAGAAACTCCCAAGAGCTCCCTTCTTTTCAATTTTATTTAAATAGGTCATGAGAAAGTTAAAAGATAAATTGTCAAAGGAGAAAGATGCTGTCACACTTGTCAGGGGCAGGTTAATTAGTGGAGGAAGGATATAAAATTAGTAAAATTATATGAGGCAAAGTGAAATAGTAAAATAATATCTGAAAAATTAGATTAAATAGGGAATAGAATAATAAAGGATTTTTAAGTATCAGCACTGAACAGACACTGTACACAGAAGAAATACACTTGATTATTGGCGAGGATGTGGGGGAAAAGGTATACTCATATATTGCTGGTGGGGCTGCAAATTAGTGCAACCCTTATGGAATTGCACTAATGGAGGTGCCTCAGAAACCTTGGAATGGAAATACCATTTGATCTAGTTATCTCACTCCTTAGTTTATACCCAAAGGACTTAAAATTAGAATACTACAGTAAGGCAGCCACATCAATGTTTATAGCAGCTCAACTCACAATAGCTTAACTATGGAACCAAACTTGGTGCCCTTCAACAGATGAATGGATAAAGAAAATATGGTATATATACACAATGGAATATTACTCAGCCATAAAGAAGAATGAAATTATGGTGTTTGCCAGTAAATGAATCGAACTGGAGACTGTCATGTTAAGTGAAATAAGCCAATCCCAAAGAACCGAAGACCAAATGTTTTCTCTGATATGCAGATGCTAATTCCCAATAAGGGAGAGATCTAGGAAAGAATAAAGGTACTTTGGATTAGGTAGAGGGGAGTGAAGGGAGGAGAGGGGATATGGGGACACAAAGGGTGGTAGAATGAATCACACATTTTTACCCTATGTAGATATGTGACTATAGGACTGGTGTGATTCTATATCATGTATAACCAGAAGAATGAGAAATTATACTCCATTTATGTATGATGTGTCAAAGTGCATTCTACTGTCATGTATAATTAATTAGAACAAATTAAAAAATCATTTTCCAATTTTGGCAAAAAAAAAAAAAAAAAAAAGAAATCAAACAGCAAAACACCAAAATAGATCTTGCAAAAATGGGAAGAATCTTAGAAAAATTACCTACTCACAAATAAATTTAAAAATATCAACTAAATCTAATTCTAGTGTATGGAAAAACCACATTTAGTCAGCAGTAGGGTTTGGGTTAAAGTAAACATTATTTCTAAACCAGGCTTATATGTATTTGCAGGCTTTGTGATGTTAAGAAATGTTTTTAAAAAGGTTCTTACAGTGGTTTAAAAATAGTTACACCCAGCCAACTCTACTCTAATTTATCTCTGAAAAATGACACTATTTCAAAAAAATTAAAGCAAAGCATAGAAGTTTAAGAAAAAGTGTCTTGAACTGATGGCCTAAATATTTTTTACATCTCACATTTCTAGATATCTCGATTCTTAAGACCTCTGACTAGCTCAAGACCTGGGTACCCACACCTGAAGTCTTTCTAACTGGCATCACTCATTTTAGTATGCCTCCCACAGCACAATCTTTCTATTAAGGTCGAATTGATCTTTTAAAAACTCATATCTGATTAAGTCACCATCCAGCCTTAGATCAATGGATGTTGCACTCTCTCAGCATAAATTCTAGACTTACTACAAGACTTTATGTCTTAATGTGACCATCATTCTCTCATTGATTTAATCCCGCTATACTCCTACATTAAACTCTCTTTTAGTCATAAATGACACATTCTTTAAATTGTTTAAATAAACTATTTTCCTGAATTCTCTGGGATTTCATGTAAACTGTTTCATATTTGCATGGAAAGTCATTTACACTGTAGAGTATTTCTTACCTTTAGCGGCCCCTCTTCTTACACCTTACACAGAAATGGAGTTCAGGTGAATTTTAGGCTTAATAAGATTTTTAGAAGATACCACAGGGGAGTAGCCTCATAAATTTGGATGAAGAATGATTTTCTTAAGTGCAAACCAAAAGGAATAACCAAGAAGAAAAAGATGGATAAATTCTTCTATATTAAAGAAAGTGTGCTTGTGAAAATATATAACCAAAAGAGTCAAAAAGTAACTCATCTAGTGGAGAGATATATCTATAACACTGATAACAAACAACAGCATATACAAAAGATACATAGAAAATGTCTACAAATAAGTAAAAATAATGATAATATTTGAAAAAAGTGGGCAAGAGGCTCTAAGTATTCTTGACAATTAGGCTGTTCCAGTGAGCAGTAAACTTATGAAAAGGAGTTCAACTTTATCAGGAAATTTCATTTTAAAACTGCAAGTAAGAACCATGACACACCCATGAAAAGAGTTAACACCAAAAGATCAGCAAGACCAAGGAGTTACAGAATGGGAATCATACAGGTTCTGCAGACTGCTTCTAGTTTAAACATTTTAAACCACTTTCACCAAAAATGATTTGGTCTTGTCTTTTAAGTTTAAATTGGTTTATATACTATGATCTCAAAATTTTCCTCTATTTATCAGAATCAAACCAAAGTGCCAGTATGCTTTTAGCATCATAAGTATTTAAAGCAACTCAAATGATCATCAACAATAGAATGAGAGAACAAATCATGGTAAAATGAATAATATATAGTCATAGTAATATATTAATTTGATAATTAAATTAAACAATTTAATTGTTAATGTCCTACATCATTACTTAAAAAATAGATTGATATTGCTAATGTATATCGAGCAATCTTAGACCACCCCATATTACTGTATTATTCCATTTCTATAACATTGAAAAACAGAAAAAACTTTGCATACTATTTGAATCCAAAGGGTGAGTACCTTTGAGTGAAAGTCATGATAGAGGATTCTGTTCTGGTGAGTTAATATTTCTTTACTTTTAATTAGAACATACTAAGTATACAGAATAGTGAGTTTCACTGTGGCATATACATACATGGATTCAACATACTTTGTCAGCTTGATTTCCCAATATTTCCCCTTGACCTATCCTCCTCCCTACCCCTGATGGTTTTCCTTTGACTTTCATGACATCATTTTTTCTTTCCCCCTGTAGCTTCCACATTTGAAAGAAAACACATGATACTCATCTTTCTGAGTCTGGATTATCTTGCTTAACATGATGTTGTCTAGTAACATCCATCTTCTGAAAATGACATACATTTCTTCTTCTTTTTGGTTGAATAAAATTCTATTGTGTTTACATACAAAATTTTCTTTATCCATTCATCTGTTGACAGACACGTAGACTGATTGCATGACTTGGCTAATGCGAATAGTGCTGCAATTTCTCTCTAATGTATGCTTGTTCTAATTGGTTTGGATAATTATCAAGAAGTGGTATAACTGGATCATATGGTAGTTCTATTTTCATTTTTCTTTTTGAGGAAGCCCCATACTGATTTCCATAGTGGTCATACCAATTTACTTTTCCATTAATAGTGTATAAAAAAAGTTCTTTTTCCCCTGTATTCTCACCAACATTTACTGTTATTTGTATTAACATTTGCCATTCTGACTAGGGTGAGATGGAATCTCAATGTAGTTCTAATATGCATTTCTCTGATGACTGAAGATGACAAACATGTTTTTCAGATAGTTGTTAACTATTGGTACGTCTTTAAATATTCGTCTGTTTAGTTCATTTGCCCATTTATTGAATAGGTTATTTGTCTTTTGATGTTGAGTCTTTTGAGTTCTGGATATTA
Source organism: Tamias sibiricus (assembly GCA_025594165.1). Lineage (NCBI taxonomy): Eukaryota > Metazoa > Chordata > Mammalia > Rodentia > Sciuridae > Tamias > Tamias sibiricus. Next base: position 101,715,164 of record CM046663.1, on the reverse strand, counting down.
GTCCTTTTTCATAAAAATACCTGACAAAAGTTTTCTCCCATTCTGTCAATTGCATCTACACACTGATAGCTGTTTAATTTGCTAGGCAAAAGTTTTTAATTTGATGTCAACTCATATACTGATTCTTGCTATCTGAGTCCTATTCAGGAATTTGTTGCCTTTGCCTATATGTTAAAATATTTCCCCTATTTTATTTCAGGAGTTATAGAGTGTCTTTGATCTAGGCCTTTGATCCATTTTGAGTTGACTTATATACAGGGTGTGACATAGGAATCTGGTTTTATTCTTCTTATTACCTGTCTTGGTAAATTGCCAAGGCTAGTCTTGAGATTGCCAAGGCTAGTCTTGAGCCTCCTGCCTCAGCCTCCCAAGTTGCTATTACTGCAGAGATGTGCACTTTAGGTTCTTCATCATTTGGGACATAAATGTCTACAATTGTTTCATCTTATTACTGAATTTTCCCATTAACACTATATGGTGATCTTTCTTGTCTGTTCTAATTTTGGCTTTATGTCTGCTTTGTTGGATATGAGAATAGTTTACTCCTGCTTACTTTCATATTATATTTTCATGGAATATCTTTTTTCATCCTTTCACTGTCAGTCTGTGGATGTCTTTGCCAGTGTGGTATGCTTCTTATAGACAAGAACATAGAGTTGGGTCTTGTTTTTTAACATGGTCTATCTATGTCTTTTAATGGGAGAATTCAGATCATTTATATTCAGTGTTATTCTAGAGACATGTGCTTTATTTCAAGTTTCACTTTTAATGTTAAATTCATTCTTACTTTTATTTGCTGATATACTCTCCTAATTAGATTTACTCTTTCCCATGATCTCTTGTACATATTTATCTTCTTCTTATGTATAAAAAATTCTTTTAAGTATGCTTTGGAATTTTGGGTTAGTGGTCATCATTCCTTTAGTTTATGTTTGTCTTAGAAGGCTTTGTGATTCCTTCAATCCTGAAGGATAGCTTTACTGGATAAAGCAGTCCAGGTTGGTAGTAATTGTTTTATTTCAAGTTTGAAACACTTATCCCAAGTTTCCTGGCCTTTAGAGTTTTTGCTGGTAAATTTGCTGTTATTTTGATTTGCTTGCCTTTATAAGTGACTTGGTGTTTTTTTCTTGCAATTATTTTTTTTTTTCTTTGTTCGGACTTTGGCATTTTAACTATAACGTGTCAAGGAGAGATTCTTTTCTGGCCCTATCTATTTGTTGTTCTAAATGCCTCCGGTATCTGAATATCCTCCTTCCTAAGGTTTGGAAAAATTTTGGCTACTCTTTTACTTAGTAGTTCTTTTATGATATTAGCATGTGTCTCTCTAATTCTTATTCACAACATATGAGTCTTAAATCTTTTAATATTATTTCACAGTTCCTGTATATTCTATTTATTATGGTGTAGATTTGAAATATCACTCTAAAACTTGTGTGTTAAAGGCTTGGTCCCCACTACTGCCATGTTGAGAGGTGGTGATTTGGGGAAGAGTTTAGATCATGAAGGCCTTGACCTCAACAATGGATTAATCCATTGAGGGTTTCATATATTGGGAGTTAGTAGAAAGTATAGGAGGTGGGGCCTCATTGTTGGAAGCAGATCACTGTGGGTTTACCCTGGCACGGTTTATTTATCTTAGCTCCTTTCTCTCTCACTCCTTCCCAGTTAAAATCAGTGAGCAAATGTCCTCTGCCATTCCCTTCCAACAAAATTTTCTACATTTTTACAGACCCAAAGCAATGGAGTCAACTTTCCATGGAATAAACACCTCTGAAACCAGGAGCCTAAATAAATCTTTTCTCTTTTAGATTGCACCCCACTCCCCTTAGGTATTTTGTCTCTACAACTGAAAATGGAATAACAAAGTGTTCATTTTTGTTTGTTTTTTTTTTTAATTATTACTGCCTGAAATTTCTAGTTAATCCACCTTGTTTTCAAGATCTTAAATTTTGTCTTCTGCTTGATCTAGTATATTGGTGACACTTTCAACTCAAATTTTTATTTGATCTATTGAGGTTTTCATTTCCAAAAATTTTGCTTGGTTCTCTTTTATAATCCGTATCTCTTTATCTAACTTCACATTCATACCCTGGGTCATCTTCTTTGATCCATTCAGTTGTTTATTTGTATTGCTTGAATTAAGTCATAATTTTGATTATTAATTCTTTGAATTCATTTTCTATCATTTCATCCACTTTGATATTAATGGGTTTGGGTATTGGGGAGTTATACAATTTGGAAACATCTTGATGGCTTGTTTTCTATGTTTCCCATGATTCTATGATGAAATTTACACATATGTTGGGATGGATTTTTTCTTCCACTATTATGGTAGTGTCTTTCTTGAATATAGAATAGAATAAAAGCATTAAGCAATAAGAATAGTATACTTAATAATAAAGTATATAGGATGAAAGGAATAAAGGGGAGAAGGGAAGAGAGAAGAAGTAAATTGATCTGATAGGATCCAAGGTATTATCTGTATTTTTTTGTATTTGCTAAGAGATACTGTGTGGCCTAAGGTATGAATGTCAACAATATATGAAAAAATGTTCAACATCACTAGCAAATAGCGAAATACAAATTAAAACTACACTGAAATTTCATCTTACTCCAATCATAATGACAATTATCAAGAATACAAGAAACAATAAATGTTGGTGAGGATGTATGGAAAAAGATACACTCATTGCTGCTGGGACTGTAAAATGGAGCAACCACTCTGGAAAGCAGTATGGAGATTCTTCAGAAACATTGGAATGGAACCACCATTTGACCCAGTTATCCCACTCCTTGGCATATATCCAAGGGACTTAAAATCAGCATACTATAATGATGCAGCCACATCAATATTTATAGCAGCTCAAGTCACAATAGCTAACCTATGGAACCAACCTAAGTGCCCTTCAACAGATGAATGGATAAAGAAAATGTGGTACATAGACAAAATGAAATATTACTCAAACAGAAAGAAAAATGAAATTATGGCATTTGCTGGCAAATGGATGAAGCTGGTGACTATCATTCTAAAGTGAAATAAGCCATTCCCCCACTCAAAAAAACAAAGGGTAAATGTTCTCTCTGATATGTAGATGTTGAATCACAATAGGCAGAGAGGAGGAGGAGTGGAGGTTCACCAAATTGGCAGGGGAGGGATGGAGGGGCATGGAGGGGAGGATGGGAATGGGAAAGACAATAGAATGAATTGGACATAGCTTTCCTATGTTCATATATGAACTCCTGACCAGTACATGACCAGTGTAACTTCACATCATGTACAACCACAAGAATGGAAATTTGCAGGAGCCCTGTTTGGGGAGATGGATGAGATTGCGGTTGGCTGCGGGCCATGGAGAAGTTTTGGCATTGCTGCCTTCTATGGTCTCACGGGACTTGGCCCGAGATCTCGTGGAATTTGGCCCAAGATCTCACGAGACTTGAGCCGGGATTGGAGCGGGTCGGCGCCATTTGGTTGTTGGTTTTTTAGTGGTGTGTGCGGTGCGTGTTAGAGTTGTTGTCAGAGCCGGAGAGAGAAGTTAACAAAATAAAAAGCCTGTTTGTTTCCAGTCTGCCTCTGAAATTGTTCCTGCTGTGTCCTTGCTCCAAGCGGAAATCGCTTCAGGCGGCTACAGAAAGTTATACTCTATGTAGATATGATATGTCAAAATACATCCTACTGTTATGTATAACTAAAAGAAAATAAATTTTAAAAATTTAAAAAAGAAGTGAGGAAAGAAATAAGAGGAGACAAGGGAATAAAATGAACTAGAAGGAAAATATCAAGAAAAATCCAATTAATTGAAATACATAAAATTAGATAAATATGAAAAAAACTAATAATGAGGGAAAACAGAGCAAACAAACCTACTAAAAAAAGTTAACACATAAACAAACAGAAAAACCACAAGATTTATCCTTGCTGATATCATTAAAATGGTGATACTTATTTCTGAGCCTTCAATTTTAGAATCCACAAGCCATGGGGAGGCTTATAGTACACAACTAACTTTCACTTTATTTTTTATCAGTTCTAACCCAAACAGTCTAAATCTGGTAGGGGAGTTTATTTGCTGAGACCTCATCCTCCTTGTCCACTAGGGAATGTTACCTGTTGTAGAGATCATTCACCCTCAAAAGCTCCGCTTTTGTGTCTGGGGATAGGGTGCAGTTATAGGAAAAGATGCATGTCAACCCTCTCCTTCACTGAATCTGTGGCTTGATCCAGACTATACTGTACCCCATATCCCAAGAGCTATAGTCTTTATGCTGGCCATGTATATATGACTGCCGAACAAGACCTTGTGGAAAATTCTGTAAGTATCTGTTAATTTTCTGGAGGTCATTGGGATTCAGGGTCTGGGATGGGGTGAGGTATTGTGAACTGAGAAATTTTTACCAGAACCAGAGACAGCAATCCTGTACCCAGTTTGATCCTGTGTCTACAGCTAGCCTGTGTGCTTTTTTTTCCCCCCACAAAACTCATACCACCAATTTTGAAAGGATATATGCTTTACCTTCCTTGCAATTGAAGACTCACAGACCCCCCCCTCAGAAGAGGGTCCAAGGTGGTCCCCAGAAAGGAAAAGGGGACCTAAGATCAGGCCTGTAAGGATCTTGACTTGGACCACAGAAAAGAATTTTAGGACACATCAGAGAGGCACAAAGAAAGGCTTATTTAAGAAAGCAAAGATATGAGTGGTAACTGAAGGCAAGTAAGGTGTGGCTGGAGAAGGTGGGTCTTTGGGGGCATGTGTTTGGGGCATATATTTTGTCCATGGCAAGTGGAGTCTCTCTCTGCTTCTTTGTGGCTATGTCCTGACCTGCTTTTATTTTCTTTTTTGGTTTCATTTTTTAAATATGTGGAAGCCTTTAATATCTCAAAAGGAAATAAGATCAAATAGTTTCTCTGAATAAAAATGTCAAGTCCAGGATTAATACATACATATTCTAACACATGAAAAGACATTTTATTAGTATTATTTCACTATATAATATATTAGTGAATAGACCAGATTGTAGTTTCTCAAACAATGCTTAGTAGTAAAGAACATTTTGCTAAGTTTTCTATCATGGGTCTTTGCTCTAGGTGTTCACCTTTTTCTTCTAATCTGGTTTTTAGTTCTTGATCATGTGTTTCTTCATTATTGTGCACAGGATCTGGTTAAGGGATAGGTTGTATCTGTTCATATGCAAAATCCACAGAAGCGTGGTAGCATACTATTGTCTTGCCATCAGATGTTAAAGTGAGGTCTACTTTGCAATTATAGTCATCTAGAAGAGAAGAAAATGTAGATTTATGACAAAAAACAGATAAATCTTCATTTTGATCTGGAAATAAATGCTTCAAGAAAGTTCTCTTTTTAATGCTGTTGCTTCCATGGTGTTATAAGATGATCTGATGATATGATTTAATGATGTTCTGAAGGGCAACCACATTTAAAATCTGCTTCTAGGCTCACCAATTTTTATTCCAGGAAACCACCATGTTGCCTGTCTGACCTGCTTTTCTCTTCCATACTGTGCAACCATGATGTTCTGCCTTAACTCAAGACCCAAGGAATGAATCTGATTGCTACAGACAGACACTTATGAAACTGTGAGCCCCAAAAGAAACTTTTCTTCTTATACTGTTGTTGGCAGGTCTTTTGGTCAAAGCAGCAAAAAAATCTGACTAAAACAAGGGGCCGCAGGAAAGATGAACACTTCCAGGGCATTCCCCCAATGACCACCTAATCTCACACACCTCCTGCCTACAATTACCACTCAGTCCATTCAAACTATGATGGACTGAGTAGATTACAGCTTCTTTAACTCAATCATTTCCCCCGAATATTCTTAAATTAACACAAGAGCTTTGGGAAAAAACTCTATATCCAAACTATAACATAGACTTACACACACACACACACACACACACACACACACACACACACAAATGCACGGGTTTCTGATCTGCACCGAAAATCTAGACAATGAATCTTCTTTTAAAATTCTTCTCTTCTTGGCCTTCACTGAGTCCACAGGGAAGTGCAGTGAGCCTATTCTCCTAGGCTGGTCTGCTCTACAGTGTTCAGGTGTCCATTTTGCTCAGATTGCATATTTCTCCTGATAGCAGCTTCTACATTTTACGAAATTGCTAAGGTTTTTTTTTTTCTTTCAATTCATGGGAAGGGACCTTCCTCTTGACTATGGAGCTGATAGTGTAGTCTATTTCTTTTTAATTTTCTTATTATTCTAAAAGGTAATATATCTGGGTTTTATTTGGTCACCGATGCTCTGGATTGCATCTCAGTGTTTTCCCATAGAACCCCTACATCATCATGCCATCATAAAACTGTTGATTTGATATAATCTTGAGGTTCAGCCACTACTGCCAAATACCTCTAGGCCACCAATTTTATTCCTTCTTCTCTAATATTCTTTTTCTTGAGCTGGGTGGTATTTACTTGGGTTTATTCAAGTGATTAATTTAGTCATCTGAAGACTCATATAACTGCATTTTTATAAAATATGCTATACTTAAAATCATACTATTTAAAGCACAATATATGTTTTAAGTGTCCACTAAAACCACTATGATCACATGCAGTTAGTCAGAAAATCTCTGGAGAAAATTAGGCCTAAGAACCTTCTACTAAGAATTTATGTTTCTAAGAATGATTTATGTTGCTAGGAAGGGGAAATGGTATAATGTGTATAACCAGTATACAAAATCTTAATAAATTCTACTTTTAGTGTCTAGAAGAACTGAGCATAGGCTCCCAGATATTTATATGTAAGAATGAACATCATAGCATTATTTGATAGAAGTAGACAATCCCGTCTAAAAAGACACCATCATTTATCCAAATTTTCAAGCCTAAACCCATGAATCTTGTTTCTATCTCCTCTTTCTTTTAGTGCCACATCCAGTTCAATCTAAAAGCTATTCATTTTTCTCTGTACCTACTGGTGACTCTACAGTTCTCTCACCATCTCCAGGCTGTACTCCTTCCACTCCACGCTCCTTAAAATCTATTCTTCAAAAACAGTTATAGCAATCTATAAAAAGATATATCAGATTCTGTCATCCTCCTACATAGAACTCTGTGCAAAAGGAAGGAGCTATGATATAAAGCAATTCAGTAGACATTCAATCATACCATTGTTCTTTCTTATGGAAGAATTATTATCTGAATTTTTATTTATTTTCCAACTTTGTTTCTATTTTGGCAATAGAATGTAAGCTTATGAGAAGAAGGACATTGACTTCACTTGTTCATTTATGTGTGATCATTGCCAGAACCATGGAATAAATCATGTTTGATACAAATTTAAATGTGCAACCTTAGCATATTTGAAGTACTAGATGAGGCATTCTGTAACCATTAAAAACTATATTGAAGATAAAAATTTCTTCACACAGAAAATAAATCAATGTCTATTCAAAATCAAGATGGACATTCTAGTGTTATTATTTAAGCCATAGGGTTTTACTAAACACATATTATAAGAAAATATTTAGAAGTGACTTTTTTTGGGGGAGTGGATACTGAGGCTTGAACCCAGTGGTGTTTAATCACTGAGCCACATCCCCAGCCCTTGTGTGTGTGTGTGTGTGTGTGTGTGTGTGTGTGTGTATGTAAAATATATTTTATTTAGAGACAGGGTCTCACTGAGTTGTTGAGTGCCTTGCTAAGCTGCTAAGGCTGGCTTTGAACTTGTGATCCTCCTGTCTCAGCCTCCTGAGCCACTGGGATTAGAGGCATGTGCTACTGCGCCTGGCTAAGAAGTGACAAAAGTAAAAACATGTACAAAATGATCATTAAGACATACCTGTGTTTTGGCTGTGGTTGTGGCTCAGTGGTAGAGTGCTCACCTAGCATGCATGAGTAAAATATTTACTTTTGTGTTTTAGGTGGACACAATTAAAAGAAAAAAAAAGACATAGCTGCTTTTTTATTTGTCATTCAATCCATTTGTGTACAAATATATAATGCCAGTGAAATCTCTTCCTTTTACAAAATTATAAACGAACAAATTAAGAGATATCTCTATTAAGATGATTTATTCATTAGGATGGTAAACTATACACATACATTTCCCTAATTTTGATCTAGGGAATCCTATGTAAAATTATAGTATGATAAGAGTCATATCCAGCTGTTTTTGTCTTTAGAGACACTCTCCCCACTGACTCTTCCAATCTGTAGTAGGCAGAAAACTACTTGTCTAGCCTCAAAAATGAGGGTATTGCAGAGTCATCTTTATCATCATTTTGCAGTAAAAATGATTTAGCAACTGCATGGAAAACATGCAGATACTTTCCTTCAGAGTTTTTGTTACTTCTGGTAATAGTCATTTAAGACAGGATTTTATTTGGAATTGTGACTAACTCTTCTGTATCATATATGAACTGATAATTAAGGAAGATACCTATGACTGATTTTTCTTTTACATGAAATTGTATTTCAGGTTTGTCAAATCATGCTGAAAAACTTTTATCTTTTAAATGTGTCAGCAGCCGTGATAAAGACTTTGAAACATCATGTATTATATTGTCTGTAGTTTATTTGTTTTTAATCCTTTGTCAAAATACCATTACTACTTTATATATCAGATCTTTGCCCTAAGTGCAGAAGCAAGTTTTGGGTGATTTTATGCTTTTTTTCCCTCCTGAGGAAGAGGATATTATTTTAATGAACACACTCATTTGATTAATATTGACTTTCTTTCTTAAATGTGAGGGAGGAAGAGGAATTTACTATGTAAATCAAGGAGCCCTTTCTTGAGGGCACTGAAAATTCAGTCATTTTGAGTTAGCTTCAATAAGAAACATTAACACAGATTAGGTTGATTATGTAGTTTAGTGGAGGAACACTTGCCTAGCATGCACAAGGCCCTGCCTGAGTTTGATGCTTAATGCCAAAATAGAACAAAAGAAATCAGGCATGGTGGTGCACCCCTGTAATCCCAGTGCCTCTGGAGCTGAAGTAGAAGGCCCTCAAGTTCAAAGCCAGTCTCAGCAATTTAGCAAGACCCTATCTCAAAATAAAAAATAAAAAGGGTTGGGAATGTAACTCATATGTAACAGGTCCCTGAGGTCCCTGAGTTCAGTCCCCAGTACCGAAAGAAAGAAATTTTTAGACAATGGCAACAGTTAAGAGAGAATGCTTTCTAAAGCAAAAGTTAAAAGGAAATATAGCACTAATGTCAGAAAAGAAATGATAATGAAGCCACTAGGGAAGTGTTGGCTCTTATGTGCCAGAATCTATGTTAGATTATTTATTTATCTATGATCTCTAAATTCACTGTAGTTAATCAAGATTACTATTACTATCTTAATTTTATAGGTGTAAAATCAGGAATAGCCTAGTGTGGTGATGCATACCTATAATCCCAGCGATTAGGAAGGCTGAGGCAGGAGGATTGTGAGTTCAAAGCCAGCCTCAGCGGCAATTTTGTAAGGCCCTAAGTAACTTAGCTAGACCCTGTTTCAAAATATAAAAAAGGGCTGAGGATGTGGCTCAGTGGTTAAACACCCCTGGGTTTAATCCCCAGAACAAAACCAAAACAAACAAACAAATAAAAAAAAAATAGGAAAAGAAAAGTAAAGGAGATAGATAATTGATCAACTCTATAAAGCCTTTAAATGACATAGAGGATATTTAAAACAAGTTTTGTCATGTTGACGATCTTCACAGTACCCCATGGATTACAAATATATAATTTATTTTTTTTTCCTCCAACAGATGCAGCAAATAACCCATAGCTTTTGTTTCTGTGTAGCAACACACTCCTTCTAAAACTTTCTAACTGCAGAATCTGTATATCATTTACCTACTAGTCATGTTTCTTTAAAATATATACACAAGAAAGAGTATAAACAGAAGGGACAGAAATAAGCATAACCATTTCTGTGGAGGATGCAAATTATAAGTGTATAATGATGTATATATTTACATTTCAACATTAGTAGCAATGTTCATAGTGGAAAATTAGAAACAACATAAAACCCTAATGTATTATAATTAAATAAATCTAACTGTATTCTCAGGATAATCATTCATTTTCAATATTCATAAAGATATAAATTCATATGCAGATATATCTGTGGATATGGAAACTTAAAAGATATGTGAATGGAAAGATTTTGTAGTTGATATATAGTATGCTATTTTGAGGATAAAACTTTTTTTAATATTTATTTAGGTGTAGATGAACACATAGTATCTTTACTTATTTTTATGTGGTGCTGAGAATGGAACCAAGTGCCCCACACATGCGAGGCAAGTGCTTCACCACTGAGCTACAACTGCAACCCTGATAAAAACATTTTTAAAATGCTTAAGAATGCACAGACAACAATTACAAATTATTTCTGAAATTTTAGATAACTTATTCTTTTTACTGTACTTGAAAATTTGTGTTTACTTATTTTTAACTATCAAAAATCCATTTTTATGTAATAACTACAAATAAATAGAAAATGACATTATCTCTGCAAATAATAATGTCAACAAAGATTTCCCCCATATAATAAAAGGCAATAGCTATATGGATAGGGAAGATATTGGGGGAAAAGACACAAGTGAAAAATTCCCTGAGATGACCACCTTTTTCTACTTAAAGTAACTTAAAGTTTTTGGAATAGCTAAAGAAGTCAAATCAAACAAGATGAAACCTACAGAATGGCTATGCTAAAATGTAATTTGAGTTTAAAATGCAAAAAAGTAGTCATTTTGTTTGTTTTTAAATTGAAATAATCTTAGAGCAGAAGTAAAAATGGGAAGTTAATTGCTTTCAGCTGCCAACACTATTTTTTTCTGACACCAATAGGAGATTTTAATTATATATTTTTTAAAGATCAGATGTTTTGTAGTTAATTAACAAAGAATATGTTCCTGTAACTTACTTTATTTTAAAAGCAATACATATTTAGTCTTAATATGATCTATTTGGGATTTAAACATGTTTTATATGATACTCCTTTAATTTTCTTGGTCTATTTAATTAACTTCTTTTTAGTTTGTTAGATTTAAACATACTTTTCCAAGTCTATTTTCTTTACTTATTTTTTATTTATTCTGATTAGTTATATATGATAGCAGAATGCATGTTGATTCATTGTACACAAAGGGAGCACAACTATTATTCATTTCTCTGTTTGTACATGATGTAGAGTTGCACCACATATACAGTCATGCATGTACCTAGGGTAATGATGTTCATTTCATTCCACCATCGTTCCTGCCCCCATGCACCCTCACCTTCCCTCCCTCCCCTTTGCCCAATCAAAGTTCCTCCATTCTTCCCATGCCCACCCCATTATGGATCAGCATCCGCTTATCAGAGAGAACACTCAGCCTTTGTTTGTTTGTTTGTTTGTTTTTGGAATTGGCTTACTTCACTTAGCATGATATGCTCTAACTCCTTCCATTTACCTACAAAATGTAATTCTCTTAATTCTGAGTAATATTCCATTGTGCATATATACCACAGTTTCCTTTTCCATTCATCTATTGAAGGGCATCTAGGTTGGTTTCACAGTTCAGCTGTTGTGATTTGAGCTGTTCTGAACATTGATGTGCCTGTGTCACTATAGTATGCTGATTGTAAGTCCTTTGGGTATAGGTGGAGGAGTGGGATAGCTGGGTCAAATGGTAGTTCCATTCCAAGTTCTCTGTTTTCTTTACTTTGGGAAAAAAGCTGTCTTCTTATATAATGTTTAGCTCATGGAACACAATAGGTTTATTGACTTAATTTTAGAATTCAACAAGAATTTTCTTAAAATTTGAGTAAAAGATAATATTTTTCCTAGCCACTTTAACAGCAGTAAGTTGAGTGGTATGCATTGCAATTTTTATTGGTCATCCTTAAAAGTGCATTTTGACACTAATTTGACCATGTTCATACCTTCTTCCCTTCTTCTAAACGGAGTAAAACCTTTCTAAATCTGACCACACTATTTCTGTTTTTATTTAGTTCATTCTTTAGTAGTAACCTCAAAGTATTTTCTAATATTCTAATTTTTAACATTTTAATTTTTTTAATATTTCTAATATTACTAAAAGTAAATTATCATTGAGAATTTATTACATAGTAGCACAGTTATGTGTGTCCTTCCATCTTAATCTTTGAACTCCTAGAGTCATCCCGTATTTATAGGTGAGACAGTAATTACAAAGGACAATCCTGGACACACACCCAGGCCAGGTTGGATCTATATTCATGCTCTTCAACATATTTCTTAGAATAAAAGAACAATTCTGGTTTTGTTTTTGATTTTATGTCTTGCAGTCTCTGATAACCGTAGACATTTCACTCAGGAAATAGTGCAGACAAACTGACAATTATTGAAGTGTATCAATTGTTCCTAGTAATTAACTTAGCATTAACTTTCATGCTTGATGGACTCCTCCCTTTCCATCCAAGACACTTATCTTTTCCAATTCTAGATTTTAAACCTGCACTTACTACAGACGTAATCCATCTGAAAGTATTTCTACTTTAGGGAAAGTACTTCTTCTTTAAATGATATAAAAACATAGACTTCACTGAAAATTTAGTTACTGGAAAAGCAAACACTTTTAAAGTCTATTTTTCCCTCAGAAAGCAATCAGCAGTCCAGTAGAACTCTGAATTTTCCACTACTCTAGTTCCAGAAAAACAGGTTTGTTTCTAATCAAAAGGTTTAGAAACCCATATCTCAGAAAATGCCATCAATTTAAAATGTGATAATTGGCACTAATGAAATTTTTTAGAGTATCAAGATAAATTAACCACATGGTGGGGATCCTCTAGAATTTGAATTCATGCTTCATATTAAGAGCTCATTTAGCTATATAAATTCAAGTGTTAACAGAATATAAGGGGATGAAACAAACCTCAACTGTCGAGGTTACAATTCTTCCCAGTGTAAAAGTGAAAGCTAAGGTGAGTGTCATAGGGTGAATCTCACTTACTGAGTATTTACTTTGTGCCTCTGTTTATGCTAAGCATGTAGCACCTTAACCTTCTTTAATCTCTACCACACTATTTCCATTTTGTTCCTGCTGTGCCTGACACTGACAGCTCCTATAAGCTTGATGTTTCTGATTTTAAATTCTTCAATCAGCAATATTTGAAACTACTCAGTTTTCAGTTTAAGAGAGGTTTAAGTATGACTTAGCTTAAAAATTATGTAGCTTATATTTCTAGATCTTATGTAAAATAAAATCACAAACTTTAACCAATTCTTTTTTGCAGACTATTTTCTATGCATAAGCTGTTTTAGGGAAGACTAAATCAGAGAGAACAAGAGGAATGTTTAACCCAATTAGATTTCATCTAAAAAGCATCTGGCTTAAGAAGAAATCAAAACTTAAATGTCTGAGAAATTACTTTGATTTTTAAAGTTTAAGAAGAAAGATAATTTGAATCTCTGAATTTTAGTAAACTTAGAACACTGCTGGAAAGAAATGTATATTAGTTTAAGAACTAAAAATCAGTAACTATATCACTGCTTTTATAACTATAATGAATATAAATGTATAGCTTATATACATATATGCACAGTGAATATATTTAGCTCTATATGAGGATGCACAGAGAAGAATTAGAAATATATCTCTTTCACAAATAAGTCTATTTGAAGGAAGCAGCCTACAATTTCATTTAATGTATTCAGATGAGTGTTAGAAATAAAGCCAAGATATACCATGAAACATGTTTTCAAATTACATATTATTATTTCTCTCTGTAGAAATAATTTGGAAACAAAAAAATTATTATAGATACATTTTAAATTATCAAGACTGAAATATTAAAAGGTACCTTAAATTCCATATGAATTTAAAATACATCCTTTTTTCCTGTAAAATGGATGAAGAATTGCCTTTGTGCACTTGATGTGTAAAGGACCACATATTTTATATTTACTAAACTTATGTTTTTGTTTTTGTTTTTTTCATATAAAAGACAATAGAGGGAGTGAAGCCAAATTTCTGGGCAACTTAAACTTCCTAAGTAAAAGTCTACAGGAGGTATAGGATATGCTCTCCAATATTGTCAAATTGTTTCTCTAAACATCATGAAAGAATCATAGCATGGTGTAAAGAAAATTCTTATTCAGAAATCCAATTTCATTAAAGGATGATGTTCACACCTAGAGTCCAGAAAATGCAAAAATTTAGATGATAGTATAGTTAAAAAGTTTAATAATGCCATTCTTTACCATTTGAATGCTTTTAAGACTATAGTCAGAGTACTTTCCCAGCTCTTGAAGCAGAAAGCTTTCACAATTAATAACTTGTTGCACCAGATCATTCTTACCTCAAAATGTATCACTCACAAGGTTCAATTTTGTTTAATCTGAGGCTATGTCTGTATGGAAGAAACATTATAGGAACACAATGTGTTTCTAGCTGAGGTATTTTACAGTTGAGGTTGCATCAGGAAAATTTCATGATTTGAGAGTTTCTGGTGTATAGCTCCATCTAAATAGTAATGCAACAAGGAAATACATGGGACATGGCCACTCATCAAAAAACTGACATTAGTGAATAGGGTTATGTGTAGGCTGCTCTCAAATACCAATAAACAAACAAACAAACAAAAAACCCAGTGAATATGGAGTTTGTAGGGATAGAGCTACAAATATGGACTCTGAAATGACCTGTTTGAAAAAAAGTGCACTTATTTGTGGGCCATAATATTTGAAATTTAGTTTAGGAATATTTTATTAATAAAATTGATACTAAAACAGGTTTTCTCTATCTTTCTGCTATGCACTTTCACAAATTATTTTTACTTTCATTTTTGCCACCCTCCCATGGGACTATTTGCAAGTCATGAGAATAGACCCCACCTCTCCTGATCAGAGGAACTTTTCTCTCCCATGATCAAAAGTTGAAGGAAAAGCCTGGAATTTTTCTCACTGATCTTTAATTCCCTAAAACTTGAGATAATAAGCAGAGATTCACACATAACAAGCCCAAATTGGTGGGTGATAATAACAGACCAGAAGAACATTAGTTGATCCATCATCAATAGTTTAGATACTTCCAGTAACAAAAAGTGCAAAATTCAAATATTCTGATTTAACACCTGAAACCATTGATATTAGACACCATCATCACCTTCCTGTGCTGTTCCCCCTACCCCTAGCTACACACACACACACACACACACACACACACACACACACAGGCCTAATAATACCAGGAATAAACAAACTATTTCATAGCTGCTTTTGACCTTGCTTTTTTTCACAGTAACTGTCTATTAGTTGTCTATTGCATATTACATCAATCACAGCAGTCTAAAAAACACATATTCTCTCAAAAATCCTAAGGACAAGAATTTCAGAAGCAAACAAACTGGTTTTGGCCCTGAGTTTCTAGTAATGTTGACGTCCAGCTGTTAGTTGTGTCACTAGAGTAAGCTCTACTTCCAAGATCACTCACAAGACTGTTGCAAAGCTCCAGAAAATCTATTTCCAAGCTCCCTACCTCACTTAAAGCGGGATTCAAGTCTTTGTTATGTGAGCCATTCTGCCAGAATGTCTTATTAGATGGCAGCTGACTTTAGAACACAGTTTTAAAAATTTAGTGTTTCAGTAAATTTTCCAGTGCTTATATTCTGTTTCATATTCATGATCTAGCTTCAGCCTGTCTTACCCTTACCATGTTGTTCCAACACTTAAAAGCCAATATCCTAACTTCCACTGAAGCATGAACTTTTCCCATGTGATACTATGTTCTTTGTACCTCTATTTTTTTAAATTGCTTATAACCTGGGCCAAGAATGTTCATGTCTTATGACCTCCCACTCATCCTTAAAAATTCTTCTCCAATACCATCTTCACTGTGAAATTTCTACCTAGTCTTTTTTTTTTTCCATCCAAAATAATTGTTTCCATTTTCTCTAGCACCAATGGGATTTGACTCCTGTTTGGCATATGAAGTAAGCAGAGATTATATAAGATCATAAAAGCTGACAGTTTCCATTACACTCTAATTTACCTGTGTGTTGTCTCCATATGGGTGAAAAACATGTCAAACCTACCTTCACTGCTATTTAATCTGGACTGGACATAATCACACAAACAGTATTTGAATTTGGGCTTAGGGGGTGTATAACATTTTTGTGGTCATTATTTAATAAATTGACAAACAATGTTTAAAATATTAGAGAAAACCAAATATGATGTATTTACCTCATTAAAACTTCATTATTTAATTGCTAACTTCTATGAAGTGCTTTCCATATTCAATAAGTTAATGAGGAAAGGAATCAGAGGCAAAATGTAGCTTTTGATTTAGAATTTTTCTTCTATTGTATATGACATTTGGGAGTAGATGATAAATTACTAGTTTGGAGACCAGTATTTTCCATGTGACCACTTCACATAATATTTAAATTCTTTGCTTCTGGGAGTTTTGTAGTTACCATATCCAAAAGCAGTGCTTTGTATTTGCATGTTTTCAATGAATAATACATTTCCCATATGTTTTTGTTGAATCACTCTGTTACCATCATTTACCTCATATACTTTAAGAATGACCCATTTTATATCCATTTTAATCTATCTTCAAAATATCTAAATTATTAATATTATCAGGCATTTTCTTTTGTGATGTTGGTTAGCTTGGTTAACTAGTCATAGTCAAATTGAATGTGATTTGAATAAAGAATTATGCAAATGTTATTGAAAAGCATATATAAAAAAATACTAAATTCCTCTATGAGCACTGGCATTTTTAAAATAATCAATGGCCAAGTAAAATATGAGCTTTCGTTCTTTATTCTGGATAGTGACATCTTACTACTGCTATAGCACAATTAACTACTAAATTTTTCTTACTAAAAACAGTAATTGCCTTTCAGACTTGATTTAGAGATGCTTCTTTTAAACTCTAACTTCTATGCAATTCTTGCTTTGTGAAAGAAATTATAATGAGGCAAACTTATCTCTGCATCATCACCAACTAGCAACTCAATTTTACATGCCTGAATTTTAAAAACTAATTGGAAGATTAAAAACAATGCAAGCATGCTTATTTCAGCACCTTCTTTATTTTCAATAAAGCTACTATGTATTTTTCACAAGTGTATATTATTCAGACGATACAGTATTTACCTTTAACATCTAGATCTCCTAAACTTAAAACTCTGAATTTTAATATTTATGCTGTGATTCTACTTGTGTGAGAATGATTAAAATTTATTAAGCATTTTATGCAATATATTTTTACTTAGAATCAGATTGAACTGCTTATTACTGTTTTAGCATCAAAATAATCCAATTGGTCTAGTGTGATCAGCCCAACTATAAAGGAGTAACTTGAGGCTTAAAGAATTGTATGATAACATCAAAAGACCAAATCTAAGATTTATTAGGATAGAGGAAGGCACAGAGTTTCAAACCAGAGGAATGCACAATTTCTTCAATGAAATAATTCTTGGACGTTGTGGTCATGGTTTTTTACCATCTTCACTGTGTGGTCAACTTTATTTTTCAGATTATATATTTTGTCTTCATTGTCTGAGGTTCTGTCTTCCAAGTGATCTAGTCTGTTGATACTGCTTTACATTGAGTTTTTTCTTTGATTTATTGTTTCCTTCATTTCAAGGATTTCTTTTTGTTTGTTCTCAAAATCTCTCTTTCTTGATGTAATCTTTTGCAACCTATATTTAATTTCTTATCTCTTTGTTGGTGTGATCAATAGTTGCCTGTATTTGCTCTTTTGTCTCTTAGTTGTAAAGATCGATTTTTGCCTGCATTTGGTCACTTAGATCCTTTAATTCAGAGAACGTTTTAATTATGTACATTCTGAACTCCTCTGTCATTTCATCTACTGCACTGTCAATGGATTCTATTGTGATCGTATCTTGATTTATTTGGGGCATTTTCCTCTCTTGTTTTTTTATGTTTTCTATGTGTCTACCTCTCTTGCAGTGTGGAGCTGAGGTATTGCAATTTCTACCCTATAATCTTTTTTTAAAAAAAATATTTGTTTATTTGTTTTAGTTGTACACCATGCCTTTAATTTATGTGGTGCTGAGGATCAAACCCGGGCTGCACACATGCTAGGGGAGCGCTCTACCGCTGAGCCACAATCCCAGCCCCATCTACCCTATGATCTTGTAGTGTCCCTGCAGTTTATGAATACCTCCCCTTTAAGCAGTAGATGCTGATCCATAATGGGGTGGGCATGGGAAGAATGGAGGAACATTGATTGGGCAAAGGGGAGGGAGGGAAGGTGAGGGTGCATGGGGGCAGGAATGATGGTGGAATGAAAAGAACATCATTACCCTAGGTACATGCATGACTGTATATGTGGTGCAACTCTACATCATGTACAAACAGAGAAATGAATAGTTGTGCTCCCTTTGTGGACAATGAATCAAAATGCATTCTGCTATCATATATAACTAATCAGAATAAATAAAAAATAAGTAAAGAAAATAGACTGGGAAAAGTATGTTTAAATCTAACAAACTAAAAAGAAGTTAATTAAATAGACCAAGAAAATTAAAGGAGTATCATATAGAACATGTTTAAATCCCAAATAGATCATATTAAGACTGAATGTGTATTGCTTTTAAAATAAATAATTATATATATTTTTAAAGATCAGATGTTTTGTAGTTAATTAACAAAGAATATGTTCCTGTAACTTACTTTATTTAAATTTAGTTGAGAAAAGTTATGAAATAATACCAGAAAACTTCCCAAACATGAAGACTGAATTGAAAAATCAAATACAAGAGGCTTACAGGACACCAAATGTACAAAATTACAACTGTTTTACACCAAGGCACATAATAATGAAAATGACTAGCATACAGAATAAGGATAAAAATTTAAAGGGCACAAGAGAAAAGAATCAGATTACATATGGGGAGACCAATTCAGATCTCAGCAGATTTTTCTGTCCAGACCCTCAAAGCCAGAAGATCTTGAAACAACATATACCAAGCTCTGAAAGAAAATGATGCCAACGAAGAATGTTATATCCAGCAAAATTGAACTTCAGATTTGATGATGAAATTAAAAACCTTCCATGATTAAAAAAAAAAAAAAGATAAAAAGAATTTATAGCAAGAAAGCCTTCACACAGAAATTCTTGGCAAAATATTTTATGAGGAGGAAATGAAAAACAACATTGAAAATCTGCAAATGGAGGAACTACACTAAAGGAAGGGCCAATTAAAGAGAAACCAAGTCAAGTAAAAACCAAAAATAAACCAAAATGACCAAAAACACGAAACACATATTTCAATAACAACCCTCAATGTGAATGGCCTAAACTCATCAATTAAAAGACATAGACTGGCAGGTTGGTTTAAAAAACAGAAGACACAACAATATGCTGCCTTCAAGAGACTCATCTCACAGGAAAATACATCCACAGGCTGAAGATAAAAGGATGGGGAAAAGCGTACCACTCACATGGACCACATAAACAATCAGGGGTTTCCATTCTCATATCAGGAAAAGTTGACTTCAAACCAAAGTTAGTGAAAAGGGATAAAGAAGGACATTTCATACAGCTAAAGAGAATCATACACCAATACATAACAATCATAATTATCTATGCCCCAAAACAATGGGGCATCTATGTATATCAAACAAACCATTCTCAACTTCAAGAAACAAATAGACCATAACACACTAATACTGGGTGACTTTAACACACCTCTCTCACCACTGGATAGATCTTCCAAACAAAAACTAAACAAATAATTTATAGAACTCAATAAAATAATCAATAATTTAGACTTAACAAACATATATAGAATATTCCATCCATCCAATGAGTGAATACACTTTTTTCTCAGCAGCACATGGATCCTTCTCTAAAACAGACCATATGTTATGCCACAAAGCAAGTCTTAGCAAATACAAAATATAGAGATACTACCCTGCATTCTGTCTGACCATAATGGAATTAAATTAGATATCAATGATAAAATTAAAAAAAAATATATGTTACTCCAATACCTGGAGACTAAATAATATGCTCTTGAATGACACATGGATGACAGAAGACATCAGGGAGGGGATTAAAAGAAAAAAAAAACTCTTAGAAGTAAATGATAACTCTGATACAAAATTTAAAATCTCTGGGATACTATGAAGGCAGTACTAAGAGGAAAGTTCATTATATGAAGCCCATTAATTAAAAGAAGAAAAAGTCAACATATAAACAACCTGACATTTCATCTGAAAGCCCTAAAAAAGGAAGAACAAACCAACACCAAAAGTAGTATTAAACAGGAAATAATTAAAATCAGGGTGGAAATCAATGAACTAGAAACAAAAGAAACAATTCATAAATTGACAAAAGCTGATTCTTTGAAAAAATAAATAAATAAAATTAGCAAACCCTTAGCCACCCTAACAAAAAGGAGAGAGAAAACTCAAATTACTAAAATTCATGATAAAAAGAAAACATCATGACAGACAGTACTGAAATACAGAAGAGAATTATAAACTATTTTCAAAATTTATACTCCAGTAAAATAGAAAACCTTGAAGACACTGACAAATTTCTCCAGGCATATGATCTACCCAAACTCAACCAGTAGGACATACACAATTTAAACAGATAAATTACAAGCAAGGAATTAGAAGATACCATCAAAAGCCTACCAACCAAGAAAAGCTTGGGACCAGATGATTTCTCAGCTAAGTATTACAAGACCTACAAAGAAGAATTAATATGAACACTCCTCAAATTATTCCATGAAATAGAAAGGGAGAGAACCCTTCCAAGCTCATTCTATGAGGGTAGTATCATCCTGAATAGCCAAACTCAAACAAAGACACACCAGGGAAAGAAAATTTCAGAACAATATCCCTGATGAACATAGATGAAAATTTACTCAATAAAATTCTGGCAAGCAGGGCCAGATTCAATGCGATTACAATTAAAATCCCAATGTCATTCCTTATAGAAATAGAAAAAGCAATCGTGAAATTCATTTGGAAAAATAAGAGACCCAGAATAGCCAAAGCAATCCTTAGCAAGAAGAGTGAGGCAGGAGGCATCACAATACCATATCTTAAACTATACTACAGAGCTATAGTAACAAAAATGGCATGGTATTGGCACCAAAATAGACATGTAGATCAATGCTACAGAATAGAAGACACAGAGACAAACCCACATATATACAGTTATCTCATACTAGACAAAGGCACCAAAAACAGACATTGGATAAAAGATAGCCTTTTCAACAAATGGTGTTGGGAAAACTGGAAATCCATATGCAGCAAAATGAAACTAAACGCCTATCTCTCACCATACACAAAACTCAACTCAAAGTGGATCAAGGACCTAGAAATTAGACAAGAGACCCTGCCCTAATAGAAGAAAAAGTAGGCCCAAATCTTCATCATGTCAGATTCGGTCCAACTTCTTAACAAGACTCCTAAAGCACAAGGAAAAAAAAAAATCAAGAACCAATAAATGGAATGGATTCAATCTAAAAATCCTCTTCTCAGCAAAAGAAACAATCAATAAGGTACACAGAGAGCCAATATTTGGGAAACAAATTTTTGTCACACACATGTCAGATAGAGCACTAATCTCCAAGATATATAAATAAATTAAAAAAACTCAACACCAAAAAACCAAACAACCCAACCAATACATGGGCTAAGGAGCTGAACAGACATTCCTCAGAAGAAGATATACAATCAATCAACAAATATATGAAAAAAATGTTCAACATCTCTAGTAATTAGAGAAATGCAAATCAAAACTACTCTAAGATTTCATATCACTTCAGTCAGAATGGCAGTCATCAAGAATACAAACAACAATAAGTGTTGAGGAGGATTTGGGGGAAAAGTAACCCTATTATACATTGCTGGTGGGACTGCAAATTGGTACAGCCAACATGGAGAGCAGTATGGAGATTTCTTAAAACAGTTGGAATGGAACCACCATTTGACCCAGCTATCCCACTCCTCGGTCTATTGCCAAAGGACTTAAAAACAGCACACTACAGTAACACAGCCACATCAATATTCATAGCAGCACAATTCACAATAGCCAAACTGTGGAACCAACCTAGATGCCGTTTAGTAAATTAATGAATTAAGAAACTGTGGTATACATACACAATGGAATATTACTTAGCAATAAAAGAGAATAAAATTACGGCATTTGCAGGTAAATGGATGGAGTTAGACAATATCTTGTTAATTGAAGTAAGCCAATCCCAAAAAACAAAGGCTGAATATTTTCTCTTAAGTGGATGCTAATCCATAATGGGGGTTGGGCATGGGATGAGTGGAGGAACTTTGGATGGGGAAAAGGGAGGTGGGGAGGGGTCATAGGAGTAGGAAAGATGGAGGAATGAGACAGACATCATTACCCTCGGTACATGTATGATTGCACAAATGGTGTGATCCTACTTTGGGTACAACCAGAAAAGTGAAAAGTTGTGCTCCATTTGCATACAATGAATTAAAGGGATTTCTGTTGTCATGTATAACTGATTAGAACAAATAAATAAACTTTTAAAAAAAGAAATTGAACTTTAATAATATTCTTTGGCATACCAATTGTTCACTGTCATGCATTTATATATCATGTTTTTAAAAATAATTTCCTATTTATATGGCAACATGTGACCAAAACCATAAATTTAATCAAAATCCATGTACTATAAGAAATCAATTATTTTTTAATTTTCTCCAGCAAAAGACACTCAATTTTTTGTTGTTCAAATTAAATTAGCATTCTCCAGTTTCATTTGGTCATATTATTTTATTTGTAAACTACATAGAGAACACCATGAATACCCTCTTCATCATCATCATCATCATCATCATCATCATTATTTTATTCTTAAAATCTGTCATCTAAAAAGGAGTGTACTCACCAGGCATGGTGGTGCACACTTGAATCCCAGTGACTCTGAAAGCTGAGGTAGGAGGATCACATCTTCAAAGTCAGCCATAGAAACTTAATGAGGCCCTAAGCAACTTAGTGAGAGCCTGTCTCTCAAAATGAAAATAATAATAAATTTTTTGAAAATTTAAAAGTGGGCTGGGGACGTATCTCAGTGGTTAAAAGCATCTGGGCTTAATCTCCAGTATCAGTACCAAACAAATCAATAAATAAAAATTAAAAAATAAAAAGAAGCACACTCAAGGAGATCATCTCAGAGATGTCTCCCTGCAGAAGCCCTTCCTCTACCACTGAAACCTAAAACTCTTCTTAAGAGTGTTTTCTTGGTCAAAGAAGCTCATTCTTCTAACAAAATCCACATTAGAAACTGTCTCATGAAAAAAAAATATATTTTATCAAATTCTCCCAAGACAGAAACGGTTTCTCTGTTATGTCTTCCACCCTATCAATTAACTTTAAATTCTTGAAGTTTAAACACTTTTTTTTTAAAACTCCCTCTAGAAAGTCAGTGAACTCCTGGGTAGTTGGAGAGTCCCATCATCTGTTCTCTCTGCCCATTGGAACCTCTTGACAATGTGATAATTCAGAGCACTTGTAATGCTCCTCATGTCAATAAGGAAAGACTAAGCACACCTTCAAAGATTGTATAGTTGGTAGGGATCATGAGGTCAATAGAAAATAATACTTTACATGACATGGAATTTATTTCTTCAGAGAAAGAAAATCAAATGAACTTTCATACAATGGCTCTTCCACTGTACACAGGCTTCTAACAAAAGTTCTCACTTCTATTAATGTTTTGCTGAGTAAAGGGACTTTCTTCATATTTGATAATGTAACAATTTTTGAAAATTTCCTGCTGTGATACTTTATCAATATCCTTCCACTTAATAGATTTAATGATACTTCAGAATTAAGCTTAATGATGTGAAACATACATATTTTAGAATGTTTAAAACATTTTCAAAATAACATTTTTCATTTAAAAACACTGCCTAATTTATTGTCAAAATGAATATATAAAATATAATCACTCTGTTTCAGTGGTCCTATGCCTGTCCATTGCTTTAGAACTTGCTGTGTGAGCACTAGACATCTATACTATCACATTCACATATGGTACCAAATTTTTGTCATATTTTTCCCTTTCATATTTTCCAACTTAAGCTATACCTGTTTTAAAATAAGATAGATGTCTACATTTCTAATAATAGAGTAGTTTTCTTTTATACCTATCAACAGAAATATATAATAGTCACTCTAGGAAAAATCAAATGTATCTCATAGTATAAATAGCATCCTAATTGCTATTAGATAGCAAATCCTACCTTAATGCCTTAATATAACATTTTTTTTACATTTACATAATTTCTGAAGCATCAAATACAATACAATTGTTATATTTCACTCATTGTATTAGTTTCCTAGAGTGGCCATAATAACTTACTAAAATCTTAATCACTTTTAACAAAAGAAATTTATTTTTGCATAATTTTTTAGGTCAAAAGTTGAAACAAGTTGTCAGCAGGGCTAAATAACCCCTGAAGGTTCTAGGAAACAATCCTGTTTTTCTCCTCAATTCCTGGTGTCTCTAGCATTCCTCAGCTTCTCAGTTTCAACCTCTGCTTCAGTCTTCACATGACTTCCAGTGTCTCCTGCTGTGCTTTCTTCCTTTCTGTCTCATAAGGACACATAACCTTCAAATGCTAAAAATTAAGATGATTTCATCTGAAGAGCCTTATTTATATCTGCAAAGAACGTTTTTCTATATAAAAGTCATGTTCTCATGTTATAAGGGACTCAGACATATGTTGGGGGGCCACTATTTAACCCAATGCAAATATTAAAAGAATCCATAAACTAGAGGGAAAGGTATAACCTAAAATACTATAGCAAATACAAATTAAAATATGCTTTACTACTTGTATGCATATTTTATTCTTTTATAAATATCATTTTATATTCCAATTCATTCCAATAGTAACTATCCTCATAAGAAACTTACTCCAAATGATATAACCTGCAAAGGGCAAAGTCAGGATTCAATTCACGTTGGCTGACACTTCTAACCCAAACTGTGTATGCTGTACCTGCCATTGATGGAGGCATCTCGGTCCTCAGTACTGTGACAAGAATGAGAACATGGATGTGAAGACCCAGTGTCTAGTCTTGCCTCTATTTTGTGAGCTTGGGAAGGCTATTTAACCTTTCAGGGTACACGTCTTCCTTGGTCTCAAAGAAAAACAAATAATATATATCATGTTGATATGAAATTTAAAAATCACATTTAATCAAATAACCTAGTAAAAGTGTCTAAGAGCAAAATGAAGATGCTCAATAACTGTATCTGAAACTTGACTTCAGATTTTTTTATTAGAGCATTATAGAAATACACTATTTGTGTTCATTTTGAAAAAATCATATATGCATGAAATTTTATTTCAATTCCCATTCCCACTCGTCCTTCCCCCCCTTACAACTTCATTCTCCCTCCTCTGCATCCATTTTTGAATTCTGTCAAGCACCTTGCCCCTAGTAAGTATGCAATCAATATTATTGTACAAATGAACACTTCCAGAATTTCTAGTGGCTTGTCCTAATGGAGGAAAGTACTAGTTTTAGAGAAATGATTCATCTAAATTTTCCAAGCATCTAGTTATCATTTGTGTATTCAGACCAAGGCGGGGGTTTATATAACTAAAGCAAAAGAAGTTTCATTATTTGCTGCTATCCACACTTTTCAAGTAATAATCACTTTGAAAATGTCTATTTAAAACCTACATATGATATAAAACTGAAACTCATTCCCACTGATTCACTTAAATCACTTCTCTTGAGGTCACCCATGACATCTGCTTTGCTAGATCCAGGATGTTCAGTTCTCAGCCCTCACCTGTATGTAACACCTGACACACTCTCATCCTCTTCCATTTGAAACCCTTTCTTTACTTGACCTCAGCTATTTCCTCTAACTCCTTCTCAGTCTTTCTAGATGAATTTATTTTTTAGACCTCCAACTATTTGTCAATCCTGTTGATTCCCCTTTATATTTACTGCATAAGTAATCTCTATCATGTTTTATTTTTCCATGATCGGGCAGCTTTTACATAATCCTCTAACTTCCAGATTCATTGATATTTATCTATGGGTCATTTATATTTGGTAGTTTAATAAATATTTCAAACCAATTTTCCAAGCCAAACTGTGGATTTCTACTCCAAATCAGTTTCTTATCCATACATAACACATTCTAGTAAGTGAAATCTGCATTCTCTCCTGAGTTAGCTACTTCTCTCATCTCATCTACTATTCCCTCATTCTCATTAGTCTAGACCATATACCCTTTATCAGCCAATTTCTGGTACACTGTCAATGCAAAGTCTTTGAAATTGGAGTGTATGCATTCCAGTTATAGATTCTCTACAATATCCATTCAGCTTTCATTTCAAATCATTTATCAGGGAGCCATCCCTAAATAACCTAAGTAACTAGCAACCCTTTCCTACCCCAACCATCTTACTAGCCTCTAACATCTTTCTTCAAGCACTGGCACTATCTCTACTATAACTATATTTTTGTATTTTCTCACAAAAATACAACCTCCATAAAGGCCTCATTAAATAATACTTTTCAGATAAGATGAAGAGATCATTTAAAAATATGCCTAATCATTATATTTCAATACCTTATATAAAAAGGAATACACCTCTCATGAAAGAAAAATATATACTTCAGATTTTTTTATTAGAGCATTATAGAAATACACTATTTGTGTTCATTTTGAAAAAATCATATATGCATGAAATTTTATTTCAATTCCCATTCCCACTCGTCCTTCCCCCCCTTACAACTTCATTCTCCCTCCTCTGCATCCATTTTTGAATTCTGTCAAGCACCTTGCCCCTAGTAAGTATGCAATCAATATTATTGTACAAATGAACACTTCCAGAATTTCTAGTGGCTTGTCCTAATGGAGGAAAGTACTAGTTTTAGAGAAATGATTCATCTAAATTTTCCAAGCATCTAGTTATCATTTGTGTATTCAGACCAAGGCGGGGGTTTATATAACTAAAGCAAAAGAAGTTTCATTATTTGCTGCTATCCACACTTTTCAAGTAATAATCACTTTGAAAATGTCTATTTAAAACCTACATATGATATAAAACTGAAACTCATTCCCACTGATTCACTTAAATCACTTCTCTTGAGGTCACCCATGACATCTGCTTTGCTAGATCCAGGATGTTCAGTTCTCAGCCCTCACCTGTATGTAACACCTGACACACTCTCATCCTCTTCCATTTGAAACCCTTTCTTTACTTGACCTCAGCTATTTCCTCTAACTCCTTCTCAGTCTTTCTAGATGAATTTATTTTTTAGACCTCCAACTATTTGTCAATCCTGTTGATTCCCCTTTTATATTTACTGCATAAGTAATCTCTATCATGTTTTATTTTTCCATGATCGGGCAGCTTTTACATAATCCTCTAACTTCCAGATTCATTGATATTTATCTATGGGTCATTTATATTTGGTAGTTTAATAAATATTTCAAACCAATTTTCCAAGCCAAACTGTGGATTTCTACTCCAAATCAGTTTCTTATCCATACATAACACATTCTAGTAAGTGAAATCTGCATTCTCTCCTGAGTTAGCTACTTCTCTCATCTCATCTACTATTCCCTCATTCTCATTAGTCTAGACCATATACCCTTTATCAGCCAATTTCTGGTACACTGTCAATGCAAAGTCTTTGAAATTGGAGTGTATGCATTCCAGTTATAGATTCTCTACAATATCCATTCAGCTTTCATTTCAAATCATTTATCAGGGAGCCATCCCTAAATAACCTAAGTAACTAGCAACCCTTTCCTACCCCAACCATCTTACTAGCCTCTAACATCTTTCTTCAAGCACTGGCACTATCTCTACTATAACTATATTTTTGTATTTTCTCACAAAAATACAACCTCCATAAAGGCCTCATTAAATAATACTTTTCAGATAAGATGAAGAGATCATTTAAAAATATGCCTAATCATTATATTTCAATACCTTATATAAAAAGGAATACACCTCTCATGAAAGAAAAATATATACTTCAGATTTGTTTTCACAGTATGCAGGATTTTATTTCAGGAAGTAGGAAAAGGATTCTAAACACAGATCCTAAAAAGTCTTTCTCAAGACACTCTGCTGAGTTACTTTTTTTTTATTTGGTTAGGGGCTTCCCTTTATTCACATGCTCCTCCTCCAACTATATTTACCATGCTGGATTAATCCCAGAGAAAGATAAAATCATCACTATTAATCTGGAGGAGAAACCCAAGAAGCTAATACATTTAATCAGTTTAGTAATATATGTTTTGATAATATACATCATATCTTGGCAGTTTATATATTAATGTAGCAGATATCAAAATGTCATTAAGCTATCAAATATGTAGAACCCCTCCAGCATTCCCCCCAAAATTAAATTTATACCCTAAGTTTAGAAGTTATTGGAAGATGATTGTCTGTTTATTTTGTTTTTAAGAAACTAAAGTAACACTTATTTCAAAATTAACTAACAAGTTTTTATTTCAATTTATAGCGTATTTTACTTCTAGGAAGAAGTTTAAACAAAGCTTTCCTTATCAGAGTACTTTCATTCTCTTATTATTTTTTTTGTTTTGTCTATAAACAAATCACTATTGCCAGACTCTTACCTCCTCTGTAATTACTGTAGCTTAAAAAAGTTTCATTCAGATTTAGATTACAAGGAAATTATAGACATAAGCCACACTTAAAGTTGTTTAATATGACAGTTGGAATAGCTTTCACTGGGCATGTATTGCTTGGCTGGTGTGAGATAATGCATGATACAATTTTAGTTTTAATTCAAAGTATTAAAATTATTCTACTTCTCGTGTGTTTTCAAGAAAAGTGATTTTTAGAGGCTAATCTCTGTAAACAGTATTTCCTACTTTAATTAGCAATGCCTCATGAAACCAAGTATGTTTTTCTAGTGCTTTTCAATTTTTTTTCCTAAATCTTCTTCGGGTAAGTATCGTTAGATAGCAATTATTTTTTTTTTCTCTTCAATACAGTAAGCTTCAGGGCAATATTCTTAGGTTATACTAACAAACTATTGTATATCCCACTGTATCACATAATTTATGATCTATTATGTTTTTAATTCGCATTGATGTTATAAGTCATATGCAAATATTTCTAGAATTCTGACTATGCCATCAGGGCTTTATTGTTCTATTCAGCTCTATATAAGTATTATTTTGTTCCATATTTACATATTATCTTACTTTTAAAAAATCATATTTTCTCCTGATAAGTATATATGTTTTCTCCTTTCATTTTTGTGGTCTCATATGTAATAAACTTTAAGGTAGTATTTATAACTATCTGAAACTCATTCAGGAAGTCTTCTCTTCAATCCAAATTATTGAAAATTATTGAAAATTGTAGGGAACAAATCTTCTGATTGCAATCATTTACTTGTCTTTTCTTTTATTTCTCCTTTTATTCTTCGTGTGTGTGCCTAGGAACAATATGCATAACCTAAGACTTATACAAGGAATTTCAGTGATGGGCAGCAGTTGAAATGTCAATTTTAGTGTTGCTCACAAAAAGATAAGCAGCACTTACCAAGAGCTTCTTGAAGAGATTGTCTAGAATCATCCTTAAACTTCAAAAGGATAGAAAAAGCATAGGTATGTCATCAATATCAGTTTAACCTAGAAATTTGTTACCGTTTTAAAAATTGCTCACCTGATTGCAAAATTTAGATCATAAATCAATTCTTCACACAGGAATAAAACTTATAGAGATGATGATTGTGCCTGAAATGCATTCTTACTTAAGAGGTAGAGGTGCATCCCAGAAAACATTTGTGGATATACACATGCATTATAACATGTGTATTACTTTTTAAAATACTTACATGGCATTTCTGAAAATTCCTCTTTGAGAAAATCATGCATAGCAACAGTACAAAAATTTGCAGGTAGGCTATCCTGGGCATCTTGACATGTCATCTTTATAGCTATTATGTCTATTCCTAAATTTTTTTTCTAAGTAAAAACACACTCTAAACTGTTAATAGTTCTTAAAGAACATGACTATGAAAAGAGGTTTTGCACATGTTAATACTGGGGTCCTAAATAAATATGGAGAGCTGTGATTATGCAATTGGCTGATCAATGAAAGATCTCAAAGCCTGAGGTTTCAAATTATCACACCATAGCTGGGCGCATTGGCACATGCCTGTAATCCCAGCTCTTGGGAGGCTGAGGCAAGAGGATCACGAGTTCAAAGCCAGCCTCAGCAATGGCAAGGCACTTAGCAGCTCAGTGAGACCTTGTCTCTAAATAAATAAAATACAAAAAAGTGCTGGGGTGTGGCTCAGTGGTGGAGTGCCTCTGAGTTCAATTCCCGGTAAAAAAAAAAAAATATATCACACCATGACCTAGACAACAGGAGCAAGAAATTCTCCAAAATTCCTTGTTTTTTCCTCAGCCAACTTCACTTATTTACAATATCTTCCTAAACCTTAATTCTTTTAATTTTTTTTTGTAGTTGTAAATGAACAGAATGCCTTTATTTGTTTATTTTTATGTAGTGCTGAGGATCAAACCCAGTGCCTCACACATGCTAGGCAAGTGCTCTGCCACTGAGCTACAGCCCCAACCCTAAACCTTAATCTTATGCATTAATGAACCCGTCCTGAAACAACTGTTCCGCTTTCACTTAATACATTCAACCACACACAAGCACACACACATGCATACACACGTTCATCAAATCACAATTATATCTGAATTTTAAAAATCCTCAAACATTTTTGCTCACAAGGTTTTAACAGAATATGCTTTTGAAATGCATATGATGCCTTTGTGGGTGTGAACTGAGGGATAAAATCAGATTCTTTAATTCTCCCATTCACTGTATCTTTATCCTGAATAAAACGGCAACTTCAAAATCATCCCTAATATCTGATTTCATCTTTGCCCATGAGCATCATATTAACAAGTTTCTAATCTTAAGACTTCTGCTTCTTTTCATCCACAAAAGATCCCATATCCTGATTTATCCATCTGTCTCTCAAACTAAAAATGTAGAGGGGGAAAGTTTCTAGCTATTAATCTGTATGAATTTAGTACACTTCTATGATATTTTTTTCTGAGAGAAATATCTTGCTGAATCATGTAAAATAGTGGACTTTTCATCATTTTGAAAGTTATGCTGGATACTTTATGAGTGGTAATTAAAAACTTGAACCTTTGAACTTCAGCAATAATTCCAAGGGTAGAAGTGTTACTTTTAGAAAGTGATTATTGCTTAATTAGACAAGAGTGCTAATTAATTGGGAAAAGCTATAATTTGAATTTGCTTATAAGCTTTCTTCAAGGCTTTGTTTTGTTTGCTGAAAAATTCGTAAAGAACATTATTATCACTTTCTATTACTTTCATCATTTCAACAAAAATAATAAAATTGTAGTTTGTGGCTTACATTCACTTCTTTTCAATGATTTTCTACAAAGCTGCATATTAAAAATGGAGCTTATTTTAGATTACAGGGGTTTGCCAATATCAGTGTACTCAGACATCAGGAAAATTGAGAAATTTATTTTACTGACTCACAGAAACAAAAATGGCCCAAATAGCTTCTATTATATATAAATCATATGAATTTAGGTTCTGTGAATAATGATATTGGCAATTTGATAGAGACTGCATTGCATCTCTAGACCACTTTTGGTAACATGGCCATTTTAACAATGTTAATTCTGCCTTTGCAAGAACATGGGAAATCTTTTCCATCTTCTATTCATCTTGTCTTAAATTTCTTTTTTCAGTCTTCTAGAATTTTCATTGTAGAGGTCTTTTACCTGTGTGGTGTTTATACACACACACACACACACACACACACACACACACACACGTTTCTAGGTTATTATTTTTTGAGGTATTGTGAATGGAATTGTTTTCCTAATTTCTTTTTCATTAGATTCATTATTGCTATATAGAAAAACTTGATATTTGTATGTTGACATTGTATTCTGTTACTTTGTAGAGTTTAGTTACCAGCTCTAAAGGCCTATTTGGTAGAGCTTTATTGGGTCTTTTAAGTGTAGCATCATATAATCTGCAAAGAGTTTTTCCTTTCTTATTTATATGTCTTTTATTTCCTTCTCTTGCCTAACTGTTCTGAATAAAATTTAAGTACTATAAATTTCTATTTAGAAATTAGGATTTAGTGGTAATTTGCCAATTGTATTTTATTCTTATTTTTAAGAGCCTATATTCATCCTAAGTTTGACAATTATGAATATTCTTATATGATTAATTTATGATTATATAAAACAATTTGACATTCTTTGTGAAGATTAACAACATTCATTACCATTTCTCCAACAAGTTCTTTGGAGTTTATCCTTTATTTGTCCTAGTCTATTGGGCAAATATTGTGGAAATAATTGATAAATTTAAATTCCATACATACATACAGATGTGATCAGAACAAATTAGCTTTAGTTAATATACATGATAAGTCATTTCATAAAAGTGCTAAATTTGTTTTAAAAATCCATTCAGCATAAACTGATAAAATGTTAATCTGAACCAAACACTGTGTTAGGCTTTGATATAAAAAGCTACGATAAGCATTTGTGTAGTAATGATTCTTCTCCTCAGGTGCACAAGATAAAAAACTAAATGTTGCCAAGGCACCCTGTCAAAAATGTAATTATGAGTTGAAACGTGCTTTCTGAATGAAAGGAAAAGTCTTGGAAAGATTATAATAAATGAATTATAATAAAAGAATCTGTCCTGTAGTTGATGGAAAAGGAAGATTTTTTTTTGAGATGTCTTAAATGAGGAAGAAATTTTTACATTGAAATATAAAGGAGGAATGCCTAGGAAGGAATACCTAAAATTAAATTTCTGTAGTATATATTCTTGAAATATGTTGAGAGAATGTGATGTAAAGTGTTCTCACCACAAATCTAACTATGAAGTAATGCATATATTAATTATCTAGATGTTGTCATTCCACAATGTATATATACTTTAAAAACATCACATTGTACATGAAAAATTCATATAATTTAATGTACATTTAAAAAATAAACTTATAAAGAAATAAACAAGTAGTGAGATTGAGTCAATAACAAAAAGTCTTCCATTAAAGAAAAACTCAAGACCAGACAGCTTCATTGCTGAGTTGTAACATTCATTTAAAGATGAATTAATACCAAACCAATTCTTCTTAGGTTACTCCAAAAATATAAAAAAGGAGAGAATTCTTCCTAAGTCATTCTACAAGGCCAGCATTTTCCTGATACCAAAAGAAGACATGGACACAACAACCAGAAAAGCTACAGGTCAATGTATTTGATGAACATATATGCAAAAATCCTTAACAAAATTCTACCAAACTGAATCCAACAGTGCATTATAATGATTATTCACCATAGTCAAGGAGATTCATCCCAGGGATGCACAGATTGTTCAATATATGTGTATCAATAGACATGATAAAGCACATCAACCAAATGAACAACAAAACCATGTAATCATATCAAGAGAAGCAGAAAGGCACTTGGTAAAATTCAACATTGCATCGTGATAAAAATAATAACTGAGCCAATTAGGTATAGAAGGAATATATCCTAATATGATAAAGACCATGTGTATTAAGGAAAGAGATAACATGGTATTGAATGAGGAAAGCTTTATCTTTATGATTTGGAACACGACAAGGATGCCCATTTTACCACTTCTATTCAACATAGTCCTAGACAGAACAATCAGACCAGAGAAAGAAATTTGCATCTAACTTGAAAAAGAGGAACTAAAATTGTAAATGTTTGCAGATACTTGGTCTTACTGTATGTAGAAAACCCCAAATACTCCACAAATATATAAAAATAATAATAAAACATATATTTTAGAACTAGTTATCTATTTTGCTTGTAAACTCTTTTAAAAAAATTATTTATTTTTCAGTTTTAGGTGGACACAGTATGTCTTTTTTTTTTTTTTAATGTGGTGCTGAGGATCAAACCCAGTACCTTACATATGCTAGGCTAGCACTCTACCACAGAGCCACAACCCCAGCCCTTATATCTCTTGATGTGATGTGTTGAGAAATGAATATTTGTTATTTTTGAAAATTAATAAGTAGAAAATATCCTTGAAACAATCACAACCCCAAGGGACATATAACAGATATTTTTAAAATATGAAGAAAAAGTATACAATTATTATTTGATTTTATATACCTTTTAAGGCCTAAATCATTTTAATAGGACAAAATATTACCTAAGTGGTGTGAGTGGTATGTATCCCTCTGCAAACTACTATTCTATTCTTTGCATCTTTTAGATTTTATGTATAAGTTAAATATTATTTGTCTTCTGTGTCTGGCTTATTTCATTTAATATGAATGTCCTCAGACTCACCTATTCTGTCCCAAATAGCAGGATTTTCCACTTTTCTTATTGCACTATAATATTCCATTTTATATATGTACCACACATTTCTTATCCATTCATCAAAAAATAGATAAATAGTTTTTGACAATCAAGTTATAAATGACATTCACATCTATACTTCTACTGAAGGACCATCTTTTCTTCTGTCCTATACTTTATATTATTGTTCATTATGTTTTGATTTTTATTTATTTTACTCTACAGCATAATAATTCTGACATGATTTTTTTTTAATATGCCAGAGTGCTCTTTATGAATCTTAAGAACTTTATCATATGTTTGACTGAGTGAAAGTAATGAGAACATTATTTCCTTTTGATAGAGTATTTTCATAACCATAATTTAATTTGTATTCATTTTGTTTTAAAAACTATAATTAAATATTCAAAACCTTATATTATCAGTTTAATGCTGAGAATTGCAAACACACACAAGTAGTCAAGATATTTAAAATCTTTTATCTCTTTTTAAGCTCTTTCAGGCACTATATCTAATACAGATATATTTTACATTTAGGATCTTATATGTGTTTTCTAGTCTCAAAGGAAATTGGTTTCCCAGAATTTTGTATAACCAAATAATGTTTATCATTATGTTAAAATCAAGTCTCTTTGAGAAAGAATAGTGACCTTGGGATTTGTAGTGCAACTGTAGGGCTATGTCACTCCCATACAATTAGTTTTTTTCTCTAAGTCAAATTATTCATCCCATACTTTTGCCAGTAGAGAAGATCAATCATTTCCTTAATCAGATAAATTTATAAGATAAAGGCAAAAATTGTAAGATAATTATATCAAACAAAGCTTAGAAGTAGTGTAAAAATTCTTTTGTATCTGGATGTCTTTCTCTATTAGTCTGTTATTTGAATTGCTGTTGTTTATATATTTCTGCAAATATCCTAGAGCATAAATTTCCACCTATAATTTCTTAGTATGAATAAAAAAGGCACAGTGTGAAATTAAACAAAACATTCTGAAATTTAGCTATCAAAATTAGTAAAAACTGTTTAATGATTTTAGTAATAGTAACATCTGCTATGCTCAAAATAATCATCTTTAACATAATGTTTATCAGCATCAAATTCACAGGTTTAGTTCTTGACAGAATTTTGCAATTATTGTAAATCATGTAGGTCCAGTTTGTTATGTTGAGGACCTTTCCTGAAAAAAACTCTGCAATGACAGTGGTTTAGTCAGCTTTTTGTTGCTGTGACTAAAAGACCCAACAAGAACAATTTTAAAGAGGAAAAGTTTGTTTGAGGGCTAATGTTTCAGAGGTCTCAGTTCACAGACAGCTGGCTCCATTCCCCAGGCTCAAATGGAGGCAGAACATTATGGCAAAAGAGTGTGACAGAGTGAATTGGCTCATGTGATGATCAGGAAGCAGAAAGAGAGACTAATATCAGCTCACCCAATATATAACCCAAAGGCACACCAGCAGGGACCCACCTCCTCCAGCCACACCCTACTAGTCTACAGTTAGCACTTAGTTAATCCCTGTCAGGGAATTAATTCACTGATTGGGTTAAGGCTCTCTTAACCCATTCTTTTCACCTCTGAATATTCTTGCATTGTCTCACATATGAGCTCTTGGGGAATACCTGCTATCTAAATCATAGCTTTTCATAACAGGAAAAGGTAGTATGTAGAGAATGTAATTTTGTCATTTGCATTGACATAATATGAAATTTTACAATCCCTGGTTAGTCTGCATATGATGCTAAGTATAAATAAAATTTATAAAGTTGTGATCATTGAGTCAATTATAATAAGAAGAGTGGGAAATAGAGGATGAACTTTAGTTTTATTCATTCTGCTTACATGTCACTATATAAAGTATAGAAATACACATTTTCTATTCTTATTGAATGAGGTTTAAGTAAACTTTGTAAGATATATTTTGAAGCTATATAGCAAACAAATTATTTCATTAACTAGAATTTCCACTTCCCAATTGGCATTTCCTTTATTATCCATTGTACACATTAATATTCAAACAGATATCATAAATTATTTTCTATTGTCACAAACTCCACGTAATAAAAATGGATTACTTTACTAATTGATTTTCCATGGTTTTGGAGCATGACAATCAGAGTTTTACACACTCAATTTCACCAGATCTTCACATTTATTATTTTTTTTTTATTGCTGCAAACAAATTACTACAAATTTGTTGGCTTAAAAATCATATGCATTGGGCTGGGGTTGTGGCTCAGTGGCACAGCGCATGTCTGGCACATGTGAGGCACTGGGTTAGATCCTCAGCACCACATAAAAATGAACAAAATAAAGATTTTTTTTTTGTGAACAGCTGGCTGGGCTGGTGAAATGAGCTGGGTTCAAAGGAGCTGGCTGCAGCAATAAACTGAGAAAATGGTGAAGAAACCACGTGAAAAAGGAACAATAGTTTTGAGAGTGGGACTGCTCAGTGACCCCCAAAGGTCAGCTCCACGCTGGATAGTGGTGGAAGGAGCAAGAGAGAGAGCACACCCGGAATTCCCCTATTTATTGGGGAAAAGACATTCAATAAAATATTCCACCCAAATAAGGCAAGGGGTAGGGTTTCCTAGGGTGGAGTCTTGCTTGGTGATGTCTTGTGGTCAGCAGATTGATTGACATCTTGGCAACTCACACCCATCTCAGGTGCTGTGTGGGATCACAGGCAGAGTGAGAGGAAAGGCACACTCTGTTGCACAGTCTAAGCAGCGCACAATGCCAGACCAGCCCCCTCATATGCTCTAATGCACATAGCTCACACACACAGCCCATGGATGGTTTGCGACACAAGGATATTTTAGACATGTAAAAATAAATAAATAATAAATAAATAAATAAAAACATGCATTGATTATCTCACAGTTTCCTCATCTAAGGACTCCAGGCAGCA
The DNA here is from genome assembly GCA_025594165.1 of Tamias sibiricus. NCBI lineage: Eukaryota > Metazoa > Chordata > Mammalia > Rodentia > Sciuridae > Tamias > Tamias sibiricus. Next base: position 101,677,886 of record CM046663.1, on the reverse strand, counting down.
TTTCTCTGGGTGCTTGGCTCAGGATCTTACAAGTCTGCAATCAAGATGCAGGCTGGTCTGCATTCCCATCTATAAGATAAATTAGATAACACTCCTCTGCTAAGCTCATTTTCTTTTAATTTCATGACTGGAGGCAGTTGTCTGGGTGCCTACCACAGTTCCAAGAGGCCACCTGAACTACCCTGGCATATGTCTCTCTTTTTTAAGACCTTCAAGGCCAGCAGGAAAATCTTCCTCTCTCTCCAAGGTGTTAAGGATGAGTCTTATATAAATTACCTGACTCAAGAGAGTGACAACTCATTACCTTTTTATATTCTATTAGTTAGAAGCAATGTACTGATCCTACCTGCACACTCTAGGAAGAGATTATACAATGGCTTGATTGACTGAGAGGCACTTAAAGGTGTGAGTATCATACCCTATTAGAAAACTCCAGGGAGACCATCAATGAGCCATGTGTTATCAACTCAGTATTTTTTTTCTCAATGCTGTAGCCTCTATATCTTTTAAAGTCCACTACTCAGAATTTGTACTGAATAAACAATTTGGAGTAATAAAACAAATAGATATTCTTAACTGCTTCTGTGCTTTTTATTGTTTATTTTTTTTTACCAGTCAATTACAGAAGAATAAAAGGCCAGAGTCTTCCTTTCATTGTCTTAATTTTAAACTAAGTATTAAAATTTTATTGTCTTAATATAAACTAAATGTCACAAGTTTCTCTAGTTTACTCTCGCCCACGACCCGTGCAGATGAGATGAACTGGGTTTAAGAGGTGGCTGCAGCATTAGGTTAAGAAAGTAGCAAAAAATCATATAACACAGACGTAAGTTTTTTTTAAATGGAGGGTGGGATGCCTTGGCAACCTTAAGGGCCAGCTTCCACACTGGAAAAAGAGGGCTGGAATTAGAATGTGAGGCCACATTTCCTTTATTTTATAGCGGGACATCAGAGAGGGATAAGGTTTCAATGGTGGACTCTTGCTTCGTGATATGTCCTGGTCAGCAAATTGATTGACTTCTTGGTAAGTCACACCCATCTTGGGTGCTGTGTGGGATCTGAGGCAGAGCTGGGGTGGGGGTATGCACCTGCATCATAAGATCACTTCCTAACAGGGAGCTCGAAGTGCCAGGCCCATCCCTTTATTTGCCTACTATGCACAAATTTCATACACACAGAGCTCATAGACAGCTCGTGACAGTTTACCATTATAGGACTGGGGAAAAAAATTAGTGATCAAAGTAGGAATGCAGCAGGAGACTCTCTCATTTCAGTTTTTTTAATTTATTCTAATTTGTTATATATGATAGCAGAGTATATTATAATTCATATTACACATAGAGCACAATTTTTCATATCTCTGTACACAAAGTAGAGTCACACCATTCATGTCTTCATATATGTACTTAGGGTAATGATGTTCATCTCATTCCACCATCTTTGCTATCCCCATGCCCCCTCCCTTTCCCTCCCACCCCTTTGCCCTATCTAGTGTTTATCTAATCCTCCAATGCTCCCCCCACCCCTGCAACCCATCATTAATCAACATCCTTATATCAGAGAAAATATTTGGCATTTTGTTTTTCTGGGATTGGCTAACTTCACTTACCATTATATTCTCCAACTCTATCCATTTACTTGCAAATGCCATAATTTTATTCTCTTCTAATGCTGAGTAATATTTCATTGTGTATATATATCACATTTTCTTTATCCATTTATCTACCAAAGGGCATCTAGGTTGCTTCCACAGTTTAGCTATTGTGAATTGTGCTGCTATAAACATTGTTGTGGCTGTGTCCCTGTAGTATGTTGTTTTTAATTCCTTTGTGTATAGACCAAAGAGTGGGATAGGTGGGTCAAATGGTGGTTCCATTCCCAGTTTTCTAAGGAATTTCCATACTGCCTTCCATATTGGCTGCACTAATTTGCAGTCCCACCAGCAATGTATGAGTGTGCCTTTTCCCCCACATCCTCACCAACATTTATTGTTATTTGTGTTCTTAATAGCTGCCATTCTGACTGAAGTGAGATGAAATCTTAGAGTAGTTTTGATTTGCATTTCTCTAATTGCTAGAGATGTTGAACATTTTTTTATATATTTGTTGGTTGATTGTTTATCATCTTCAGTGACGTGTCTCTTCAGTTCCTTGACCCATTTATTGACTGGGTTATTGGGGGGGGGGGGGCAGTGCTAACTTTTTGAGTTCTTCATATAGGCTGAAGATTGATGCTCTGTGGTAAGTGTGGTAAAGATTTTTTCCCATTCTTTAGGCTCTCTCTTCACTATATTGAATATTTCCTTTGCTGAGAAGAAGCTTTTTCATTTGAATCCATTCCATTCATTGATTCTTGATTTTAATTCTTGCACAACAGGAGCCTTATTAAGGAAGTCCTGGCTTAACCAGACATGATGAAGATTTAGGCCTACTTTTTCTTCTATTTGGTGCAGTGTCTCTGGTTTAATTCCTAGGTCCTTGATCAACTGTGAGTTGAGTTTTGTACATGGTAAGAGATAGGGGATTAATTTCACTTTGTATCATATGGATTTCCAGTTTTCCCAGCACCATTTGTTAAAGAAGCTATCTTTTCTCCAATGTATGTTTTAGGTACCTTTGTCTAATATAAGATAACTGTAATTATGTGTGTTTGACTCTGTGTCTTCTATTCTGTACCATTGGTCTATGAGTCTGCTTTGGTGCCAATACCATGCTGTTTTTGTAACTATTGCTCTGTAGTATAATTTAAGGTCTGGTATAGTGATGCCACCTGCTTCATTCTTTTTGCTGAAGATTGCTTTGCTATTCTGGGTCTCTTATTTTTCCAGATGAATTTCATGACTGTTTTTTTTTTTTTTTTTTTTTCTATTTCTTTGAGGAATGACATTGGGATTTTGATTGGAATTGCATTAAATCTGTATAGTGCTTTTGGTAGTATGGTAATTTTGATGTTATTAATTCTGCTTATCCAAGAACAAGGGAAGATCTTTCCATCTTCTAAGGTCTTCTTTGATTTCTTTCTCTAGCATTTTATAGTTTTCATTGTAAATATCTTTCACATCTTTCATTAAGTTGATTCCCAAGTTTATTTTTTTTAATTTAAAGTTGTTATATTTGTAATAGTAGAATGCATTACAATTCATAATACACATATAGAGCCTCTTTTCACATAACACTGTTTGTATACAAAGTATATTCATATTATTCAAGTCTTCAATCATGAATTTAGGATGATGGTATCCATCTTATTATATCACCTTTTCTCCCCCCCCATACCCTTTGACCATTCTAGTGTTCCTCTAATCTTCCTATGTACCCTGACACCCAACACCACTGTGAATCTACCTCCTTATATCAGAGAAAACATTTGGTATTTGGATTTTTGAGACTGACTAACTTCACTTAGCATTATATTCTCCAACTTCATCCATTTACCTGTGAATGCCGTTATTTTATTTTCTTTTATTGCTGAGTAAAATTCCATTGTGTGTATATACCTCATTTTCTTAATCCACTCATCTACTGAGGGACATCTAGATCAGTTCCACAACCTAGCTATTGTTAGTTGTGCAGCTATAAACATTGAGATGGCTGTGTCACTGTAATATGCTGTCTTTAAGTTCTTTGGGAATAGACCAAGGAGTGGGATGGCTGGGTCATAGGGTGGTTCCATTCCCAGTTTTCCAAGAAATCTCCATACTGCTTTCCATAATGGTTGCACCATTTTGAAGTCCCACCCGCAATGTATGAGTGTGCCTTTTTCTCCACATCCTCTCCAACATTTATTGTTGTTTGTGTTCTTAATAGCTGCCATTCTGATGGTGTGAAATGATATCTTAGGGTAGTTTTGATTTGCATATCTCTAATTGCCAGTGATGTTGAGCATTTTTTTCATGAATTTGTTGATTGATTGTATATCTTCTTCTGAGAAGTGTCTGTTCAGTTCTTTGGCCCATTTATTTATTGGGATATTTGTTTTTTTGATGTTGAGTTTTTGAGTTCTTTATATATTCTAGAAATTAGTGCTCTGTCTGATGTGCATGTATTAAATATTTGTTCCCAGTTAGTTGTCTCTCTCTTCACCTCACTGATTGTTTCTTTTGCTGAGAAGAAGCTTTTTAGTTTGAATCTATCCTATTCATTAATTATTGATACTAATTCTTGAGCTACAGGATTCTTATTAAGGAACTTGGGGCCTAATCCGACATGTTGGAAATTGGAGCTTATTTTTTCTTCTATTAGGCATATTGTGTCTGGTCTAATTCCTAGGTCCTTGATCCACTTTGAATCAAATTTTGTGCATGGTAAGAGATAAGGGTTTAATTTCATTTTGTTGCATATGGAATTCCACTTTTCCCAGCACTATTTGTTGAAGAGGCTGTCCTTTCTCCACTGTACATTTTTGGCACCTTTGTCTAATATAAGATAGCTGAAATGTATTAGTCTCTGTGTCCTCAATTCTGTACCATTGGTCTACCCGTCTGTTTTGGTGCTAATACCATGCTGTTTTTGTTACTATTGCTCTATAGTATAATTTAAAGTCTGGTATAGTGATGCCACCTGCTTCACTTTTCTTGCTAAAGATTGCTTTAACTATTCTGGGTCTCTTATTTTTCCAGATGAATTTCATGACTGCTTTTTCTATTTCTTTGAGGAATGTCATTGGGATTTTGATTGGAATTGCATTAAATCTCTATAATGCTTTTGGTAGTATGGACATTTTGACAATATTAATTCTACCTATCCAAGAACAAGGAAGGTCTTTCCATCTTCTGAGGTCTTCTATAATTTCTTTCTTTAGTGTTCTATACTTTTCTTTATACAGGTCTTTCACCTTTTTCATTAAGTTGATTCCCAGGTATTATTATTATTTTTTTGATGCTATTGTAAATGGGGTAGTTTTCATCATTTCCCTTTAAGAGGATTTGTCACTGATGTACAAAAATGCCTTTGACTTATGTGTATTGATTTTGTATCCTGCTACTTTGCCAGATTCATTTACTAGTTGTAAAAGTTTTCTGGTAGAGTTTTTTGGGTCTTCTAGGTATTTTTTGAGGCTATTGTAAATGGGGTAGTTTTCCTCCTTTCCTTTTCAGAGGATTTGTCCCTGATATATAGAAATGCCTTTGATTTATGGGTGTTGATTCTATCCTGCTACTTTGCTGAATTCATTTACTAGTTCTAGAAGTTTTCTGGTGGATGTTTGGGGATTTTCTAGGTATAGAATCATATTATCAGCAAATGGTGCTAATTTGAGTTCTTCTTCTCCTGTCTGTATCCCTTTAATTTCTTTCATCTGTCTAATTATTCTGGCCAGTGTTTCAAGAACTGTTGTTCAATAGAAGTGGTGAAAGAGGTAATCCCTGTCTTGTTCCAGTTTTTAGAGGTAATGCTTTCAATTTTTGTTCATTTAGAATGACTTTGGCTTGGGGTTTAGCATAGATAGCTTTTACGATGTTGAGATATATTTCTGTTATCCCTAGATTTTCTAGGGTTTTGAGCATGAAGGGTGCTGTATTTTGTCAAATACTTTTTTTGCACCTATTGAGATGATCATATGATTCATATCTTTAAGTCTATTGATGTGATGAATTACATTTTTTGATTTCCATATGTTGAACCAACCTTGAATCCCTTGATCATGGTGCACTATATTTTTTATATGTTTTTGTATTCAATTTGCTAAAATATTATTGAGAACTTTTTCATCTATGATTATTAGAGATATTGGTCCGAAATTTTCTTTTCTTTTATTTATTTATTTATTTATTTATTTATTTATTTATTTATTTATGTGTTTTTGCCTGGTTTTGGAATCAGGGTGATATTTGCCTCATAGAATGAGTTTGGAAGTGCTCCCTCTTTTTCTATTTCCTGAGATAAATTGAAGAGTATTGGTATTAGTTCTTCTTTACAGGTCTTATAGAACTCAACTGTGTATCCATCCAGTCCTGAGCTTTTCTTGTTGGTCAGCTTCTGATGGTGTCTTTTATTTCATTGCTGGAAATTGATTTGTTTAAATTGTGTATATCATCTTGATTCTATTTGGGCAAATGATATGACTCTAGAAATTTGCTGATGCCTTCGATTTTCTATTTTATTGGAGTACAAGTTTTCAAAATAATTTCTAATTATCTTCTGTATTTCTGTAGTTTCTGTTGTGATATTTCCTTTTTCATTATGTAAGTAATTTGAATTTTCTTTCTCCTCTTTGTTAGGGTGGCTAAGGGTTTGTCAATTTTATTTATTTTTTCAAAGAACCAACTTTTTGGTTTGTCAATTTTTTTTTAATAGATGCTCAACAAATGTTTATTGAACAAAAGGCTAGTCAGGACTATTAGTTTTTGTGGAAAGGAAGGCAAAATGACTTCTCTGGATACAGTAATACTATGTTTTGTCAATTTTTCATTGTTCCTTTTGTTTAAATTTCATTATTAGCTCAGATTTTAATTATTTCCTGTCTTCTACTGCTTTGGGTGTTGATTTGTTCTTCTTTATCTAGGGCTTTGAGATGTAATGTTAAGTCATTTATTTGTTGACTTTTTCTTCTTTTAAGGAATGAACTGCATACAATGAACTTTCTTCTTAATTCTGCCTTCATAGTGTCTCAGAGATTTTGATATGTTGTATCAATTTTCTTTTTAAACTCTAAGAATTTTTTAATCTCTTCCATGATGTCTTTTGCAACCCATTGTTCATTTAGTAACATATTATTTAGTCTCCAATTGTTGGAGTAGCTTTTATTTTTTACTTTATCATTGATTTTTAATTTCATTCAATTAGGATCTGATAGAATGCAGGGTAGTATCTCTGCTCTTTTGTGTTTGCTGAGTTGCTTTGTGACATAATATATGCTCTATTTTAGAGAAGGATCCATGTGCTGCTGAGAAGAAAGTGCATTTGCTTGTTGAATGATAAAATATTCTATATATATATCAATTAAATATAAGTTATTGATTGTATTATTAAGTTCTATGTTTTCTTTGTTCAGTTTTTCTTTGGAAAATATATCTAGTGGTGAAAGAGGTGTGTTTAAAATCAACCAGAATTATTGTGTTGTGGTCTATTTGCCTCTTGAACTTGAGAAGAGTTTGTTTGATGAACATAGATACTCCATTGTTTGGGGCATATATATTTATATTTGTTATTCTTGTTGGTGTATGGTTCCCTGGTTCCCTTAAGCAGTATGAAATAACCTTCTTTATCCCTTTTGATTAACATTAGCTTGAAATCTACTTTATTTGATATGAGAGTAGAAATTCCTATTGTTCTTACAGTCTATGTGAGTGGTTTGATTTTTCCAACCTTTCACCTTCAGCCTGTGGATGTCTTTTCCTATGAGATGAGTCTCTTGGAGGCAGCATATTATTGGGTCTTCCTTCCCCCCCCCCCATCCAATCTGGTGAGTTTAGGTTAACATTCAGGGTTATTATTGAGACATGATTTGTATTCCCAGTCATTTTTGTTTATTTTTGGTATTTAAGTTGATATTATTTCTTCTTTTATTAGTTTTTTCTTTAGTGTAATACCTTCCTCTACTGATTTTCACTGTTGTTTTCTATTTCCTCTTCGTGGAACATTTTGCTAAAGATATTCTGTAGCGCAGGCTCTCCAGTTGTAAATTCTTTTAATTTTTGTTTATCATGGAAGGTTTTTATTTCATCATCAAATCTAAAGCTTAATTTTGCTGGATGTAAGATTCTTGGTTGACATCCATTTTCTTTCAGAGCTTTGTATATGTTGTTCTATGATCTTCTAGCTTTCAGGGTCTGGGGTGAAAAATCTACACATAACCTACTTCGATCCCCCCATATATAATCTGATTCCTTTTAAAATTCTCTCCTTAATCTGTATGATAGGCATTTTCTTTATAATGTGCTTTAGTGTGGATCTGTTGTGATTTTATACTTTTGGCATCTTGTAAGCCTCTTGTATTTGGTTTTCCAATTCATTTTTCATGTTTGGGAAATTTTCTGATATTATTTTTTTTAATAGATTGCTCATTCCTTTGGTTTGGAACTCTATGCCTTCCTTTATCCCAATAACTCTTAAATTTGGTCTTTTTATGCTATCCCATATTTCTTGAATGTTCTGCTCATGGTTTCTTACCATCTTCACTGTGTGGTCTACATTCTTTTCAAGATTATATATATTTGTCTTCATTGTCTGAGGTCCCGTCTTCAAAGTGGTCTAATCTGTTGGTGATGCTTTCAATTGAACTTTTAATTTGGTTTATTGTTTCTTTCATTTCAAGGATTTCTGTTTGTTTGTTTGTTTTAGAACCTCTATCTCCCTATTGAAGTAATCTTTGGCTTCCCATATTTGCTTTTGTACGTCTTTATTGAAATGATTTTTTGCTGCCTGTATTTGCTTTTGATATCATCTTTAATTCACAGAACATTTTAATTATGTACATCCCAAACTTCTTCGCTGTCATTTCTTCTTTTGTGCTGGCCATGGATTCCAATAATATAGTATCTTTATTTAGTTGGGGCACTTTCTTCCCTTGTCTTTACATGTTGTTTGGGTATCTTCCCTTTTAGCATTGTGGATCTGAGGTGTTACCATTTTACGCTATATTGTTATAGGGCCCCTGAAGGGTTCCAATACCTCTACTTTGAGAGGAACTACAATGTTAACAGATCCCAATACATACAATATACAACTTTAAACATAATTGTTGCTATTTAGAGTTTGGTCACAATATAGGAAAATGGTAAATTCAATTATTATCTGCAGTATAAACAGTAGGTTTGCAAATGGGCTTGCAGTTTCTGATGGTGGAAAAAGAACGGGGGGTGAGGTGTAGGATGATATGTTGAGGAGGTAGGAGGTGAGGGAATAGAGTTATTATATCTTAGAAAGTGTGAAAGAGGAATCTTAAGAAGAAGGTTAGTAGCAGGAGAAGAAAAAGTAATTTGGGGCAGAAAAGTAAGTGAAGAGACTGTAAAATACATAAAACAAACACATAAATATTAAGAAAAATTAAAAAAATGTAAAAATAGTAAAAAAAAAATAGGAGAAAAAGAAGAATAAAGAATATACAACACAACTGTAATATACTATTCAGACATCCCGGTCTTCAGTATCCTAATTCATGCAAAGTACTTTATTTCACATATGTTGGGGATCTAAGGGCAGAAGAATAGAGAGGGAGAAGGAAAAAAAACTTCAATGGAAGAACCAAGGATTGTTTTGGTTAGTGATCAGTATCTTTCCTGCTTCTCTTCTCATCCAATAGGTGGGGTTGTCTGTTCTTAGCTGGTATCTCTGCCCTCAGGATGGTGGGTGTTACTAGGGTGTGAGGGTTGGTCTTGGGTATAGGGCACTTGTAGGTGGGGTATGATACCCACCAGTCCAGTGGGAGATTGCTCTTCAAAGATCTCCTTTGGGGCCTGCTTGTGTGATGTGGGTGCCTGGTCTTATCTCCTAATCTCCCTGTAGACCTCACATTTCCTGCCCTCTAAATCAGTCTCTACAGTGTATCCCCCTCACCCTCTCCCTTTCTACTTCCTAACCAGGAAGCTTTCTCTCTAGAAGTCTTATGTGTTGCTCTGAGGGCTGTGCAGGTGTCATTGAGGGCAGTTTTGTATTGGGCAGTCACTGTGCCAGATTAGCAGCTTCCAGGGAGTAGGGGGAATTAGAAACTATTGTACCTGGATATTGAGTGTTCCAAACTGATAGTTGCCCCAACTAAAGATGGTGATGGAGGTGACCAAATATGGAGGTGGCTGCTTTTAGTAATGGGGGTGTCAGGTCACGTGGGGGGAGCTGGGCAATGGCATTGTATGATGTGTTCAGAGATGAACTCTGTGGCATTCAGTGTTGTGGCTATCAGCTGTCTTCAGAGCCTGTGTGATGTCCCCAGGTGCAGGCAGACTACTGTGCACATAGGGGATTATGGCTGTGGAGTCCCAAGATGGAGGCTACTGGTGGAGCCCCACGTTGGTAGATGGAGGCCCATATGGTAGATGGGTTCCACACACGAGTGGCAGCTGGAGTTCCTGTGTGTGGGAGCAGCATCTGGATATTCCACTCCGGTGCTGATGCCGGTGGTCCAGCTAAGGCACCTGCATAACCTGCATGGGCTTGTAGTAGGGAGTCAGGAAAACTGTGCTAATGCTGAGACCTGGCTCCCTGCGTGGGCACAGCTGCCATGATTCCTGTGGGGGAGCAGCTGTGGTCCTCTATCACTCTCAGAGAAACATTATTCCCACTAGATGATATCCAGGTCACAGAGCAACACAGAATCCTGCCTTCCTGTGGCCCACCATCTTGGATCTCCCCCGCAACCCAGTCAGTATGTTTATTATAATACATCAGAAAAATCGCTTATGTTCTCAAATTTTTAAATTTCATCTTTCTGAATACTTTGATTTTTGCTACTGAATATGCCCTAAGAGAATACTCATTTATTCATTATTTTTCTTTGGATGTGAAGCCTTAATCAAGCAAGAATATTATCAAAATCTGCTGCTTATGATAGAGAATGAAATTACACAATACTCTATTTCAAGCAATCGTTTGAAATCAGTTTTGAGTTTAGTTGGCTATATTTTTAAGTTAAACACATCACAGATAAAATAATGCATTTTTTTCCATTTCAGCATGTTTCTTACTTATAAACTAAGATTTTTCCTGTGTTTATTTTTCCAAAAAAATATGGGAAATCTATTTATGATTTTGAGGAACATTACCCAAAAAGAAAGCCAATATCCATCCTTCATTTATTTAAAATTTTAGGATTAAAACTACCATTTAATAAAGGTTAGATAACCTACAGGTATTTAAGGTATGAATTTGAATTTTCTAGGAGTTCACCAAAGTTTGTAAGAAGAAATTCTAAGCTTGGACTTGCTCATGTATATCATGTTGTTTCAGAAAATGCTTAAATTAAATCAACTTATTTAATGCCTCCATCTATTGTAACACATTGTCAATGATTTTGGAAATAGCAACTTTAGTTTTTCTTTCTTGTTTTTGAAATTGTTTTTCTCCACCTTATTTTATTCTAACATAGCCAGGGTATCTATGTATCTAAGAAAGTACACAAAAAAGCAAATTAACTCACATTTTAAACTTATTGGCTAAGGAACATTTACACATTATAGCATGTCAATGGGCTTCAGCCAAAGCAATGATCAGGTAACCCTGATTTTGCTAGACTTAGACCTCATAGTGTCCTCTGAAAATTGCATTAACATGTTTTTTTATACCATGACAACATACCTGAAGCAGACTAACTTTACAAAGAAAAGAGGTGTATGTATATCTCACAGTTCTAGTGGTCCACAAATATTTTGCTGGCATCTGTTCAGCTCTGGATAGGACCTCATGATATGGTAAGAGAAGGGAATAATAACGTGGTACAAGAAGACTGAGGGATCCAATGGTTAGACTCAGCCTTTGTAACTCATTCTCAAGATAGCTCAGGGGCCCCATGAGAGTTCTTCTAATACTTTCTTTTTGGTACTGGGGATTACAGGGGTGCTTTACACTGAACCATATATCCAGCTCTTTTTATTTTTTATTTTGAGATAGGGTCTTGTTAAGTTTCTTAGGGCCTCGCTAAATTGCTGAGTTTGGGTTTGAACTTGCGATCTTCAGATCCTCCTGCCTTAACCTCTGGAGTTGCTAGAATTGCTAGCATGAGTTGTCAGGTTCAGCCCTTCAGAGCCTTTCTCAGTGCACACAACTATGAGCTAAGGACCTCCAGCTAAGCTCTTCCCCTTAAAGTTCTACCATCTCACACTACCACACTGAGAACTATATGTCCAACACATGAATCTCTGAGGGACAAGCAACTTGCAAATCATACCAATAGCATACTTCATTGTCTAGTCTTACCTCAAATTAGGTACAACCTGACCATTTCTGTGCTTGAACTTGAACTCCTAACCAAAATAATTAAATAAAATAAAACCACACTGGGAAATAATATAGGTAAATAATATATAAATACACTGATTGACATGGATTTTCTGTATGAATATATAATAGAAAGTAATACACAAATATTCATGTTTTTTATTATTTAGAAAACAAATATATAAAAGCATTTAAAATATATAGGTGAATAAATAATGTAAATTTATATATAAATATATAGTAATGGAAAGATATAAAATGATCTAGAAAGAGGGAATATATCTGAAAAAATTTCTCAAAGTTTACTTTCCTGAAGTTTATATTGCAAAATGAAAAAAAAAAAAAAAACATGATTTATTGAGTCAGGTTGAAGAGTGATAAGTGTCCCCTGAAGCAGTGGCGCCATTATTGATGTTTCCTGCCATGCTGAAGTACAAGGCAGCTTTCTAGGCAGTCAATTCAGGAAATTCATATTTGGTATGGTGAGATATGGTGACTTTGGAAAGCTTCATGTTTTCAGTTTGATAGTTGAAGTTGCACTGAAAGGACTTTCACTTTATTCTGGCATGTGGATAGCATATATTTCTCACAAGGCATACAGAGCAGTGACAAGTTTTATTTTTATAGCTCTATCTAGATTTTGTCAGAGATCTGAAGTAGCTGGGGTTTGACTGAGCAGACTGCTGAAGGGCAGACTGCCTATGGGCGGGTCCCACTTCTCTGAGACTCCAGGTTGCTGCTTGATGCGGCACTGGTATGGGATTTCTCATTAAGATAATGGCAGTGGGCTCCAAGCTCTCTATCTTCAGGGAAAATTAGTGGTGCTTCACAGAGCTGTCAGAAACAGAGGCTAAAAAAGATAGTTTACATTGCTAAAAACATACTTGAAGGAAGATTGCTATGGTGTCAGCCTTGGCTACTTTTGTCATATTTCACCATGGCCACCCCAGACACAGGGAGCGAGGACCAAAGTACAAAAGCAGAGCTTTCTGTATTGCCAGGCTTTTGGTTTATACTTGAAAGTGGAACATAGTGAAAGACCTTTATTCTTTCTCCAAGAAACAAACAGGAATCTCACCTCAAGACAGCAGATTCCATGGAGGGTATTCTCAGCTGAGTTATTAGCACAGTTATGCTTTCCTTAAAAGAGTCTCCTTAAGTTACATTATCAGAAAACATTTTGATTACTTTGTGTAGTCTCAACGTTGTTTACTGAGTGATAATTAAGTGTAACATAATAGTATAAATTTTTGAAAATTCCAGCAAGTGTATTCATGTCACTTATTACCTCTTTAAACATTTGATATAACTTATGTTTATTGAGTTCTATTTTCATTTCTATTTTCAAATAAGATCCATTAGAACAGAGAAATGAGTCACTTTGTTCATTGATATTTCCAGCTGCCTAGAAGAAAAAAATGCTACCTTGTAGACCCTATTGGGTAAATACATTTTTGAGAATATAAAATACTAGAGATATAATAATAAACTTTACCTTGTAGGGAATACAAAATATGTGAAATTCAAAATTTTGTATTTTGTGTTGAGTAATTATAGCAAAATATTTTTTAGATTAAGGAAAACATATAAGTTAAACATAAAGCTTAACCTCTTACCTGTAGATTATAACTGAGAAAGCTAATTTATCACAATATATTGATATTTTAAAAATACTATTTCCATATCAGTATTTCAAAGTCATGTCTATTTACTAAACCAGAGTTTTGAATATTCAAATTGCTTCATATAAACCAAAACACAATTAACTTTTTTATAGGTTACCCACATTCTTTTTTGGAACTGGGCATGCTTTTGATTTCTAGAAATTAACAGCATTTTTTACAGAGATCAGGAGGAAAAATCTTTATTTAGGGAACATGGCAACAAGTTGCCATGGGATTTATAAAAATTAGAATAGCCTATATCTAAAAATTTGGTATAGCACTATGTTGCAAGTGTTGTTTGAATTGTAATTTGCATATATACACTCTGCAAGAGACTGAGTTTCATTTCTTTTCTAGTGTGTGTGTGTGTGTGTGTGGTACCAGGGATTGAACTCAGGGGCACTTACCCACTGGGCCATATCCCCAGCCCTATTTTTGTATTTTATTTGGAGACAGGGTCTCACTGAGTTGCTAAGTGCCTCACCATTGCTGAGGCTGGCTTTGAACTCACGATCCTCCTGCCTCAGCTTCCCAAAGTGCTGGGATTACAGGCGTGCGCCACCACACCCGGCTGAGTTTCATTTCTTGTAGAACATTTTCATACAATTCTAGGAGTTGTAAAGCTATTAATTAAAACAGTCTCTCATCTAAAAGATTTGACCTATTCTAACTTACTTCATGGCAGAAGTGCCACTGTAAAGTGACCTGCAATCTGATTGGCATGTTGATTCCATATTTTTTTATACCTTTATTTTATTTTTGTGGTGCTGAGGATTGAACCCAGGGCCTCATACATGCAAGATGAGTGCTCTACCACTGACCAGCCCCAATTCCATATTCTTTTGACTGGAGAAACACAGCCTCTTTCTAGGAAGTACCTTTACATTTTACCATCCTGTAGAAAATGTGGTTTTCTCTATGTTTTGGGGTATTAGGTTGACATGATGAGTTATAGCTTTCTTTAAAATTGTTATAAATGCTGAGCCTATTAATGTGATTAAAATTGCTTTAGAGTTAAAGTCTATAAAATAGACCAAGAATAAAGTATAGAAGTATTCTGTTTATATAATTCAAAAACAAGTAAGTGTATCTTATTCCCCTAAGTTATCTTATTCCTTGAGGTATTCACTAATTCTATAAATGAATATTCAGTGTTATCTGTTGGAAAAGGTATTTTATATGGGGTTTATTTTTAATGATGTTTTCCAAAGTATAAAATGATCTTCTAATAAAAATGTGCAGGACCTTAAAGCTGGTGGTTTTGTTCTTGGAGGCAAACTAACATCAGTGACATCAGTGACTTTAAAATGATGACCTATACAATTGTTTTAATCTTGATGGCTTTGAAATGAAACCAAATTGGTTCAAGTCAGAAATAAAACAAACCATCATCTGTTAGAACATAACATTCAAAATAGAGTAATTAAATGGAAGTCAAGTCAGTAGAATTAGAACCCACAAATGAACATGACTTGGTCCTTTTGTCCTTTGCCAAGACAGTGTTTTTTCTTTATTTTTTCTAATAAATATCCTTTCAGTGTTTCATCTTTTAATTTTTAAGTGCCTTTTATTTGTGGTTGTTTCTTAATGTTGCCATTTTTAGAGGGAAAAAATAGTTGAAGCCATTAATTGCATAGTTCTTGATAAGGGTATAATCCTTTAAAAAAGGACATGAAATAAGTCTCCATTAGAATTCAGGGGAACTGCACCGCTGCCATTCTAGACCTCTCATACCCTTGGAAACATTCTGGGCCATGTGTCCTCTGGGAAAGTCTCCAGTCCTTTTCTGTGATGGAATGAGCAAAGGTTTCAGACTCACAAACTTCTAGCCTTTTCAGCACCTGCCAGTTTACAACTTTGAGCCATGACATCCTCTAAGAGCCTGGCTTTTCTTCACAAAGAAGGTGGGTGGTACCTACCTGAGAGAGTTTGCTAAAGACAGAAAGAGAAAATATATTTTTAAACACTTTTAAAAGTTGACAGATGCTGAGTCAAAAATGACTCATATTAGCTATTATGGTTTGCACACTCTGAGGTACTGTCCTAATCATACATTCATATATGCTTAATTGTTTAAGGTTCAAAACAATCTTATGAGGTATGTACTATTTTATCTCTAAGTATGATTAAAGTGAGAGGTATGGTATTTAATTTCTTCAGAGTCTTAAATAGTTAATTTGAATAGCTTGTACTTAAAAAGAAGCCATATTCTTACACTGTACTCGCTATAACCACTAGCATTGGTCAATTTTGTTGTTTTCTTTCTTTCGTTCCTTCTTTTTTTTTTTTTTATATAAACAGGAAAGTGTGAAATGTTATTTTCTATTAACATCTAATGAATTATTCTTTAGACTGTCTGTGCCTAGGAGTTATCAGAAACAGAACACTTCATCAGTTATGGAAAAGGTGTGTGGTGGGTGTGGGCAGGTTAAAGAAAGAATCTTTCCATTTTTGCTAAAGACACAAAAGAATAGGTTCTGTATTAAACATGCATAATCTAGTGTAGTGATTTGTGCAATTTAAGAATTGTTTCTCCTGTGAGTTAAAACCCTTGAACTTATGCATTTAATATTATTTTGAATATTTTATATAGATTCATATATAAATCATATGTGCTTTGTATAAATAAGAATTATAAAACTAGCATAAATAAACATGAATAAAAACCAAGATAGGAATGAAATTAAAATTGTTTCTCTGTGTCCTCTGATGAACTTTATCTACACTAGTCTAGTGAAGGGAGAATCCTGTGCAAAAGTAGGAACTGGAGAAACTCAGACACCAATGTGACCTGCCAAAAGCATTTAGTCTTATAAAGAGGATTGCACAATCATCTAAATACTGGGCAATCACATAAAAATTTGGATGTCTGCCTTTCCTGGAAAATCTGTAGACCTGGCAACACTGGTTTGCTTTCCCCCATGACAACCATTGACAGAAGTTGAGCACCAGCTGGTCTCTTTAGACAAACCCTATATTCTAGTTTATGACAGCCTCTACCAACCCTATTGTCCCTGTGGGACAATTCATTTGTTCCTTTTGTTTGCTGTCCTCTGTAGGCATTTGAGTTTGGAAGCTCTGAATCAGAGAAGCAGAGTTCACATCCCTGTTCTTCTACATTCTATAATCAGGAATATTTTGTGCAATTCTGTATGAATAATTTTCTCAATTTATGAAGAAACTGATCACGTAATCCTTTCAGTAAGATATTTTGGTGTGTTAACTGGCTACTGATTTCTGAATCAGCTTTTATTTTTTTAACTTAGAATTTGCAAAAGACAACACAATAAAAAATTAAAATAAAGTTTCTCAAAAATACTTTGAAAGACAAATGTGTTAAAAATTTACAGTTTATCCTTAATGTTTCTTGGCATAGTTAAATCAATCGAATCATTGCACCAGAAAGGAATTAGCATTTTAATGATTGGTTTTTCTATTTGATTGTATAAGATTTTTTCACGTAAAAAACTATCAACTGATTTACTATCTTAAATTGTTATAGAGCAATTTACATTGTATAGCTGAATTATGTTATAGACAATGTAAGTTTAGCAATTTAAACTGATTAACATTTGATTTATCCATAAGGTCTCAATTTTAAAGAGGATCTGTTTCTAATGTCATCTGTATGTTAATTTTTCAAACTATTTGCTTGCAAATTAAGTAACAGAAAAGATGTCTTTCCTTAGAGATTTCTTGTCTGCAAATTCATGTTGATAAAAGGTTCCAGTGCATTAAACAAGTGTGTTACTTTGTTAATGGATAGTGTGGCACAGGTAATTAACTATGAAGTCATTAAGGCTATTCAGTGCTGTGACAGTTTTGTTTACCTATAACAGATTAATGAACATATCAAATGTTCTTTCTCCCTTTTGTTATTTTAGATCAGCCTTGAGTGGAATTTGACAGAAGATGTTGCAACAGTTTTTTCTCTGGAAATGTTTAGCTTCTGGGATCATCATTGGCTCTCTCTTTGCAGCTTGCTTTGGCCAATACGATGATGGTAAGGCTGCTATTAGTCTGACCTTTAGAGCTGGCCAGAATTTCTGTTATTAAATTTAAAATGAAACAAACCACAGAAATGAATAGTGTTAATTTGTACTTAAGTTTTAAAGGTTAGTAGCTATGAACAATAAATTAACATAACTAAAGTAAGCTTACAGATGTGGCGTTGGATAAACTTTGCTTCTTAATAAGGATTGCATTGCACTGTGGTAGAAAATCCAACATAAGACTTGAATTTTTACTCTCATTAAGACAATGCTTAATTGCTGTGAAAAGATATTAAATTCTATTTAATAACTCTTGAATAAATACAAACAAACATCTCAAACCTAGCAACACAAAAGACAGCAAAATTTCCTATTAGACAAGATCTCCAAGGGTCAAAGTAAAAGCCTCAAGTGGTTTCAATGTTCATATTTTAATTGAAAATTGCATTATTATACCCACCACTATTTCATTTGAAAAGAGTGAATAAGTATAATAGAATTGGTGTTTGGCTTCTTAAGTCATTCCCTGATAGTAAGGCAGTCACTTTAGAAAGATATATGTCTGCAGGCTCTTTAGGGAGATCAGGCATATTATGTCCACAATGATCAAAATATGGCTTATGTATTGCAATATTGGAGAAACCTGTCCTTGAATACCACATAAAGAGAGTTAGGACATGTCTCTGTGTGTAAAATACTTTCAGTTCAATGAAAAAAAAAAGTGAACAAAATTCCCTCCTAAAATTTTGCAATTTCAGAAAAACTATTTCATTCTTTTTGTTCAACTTTTCACGTGTTTACTCAATATTTGCTTAGCATTCAAGGAACATTATTAACTATCTCATGAATATTGTTGTCCTGTTATCTCGTTGATCTCAGTAGTAGCAAATACTGTGAATTTCTTATGTACTTTGCTTAGCTAAAGTGATTAATCTTAGGATAGGTGAATTTGTTTGATTTATCCAAATAGTATTCAAGTTGTGTACATATTAAAACAGTCTCAGTCCTTAATTGTTTGAGAGGTAGATTTTTCAAGAGAAGGATGACCAGCATCTTATTCGGGGGTTCTTCAGCCCAGAGGAATCCAAGCCATCCTAAATGGCCACCCTAAATCTTAATATCTCAAATAATTAACAAATAATAAAACACAAACACTCAGAAACATATTTACAAAAGAGAAACCCCTGATAGATCTAGTCCACATGGGTTCTTGAACTAGACAAAGACAAAATGGCACTGGTGATTTATTTAAGGGGGTACGTCAAAATCAGGGGTAAGGTTTCAAGCATGGAGTCTTGCTACCTGATGTCTTGTGGTCAGCAGATTGATTGACATTTTGGCAGGTCACACCCGTCTCAGGTGCTGTGTGGGATTTTAGGCAGATCCAGAGGGAGAGGCTCACCTGCATCAGGGAATCACACCTGAGGGTGTGCTAAAGGGAGTTCACAATGCCAGACCTATCCCCTCATTAGGCTACTATGCGCAACAGTTCACACACAACCCATGGACAGCTTGTGACAATAGATCACTTGGGATTTGAAGAATAATTCACAATACTAACTGTTTTCATGAAATCAGCAGCTTAATTCCCTGAGTAGTCATACTAATTAGCACAAGGTTTACTTTACATCTAAATTTATGGTCCTCATCTTTGTCATTTATAGAAATTGTGAATCTCCAGTCTAAAACAAATTTTTAAAAATTAGTAAAAAACAAACTGATTACTTTGAATCAAAGAAAAAAAACAATAAGATTAAAATAATATGACTTCATATTAATTGCAGTCTAGGAGTAGATGGCAAATCAGTGTGATGTGGGGATTTTTTAATAAGTAATTCTATTTTTATCCATATTTAGTATTCATACTGAGCAAGGAAGTTTTCACTGTCATTTTTCACATTAGACGTTCTCAAACCAAGTACATTTTAGCAATATGACTGGTGTTATCAGAGGAAACCCCTCCTGGTTTAATCTATAATGCTGTAGATTCATAATCTCACTGTAGCTGTTGATCTTCTGTGAAAGTACTCAGCCTCCAGTATAACTTGTCAGGTCACTGTTGGTTATCACATACTCAACTTCTTGAAGCAGAGTGCAACTTCTCACCTGACCACTAATATTATGGTAGGTGGTCCGTTAAGCCCTACACGCTTAGATGACTGACTTACACTCATAGTTAGAATGAATTCTCAGGTCACTCCTCCAAAGGTGGGACTCACTCTTACAAAGACGGAAGGTATGGGAACTATAGCAGATGAACTTAAGCTCTATATCGTGTTTTATGAAGATTTCCTAACTGTAGATGTATATCCTTCAATGTGCCCTAGAAGTAATAATGCATTCTTCTTTCTTAACTCCTCCCAAACCAAACTCTTCTTTTAGATCTCCCTCAATTTCAGACTCTTTGGTATTATATTAGTTTTCTTCTGTTGTTCAATTATATGTGATGGAAATGGTTTCCATAGATTTTATTTTCAAAATGCCTATAAAATTATGAGCATATACTATGCAAGGATGAAATCAGGAACAGGCAAGTCATGACTAACACAACATATGACTAAATTGGGATATGTGAAAAGGAAATATTAAAGCGATATTTTTTACTCAAATGTTTGGTATGTGGGTACATGACTAGGTTGAAGAAAGGCAATGCTGATGGTCATAAACAGGATTGAAAAATAAGGAAAAGCTCAATGAAAAGAATACTTTTGACATAGATAACCTACTTGTTGGATTGACCATTATGATAGTTGACAATAAATTTATATACACATTTAGGAGCTTCAGAGAAGAATGAAGGAGAAAAATGTTAAGTTATTCTGGGACAACTAATCAAATAGTGTAGGTTTTTCTTGCCAGAACAGTAACCTCTGTGCTTTCAGATAAGAATGATTTCTTATGCTTTTCTTTGCACTTGTTTACTTAAAGGGTTGGAGGAAATAAAAGGGTACTGTGTATTTAATGAATATTTTATCATGAAATGGAATTTTCTAGTGTTATACAAATGTATAAAATTGCTTCTAAGAAAAATATATTGTATAATGATCATTGTTAACAATTTATAATATTTTTACTAGAAAAATTTAGTTCTATTTTAGGTCTTTTATTATTTCTCATTCAAATTATTGGGATAAGTTCTTAGATACAGTAATAAAATTCATTGACCATTACTCCATAATGGTCATTTTATTTGGTAGATGATTGTATATCCTAGAGAGCATTAATGACATAAATTAAGTTCATATTATTGTATTTAATTTAAAACTCAGAATCTAACTGGTATACTTAGAAAATTAGAGAAATTAATAGATTTGTAGTTTATAATGTATTGCCAGAAGTCTTATCCTTCTCCATAAATAGAACATTAAATTTTCAGTTTATCTTTTCATGCATTACTGATCCTGACAATATTGGAATATGTGCCCCAATCCCAAGTTGAGTGTTTGGAGCCTAGAAGGAGGTACCACTGAGAAGCAGAGAAAGAAAGATTATGTGCTACATTTAAGGTTATAGGGGATAAAACTTATTTTTAATATACTCCTTGTTCTAACATTTGGTTTTGAGCACAGGAATGACTAATAAAAGGAAAGTAGGGAAAGTCTAAAAGGAAGATCATATATGGATAATAATTTTTTTTTTTCATTTTTTAGTGTTTTCTTTATTTTTTATGTTTTTCATATTTAAAATATACTACTGCCAAGGAGGTGGCACATACATGTAATCTCTGGTATTCTTTCTTTTTAAATATATTTTTAGTTGTAGGTGGACACAATACATTTATTTTATATATGTGGTGCTGAAGATTGAACCAGGGCCTCACACATGTGAGACGAGTGCTCCATCACTGAGCCACAGCCACAGCCTTTCTGGTATTCTTAAGATTGAGGCAGACGGAATGCAAGTTTGAGGCTAACTTGGGCAATTTAGTGAAAACCTGTCTCAAAATAAAATAAATAAATAAAAAGGGCAGGGTTTGTAACACAATGGTAAAGCATCCCTGGGTTCAATTCCCAGTACCACAAATAATAAAAGTAAATAAGTAAAATATATTACTGCCAGACTCAGATAAGTGTTTGTTTACAAATACTTTATAACACTATGAGAAAGTTTAAATCAAAGCGTTAGAGGGTTTTTAAAATATGTGTTTGCCAGTGGGAATAGATGTACATGTGTGATGTAGGTGCATTTGAGAGAGGGGGCAGAAGGATAGAAAGAGAGAGAGAGAGAATGAATGCCCCTGATGAATAAAAACAATTTATTAAGAAGGGGATTCTCCCTGATAAGCAGTTAGCCTGGAAGCCAAAAATCTTCTATCTTCTCTTTCATCTGTTATATAAATTAGCATATTTCTATGATGTGAATGGCGACAATGGGATCTTTATATAATGGACAACCCGAACAACTGTATAAGGGATCCTATTTAAATTCTGAAACAGTCAAAACAGTTCCTGAGTTTCAGTGTGGTTATAAATAATAATAACCCTCCCAAACTCAATTTTATCCCATTTTACACAGCATCTGTCATATGACCAATGTTCACTGAAATTTTTATATTTATTGTTTTTACTATTTATTATTTTTATAAAGAATTATTTATACTTCTTTTTAAAACTAATATATTTATTTATAAAATTTGTGCATATTTACACACATATATTTATGTATATATTTACATGACACTTAAACTGAACTTTGGGGAAGAGCTCTAGGTTTATGCTTGTCATTATGTAATCCATGGAGGTCATTGATGAAATAGAAATACCAATCAGTTAAGAATTTCACCTTGTACTAAGGAATTTCCAGAAACTTCATTTTTATCAATGGATCCAGGGGTCATGAAGTTGAATGCCACTAATTTAAACTAATTAAACTTAAAATCACTACCATAAATGACAAGCCAATGATAGAATTATAAGGAAAATATACTACTCAATGAGTCACAATACTAATGTTTTTTGAGCAAGATGAATTCATAAACAGGGTCCTACTGCAAAAGGTGTTGATGGTTCACGTGTCCAGGCTTTTATGCACAGTCACAGGACACTGTTACACCAATTCTCTCAATCAGGGAATGTTGTACTGTTGTTTGTGGGACATTCACTCTGTCCCCTGGATAATGTTTGAAATATTTTTAAAATTACTCATTCTTTGAGCTCCCTATCTTAAGATTATTGCAGATTGTCTTTATCCTGTTAACATTATTTTTATGTGAACATAGTACAATGCAATAATTTCTCTTGAGTCTGTTTCAGTTACAAAATTAAAGATGATGTTAGAGACCATCTAAGTAATTTTCAGTGAGCTTATTTGCCCCTGAAATGTCTTAATTGCTCATTTAAATTTTCTTCTTATTTCTCAATAAATAAAAATCGAGCAAACACATATGTATCATTAAATATATACATAAACATGTATACTTAATATATAAGTAATATATTTTATTCAAAAATAAAACCAAATATAACATATTGTTGTGCAGATTTGTTCACTTAAATATAGTTTAGATGTCTTTCCTTATCTGCCCCTTCACTTATTCCATACTAAAAGGTATATTTTGATTCTGAGAACTTAAATTTAAATTTTATGAGCAATTTTTTTACTTTCCCTATGTAAGTATCTACAATTCCCAAAGTTTTTATTTTCTTGGAAACTTTATAAACAAATGCATACAAGATATCCCTTTCTTTTCTCTCTCTCTCTCTTTCTCTCTCTTTCTCACATACACACACCCAAACACACATACCCAAACACACACCTAACCCAAACACAGCTAATCTCTAGATTAGCTACCAGGTATGTTTTTTTAAAATGGTATGGCAAGAAAGAATATTGTTACTTTCAAAGTAGTTTCCAGTAAAAACCTTCCTAAACAAATCTTAATTTCATTTATGGATGTAAGCTTGATTTGTCTGTTTTTTAGATTGTACTCACCCTTGCAATTTATTCTTCCTCTTTTCTAAAGGTTAGTCATCTTGTACTTGTACCCTGCCCCAAACAGATTCAGTTTAAAAGTCAAGGTTTGAATGTATATACCTTTTTTATTTTTGCAGCAATAATTTTCCAAAATCAGGCTCAACCTGTAACTTTTCTTAAGTTCTAACTTCCTAAGGAAAATATTTCAATGACCTTTATATATTTGAGTAATAGACTTTCTTAAAAGCAATATGTATATTCCAGAAGGCAAGGGACATAAAGAGACAAAACAAAATAGATCTCTTATAAATAGAAACTAATGATTATACATAGATTTTCTCCTCTCAGCTACACTGTCTATCTGTCTCATGTGGTCTCTCTCTCCCTCCCCCCCACACATACCCACACACACCACACACACACACACACACACACACACACAATCTCATGTTGTTTTCTAGGCAACTGAAAATAGATAGCGAGATACTGATGCTTCAGATACTCTTCTTTGTCCTGTTGAGTCGGGGAAATGAATTAAAAGTCTAATTTTATGTTCAAACAATGCAGATAAAATTAGTCATAATAAGGAAGATTATTATTATTTGTGGTTGTACAATATTAAACATTTGAAGCTATTGGAAAAAAATCACACCCTAATCATTTAAAAAGGCAGAACTAATTTTAAATATACTTAATAGAAATTGAACAAAATGTAATTATAATCTTGCTTGGCTGGGAGTCATAAATGGTTCATACAACTCATAATAGAGAGGCTTTTCTTAGTTGGATCTTTCCCTGTCAATTCTCTGTACCTGCTACAACCACTTCATCAATTCCCTTAAGCTCTGCAATTTGGTTTTTCTCACAACTCTACTGAAACTGCACTCTCTAGGGTCTCCAATGACTACTTCCTTGGGCAAATCCCATAATTTTCTAGTATTTCAGTAAAAAGCATTATTGATCTACCTTTCCTCCAACTTTATTTCTCTCAAAGGTTCTTTGTGCTGACTTTTTCTGAGTGTCTGCCTATTGGACTTCTACTCCATTTTCTGGTGAATGTTCTGTCTTTTTCTCATGTATAATTTTAAAATTGTTCCACTCTTGTTGTCTTTCCATCAGCAATAATATTTTATAATAAGCAAATTTATATATTTTCTGAAAATGAAACAAAATCTTCTCTTTTGCTAGCTTCTGTTCCCTCTGACTTCCCTTTCTCTAGCTGTATGTCCAGGGCATATATTCTTATTTTTCCTCTAGTCCACAATTTTCACTCTCTGTGGAACATATATTTAGCTATCATGTGATTGAAAATCAAACTCCAGGAAAAGTATTAGGAAAAAAAAACTGCAGCTCTTGCATTCCTGTATAACAAGGGAAATAATCATGATTTATTAATAATATAATTATGTACAGTTTATGTGCTTAGGGAGAAAACACATAGAAATATTTTTGAATAATTTGGAGCAAAGATAGTCAGAAAATGCTTACAGGAAGAATTTTGAATTTTCAAGTTAAAAGACTTGAGAAGCATACAGAAATTTCAGAAATGTTGTGAAGAATATTAGTTGGTATTCTGATTTGAGATGTACACAGTTATCCCTTTGCAACATGGAAGTTTATACATACTGTTTTTTTAATATACCTTTATTTTGTTTATTTATTTTTTTTTCCTTTTGATTGGTTCTGGGTAATGAATTCAGTGCCTCATGAGAGCTAGGCAAGTGCTCTACCACTGAGCCACAACACAAGCCCACACATGCTGTTTTATGACCTCAGGTTAGATAGTAAATAATCAAGAGATAACAAAACAACAGGCACTCGATGGTCATGATCATTATCCTTTTTTTCAAAAATATGCAGAAGACATTACCCACATTTTACAAATATCATCAGCAGCCACCAGCATATCCTTATATATGTACCTACCTTTGAGAAGCAATGTGAGATGGGGGTTGAAAATATGTACCTCAGAGGGAACCAGACTGCCTAGATCTGAATTCTAGCTTAAAAACTCTGTAGCTATGTGGCTATGGTTAATACTTTAGTCTTTCTTCACTTAAACTTCTTTATCAATAATATGAAGCTATGAGAGTATTTGCCTTAGGGAAGTATTGTAAAGAATTACTTTATGTAAGGGGCTTAGATAAATAATGGTCACATTGATCCCTCTGTCAGTGGCTTTTATCCTCATGGTCACCTAAAGTAACTTGCTGTTCAATATATGAGCTCCTCTCTTTACTTCTAATTACTTGTATAACCAAGTTCAAGTTACTTAATCTTATTATGCTATCTTTCCTCATCTGTAAAATGGGGTAAATGATACCACCTATGTCATGGGATTATTGTGAGTTCAAATGAGGCAAAGGAGAAGATGCATTTTCATTATTTCCTGGTACAACAGAAGGTGAGGTATGTTTTTATATATATATATATATATATATATATATATATATATATATGTATATATATATTAACTTATGTGTATGTGCTTGTGTGTCTGTGTGTTTATTTTTACCAGAATAATAGGAATATCATTAATAAAATTATAATAACAAATGCATAAATATTCATTTTATTTATATTTTTATTAAAATAAAGATTCTTTGTGGGAGATGGCAAAGATTAGGCACATTATTTGTTAATGTCTTACCATGAGTTTCAAATACTAACCAGGAACAGATACAGAACCAATCAGTTTGCTAGAGTTACCATAAGCAAATACTTCAAACAGTATAGCATGCCTAAGAGAAATTTACTTTTTCACAGTTCAGGAAACTGGAATTGCCTAGGTTCAAGGTATCAGCAGTGTTGATTTCTTCTTGGTGTATAAATGGTCAGTCACCCTGTTGCTACATCTTCACATGGTCCTCCTTGTATACTGGCACATCACTATTGTCTCTGTATCTTAATCTGCACCTAAGACTATCAATGAATTTGGATTAGGTTCCACTATCCAGGTCTCATTTTAAATCCGTTTTCAAAGGCTGAATTTAGGGAATCAATGCATGAATTCTGGGAGACATGGTCCGCCCCAAATAATGACCTAGAGATAGATCCCAATAAAGTGTAACCAGGAGTTTTAGTTCTCAATCTCCAATACTGCATGGTTTTCTGAGTTTATGGTTTTTGTCAAACTTCACCTGCTATTAAGAACAAAACTACCCCTGGTGTCTTTGCCCTCATTCAGTTGCCTCAGGTGGTAAACAATGTATATTGTTCAGATGCAAAATCTCTGAACCTTCAATTGGGCAGAACTGGAGCTAAGAGTGAACACAGAAGACAGAGACAGAAGACAGAGTCTCTGAAATCCTCAGAAATGAGGAAGTAAAGAAAGGTCCTGAGGGCAGCAGGTGTAAGCAGAAGGTAAAAAGTGACCAGAGAAGTAGTTGAAAGCATAGTGATAAATGAGGTATGGGTCAACATAATGGCCAAAATGCTCTTCAGCTTCTTTTTGCATTTTCTGCCAATCATCACTGTTCTCCTTAGGGGATTAGTCCTTGGGAGTTCTTCAGTGAAAATTACAATCAAGCATTAACTCTGAATACAGGATGTAGGAAGTCCAGGGCTTTCTGTTTCTTATGTATTATTTAAATTTTATGTCCTAGTTCATATTTGTCTCTCAGTATGCATTTTTGAAATAAATAAATGAAATCCCCATGTCTTTGTTCCATTCATCTATAAGAAGCAGTATAGTTGGTAAATATACAATTTGTTCTGCTGGATTGTTTAGACTTTAGCTATTAGACAGGACTATGTAGACAGGACTCTGGGCAGTGAAATGTGTGAAAGAATGATGTATTATTGTTGGGCTTAAACCACAAAAATATCTTGTTCAGTTCTGTAGTCTCTTTTCTTCCAAAACAGCTAATGAAGCCATATGCTATAAATGGGTAAGTTATAAAAGGTGATATCTCCATTAGCCCTTTCATCTGAGTCACTATGTGAAGTGCATCTCTTCTTTCCCTACTCCCACTCGCCTATGATGAATACCCACCAGAAGAAATAAATGCATTCCTCTCTCAAATTTAAGGGCTAAGTTGCTACTGCAGCTTAGCTATCCAAAGCTGTTCAAATTCTTTCTTGCATCTAGTAAAACAAAACAGTCCTCCTTTACTCTGAATTTCCTAATACATTTTTTTTCAAATATCTTCCCTAAGTTCTTTAACTACTACTGAATTAGGTTACATTCCAGTTTTCTTGGTTCATTACAATGTATTCTCACTATATTATTTCCCAGGATTTTTCAAGAAATATCAAACATTTCCTCACATTGAATTTTCCCCATTATTAGAGTGTTAAATTTTCATCCCCTTCTCTTTGTATTATTTAAATAGTCTTTTTGTTTTCTTAAGGTTCATTCAGTCTTTACCCTCTCCCTCTACCCTCTCTGCCTATTTTTTTTTAATTTTTCTCTTCCCCTTCACATGCCCCCATTCTCACTTCCCATTCCTATTTCTCCTACATCCTCTTTTCTCTCTGTTTTGTTTCTCATTTCTTTTTTTCTCTTGTCTGAGATAAAATTCCTCTCTCATGTGCTTCCCCTTCTTCTTTCTCCTTCTCAATTTTAGTGCTCAGATTTAGTAATTTATTATATTTAGTGTCATCTCATAAACTCTTAAGTAATATCCCTACATATCATGTCATTCCTTTCTGTTCAATAAGCTTCTTGAAGCATGTTGATATTTATTTTATGTATAAAAACCATGTATTAATAATAACCACTAGCATTTATTTAGCATCTATTAAATAAGACCTCCATGTAGGTTATTTTATTTAATCTTGAAAAGTTCACCCAATGAAGTGTTTGTTATTAGAACAATAATCATGCACCATTTCATTAATATTATGTCTGATTTTATAGATCAGGATGTTATGGAGACACAAAGAAGTTAAGCTGCTTTCCCAGTGTGGTACAACTGTGGAATGGCAATACTAACATCAAACCTTTTATCTCTGCTCCATGTGCTATTATATCATGATGTCAAATTCCTAACAAAATCTTATTCTTTCAGATTTTACTTCATTTTAACTACTGCTTGTTAATTATTGATTATTACTCTTCAATATCAGTACTAATGACATCCTGTCAAATTAATATTCATTGTTCCCTTTATAACATGTAATACAACGTTTCTCATGTTTAGATTATAAAATAAGAGACTATCTTATTTTCTTTTGTTTTCCTCAGTGCCTTTTAGAAGGGCCCAGTTTCTTGCTTATTGAAATAAATAAGCATTGAGGAAAAAACAGACTGAGAGATAAACTACCTCTTTTAACAATATAGTAAAAA
This sequence comes from Tamias sibiricus, assembly GCA_025594165.1. Classification (NCBI taxonomy): domain Eukaryota; kingdom Metazoa; phylum Chordata; class Mammalia; order Rodentia; family Sciuridae; genus Tamias; species Tamias sibiricus. The sequence goes on along the minus strand of CM046663.1, from coordinate 101,649,160 downwards.
GGTGGTGAGTTTTCAGGATAGTTGCTATAGTTTAAGCAGAAATTTAGAAACCTGTTTAATGAGAGTTTGTTTTTTAGACACTGCTCAACAATGATATAGGAACAAAAGCAATCAATAAATATGCATAGTGTGGAAGATATTACCCATAGCATACTTTTTATTTCCTATTCAGAAAACAGAGTCTATATCTAAATCTATCTATCTATCTATACATACACATATATATATAGATATAGGTATATAGATATATCCATCGTGTGTGTGTGTGTATGTGTGTGTGTGTGTGTGTGTGTGTGTGTGTGTATCACCAGTTACTATTTGTACAGTGGTGGTATGTAATTTAGAGAAGTCTGTAGGAAATTCAAACTCTGAATCCATGCTTTCCTCAGGTATGTTTTCTGTCTTGCTTGGTCTTCTATGATTATGAACTGCCATTCTTGTTATTTATTCATAATGCTGGTGGATTGCACTGCTGCAGTTTTTCCTGAGATCAGTGGCTCAGTTCATGCTACTAATCTTCCCCATTCTTGCTCTTCTTGTAGGATCCTATTCTGCCCCCTCAGGGCTGCCCAATTAGACTGCTCATTGAAGACTGTTCAGCTAGTTTATTAAGTGTCTTTATTGAACAACTAGAATACTGATGAGAGTTCTTCAGGCTTAGACTTAGAAAATGTTTAAAAGGAAAATTGCTAACAGTTATCAATATTTTATGAGGTTGTATCAGGATTCATGTACACTTGGTCTGCTGGTTATATACAATGTGTTTCTGATGATATCACCATAAGGAAAAATATATAGAATAGTAAAGAAATAATAATATTGTTTTATACTCACCATTTTCACTAACTTGTTCAGTTAAGTATAGCATGCATTTCTGACAAATTGATTATGTGATATCAGGTTTTTAATAAAAATGGCTAGCATTGGTTTATGACTTGTATGTGTCATATACATCATGAATACATTCTTTAATCACATTGAGTGTGTATGTGTGTGTATATTTATACACACATATATAACAATATATATTCATGCCAGGGTAAAAATATATGTCAGGTATTCATGACAAGGTTGGGAAAAACAGGTTACTGGACATATTTTGAAGATAAAGCCTCCAAATTAGGATGGTGTATTGGATATAGAGAAGACAAAATGATAGGATTTAAAGTTTGATTTCACTATATTTAGCTTGAACATCCAGAAAGCCTGAATGACCTACTTTATTAAAGAAATAAATATAGCTACAACTGAGACATGAGAAAGCAGATTCTAGAAGTCCAGCAGTATAAGGAAGAATCAGCAATGATATTGATATAGAGACAGTTAAAGAGAGGAAAACCAGCAGAGAATGATTTATAAGAAGTTAAATGAAGATGGCATCACAAAGAGATCAGATGAGTCTAGTATGATTGAGCGAGGTGTCCTACAAGGACAATACGCCAATTTAGTATTGTGGCACTCAGTTGTGACCTGCACAAAAAGGCTTGATAAAAGTTTGAATGTGAAAGTTTGAAGTTGGGTTCAATTGAAAATGGAAGTAAAAGAAATATAGAGTGTTGAAAGACATAAGATACAAAATATTTTTTTATTTGTTTCTTGTCTTATTAAGTGGAAAGTGAAATACATGAATCAGGAAATAAAAAATATTTATAAATTGGATAAAAATCATTTATCCAATTCAGATCTTTGTGATGTAGAAATATACTAAAATAGATACCACCGCTGAGAGGGCTAGAGAGAAATAGCATCTTCTGGGAAGAATTAAGTCTAGGATAGCAAGAGGAAGAAAGGAAGGTTTAGCAAAGTACATGTTATCTAATCTTCATTAAACACTCCCATTGGGTAAATTCTATTATTATTTATGTTTTCTAGATGATGAAATGGAAAGTTTAAAGATTGAAGCTATCTTTCTAAGTTCACATAGCTCCTTCATCTAAGAGCACCTTGCAAATGCATCCTAGCCCAAGCTGTTACACTCTTTTTATTTATATAGTATTTTTGTAAGAACACAACATAATAATAATAACAGTATTATTATGTCCATACATCCTCAAGTGAGCTGTGCATTCATTAGAATCCCTATCATGCAGCCACATTCTGAGCTAACATGTTTTACAGCCTTAGTACAAAGTTCTGTAGAACTCATCAAGGTATGAATGTATGGGTCCATGCCCCACAGATGCTGAAGAGAAAGATGAAGGCTGTGATTAATTCCTGCTATATCTACATTTATTCAAAAATATTTATTAATATATACTATGCACCTTAGAACTTAAATTCTAAGGATGTGAATGTGAATAAGATATGTGTATTAATCTCATGAATATTGCTACCTAGCTCATATGAAATAAAATTGACAAATATAGAATACAAGTATAAATCAATACAATCATCTCTCAGCATCTGATAGGAATTGGTTCCAGGACCCCATGAAAATACCAAAATACATAGATGTCCATGTCCTTTATATAAAACACAGTATTTGCATGTATACTGTGAACATCCTCCTGTACATTTTAAATTATCTCTAGTTATTTACATACATAGTACAATTAAATGCCTTGCAATTTGTTGTATTATTTGAGGAACAATGACAAGTAAAACGTCTGTGCATGTTCAATACAGATGCAGTTTCTTTTTCAAAAAAAATTTTTTTAATCGGCAGGTGTTTGAATTCATTGCTGGAGATCCCACAGCTACTGTCAACCTAAATTAAAAAATAAGAGAGAGAGATACAGAGAGATTCTCCAAAGAATAATGATACTTTTATGGAAAGACTATTACATTGAAATAGGAATACCACAGCAGTGTAGTGGAAATATGTATGCTATGGTAAACTATGGTCACATTCAAAGAGGTTGAGGAATAGGTTTTCAAAGACAAAAGTGAGGAGGATTACATATGATACCTTGAAGCAGTAACCCTTGACAGCAATGATTAATAACAAGATCAGTGTCAGTCTTAAGAGAGTCGCTAGGCAAATGTTCTTGTAAAAGTACTTCTAATAGAAGGTTGCAGTGGCCTCTGCAAGCTTGTAATTCTGGCAGTCTTTTGTGATAGTTACTATCACAGAATCATGCAAAAAAATACCCTTCCCCTTTACTTCATAACTTCCTGGCTTGCTTAATTTATATTTTATTAAAGTTGACACAAGAGACTTCATTTTCATTCTGAGAACTTTCACAGCTCTTTCACAATGTGGAGAACCGACTGACTGTACTATAGGGTGTGAAAGGTTTGAGTTAAAAGGAGCGCATTCATGTTGCCTGCTTGGAAGTGTTAATAGTCGGTCAGCTGCAGTTCCTTGCAGAAAGATCTCGAGATGGATAGCTTTGAGTTACTAGGAAAATGAAATGATGAGCTATGATTCACACTTAATGCACTACAAATCCATGTTTCCTTGAAAAAGAAAATATGAAGGTTAAAATATGATAAAATATTAGTTTTTTATGGTATGAAATATTAATTATGCCAGTACTTGAGAGCATGAGCTTTGGAATCTAATAGACCCTTTTCAAAACCTAGCAAAATCAATTTTGAAAATTTTGGTGAGTTATATAATCTCTAAAAATAGAGTTTTGGCCTATAAACAAGGCTAATAGTAAATCATTGATTAAATTTTTGTTAGATTAACTAACATTATACAAGTAAATTGTTCAGCTTGTTTTCTATCATATAGGAATATATATATATGTGTGTGTGTATAAATTATATCTATCCACCTATATATGTAACTTATATATTATAACAATTATTGCTTTCAAATTGCATAAGCTCTATCCAATGTTTCCTTATCAATAATCAGTATTCCTTTAGGTTTCATTCGGCAAGAATATTTACACACACACACACACACATACACACACACACACACACACACAAACATACACACTACATGTTAAATTGAACTTAGCCTAATCACTATACCTTCTTTATACATCATTCTGTGTGCTATAATTAATTTTATAAATTTCTACCCATTTGCAAACTTCTCAACTGCATTATTAAGATATCTGGGAAAAAGGAGGAACTCAATAACCTTTTGATATCTGTATTTTTTTCATTCTTTTCCTATATTTTATTTTCTCTGCCTCCTTCAAATTTTTGTCTCTAGTTCCTTTTTATAAAACCTCCCTTTACTCCTTCTTCACTCACTCATATATGGAAGTTTCTGCTATCTCTTTGTTCCTTGCATTCTTTTCATATGTTTCACTCAACTCTCATTTCCATTTTCATTTTTCTGTTTTCTCTCCCTCTCCCTCTCTCCCCCTACCCCTTGCCAAACTCTTATCTTTCTGCCTCCCCTTAGCTAATTTAAATTTTAGAACATATGATAAGCATTTTCTAGGCTCCACTCACTTCATATTCTAACTCCTGGGTCTATTTTCAAAGGTAATCTTCTCTGGACTATTAATTTCCCTTGTTACACAAAGGATTTAGGATAACATGTTAGAAAAAGAGAACACAAATTCCCAGAGTGCATTCTAGTATTATGAATTTGCAGAAGTGCACGCATACATATTTCAAAAAATCAGAGGCTTCCTTCTATCATCAGATGCAGAACATTTTAAATAATATGCCATCCAATTTCTTTTCCAATGTTAGTGACATTTGAAAAGATTTTCAATTTATTCTTTAAATTTTTAAGATTTAAATTCAAGCTACTACCTTTTGTCAAACTGCATTTCTCATATATTAATTCCTTGGGAGTTCATTTAAAAATATAAAATGGAACATAGTCTCAGAAAAAGAAGATTGAAAGGAATATTGTCCAAGGAACTACTGACACTGGAAATGAACCACTGCCTGCCATGCGCGCTCACATTATCCATTAAAGCTGACAGCAGCAGTACCTTTTTCTAGCTAGTTAAAGTGTAGTATTTGAGAGCAGGTCACCTAAAAAGTGACATTTGAAAACAATTATGATGTGTTTTGGTCTGTTACATAATAGTAATGGCTTCATTTCCTAGTATATGCAAAAATCTATAGACATGCTTGTTTATGTGTTCAGGATAGTAAAAAATAGCCTTTATTTACTGAAAATTATTTAAGTCTTTTCTGAGAATAATGTTCATACTAATTTTAAAAGATACATTATGAAAATATATTTGCAAAACCCCACTGCAATTCTGGATTTTCTATTAGTCCTATCCCATTACAAGAGAGGATTTATAGAAGTAAACAACAGGCCAATGATGAAATTACTGATAAAATAAATGGGAACTTAAGAGGAAGTGCTTCAACAGTGGAAAATATTCAGCTATGCCCCACAGACAACTATTAGTTGATACCTGCTCCTGTTCCTGGTTGACCTTGGACAAATGGACTGTGATATGAGAAGCCACAATTTAGAGATTGCTGGCATGTTTTACTACAGTAAGCAAATAATGGATGGATTTAAAAAAAAAAATCAATAGCTTCAAAAATGAAAAACATTCAGTAGGCTTTGAAAATAACTGAATCTTCTTCAAGATTATATATGTATGTGATTCCCATACCCAAATTTCAAACAGAACTTCTTGTTGTTGTTTTATCTGCATCAGATTCTGAAGATATTACTCTAACAGAAAACAAAAGTCTGTAATTTTTTAAAAATATACATATATATGCACATAGATGACACTAAATGAAGATGTAAAAGAGCAAGTGAATTTAAAAAGTATTTACAAATGCAAATTATATTCTAACCTCAGAGAATCTAAAAAAATAGAATTTATTATCACAATTACAACACACACACACACACGTGCCAAATTTGTCAACAGATATTTTCAATGTATTGGCAAATTGTAGTCATCAATTGATAAATTGGATTCTGTTGTGGAATTTCATTATATAGTAGGAAAAATGGAAATGGAAATGGAAAAATGGAAATTATCCTTGCTAGCACTTCTCACTGCATTTAATGATGCAGTGATAATCCTTTCCAATTTAAGGTTTGGAAATCATTTTGAACATGTTTAATATAAAGGTTATTTGAAAAGATGCTTCTAAAATAAATGAAAAAAAACATTTGTCACAATAAGTTTATCAAATCTAATCACCGATAATTCTTCTCCTTTCATTGGAAGGCTATAACAATTGTTTACAAAGAATAAACATGGGTCAAAGTCAATTTAGTAGAGACTCATACTTTTTATGTAAAAGATATTTGGGGCATGTATTGCCAAAAATTAACTTTTCAGTTTTCATCTATTTTCAAAATATTTTGTTTAAAAATAGGGCTTGGGTTGTGGCTAGGTGGGAGAGCACTTGCCTAGCACATGTGAGGCACTGGGTTTGATCATCAGCACCACATAAAAATAAATAAATAAAATAAAGGTATTGTGTCCATCTACAACTAAAAATATTTTTCAGAAAATATAAGGATAAAACTATAAACAAACACACAGAAAAATAAATAAATAAATAAAATTGCACTGTTATCTCAAAATTAATCTACTTTGATTAGTCTGGTTAATGACATAATAATAATTATTTCTGTCAGAGAAAAAGATTTTTCAATAAATTAATGCATATATATTAATGAATAATTTCTCTATAATTTGTTGCATCCTTGCTAATGCATAGATAATATGTTAGATGTACCAGTTGTTTTTGATCATTATTTCTTAATTTAATTATTTATTCACTCAACATATTTTTATAGTTTCCCTTCTATATACTAGGCACTATGAAAGGTTCTGTGGCAAGTAGTAAATTTCAAATGGAGGGTATCCTTTGTTAAGTATAGTATGGTTGAAAGTCTTATTCCATTTGGATTGATATAATTAATACTGTAAAGTACGTGTCTTATTTCTCAAGTTATAAAGTCTGGTGAGGAACTCTTTCTTGGTGCCCATCTTTATACAGTAATAGTTCAAGGAAGAAAAGTTAAGGAAACTTTCCAGGATCTCTTTAATAAAATCCCACTCAGCATGAGCTAATCACAGCCCATGGATGGCAACTTTTAATGCCATTACCTTTGGACTTAAATTTCAACATATATCTGATATTTAATTTTGCTGGATACAGGTTTTTTCTTGGCATCCATTTTCTTTCAGAGCTTGGTATATGTTATTCCAGAACCTCCTACCTTTGAGCATCTGGACTGGGAAATCAGCTGAGATCCAAATTTGTTTTCCCCTACACATAATCTAATATTTTTTTCCACATAGACTTTAAAATTCTATTCTTATTCTGTATGCTAAGCATTTTCATTATAATGTGACTTTATGTGGGTCTATTGAAATTTTGTACATTTGGGTTTGTATTAGCCTCTGATATTTGATTTTCCATTTCATTCTTTAGATTTGGGAAATTTTCTAATATTATATTATTGAAAATATTGTGCACTCCTTTGGTTTGTATCTCTGAGCCTTCATCTATCCCAATAAATCTTAAATTTGGTCTTTTCATGTTATCCCATAATTCTTGGAAGTTCTGTTCATGATATCTTAACATATTCTCTCCATGGTCAACTCTATTTTCAAGATTATATATTTTGTCTTCATTGCCTGAGGTTCTGTCTTCCAACTGGGTCTAGTCTGTTGGTGATGCATTCTGTTGAATTTTTAATTTGGTTTATTGTTTTCATCATTTTGAGGATTTCTGCTTTTTTTTCCCATAATCTCTTCCTCATTATTGAAGTGATCTTTCACTTCCTATATTTTCTCTCTGACTTCATTCCTTATACCGTTGTTTACTTCACAGATCAGTTTAAGTATGTACATTCTAAACTCCTTCTCTGACATGTCTTCAACTGTGGTGTTGATGGATTCTGTTATTGAAGTATGTTGCTTTTTTCGGGGTGATTTGTTCCCTTGCTTTTTCATGTTTTTTGTGTGTCTACTCATCTAACAATATGGATCTGAGCCAGTAGCATTTCTACCCTGGGGACTTATAGCATCCCTGAAGGTTTTCAGTACCTCACTCTTTAGGAGAGACAAATAACAACAACAACCAATGCAAATAATATACAGCACTAAGCCAAAGATCCTACTATGTTGTCTACAATGTTAATTATCACAGTAATCAGAAATCATATGATCAGTTATTGCCTACAATAAAAACAGCAAGTTTGCAAAAGCATTTACAATTTCAAATGGTGGAGAGAGAGAACAGAAGTGGTATAGGATGTGATTATTATGAAGGAGGAGGAGAGAAGAAAAAAGTAAAATACTAAAGGAAGAGTGAAAGAATAATAGATATTGGCTGTTAGCAGAAGAAAAAAGAAAATCAAGAGAAACAGGAGGAAAAAATATATCAAATATATAGAAAAAATAAATTAAAATATTAAATAAATAAAAAATATATAATATAAGTATTAAAATATAAATTTAAAAATATATAGTAAAATTTTTTTTACATTAAAAATAAAAATAAAAGAATGTGAAAAACTAAAATATATTAATCAAACATCCTAATTCACAAAAAAACTAATCCATGAAAAATAATTGGCTTCAAAAGTGCTAAAAGTGAGAAAAAATTAAATATGAAAATGTATTAATGTTCATGTACCATCAAGATCACAATTAAACAGAGAAAAAGAATTAAAAATAAGTAAAGTAAAAGAAGAAATAATCTTGATGAAAAGTTAAAGAATTTGTTCCATCACACTTCAAAATATTCTCAGCTTCTCTTCTCAGCTGTTTTAGGTGTGGTTGTGTGAAGCATGATGCTCCACACTATGGATTGCTGGAGTGAAAGAGGTAATCCCATAGGCAGAATTCCTGGAGATGGGGGTTAGGTGGGCTCCAAGCTCTTTGCTGAATGTGAATTCAATCATCACACCTCCTGTACCCAGTACTTGCTGGTCCACACTGGAAGACTTTACCCCAGGGATCTCCTCTGGATTCAACTCATATATGGGGGAGCCAATTCTTAGTGCACTATGTCACTTGCAAACCCCACATTTCCTGGTCTTGGTTTCAGTCTCCAAACTGAAGACTGATCCTGCTGGTCCTGGAAGTAGCTGTATTGGAGAGGGAGAAGTAGAGCCTGGTGGGTTTCCACGACCAGTTGTCCCCTACGTGAACCTCTCTCCACCTTTGTTTTTCTCCTGGTCACTTAAACACACTTTAGGTTGTGCTGTGTGTGTTTAGTGGACCTGTATTTGGGTCAAACTTGGGTATGCCAGGAATTGGCTTCCTCAGTTGCTGGCCCTTCACCAAGGCTGCAAAATAGTTCCTTCCTTTTTCCTCTGCACACCACCCAGAGGGAAGATGGCTTCTTTCCTGGCACATGGATGTTGTGCAGCACATCTTTTAGGTTTGCTGGGTAATGTCCTTGATCTCTAAATGATCCATAACCAGACACTCATTAGGCTTCCCCAAAATGTGGGTCCCTTCAATTTCCTTATCCCTCAATTATCTCACAGAGGGACAACTCTGGCTGGTGCTTCTGGCCTGGCCACTCTAGCTGTGCCACTGGGGATTTTTTCCTTATTTTATTCTATCCAACCTCCTGTGTCCCTGATCTGCTTTGAATGTCCAATTTTAAATTCTAATAAAGTCCCTCTCTCCCTCTGTCTCTTCCCCTTTCTCCCTCCCTGCCCCCCCTCTCTCCTCCCTCCCTCTTTCTCTCTTTTTGTTCACCCACCTTATGGAGAAGCTGCCTGTATGCCTTCTTGGTTTCATGCCATGGAGCAGCCAGGAATGTGACCTCCTCTATTCCACCATCTTGATCCTCCAATTTATGTTATTTTAAATCCTGTAGTTTGTGGTGATTGTCACAACAGTAATAGAAAATTAAAAATATCTTAAAATTTTTACTGCTTATTATTTCTTCAGTCCATAAACATAGGAGGTCTTTAAAATTTTTAGTGTCTTCTTCAATTTCTTCTTTCAATGTTTTGTCATTTTTATTGTAGGGATCTTTCACCATCTTAGGCTTATTTCCAGACATGTGTGGGGTGGGGCTATTATGACTGGGATGGCTTTCCTGATCTCTTTCTCAGTGCATTCATCATTGTTGTGTGTGTGTGTGTGTGTGTGTGTGTGTGTGTGTATGTGTGTGTGTGTATTACAGAATTTTTGTTGATATTTAATACTGCTACTTTACTGAATTTTATATAAACTCTAATAGTCTTTCCTAAAGTCTTTAGATTTTTCATTGTGTGGAATTATATTGTCTACAAACAGGCAGATTTTTGATTCCTTCTTTCCTATTTGTGTGCCTTTTATTTTATTTCATTTTTGTTTTCCTTCTTTGCTCTGGCTAAAATTTCTAGTACTGTATTGTATAATAATGGTAAAAATGAATACCCTTGTCTTTCTTATTCTTGATGCTAGAGAAAATGCTTTCAATTTTCCCTGATTCAGTATGGTGTTGGAAGTGCGTTGGTCATGTACAGCCTTTATTATATTGAGGTGCTATTTTTCTATGTCAAATTTGTCCAGAGATGTTATCATAAAGGGATGTTGAATTTTATCAAAGTATATTTTATGCAGCTATCAAGATGGTCATCTGATTTTTATCCTTGATCCTACTTGTGTGATATATAGTTTATTGATTTGCCTATGTGAAACCATCCTTGTGTCACTTAAACCAAACTGATCATGGTTGATGGTCTTTTAAATGTGCTTTTGAATTTAAATTGCTAGTATTTTGCTGAGGATGTTTTTCATTTAGGTTTATACGGGTTATTGTTCTGTGGTGTTCTCTTTTTGTTTGTGTCCTTGTCATGTTTTAGAATGCTGGCCTCATGAACTAATTTGGAAGACTTCCATTCCTTTTAATTCTACAAAATAGTTGAGAGGCATTGAGATTGGAAGAATTAATATTGTCAGGATGTTCATAACACCCAAAGCAATGTACAGATTCCAAGTAGACCCTACCAAAATGCCAATAACGTTCTTCTTAGAAGTACAAAAAATTCTAAAATCTTATGGAAACACAAAAGACCCAAATAACCAAAGCAATCTAACAGAGCAAAGCTGAAGCCATCATGTTAACTGTATTCAAGATGTACTACAGAGGCATAGTAACAAAGATAGCATGGTACTGGCATAAAAACAGGCATGTAGACCAAGGAAACTGAATAAAGGATCCAGAAATAAATAAATGGATTCTTGACAAAGGTGCAAAAAGCATTCACTGGAGAAGTTTAACATCTTCAAGAAATGGTGTGGGAAAAACTGGATATTCATATGTAGAAAATTCAAACATGACCACTGTCTCTCACCTCATACAAAAATGAACTCAAAGGGGATCACAGACTTCAATATAAGACCTGGAACTATAAAACTACAAGATGAAAACACAGAAAAACAACTTCAAAATATTGCCATAGGAACAATTTCTTGGCTAAGACTCTAAAAATGCATGAAGCAAAACCAAGAATTGACAAATAGGATTACAGCAAATTAAAAAGCTTTTTTTTTTTTTTTTTTTTTTTTTTTTTTTTTTTTTTTTTTTTTTTTACAGCAAATAAACCATTATCAGAGTGAAGAGACAACCTAGATACAAGAGAAATTATTTGCCAGCAATTCATCTTACAGGGATGAATAACAGAAAACATAAGGAACTCAAAAAAATTAACAACAAAAGTTATCCAGTTAAAAAATGGGCAAATGATCTTAATAGACACGTCTCAGGTGAAAAAAATACAAATGGCCAATGAATATATGAAGAAATGTTCAATGTGATTTATCATTAGAAAAAAAATATATAAATTAAAACTATAATGAGATTCCATTTTACCCTTGTCAGTAAGACTATTACCAAAAAAAAAAAAAAAAAAAAAGTAACAGATGCTAGCAAGGAAGTAGAAGAAAAGAAAGTCTTAAATACTCTATTCATGGAAATGTAAAAAGGATCATGGAGGTTCCTCAAAATACTGAAAACTGAACTAAAAATTGATCAAACTACACCACTTATGAGTATATAGGTATATACACAAAGAAGTGAAGTTAGTGTACAAATTAGATAGCTACAAGCCTATGTTTATTGCAGCACTATTCACAATAGCAAATATGTATAATCAGTATAGAATAGACAACATTATAGATTCTTCAACAGATGAATGGAAAAAGAACATGTAGAATATGTACACAATAGAGTTTTATTCAGCCATACAAAAGAATGAAATCCTATCATTTGCAGGAAAATGGATGGAACCAGAGCATATCATCTTAGACAAAATATACCAAACACTGAAAGACAAATATAATGTTTTCATCTCTCTTGTATGGAAACTAAAAAATATGTTTTAAAAAATGACACAAAAGTATAAGAGGAGTAATTAGGGACTGGAAAAGGAGCTGGAAATGAGGGGATAACAAAGAGGGAGGGAAAAAACAGCAGAAGCTTGGTTAGACACAATCAATGAGTGATGTGTGCATGTCAATATCACAGTGAATCCCATTAATATGTGCAATTCATATATGCTAATAATCACAATAAATTATATTTTATAAATATCTTATATAAGAAAATTATCTTATAATAAAATATCTTATATTCTTGTTTGGGATATGGACAAGAACTCATATTTGTTAAAATGAAATTCATAGGATGTTATAAAATCTCAAAAGAGGCAACTTAATCATTCTTGCGTTAATGCCATCGGATTTTCTCTCTCTCTCTCTCTCTCTCTCTCTCTTTAAACAAGAATTATTCTGATTTGAATCTTGAATAGAAGAAATATAGGCAGAGGAACAGAGGTGGTGATAAAGGTAAAAAGGATTGGTTCAAACAAAGAAATAACATATGTGATAGCATAAAACTCGAAAGACTTCTGTATGTTAAAAAAAGTCACAACTCATTGGAATTCTCACTCAATTGCACAAGAGTATGTCTCATAAACATGGTTTACCTTGTTATGATTTACTGGGGGTGAATCTAAAATTTTCTAGTATTGGAAAACCATGTGGCTATATTTATATCAGAATAGTTTCTTATCTATAATTTTTTTAAAAAAGCAATAAACAATTATATTTCAGAGACTTGGGACTCTTTGTCTCCTTCTAACATATCAATTATTAACTCTAGAAAGTTAAATAGTAATGATGGACTCTTTAATATCTTTATTGTGTCCTTCAATTATTTCTGCTATTTTTCTCCTTTCTTTCTGTTTTGTATGTTTAAAGACCTAAAGTCTTAAAGCCCACTCCATTGTTACCATATGTGTCTTTTAGAAAATGTCTTTATTTGAAGTATTTTCATGCCTTTTCAACATTTCTCATGACATTTATAAATTTCATATCAGGAAGGAAAATGGAATACATACAAATCAAATATAATTTAGTTATAAGTCATGCAGAAAAGAGACCTAAGATTTCTGTCCTTAGAAAACTTGACTTGAAAGGTTGACCCTAATGTGAATATCTGGGAGAAAGACTGATGGCCTCTGGAGATGGAAAGACAGGGATGGCAGAGTGGAATGAGGATGGCATAGAAGTCGGTGATGCTATAGTTCTTTGTGAAACTTTGCAATGGTTATAGTGTTATATAAAAATAAATATATTTAAGAAAATCACCATTGATTTATTAATGATGGTCATGTATCAAAGCTGTTTATGATTTAAGATCCAATTAAAAATGTTAGTGATTTAAAAACTGATTTGGAAGCAGATCAGTATTTGATTCTTGGATGAACAACTTCACATCAATTAACCTTACTTCATCTTTTTGAGCTTCAGTTTCCTTATTTCAAAAATGTTGGTAATGACTCACTCATAATGTTGTCTTGAAGCAGGGAGAATTTAGTCATTTGTCCTGGTATAAAATATTTCTGGTTCTCATTGCAGGCATGTTACAGGATTATATTTCCATGGGTGTTTTTGTTTGTTTTTAGTTTTGTTTTAAGTGATAAATAATCATGATATTTGTGAGTAAAAATGAATTTATGCAAGTCACTTCTAAATGAAAACTTGTAAAGACTGTATTAGTCTTTTTTTTGTCTCTGTAAACAGAACACCTGATAAGAACAGTTTAAAGTTGGGAAAGTTTATTTTGGCTCATAGTTTCAGAAGTTTAGTCAATGGTGAGCTAAACTCCATTTCTCAAGGACCAAGGTGCAGCAGAACATAATGTTAGAGCAGCTAGTGGCCAGGAAGCAGAAGGTGGGTAGGGGCTGCAGAGAAGATGAACCTTCCAGCACATGCCCCTAGAAACCTATCTCCTTCTAGCCATACCACACCTGCCTACAGTTACCACCCAGTCAGTCCATTCAAACTAGGATGGATTGATTAAGCTAGAGCTTTCATGATCTATTTATTTTACCTCTGAGTTTACCTGTATTAACAGGACACCTCATACCCAAATTATAACAAATAACCAGCGTCTGATTGACCATATTTCCTTTTCTCTGTTGTGTGTGTGATTATTAACTTCTGCCAACCTCTGTCCTTGAGCAAATATGAAAGAAGATGTTTGGAAATGAAAAATGAACAAAAAATTTAAAAAAACATTTTTTTGCTGTTTTATGACTCATTTATTTCTTATCATAGCATATCTTTGCTTATCCTAGCAAAACTTTTAATAAGTGAGATTAAAAAGTGAATCACCCAATATAATAATTAGCATATTATATCTGATTAATGATTAATAGTAGTTATATCACAATGAATTTCACCATTTTAATGTAACAAAGCTCTCACTGAATGGCAGGTAAAATGGGTAAATTTGGTGACAAATTTTGATAAAAAGATCAGAAAGTTGTCTAGTATATGGAAATGTATATATATATATATATCAAAATTATAGATTGAGAAGCATTAAACACAAAATCTGTTACCATGTTTTGCCTAGAATTATGTAGAAAAAAACTAGAGTTTTTAAAATAAAACAAATCAGCTAAATTAGATATGCTTTATATGTATTTCTTAAATAACTGTTTTTATTCCACCCTTGTCTGGATTACAAGTCAGGAGAGGAAGTCCCAGAATAATTTAATTATTCATGGAATGAGACAATTTATATGCATTTCAAAAACAAGCAAAAAGTATGCAATATATATTTTAGGCATACTTATAAATGTGATTTTCAAAAAAGCAAGGAAACAATAATCATAAAACTCAGGAGGAAAATTAAATCTGCCTAAAGTTTCAGTAAGAAGTTCCTGAATGGAACCCTCTATTCTATAAATCAGTTACATAAGCCACGTAGTATCTGCCGAGATAGGCCACAAACACTTAGGAGCACACTTTAAAAAATTTGTCCATTTGGAACTTGTTATCCAGGGAAGTGACACCAGATATTACATGGCATTGTAGGAGCAAAGATAAGAATATGTTGCAGTTCTATAGTTGTAACAAGCCAAAGCCAAATCATGTGTCTTTTCTGTTTCACTGAGTTTCAAATGTCTGTTTTAGTACATCCACAGCAGAAGCAGTTGGAAGATAGTATATGTGCACAGGAATCTAGAATTACTCTTTTGAATACCAAAATTAAAATTAAGTAAATATTTTTTTTTCCTAAGGTTGTTTTCCTATTGCTTACTTTGCCTTTCTTTCTCTTTGGCCTCTTATAAGAAAATGCACAAGTCCCTAACTCATATACTAAGAGCATAACCACCTGTTAGAATAACTAATAATTCTCTATTTTCCAAAATAAATGTATAGTTTTGATATAATATAATATGTCCAAAAAATTATTTATATGACCTTCAAGAATTAAAATACATATAATATCATTCATTTTCCATAGTTATGACAAATTGCAACAGAGGCAGAGTTCAATGAAAAAATGTTTGAGACTTTGTTTCTCATTTTTTTGTTATATTGATAGATTATAAAATAGCATTTCCTAAGTATAAAAATCAATGTCAGCATCTCATAATTTCATATAAAATGTTCTATTTGCTTGAAACGCAAAGCTCTTTTTGTTCTTTTTAAAAAATATTTATTTTTAGTTGTAGTTGGACACAAATAAATAAAATAAAGGTATTGTGTTCTTGATAAGAATAAAGGAGTGAGATTGATCAAGTTGTTATGTAGATATAAATATCATCCCTCTAATATGTAGAATTATAATGCATCAATAAAAATTAATTAAAATAAATGCATAAATGAAGAGGGAAAGACAAAAATAAAGGTGGCTACCAATAAAAATATATGAGAGTTCATTGGATGCACGAACCTGAAAGTATGCAAGCAATGCGTGAAGCTGAGGAATGGCTCCCAGAACAGGAAGCAGATGCAGAGCTGGTGTGTGAGTATCTTATAATATCAGAGAGTGCATGTGGTCAAGGAAAGTTCTAGCTACTCCATTTTCAAATTTTTGTAAAATCTCTTTATCACTCACACTGCCTTTCAAACAATTCTAGCATATGCCTAAACTCTGTTTGTATTTTAGGTTTGATTTTTCTAAAACTGTGCTTGTTATACAAAGATCTTCCCAGAAGTAATGCATTCATTAGCAAGGACATAATTGATTTATAGTTACTTCTTATTCCCTGAAAACTTAGAGATCATAGAAACGCTCATTTCCTTCATAAAGGCAATACTTGCATGGTGAAGGAGAATTTATTCTGTTTCATATCATGGTTTTGCCTTTTGCATCTGTCCTCACACAAACTCTTCTTCTTCTAGGGTCAAGGAGTTCTTGACTCTAAGTTGCTCAGAGTTGCCCCCAGCTCCTCCTTGAACTAAGACTTGGTCCACACAATTGACTACTTGCCTTATTTGCCTGAGCTGAAAAGTAATGTGGTAAAACAACCAAGCTTCTTTGCTTGCCCTTTGATGATGACACTGCTCCTTATTTTTTTACAAAATAAATTCACCAAACTTTCAAGATCATCCAAATTTCTCTATTGAATTTTTAGAGCAATAATAAAATAATTAAAATTTTAGATGGAAAAGAAAAGTACAAACCGGATGCGGTGGCACATGCCTGTAATCCCAGCACTTGGGAGGCTGAAGCAGGAGGATCACAAATTCAAAGCCAGCCTCAGCAATGGCAAGGCACTTAGCAACTCAGTGAGACCCTGTCTCTAATAAAATACAAAAAAAAAAAAAAAAAAAAGGCTGGGGATGTGGCTCAGTGGTCGAGTGCCCCTGAGTTAAACCCCTGGAACCAAAAAGAAAAAAGAAAAAAAAATACAAGTTCTATTCACAGTGCAATAATATCTGTTTGCATTTTCCTAAAGGATGTACCTAAACACAGGCATTCAGAAGAAGAAAATTCCCTATGGATGCCCCTTTACTTTTTTCTTGCTGCTCTAACTTTCAAGTTCACATAGACTTGCTTATTTAGGTCATCTTATAAACAAACAAACAAATAAATAAATGCAGGCCTAACTCCTTCTACAGAAATTTATTTCATTTACTGGAAGTTTTTCAATCTCCATACTCCACCATGGTATTGGGCCAAATGCAATTTAGAGTCAAGAATCAGTGTATAGTCTGGTAATCAGGATTTTTCATGGGGTTAAGATTTTATTTGTACAGATGGGTATATACTTTTCATTCCCTGATTTTTCTTCATGTCCTCATTAGTAGAATGCAGATTATCTCATTCTTATCCTACTTAATTTATTATGTATTAACCTTTCCCCGAAAATCTTCCTTAATATATTTTCCTCAAAACTTACTGTCCTGATTGACTTTGGAGTCTATGGAATCTTTCTGGATTAGGGGATTTCAGAAAAGTGATTAATGGACCAGTCTACTATTTCTTTTATTAAATCTTGGAGCAGTCTCAAATTCTTATGTTTTATAATCTTCCTTACAATGGAAGAAAAAAAATAATGCTGCTCTTATCCTGAAACTAAACCTTAAGTATCATCTACTTTATACTGAGTAATTGCATTTCTTCAACTTTGATATACTTCTATAAATTAATTACTCTAACATCAAAATATTCTTAATGTTTGTACACACACAAACATTTGTTAAAATTTATAAGTAATGGTCTTCCAAACACAAAAATGATGTTGTTTTTCCAAAGTGACACTTGGCAGCTTTATACTCATTTTTTGTTCAGACAAGTACACTTTTTTCCCCAGATTAAAACCAAACTCATCAGCACTTTTGTGTTTTGTAATAATTTTAAGGTTTATTCTTGTAAAATATCTAGTGAACTCTAAATCTTTCCACCACACTTTTCTTTGCTCTTTTGTCTTTCCATCATAAACCATGAGTCTAAAAAATGGTATAAGCCAAATCCACTTATGGTACTATAATTTATTTAAGTAGTCTAATGCATATATAAATATTTATATAGTGAAAAGGTTTTATAGAATTAACTAATAGACCTCCAGTCTGAACAAAAAATGTCTTATTGCCTTATGGCTCTTTATAATTTAAACATATGATATTCTGTGGTCTTTAAAAAAGATTTTAAAACACCTCAAACATGCATCCACAATTCCTTCCTAGAAATCACTCTAATTTGTCCTCCTAAATTAATATGTGATTTAACTTCATGAAATCCTACTTTGCATAGTCATCATATAAACCAGCAACAATTTCCAAATCTTCCCATTATAGTAACAGAAAGTATCAGGTAACTCATGAGCTTAATGTGCAACTATTAATCAACTATACAACAATAAATGCATTTACAGAGAATTGTTCACAAAATCTTAATGGTTGAAAACCAAAGTATCTCAGCTTCTTCCTACCAAGAAGTTGGATTTCTAAAATGATCCACATTTTAATTAATGAGAATAAGTTCATACAGCTTACTGTCTTTAACAAGATGAACTTTCTGTCTTATTTCTTATGCAGTGTTAGGTTGAAACCCAGGGCCTAATGCATGCTAGGCAAGTGCTCTACCACTGAGTTGTCTCCAGCTGTAGAGTCTTGGCTTTAAAAGACCAAAATATGATACTGCTTCTTTCTCACCAAAAAGGCAACTTGACATTTTTTCCTGCTAATTAAAAACAATTAAAATATTATATAATATTATCTAAGACATCATTACACGTCCAGATTCCAAAGAAAAATAAATTTATGATTTTATTTTTAGTCTGCTACTTATGATAATTAGAAGAAATGAATATAGAAGAAACAAAAAATGCATTTTAGCAAAATTCATGTCAAATAAATTTATAATTGCAAAAGAAGAAAATATATGTGAATTCAAAAAAGGAACTTTCACTTACTATTTTTACTTACTTAAATGTACAGTCTTAAATTCCTGCTTTGAAGGGTGAGTGTGGCTAGTGCTGTTACTGGAGATCAGAAGCAGTCATTTTTTAGGGCCCATGGCTCATACATAAGGCTTTGATGGAGGGGAGAAAACCAATAATAATTTGGATGACCATCACTAGCAAAACATAAGGACCTAAGAAATGTTATTCCCTTCAGAAATTCAATGTCCATGGGTGCCCTGTGTAATTATTTTATGATGTCTGGAAAAATAAGAGACCCAGAAAAGCCAAAGCGATTCTTAGCAAGAAGAATGAAGCAGGTGGCATTACTATTCCAGACCTTAAATTGTACTATAAAGCAATAGTAACAAAAACAACATGGTATTGGCATCAAAATAGACCAGCTGACCAATGGTACAGAATAGAAGACTCAGAGACGAACCCACACACCTACAGTAATCTTATATTAGACAAATGTGCCAAAAATGTTCACTGGAGAAAAGACAGCCTCTTCAACAAATGGTGTTGTGAAAACTGGAAATCCTCATGTAATAAAATGAGATTAAATCTCTTTCTCTGACCATGCACAAAACTTAACTCAAAGTGGATCAAGGACCTAGGAATTAAACCAGAGATCTTGCACCTAATAGAAGACAAAGTAGGCCCAAATCTCCATCATGTTGGTTTAGGCTCCAACTTCCTCAATAAGACCCCTATAGCGCAAGAACTAAAACCAAGAATCAATAAATGGGATGGATTCAAACTAAAAAGCTGCTTCTCAGCAAAAGAAACAATCAGTGAGGTGAATAGAGAACCTACAGAATTGGAGCAAATCTTTACCACAAGCACATCAGATAGAACACTAACCTCAATGATTTATAAAGCTCTTAAAAGCCCTAATTTTATTTTCTTTTATTGCTGAATAAAATTCCATTGTACGTATATACCACATTTTCTTGAGGACATAATGCTAAGTGAAGTTAGTCAGTTTCAAAAATCCAAGTACCAAATATTTTCTCTAATATAAGGAGTCAGAGTCACAGCGGTATTGGGTGTTGGGATACTTAGGAAGATTAGAGGAGCACTAGAGTGGTCAAAGGGGAGGGAGGAGAAGGGAGGGAGATAGGGGGGTATGGGGTGGTGAAAAAAAAGGGGGGCAGGTGTAATAAGATGGATATCGTTATCCCAAATGCATGATTGAACACTTGAAATAGCATGAATATACTTTGTATACAAACAGTGTTATGTGAAAAGAGGCTCTATATGTATATTATGAACCATAATGCATTCTACTAGAATGGCCAATGGGGAGGGAGGGGAAGGGAGGGGGCAAAAGGGTGAAGGAAAAAAAAAAAAAGATGGTAGAATGAGATGGATATCATTACCCTAAGTGCATGTATGAAGTCACGAATGGTGTGAATATACTTTGAATACAACCAGAGATTTGTAAAAAAGTGCTCTATATGTGTAATATGAAATGTAATGCATTCTGCTGTCATTTATAAAATCTTATAATAAAAAAATTTTTTAAAAAAGCCCTAACACCAAAAATACAAATAACCCAATCAATAAATTGGCCAAGGAGCTAAACAGACACTTCTCAGAAGATGGTATAAAAACAATCAACAAATATATGAAAAAAAATGTTGAATATCTCTAGTGATTAGACAAATGCAAATCATCTTATTTCAGTCAGAATGGCAGCTATCAAAAAAGAACAAACAAACAACAAAAATGCTGGCTGGCGAGGATGTAGGGGAAAAGGCACACTCTTACATTGCTGGTGGAACTGCAAATTGGTGAAGCCAGTCTGGAAAGTAGTATGGAGATTCCTCAGAAAACTGGGAATGGAACCACCATTTGACCCAGCTATCCCACTCCTTAGCCTATTCCCAGAGGACTTAAAAACAGCTTACTACAGGGACACAGCCACATCAATGTTTAGCAGCACAATTCACAATAGCTAGATTGTGGAACCAACCCTGATGCCCAACAGCAGATGAATGGATAGGGAAACTTTGGTATATATATACAATGGAACACTACTCAGCACTAAAAGATAATAAAATCATGGCATTTGCAGGTAAATGGATGGAGTTGGAGAAAATAATGCTAAGTGAAGTTAGCCAATCTCAAAAAACCAAAGGTCAAATGATCTCTTTGATATGAAGATAATAACTTATAAAGGCAAGAGAGAGGGAATGAGAGGAATGAAAGATCTTTAAATAGAACAAAGAGGGGGGAGGGAGAGGAGGGGGCAAGGGGATAGGAATAATGGCAGACTGAGTTATTCATGATTACCTTAAATACATGTATGAAGACACAATTGTTGTAAAAAATATTTTATATTAAACCAGCAACTTGAAAAAAAAAGTCTGGATACAATTTCCTGCTGTTATTAGAAATACAGTCCTTAGTTGAAGTTCACAGCCTGCGTTTGGTATCAGATAGTGAATGTGATTGGTAGGTGGGCTGAAAAAGTGCACTTCCATTATTAAAATACATATAGATAATTAGGGGGTTATCTTATTATCTTTAATATTTCTCTACAAAGGTTTATATTCACACTGGTATTGAGTGTTTGTCTAAACAGTATTGAGTGTTTATTCACAACGCAATATTCAAAGTGCTTTGCATGCGTTATTTCATTTAATGGTTGTAAGAATCTATGATATAGATGCTATGATTTCTCCCATTTTAAAGACACACAAATGAAGGCTGATGTGTTCATGATAGGCATTTTCATAAAAATGTCATAAAAACCAACCTGATTAAATGCTCCCATCTTCATGGGGGAAAAAATAAAAGAGAACTTCAATGTCTATGGTTGCCATGTATAATTATTTTATGATGTTAAGTTTTACCCGTATGGGATACCCTTTTGGTAACTATTGAAAATGTAATATTTCTATGATTGAATGTGCATGTAAGTAATGAATAAAATAATACTGTTCTCAGGACACATATATCAATTTTGACTATAGTTGTCTTAGAACACATAATGGTAATATTTATTCATTGTGAGAAATTAAACTCCATTCCAAGTTTTCCTAGCTATCCCACTCCTCGGTCTATACCCAAAGGACTTAAAAATAGCACACTGTAGGGACATAGCCACATCAGTGTTCATAGCAGCACAATTCACAATAGCTAGATTGTGGAAACAACCCTGATGCCCATCAATAGATGAATGGATAGGGAAACTTTGGTATATATGCACAATGGGACACTAGTCAGCACTAAAAGAGAATAAAATCATGGCATTTGCAGGTAAATGGATGGAGTTGGAGAAAATAATGCTAAGTGGAGTCAGCCAATCCCAGAAAACCAAAGGTCGATTGATTCCTTTGCTATGATGATACTGAATTATAGTGGCAAGGGAGGGGGGATGAGAGGAATGAAGGAATGCTAAACAAAAAGGGGGGTGGGGAGTAAAGGGGCTAGGGGATAGAAACAATGGAAGAAGGAGTTAGACATCAGTATACTAAGTGCATGTATAAAAACTCAAATGGTATGAAAATACTTTGTGTAAAACCAATGACATGGAGAACTGTGCTCTTTATATGTAATATCAAAGAAATTGCATACTAAA
Source organism: Tamias sibiricus (assembly GCA_025594165.1). NCBI lineage: Eukaryota > Metazoa > Chordata > Mammalia > Rodentia > Sciuridae > Tamias > Tamias sibiricus. The sequence continues at coordinate 101,626,550 of CM046663.1, read as the reverse complement.
AGCATGTATAACAAATTAAATTAAAATTAAAAATTAAAAAAAGAAATTCTTTAAGTCAAAATAAAAGCTAGAATATGAGAGAAGATACAAGATATATCAAAATTGAAAAATTGCAATAGAAATTGACAGATAGTACACTAAAGTCCTGTGTGATTTGAGTGAATGAGTTGACTTTTAATGTCAAATTTCTTCAGCTTGCTTTTGACATTTTGAAATTGTTTATCCTGTAGACATTCAACTAATCCCTAAAATTAAATAATCATCATTCTTCCCACAATCCTTTATCCATTCACATTCTACCTGATTACTTGAGCCAAAGTTTCAGGGTATAAACTGGATTTCCTTTCTGCCGAAACTCTGATTCTACTTATTACTTATATATTTTATCAGTCATTTCATATGTCTTCCTATTTCATTAGCTAAGACCCTCATTTTCTATTGTTCTGTCAGGGATACTGCCTCATCAAATTGCATTTTTTTTTTTCCTAGAGTACTCTTTCTGAAAAAAAACAAATAGTAAATTTAAAATGTAATTCAAACATTCTATCCTAGCCAATATGCACTCCATAATACACCCTGACTTCCTATTCAAATTTACCTACTATCAATTTTTGTCTGATTACCAAACATACTAAACAACATAGTTACTCAAACAGAACATGCATGTTATGCCTTGATACCTTTCATGAAGCTAGTCTATCATCTTTCCTGGACAGTTCCTATACATCCTTTTAAGAGCCAGCTCAGAATCTTCCCCTAGAAGCTTCACTTCATCTTTATGACATGTAGTTATTTGCTCTCTGCTATGCCTACCTTGCACAAAGCATGACACTTACAATGTCTAATTACTTGCTTTTGTCTTCAATCAGAACTTGAGAGTGAGAACTCAGTCTTGCATGTCTTTATGCAGTGTTTCCCTATGATATTCTTTCTCTAATACCCTGGTATTTTGCCATTAAGGACCACTTTTATATTGTTGTTTATTTTTATTTATTTATTTTTTTTGGCCTGTGAACTTGGTTGTCAGCCTTCTGTTAAAAAAGATTTTCTCCATCTGTTTCAATGAATTTCCATTGTTAGATTCTGAAACTAACTGCTTGCTGTTTTTGAACCTGCCTTTTTTAAACCCTTTAACATGGATTCAGTTTTTATTTCTGGTGTGCCCTCTTTGATAGAACTCTTTGTTTCTTGAGCCTGTTAGTGTTTAGCTTCCCAATGTGACCATGTATTTCCATTTTCTAGCTAGATAAAATTCAGCCTGAGTCTCATCACATTACTAAATGTGCAAACTGCATACCTATATCAACAAATTTGTGCTAATTAATCCAATGGTTACATAAAATATATGAATGTTAAAAATATCTCAATGCCATAATACTTATTTAAATCAGTAAGCAATATTATTTTTTAAAGTGATATATTTTTTTTATTGGTGGTGCATTGTAATTATACCTATGGTGGGATTTGTCATTATTCATACATGCACACAATATAATAAGATAATATTGTCACTATCCCTCCTCATGCTTCCCCTCCTTCCCCACCTCAACCCTCAACCCCTTCCTCCATTCTACTGATCTCCCTTTGCTTTTCATGCAATAACCTTCCACCTTTCTCTTTCGTTTTCCTCTTTAGCAGGCACATAAGAAGGGAAATATAAGACCCTTGACCTTCTGACTTTGGCTTATTTTACTTAACATAATGATCTCAAGTTCCATCCTGTAAATGACACAATTTCATTTTGCATTATGGCTTAATGGCTGAATAAACAAACCTCCATGTGTGTGTGTGTGTGTGTGTGTGTGTGTGTGTGTGTGTGTGTAATAACACATTTTCTTTATCCATTCATCTATTAATAGACACCTAGGCTGGTTCCGTAGTTTGGCTATTGTGAATTGTGCTGCTATAAACTTGGATATACATATATCACTGTACTCTGATTATTTTAATTCTTCAGGGTAAATATCCAAGAATGGTATAGATGGGTGGTGTGACAGTTCCATGCTTAGTCTTTTGAGAAATACAAATGGCAAACAAGTATATGAAAAAAATGTTCAACATCCTTAGTAATCAGGGAAATGCAAATCGAAACTACACTGAGATTTTATCTCACTCCAGTTAGCATGATAGTCATCAAAAATACAAACAATAATAAATGCTAGAGAAGATGTGGAGAAAAAAGGAACACTTTTACACTGTTGGTGGCATTGTAAATTAGTACAATCACTTTGGAAATCAGTACGGATTTCCTCAAAAGGGACAGATTTTTAATGCAATATTATTTTTATTATTTAAAAAATCATCTTTATCCAATATATGAAAAAGTACAAATCATATAAATTCTACGAATTTACATTTACATTAATTTCTTTAAGGAAAAGTTGCACAACCATCAAATTCCTAATTTTATTATTTAGCCACAACTTATGACATTCCAAAAATTATTACAGACAACTAATAGTTAATCAAATGTTATTTTAATTTTCTGAAATATTATCTGTGAGGAAAGTGGCATAGTAAATGTTCTCATTAAAAATTAGAATGTTGCTATATGCTATTAGAAGATTAAAGACACCCCCCCCAAATATATTTTTGTTTTTCACTTTTTTATATGTTGGATTTTTTACCCAGACTTTGATAGTCTCTTTCATCCACAAATGACAAAGTCCTAGAATATGAAGTTCTAGGACATTATCATTATATTTTCACTAACCTGTTTATTCTTTCTCCCTTTGTCTAGTAATTGACAACACTGGAAAAAATATCTGAAGACAGATGATATTTAAAAAAAAAAAAATTAAAAAAATTAAAATTTCAGTTTGCCATAATTGATGATTTTTTTTGCAAAGTACTAACATTTGAAAAGATAAATGATTGTGCTTTATGTTTTAACCAAGAATACACCGTGAAGTTGACAAAAAAGAAAGAAAAAGCTATCTTGACCTTGCCAATGGGAAGTCCTCCTCCATTTGATTTAATGTGCTGGCCATCTGCCTCCAACATCCTCTCAGGAAAAAATGATACCTCTATTGCTAATTGGAAGAGGGGAAAAAATGCACACAATTTAATGAAAAGCAAATTCCATGTTCTTCATATCCATAGAAAGCAAGGAAAGAATTCTCATATCTGTTGCCATTGGAGTTAGCCTTTACAACTAAGTTGTCTGTGGGCTTCTGAGTAAAAGTAGAATGGGTAATAGCCTATAGTCAGTGTGGAAAATTGCCATATTAAAGAAGGCGAGTAGGTTAAAATGGCAGCAACCAATTATCCAGAAACTACCCAATGTTGTGCTCCTCACATGTTAGAGGAATATATATTCTTTTCCAACTAACATCTTCTTCCAACAGACATGCTAAAATTCTATTAAGCTCAAAAATATTAAATTCTTAAAAATATTTAGGAAAGCTGAATTATTTTACAATTAAGATGTATAGATATGGCAGTTAATAATCTTAATGTAATGAAGAATTAATTTTTTTCTTGTAAGAAATAAAGAAGTTACCAAGATGGGGAGCTAAATGATTTCCCTCCTATTGAAAGCTTTCACTCAAACTTAGGTTAAATAGTTACTAATATGTTTATAACTAAGTCTCAATAGTTTTTAAGGAATACTAAACCAATCCTTTCCTACATTTGTAATATTACATGTGTGTGTGAATGTGTGTATGTCTGAATGTAGACACATGGGTGTTTCTCTCATAGAGTTAATGGAACTATACTATAGCAATATAATATGCTTGAGAATTGCTAAGTTATTATAGTTTTCTCAACACAAAAAATTATAAGTGATGTAACATATATGTTAATTAACTTCATTTGGTGATTTTTCAATGCATACATATACATTAGAGCATCATGTTGTGATTCATGAACACATACACATTTTTATTCAATTAAAATAATTTTTAAAAGAAATATTTTTGAAAGGGAGGTGTATAATTAACTAATCCCTAAGAATTTCTCAGATAAAGGCTTTCTGAATATGAATTCACAATTCTTTAAACTTCATCTACCATAGATGTGAGTTAGTAGACAAAAGCAAACTGATAAAATCAGATCCCCTCCCCCCCCCCCCAGCCGGGCGCGGTGGCGCATGCCTGTAATCCCAGTACTTTGGGAGGCTGAGGCAGGAGGATCGAGAGTTCAAAGCCAGCCTCAGCAATGGCAAGGCACTTAGCAACTCAGTGAGACCCTGTCTCTAATAAAATACAAAAAAGGGCTGGGGATGTGGCCCAGTGGTCAAGTGCCCCTGAGTTCAATCACTGGTACCACACAAAAAAAAAAAAAAAAAATCAGATCCCCAAAAGTCATGAGTTTTCAGAATTCTCAGAGAAAAGAATATACAATGATCATTTAAATATAAAATTACATAAAAGAAAAATGGAAATAATGATTAAAAACATGGTGTTATTAAAAGTCATCTCACCAATATCCCTCCTAAGCATAGACTCAAAAATTCTCAATAAAATATTAGAAAACTGAATTAAATAGCATAGTAAAAATAAAAAAATCACTTACCAGAATCAGCTAGGACTCAACCCAGTGATGTAAGGATGGTTCAACATGTATAAAGCAACAAATGCAATCCATCATATTAACAGAATAAAGGACAAAAAATTATTTCATTACATGCAGAAGAATGAACAAAATTTAATATCTTTTCATGATAAAAAAATTATCAACAAATTAAGTATAGTATTGAAAGACTCTATCTCAATGCTCTACAGGGCAATTATGGCAAATCCACAGCTAATAAATTCAATGAGGAAAAGTTAAAAGCTTTTCCTCTAAGGTCTGGAACAATACAAGGATTCCATTCTGATCAGTTCTTTACAATGTAGGTCCTAGGGAGAACAGTTAGGCAACAGAAACAAAATAATAGGCATTTGAGTTGGAAAATAATTTTCAATTGTCTCTGCTTTCAGATAAATATAATTTTATATAAATAAAACTCTAAAAGACTCCACCAAAAACTTCTTAGAACTTGTAAGTCAATTCAGTAAGCTTTCAGGATAAAAAATCAATACTATTTTTATACACTAACAGCAAGCTATGTGAAAAGTAAATCAAGAAAAAAAGAACATGCTTTAAAATTTCAAATATGCCAACTGAATTTAGACAAAGTATCTAAGTACACACAATAGGGAAAGGAGAGTCTCTTAAATAAATGGTCCTGGGAAAAGTGGATATCCTCATGCAGAATAAAAGTAGACTGGTATCTCATGTAAAGCACAAGAATCAACTCGAAATTGATTAAAGACTTAAAGGGAGATCTGATACTGTGAAACTACTGAAAAAAAAAAACAAACAAAAAAAAAAAAAAACCAGAGGAAAAGCTCTATGACATTGATCTGGGCAATAGCATTTTGTGTATGATCGCACAAGCCTGGACAACAAAAGCAAACTAAATAAATGAATAGGAGTAGGTTAGGCTGAAAAGAAAAAAAAATCACTGAGTAAAGAAATAACTTACAGAGTAGAAAAAATATGTGCAAACTATATAGCTGGTAAGCAATGCATATCCAAAATATATAATGAAGTCGAATAACAAAATAGCAAGAAGACAAATAGCACAATTTTAAAAATGGGCAAATTACCTGAATAGATATATCTCAAAAAAAAAAAAATACAAATGGTTAACAGCTATTTATTTAGAAATGTTCAAATCCTCTTGAAATTGCAATTAAAGCCACAATGTGATGTGACTTCACACCTATTGTAATGGCTATTACGTATGGGACAAAAATAATAAGTGTTGGTATAGACTTGGAGAAGAGAGTACTACTACAAAATGTTTTTATCACACAAAATAATATGGAGCTTCCTAAAACATAATTACTATATGATCCAGCAGTCTAGTTTCTGGATACATGTCCAAAGGAAATTAAATCAGAAAATTAAAGAAAGATCTGCATTCCCATGTTTTATTGAAACTCTGTTCACAATAGCCAATGCATGGGATCAAACTAAATTTCCATTAATACATGAATGGATAAAGAAAATGTTATATGTGTGTGTGTATACACACACACACACACACATATATATGCGTATATATATATATATATATATATATATACACACAGATATATTCATATCTGTGCAAACTGGCATACTATTTAGCTATAAAAACTATTTAGCTATAAAAAATGAAATCTTGTCATTTGTAACAATATAGATGGTAAATTGGAGGACACTGTGTCAAGGAAGACAAATACTGCATGATCTCACTTGTGATATATAAAAGAAGTTGGTCTCATAGAAATAAAAAGTTGTATTGAGGTCACCAGAGACTGAAAAGGGTTCAAAGGAGAGGAGGATGAGCAGAGATTGGTCACTGTTTATAAAGTAAATTTTAAGTGGGAAGACCATGTGCTGGTGTTCTGTTATGCCATATGGTGATTATAACTAATAATGGGATATCACATATTTCAAGAGCTAGAAAAGGGGATCTTGAATGTTCTTACCCCAAATAAATGCTAAATGTTTAAGGTAACAAATATACTAATTATTATGATATGATCATTACACAATATATAAATATTTTAAAATATCACACAGTATCCTATGAACATATACAATTATTCTATATGAATTATAAATAAAACATTTTAAAAGAGGAAAATAATATAAACAAAAAGACAAGATCTCTTTTTTTCCTTTTCTTAAAACATTCAACATTGCCAATCCATCCCTTTTTATCTAATTTCTCCTGTCCTTGGCTGCCTGTTCTTGAAGAACAGTGGTCTCGTCCTCTTTTATCACCTCTGTGTTTTAGTTTTATTATATTTTCTGTGTGATTCTTTATTTAATAATGAGTGGTTACAGCTAAGCAAAGATGATATTGTACAGAGAAGATTGGGATTTGAGGGACAAAGATGGCAAATGATGTAAAACCAATGCTGAAGAACTGTACTATATAAAAGGGGAAAAGTGATTCTTATTTTCAGATATTTTAAAATGGGAAAATGGGTAAGAGACTGGGTATTCATAGGAAGAAAAAATACTGGGTTCTCTGCTTAAAATATCCATTATAGGAAAGTTAGAGAATTCAGAAAAATTAACCTCTATAAACTTCATATTTTTTGAAGTTCTAGTAAATTTGGTGTTTGCACACACCATAACATTTGTCTTTTCCTTTTAAAATGTAATCATTTTTAATCAACAAAATTTTAATAAATTAATAATCAAACACATTTATAGGGTTACATGAAGTAAATGCTCCTTGCAAAATAATCTTGGAGGAGTATGTGGATATCAGTATATTTAATAAATCAAACAGTTTAGTATGCATTAGGGGATTTATTTTATTAATAATAGTAATTATTGCTACTAGCACAAGGTTTGGAAGGTTACTAATCAATAGATGTTCATTTACTTGAAATAAAAAGTCCTAGCATTAATACATTTTAGATGCATGTTGCTTTTGTTAATCAAATAATTACAACCAAATTTAGCTTTTATGAGTGAATCAGATTTATGTCCACAGGGCTTACTTAAAATGCACTGTAAGTGTACAATATTAAATGAAAAATAATTTTCTCTATCTACATAATAAACCTTAGGGAACACACATTTGTAAGCCTACTATTTTGGTATCCTACAAAGAAAGAATGTATTTTGTCTCCATTGAATATTAGGAAAGTGAATATTTTAATGCTTACATCTTCAATAAAAGCAGAATTCAATTATGCACATGCTTTCAGTAGAAGGGATGATGGAGGTATAATATGGATAAGGTGTTCATATTCACTTTGCCAACAGAATTCTTTTGCAAAAGCCAGATAATCTTACAGAACATGTACAAAAGATATAGATATTATCATTTTAAAATAAAACCATCCTATTATGATTATTGTAATTGCTTACTTCTAATGACAGTTTTTGCCTTAGTTCCTCATTGGCATCTGTTATAAAATGTGGTTCCTAGCTTTCACCAAAAAAAGCAGACAGTGATGACATTCAGAGTTTTAAATATGCTGATGCATGTTTTTTTTTTGTGACTATGCACTGGCACATTTAATATGCTTGTCCCTCAGTGAGCAGTGGAAAAAATTGAATTTCAAAAACCAACCCATTTAATTTGTTTACATGATCATTTCCCACCCAAAGCTTCTTTTAAACTCAGTTTCATTTACTTCACTACTTCATGATAGATCCATGATAGATCTTCAATGATACAGCCATTGTATCGTATTTTTCCTGTGATGTGACTGTAAAACAAAAGAAAAAGATTTCATCAAACTTTCCCTAGATAACTTACATTACTCTATATCAGAGGTCCATAGTATGATTTTCCTCACAGCATATGAAAATCTGTTTATATTCATAATAATGCCCTAACTGAGGGTCCTATCAGCAAGAGCTTCTGTAAAGACAAAAAGGTAAATATTTAATTGTTTGTGGACCAGATGGTCTCTGTTGTAAATACTTAATTCTGCCACTGTAGCATGAAAACCATCAACAATATATAAAAAAGTAAGATCATGGACACTGAAATTTAAATTGTGCATAACTCTTACATCAAGAAATATTATGTATCCCTTGGTATTTTTTCAACTATTCAAAATATAAAATCCATTCTTAACCTGTTAGTTCTATAAAAATCAGAGGATGAGATGGATTTATTCTGTGGGCCATAGTTTGCCAATTCCTGCCCTAGAAAATACCTTCTAACCTATCCTTAGAAGAACAGTTACAATTTTAGAAGGAAAAAGATTGACAACTTTAAAAAAGTAGAAATTAAAAAAAGAGATTAAACAATATTGTAAACTTGGTCCACACTCTGGTGTTTCCAGAATTTTTAGGTTTAAGAATTTAGGTGTGGTCATCTATAATATTAATGATGATAATCATTAGGGAGAAGCGGATTTTTAGTGGTAATGGTGGCAGCTAGGTGTTTGTCTTAATTTCACTTTACAAAGCAAGCACATCTCATTACTTAGATCATAAGTTTACTTATGGTGTCTTTGGGCTCTTGCCAATCACACCTGGCTCTCACTCTTACCCACTCCCAATTTAGAATTTAGTTAAAGCATGAGCAATTTGCTACAAGAGTACAGAGAAAAGGAAAAATAAATTTTTGTCCCATTAGTTTTAATACATATAATAACTATTAAATTCTTCCCTCAGCATTCAAGATTATCTTGATGCCATTAAGAAACCACCCCTGGTTTTCTCATCATTTCCTCTCTCAAACACAATCAATCAATTATCAACTTTCCCTCATTTAAATGACTTTTTTAAAAAGTAAAATCACCTCTGATAGAGGTGTTTTAATAGTCTGCTATGTGAGAAAGGTGATGTTGTACTATCTTTAATCTCTTTAAAGGCATTGATTCTGAGAGGGAGGGCCCATCTTAGTATCATCATTGGTTCCTCGGGGGTGGAGGGTCTCATGTTTTTGTCCACAGTACTGGGAATTAAACCCAGTGCAGCATCACACATGCCAAATAAGGGCTCTACCACTGAAATACATCTCCAAGATATATATATATATATTTTTTGAGACAAGTCTTTCAAAGTTGCATAGGCTAGCCTTAGAACTTGCTATCCTCCTGCCTTAGCACCTAGAGCAGCTGGAATTACAGGTATGGCCCAGTACACACACAGCTGGGGGACTGATTTTTAATTGTTACAATAACTATTTTTTTTTATGTTGGATTAAACCTGTAGGATAAAATGTGAAATATTTCTAGGCTCTTAACTTTTAATACTGAAAATAGGTTCTTGGCTTTTTTTTTCTAAGTGAAAGGGAACATTGCATAATAAAAATAGTAATAATAATTAAGAGCATATACCAAAAATAAAAAAATCATATGAAAAATTTCCTTTTAATAAAGATATGTGATGAAAACATACTTTGATACCATCCTGGAGCACTCTTTTATGTATAGATCTGTTTTAATTTTTATACAGAAGAGTATGCTGCTTATGTCTCTATGTATAGACATCTCTGTGTGTCTTCATGTGCAATTAAAAAAAAATTTTTCCATATGACTTTATTTCCAAACACACTTTCTTTTTTTTAAAAAAAACAATACACTTTTCTTTGGGATGACAGATATCATTATTAGGAAGTTCAGTTATACAAAAAAAAATACTACATCTAGTCTGAGATAGATATATTTATTTTGGGTTACATACATTAAGTGGCACTAATTACACAGTAACTATAAAGTAACTAAAATGAAACCAACCGAAGAACTGTCACTCTGCCACAGCTGCATGGATTTGGGCCTTTACACATTTTCAAAAAACTGGATGTCAACCCAGACTCTGCCAATGAAATCTGCTGAGGAGTAAAGCTCCAAAATGATGAGTCACCAGTGTTCCTTGCAGCTGACAGATGATAGGACATGTTGGTTATAAAGTAGTTATAGTCCAATTCACAAAAGTTACATTTCTCTTTCTAGAAAGCAGCAAGGAGTTAAAAAATTCCTTGAATTAGCCCTGGTGTGTCAGGTAGAGTGAAGAGAGGGCTAAGCAGTGTCATAAGGACCCTGAAAGGTCAGACGAGTTGGTCATCACTAATAATTATGGTTGGCTTCTAAATATTGGTAGCAAGATGACTTCTGATTTGTAATCTTAGGTAAATTATAGATAAATGAAAAAGTCCAGTAATCATACACTAAGATTAATAAACAGCACGTCAAAATTAATCACATGAGGGCTGTACTTGCAGCAAGGTTTCACAAGACAAGGCACCCAGATTTTTTCTTCCAACATCTGGGTTGCAGAGCAGCTCTTGTGGCCATTTCAAAAACTGCCCTCACTCCATCTTTGATCTTTGCTGAGCACTCCACATACCCAAAGGCGCCAATCCCGTTTGCCATATCTCTGCCTTCTTCAGGTTTTACTGGCTCCTGCTTCATCTTGGCTAACTTCCCCCTTGTGTGCTCATCATTCCGAAGATCATTCTTATTCCCAACCAGGAGGATGGGTACGTTGGGACAGAAATGCTTGACTTCTGGGATCCATTTCTTTGTGATGCTTTCTAAACTATCAGGGCTGGCGATGGAGAAACACATCAGTATAACATCAGTGTCTGGGTAGGAGAGGGGCCTCAGGCGATCATATGCTTCTTGCCCAGCTGTGTCCCACAAAGCCAACTCTACCTGCTTTCCATCCACTTCGATATCTGCCACATAGTTCTCAAACACGGTGGGCACATATACTTCTGGGAACTCGTCCTTGCTGAAAACTATGAGCAAGCACGTCTTGCCACTTGCTCCATCCCCAACACTCACCAGTTTCTTCTTGATGGCAGCCATAGCTTACACATGTGCAGCAAAATGCACGGACTGTGTGACAGAAGTTATAGAAAGTACTTTGAACTTCCCAGATGAAAAGTTCAGACAGTGACTCCGAGTCTAGCCTCTTTGCTCTGAGAACGCCTTTCCATGAGTCACAAGGTCCAAGACCACAGCAGGTAGCTCCAGAGGCGACAGCGGACTAATGAGAGAGAACCAACGGCCCCCGGTGGGCTGGGAACGAAAGGGGGCAGGGAGCGCGAGCCAGCAAGGGCGGGTGGCCCCAGGAAGTCCATACAATTACTTTATATAGAGAGATTATGTTGGCACAATAATCTTTTGAAAATTCCATTAACAGTTACTCTTACAATGATATTTCAGCATAATCGTTTATTCTAGTGGTAGAAATAGATTACGAGTACCTTTCATTATTTCTCCCAGACTACAACAGAGTGCGGACGCACATACATGCTCAAGTAGGTAATACAAATATAGGTTTTTAGAGTGTGTTTATTTACTCAGAGATGACTAACGAAATGGGAATCATACTACTAGTAACTCTGATTTGTTGAGTTGTTCTCTGTAGCAGACATTATGTTAAGCAAGCTACTTGCATTTTCTTATCATCCAAGCTAGGATGAATCATAGCTTAATAATTATTCATCATTTTTAAGATTTCGTTTACTCAAAACGTTCCCATGGTTTTACCTCACTATCTATATCCCAGCACGAGACTCATCAGTCACAAATGCCTGTAGTTTGGAAATGTATCAGATTAGGAAGGAGCTGAGCTTGATGGGGACTTCGTTGTGGCTCCAATATCCCTTTCAGAAGGAAGGATGATAGGTATGTTAGTTCCTCCAAACAAAAGCCTATCCTATTGTTTCAATAGATACATTTCAACCTCAATTCATGAGTTTAGTCAATATGCATAATTTGCCTGTAAAAAAAATTAGAGATAGCAAAATGTATATTACCTCTCCTCATAGCATTCTTCAGAAAATAGGACTTCAGATCATGTTAAACTGGGACATACATATATTGAAGGTAAAACTAATATCCTTCTGATACCTCCTGAAAACTGAAAGTATATTTGGGCCAAAAACTCATTTCAGAAGCTTATTTGGATGATCTATGTCCTTTCTACTCCTCAGCACCTTCCATCTCCTCCCTATTCTTCTTCTTTGTCTTTTCTGTTCAGTCTACTTTGTTATTTAGTCATGACAAGTAATGTTATATATTTTGTTATTCCTCGGTGCTATAGGTTTCTTACTTTTCATTTTTTTTTTTTTTAACTTGGCTTAAATCCAAGTATCCAAGTCACAAAATCTTACTGTATGGGAAATTCTATGATGTAGTCATATTCCATACATATAGTGAAATCACCTCACTGATTGTTTCTTTTGCTGAGAAGAAGCTTTTCAGTTTAAATCTATCCCATTCATTAATTCTTGGTATAGTTCTTGTGCTACAGGATTCTTATTAAGGAACTTGGGGCCTAATCGACATGTTGGAAATTGGAGCTTTACTTTTTCTTCTATTAGGTGTATTGTCTCTGGTCTAATTCTAGGTCCTTGATCCACTTTGAATTGAATTTTGTGCATGGTGAGAGACAAGGGTTTAATTTCATTTTGTTGCATATGGATTTCCAGTTTTTCCCAGCACCATTTATTGAAGAGGCTATCCTTTCTCCACTGTACATTTTTGGCACCTTTGTCTAATATAAGATAGCTGAAATTATATGTATTAGTCTCTGTGTGTCCTCAATTCTGTACCATTGGTCCACCAGTCTGTTTTGGTGCCAATACCATGCTGTTTTTGTTACTATTGCTCTATAGTATAATTTAAAGTCCGGTATGGTGATGCCCCTGCTTCACTTTTCTTGCTCAGGATTGCTTTGGCTATTCTGGGTCTCTTATTTCTCCAGATGAATTCCATGACTGCTTTTTCTATTTCTTTGAAGAATGACATTGGGATTTTGATTGGAATTGCATTAAATCTGTATAATGTTTTTGGTAGTATGGACATTTTGACAATATTGATTCTACCTATCCAAGAGCAAGGTAGGTCTTTCCATCTTCTGAGTTCTTCTATGATTTCTTTCTTTAGTGTTCTATAATTTTCCTTATAGAGCTCTTTCACCTCTTTCGTTAAGTTGATTCCCAGGTATTTTATTTTTTTTGATGCTATTGTAAATGGGGTAGTTTTCATCATTTCCCTTTCAGAGGCTTTGTCACTGATGTACAAAAAATGCCTTTGACTTATGGGTATTGATTTTGTATCCTGCTACTTTGCCAAATTCATTTACTAGTTGTAAAAGTTTTCTGGTAGAGTTTTTTGGGTCTTCTAGGTAAATTATCATGTCATAAAATTTCTCTTTAGAGCCTCTATCTCCCTATTGAAGTAATCTTTTACTTCCTGTATTTGTTTATGGAGTTCTTTGTCAAAATGATCTTTCACCTCCTGTATTTGCTCCCTCATCTCATTTTTTGAGTTCATTCTTAAGTTCCGCTAACATTTGGAATATGTAATTTTTCTGAATTCCATCTCTGGCATTGCACCAACTGTGGATGGTATGGAATCTACTGAGGAGGTATATTGATTTGTTTGTGTCACTTTCTTCCCTTGTTTCTTCATATTGCTTGTGCGTCTATTCTACCTGCACTGTGGGACCTTGTCTACTTTGATTTTACCTTAAAACCTTATGTTGCTCCTGTAGTACAATGCTATCAGATCCCCTTATATTTCCTTTACACTTTAAAATCAAACACTTACTATTCAGAGAATCCCAGTTTGATCACAATGTACAGATTTAGTTAACCCAGATGTTGTTTCCAATTTACTCTGTATGCTTCTGATGGGGTTTTAAAGTTTCAAGTAATGGACAGAGAGGTAATATGTTTAGGAAGAAGGAAGTGAGTGTATTGACTTGTTCTTTCTTAGAAAGTATGAAAAGAGAGTTCTATGGAAGTGGTTTTAGTATCAGCCGACGAGAGAGGAAAGAGAATGGAGTGAATGAATAGATGGAAAGACTGATTTACATATAAACCTAACTTATGCGGTGGTTGAGAGGAGAAATAAAGAAAGATGGAAAAGAAAAAAAAAAAAGAAGAGAAAAAAAAATAACCAAGGAGTACTAATTAGTGTAAGAGAGAGAGAGGAGAGAGAGAATAAGTCTAGAAAATAGAGAATAAAACCATATATATAACACCACTTTGCTTATATATTTCAATTGTACACGTTCTAGAAATCTCAAATTTGTGCGTATAACTTGTTTTTGCCTCTGTTGAGAATGCAATGGCAGGGTGTAAATAGGGAAGATGAAGGAAGAAAAAAAAATATAAAAGTGAGAAGGAAGAAAAGAAAGAAAAGAGGAGCAAAAATATGACTTTGCTATTATTCAAAGCCAGATTGCAGAGAGGTTAGGTAAATAAATCTTATTAAATATATCATCTTGAAAATCTGAAATTTTATTCATGATTTGCTAAGTGGCCATCTCACTGTAAATAATCGCAGCTATAATCTTAGATCATTCATGATTTTCTCAAATATTCATGTTTTAAGAAGGCAATGAAATTTATTATAAATATGAATGTACTATAATGACTTATATATGCTATATGTACTTAATGTAATATAATTGCTTATAAAATTCTATTTTCATGCTGGATTTAAACAAGTTTAAAGACTAGCTATATGTAGGGCTTGAAATGCCATTTTAAAAAAAACTAATATCTTTTCAAATGGTCAGGTTTTAGTAGTAAAAAATGGGACATAAAAATTATAAATTAAAGAGTGTAAATCAATACAACATAGTATTAATATATCCGAACACATATTAATATCACCTAGATAAACTTGTTATAAATATAGATCTCATGACTTCTAGTCCCTAGAGGTTCCCATAACTCTAAAGTGTGGCTGAGGGTTTTTCACTAAAAAAGGGTCCCAGATTGCTGTGAGTTCACTAATATATTTCTCAACATTAACTTTGCATTAAAATTAATTAGAGGCATTTATTTAAAAATTCAGATTACTGCACCCAACCAAAAATATTTGACTTTTTTAAAAACTGGAACCATGTCTGGGAAGATGAATTTTATTAAACACACCAGGTGATTATAGTACTATAAGTCCACAGAACATGTGCTGATAAATAAATAAAATACACTTGCAAAGTCTTCATTCCAAGAATCCCGAACACAGCAAAATTCAAGGTCTCCAAGAGAGCAATTCTATGATTTCACATAAGTTTATCCATCTAGGAATATTTTCTTTATTTCTGATCTAAGTTTCATGGACAATTTAAGGATAGTTTGTTTCAGTGTTCTTTCTGTACTTTCAGACTTTCTGTAGTTCCAACAGAGCTGTCCTTCATGGTTTTCTTTTGTGTTATAATTCCTTTAAGTTAGGATCAAACACTGGAAAACTGAAGGCTGATTCTACCCACAGACACACTATTGAATTTTTAAATTTTTTTTTTTGCCTTTTTTGCTATATTTGAATTGTAACTACCATTGTATCCTTTGCATATTAAAAATCTAGATTTATATTATTTATTTATTTTATACCAGGGATTGAATCTAGGGATGCTTAAGCACTTAGCCCAGTCCCCCCTTTTAAAAATTTTTATGTATGTATGTATTGATTGATTGATTGAGACAGGGTTTTGCTAATTTGCTAATTTGTTTAGGGCCTTGCTAAATTCTTGAGGCTGGCTTTAAAATTACAGTCCTGCTGCCTCATTCTCCCTAGCTGCTGAGTTTAAAGGCCTGTGCCACTGTTCCCAGCTAGATATATATCTTACGTTAAAAGTATGAAATAAATTCATAATTTTGAACCTAGAATTGTATAAGTTAAGAATTTCTGGGTAGAATTCATTTGCTTTAGATAGAGTATGATAATTGTAGTTTATTGCCATCTCTACCACTCTTAGTAATCTCAGTGACATCAAGATCATGCTCAAGTATACATGACCATTTCTCAATGGGAATAGTTTTGTTTTTGAGAAACTTTTCTATAATCATGTTTATATAAAAAGTCAAGAGATCACAAAATTGTATACTTTAATATAAATGAGGGAGCAATTTTTTACAAAAAGGATAATATTTTATACATTTATTTTAAAAACCTAAAGTGATTCACATACTTTATTATTTGTAGGTATGTGATTTTGCAATTCTATGTTATTTGATTTTTATCTCTATGATTAAAATGAAAGTCCATGGTATTTGTGCAAATATAGATGATGTCTTATTCATACCTGTATCCTAAGCATCAAGCTAACTGTAAAGTAATTGGCTTAGAATAAATTCACATATTTGTGTTTCACTGGTTGGTATAATCGCCTTTCAGATTTTTATCAACATTATAAATTATAAAATTCCAATTATTTTATTATTATGTTATCCTTTAAAGTGTCTTTAGAATGTTTTTCTTTTTCCATTCCTTGCCTCATAATCTCCTTCTTTTCTTGGCAGGGGAGGGAGGTATTAAAGAAACTTAGAGTAGAATCTATTGAACATACATGCATTTCATATCTAGTACAGGAGATTTATTTCATGTCCCAACAGACTCCAACTATGTGGTTTCTGATAGAAATCAACCTTCCCATCTTCTACTGTATATACTCAATTCTTATCACTTAAGTACTTTTGTAGTGAATGTTTATTCTAAGTCAATTCACATTATGTAATCCATCACTTAATTTATGTTTATTCCTTTAGGTAATATGCTATTTTCCACTGTGCTTTTAATGTTTAGCAAGCCTGATGAACATTTAGAATACATTGTGTGAATGAATAAATACACACCCAGTACTCTATAAAAAGTAAATAAGTTAAAATTCAAGCCCAAATGAGAAACAGAAAAAATAATCGTTATTTACTGAATACTTACTATGTTTTAGGCACTAAACTAAGAAAATCCTGCACATTATCTGATTTTATTTTCACTACAATTCTTAGATAGACACTATTTTTGTTCATTCTGATGAAAAAAACAAAGTTTCCAGGAAGAGGCAGTAACAAGCAGAACTCAGAATGAACGTGGACTCTTTGATCCTAAACCCAATTCCTTACACACCATCCTGCCTCTAGGTGGGGATTTTTGTAAATAAGCATGGAAGAGTTAGGAAAGTGCAAGGAGAAGGTTCAGGAATGAAAATAGTTCCCTGAAAAGACCTTTATTTGCAGTGACAGAACACTTCATCTGCATTTACTTTGTTTAAGGCTTTATTATTTAGGTCAGATAATGCAAGTAAATTTTAATGTAAAATCATAGGTTTGTGGTTATTTTCATCATTAAAATCATTCAAATTCAAGTTACTTCAAAATTCCAAAAAAAAATAAAAAATAAATAAAATCCTTAACTTTCAAAAAGCATTAATTTTTAAGCCATTTAACATTCCTTTAAAGAGCAATAAAAATAATCCTTTAAAAATGAAGCTTTCAACACTTCCAACTGATTTTGCATATATTATTTATTTTACAACTTCTTAGAAAAAGCAAAATATTGTATATTTGTTCCTGGCAGGAAGTCATGATAGACCTAGATGATTCAACATGAGAACTTTTCTGACCTATCAGCTCCTCTACCTTAGTGTTACCTCAGGATTATGATTGTCACATTTAAAATGTTTCAAGATTTTTCTACTATATTGGTATGTAGCTATAATTTTACACATAGTTCTATGTATATGTATTTTTGTGTGTACACTTGTGTATGTGTGTGTTGCCAAATATTGCTTACTGATTCCTTTTCTAATTTTTTATTTCACTTTATTTTTCAAAATAATTGCTTTCTTTTAACTCATAGAATATATTCACATAGGTTTTTATGCTGCATAATCTAATACTCCATGTCCTATTTCAGTTTTACTTTTGATATTTCAAAAATCTATAGAAGTCATGGACCCATGTTATTACATACTAGAAAAATGTTGCCATATATATAAAACAAATCACAATAGCAGTAACACTAACAGACTCAAAAATGAAACAAAATCAAAAAAGGATTTTTTACATTTCTCAAGTACTACCAGCAGATCCCTTGTTCTAATGTATACCTATTTCATTTGTTGACCATTATTTGGCTTCAGACACAAAAGCTGATTCCCTAACCCATTCTTTTCAAATCTTCAGAAAGTCTTCTCCCTGGATTCCACGTCTCTCATTCTTCTTCTCTTATTATTTTCATTATACCTAAGTTATACCAAAGAAGTAGTACAGCAAAACAGAATTGTACTCAGAGGACAAAATAATACAGAGACTGATCATTAGAATAGACCAGAATGTTTAACAGAGAGGAGAGGAAACTGTGTCAATGCTTTTGGATAAAGACAATGAAAAAATGTAAATAGATTAAGTATATAATAACTGGTGATGAGGCCTTAGAAAATATAGTTAACCTTCCGAATCTGAGTTTTTCTACTGTAAAATGCTTAATACCTACCTATGTCATTGGGCTTACATAGATATAATGAGATAATATAGTTTAAATGTTTAGATAGTGTCTTGCATCAAACACTCAAAATATTTTTGAAATATGAGGTATATTGAAGATATGTTGTAGAATTAAGACCATTAGACAAATGGGCACAAGAGTTGATACATAGCATTTCTAAAAAATTTTTTTAAATAATCAGGATGGACAAAGACTCTTCATTCTATAAGGCTCTGATCTGAGTAGGTAATATCCATAAACCTAGGAGAAGGACTCAATGACAATATAACTAATAGAAAGGGATAACCAAAAATAGCAAGTAATATTTTTCAGTGCCTGTTTTGCCCATGAAGCTGCCTCAGTATCATTCATAGAACTATTAAAATATACAAATGGAAATAAAGTTTTATTTTACAACATTTAGAGAAATTATTTTAGTGGCATAAATATATGCAAATAATAGAGTTACGCATAAGAAGTGTTAAGCCAATATTTAGCCATCAAATATATTATAAATAGTCCTGCCTTCACACACATTTCCTCTGGGGAACAAATAGAGTTATTTGCTTTCTATTGGTATGCAGTGTTCTTCAGAATGTCTTTTTTATAAAAATGTTAAGTTAATGTGGGTGGGAGGTGGTTAAGAAAACATTGCTCTATACCAACACACATAACTATGTGATTTATATAATAAATGCAACCACAGCTGCAGTATATTTTCTGGATGTTAATGGCCTGAGATTCCTTTCAGTAGCAGCATTAATCAGTCAAGGATGGGTTATTTTATGGTCTTTAATGGCCTTTGTTGATAGATGGAGATTTTGTTTACAGATTATTCTTCATTGAACTGCCATACATCGCAAGCTATGATTCTTAAGAGATGTTCTCTAAATACAAATTATGCTGCTAAGAAATCTGTTCACAGCTAAATTAAATTAGATAGCTGCATTCTTTATGAAGCATAGGTAATGGAACAGTATGCCACAAATGCCTTTTCCTAGGCCGTTCATGTGGAGTGTCTTCAACATACAATTTTTTCCCTAAAAAATATCTCTCTGGTTGTTTGCAAGTTTATGAGCCTACTTGTAATTTATGTAGAATATGTGACATTTGAAATTTACTTTACAATGTTTGACTCTTATAATGAATATCTGCCTTCAGGTCAGACATTACCAACAATTGTCATTTTTTTTAAATGAACAAAAACAGAAGCATTCATTTATACATTCCGTATGTTTTAATGTTTAATGTACTTAAAGTTCAGTGGTGAGAGTTTTAATACTTGTTGCAGTGAATGTTTTGTTTCACATAGAAAATAACTGTCTATTGTACCTTTTGGGTTAACATTATTCATGGGCTTGTAATACATGATTATCATTCATCTTGGTTCTAAATAATATTTTGCTCACATAAGTCTTGTAGATTAAGTACAGAGTCTAAAAGTTTGGGTATGACTAAATTGCTTCAGAATACATGTTTATTTCCCAAACATTATTATGACTTTCAAAATCTCTACCTAAGGATTTAAGTCTTTCTTTATCTCCCTCCCCCTTTCCCTCCCTTCCTCCCCACTCCCTTCCATCTTTCTTTCCTTCCTTCCTTGAGGTAAATAATGATAGAAAACAAATGGTTGTATTTAACTAGACTATTAAACAGGACATTCTTAATTTAATTCCACATTAATGTTGGATTTTTAAGAGGACTTAAATGCCTGCCTTCCTATTAGCCAACCAGAAATCATAATTTTTTAAAATTTAATAATTTTATTTTTTTTCATTTCGTGTGAAACATTTCTATGTATTTCGTATACATAGAGAGCCCCTCCAGAGGCCAGAGTTATGTGTGATCCTCATTTTAGTGCTATCGCTTTTATAGAGGTTATCTAAGAAATGTATTTCAAGTTTAATATTTTATTTTTTAGAAATTCATTATTTGTACAAGTCTTCTCACAAATACCACAATTTTATAGGCAAAGCCTTTCCAAGGAGAGCTACAGAGGACAGAGGTAGGAGCATGATTAGTCATGTCTTACCTCACAGTAAGCCTTGAAGCAACAAGTTCACCCACTGCTATTCCTAGCTATCTGTCAGGAGTGTAAGGATTCTTTGCTCTGGACAGTAAGAACTTTTTAAAGTTACTGTTGATTGACTGGGATGATCTAATATTCATTCTAATAAATACAGTAAGTTAGTATAAATTTGAAAGTCCCCCTTGCCCTCTAGATCATTATACTTCTTTACTGAATCAGTAGCTTTTATGCTAAGCAATTTAATGCTAAGGACTGGAGGTTACTTAACCTGAAACTAGAATAATTTGGCTTGTAGACAAATTGGCATAATATGCAGAAAATAAATATATGCTAAGATCTGAGAGATTCCTGAGGACAAGAAACTACTGCATTTTATGTACAATTTCCAATATCTTCTTCCCATACCACTTATACCATTATCCGAATATTTTTTATATTTAGTAGTATTATAGACTATCATACATTGGGTTTGGAAATTACAGATAGCATCAGGACCTCTAAAATTATTAAATTTAAATAAATTTTATAGAGTTATATCTTATTATCAATACATACCATATATAGTACACATAAATTTGATTTTACATCCTATTACCTTATGACTGATTCAATTATTTTGTATCATATTGCATAATTTGCCCTATGTAAAAGGTGTTAATTAAATTCAAACATTTTAAATTACTCATCATTTCACAATTTTAGGGGATTTATCTTTTGGGGGGCACCAGGGATTGAACCCAGGCAAGCTTAACCATTAAGCCGCATCCTCAGCCCATTTTTTATTTTTTATTTTGAGTCAGGGTCTCATTAAGCTGCATAGGGCCTAACTAAATTGCTGAGGCTGGCTTTGAACTTATGATCCTCCTGCCTCAGCCTCCAGAGCTGCTTGGAATTGCAGGCCTGTGCCATTGTGCCCAACTTTATCTTCACTTTACATTTACTTTCATGAATATTAGTGAATATCAAAGAACTCAATATCTAAAAGACCCTATTATTGATTTTAATAAATCTTTCTTGCTACCTCAGATTGGTATAGATTTTTTTTTTTCTTTTTTAAATTTGTTCTTCTTTTAAAGGTATTTGCAACTGCCAATCATTTGGCCTTCGGTTGAAAACACTCGGGAATTATTCATTAAAAGGTTTAGACTCATCAGACTCTATGAAACACAAGACAGAGATTTTTAAGGCCATTCATGCATAAACCTATTCCTCTCTCATCCTTCCCTTATGAATTGTTTTTAATTAAATTTATTTTAACTTACACATAAAAAATTGAACACATTAATGGGGAAGAATGTGATCTTGCAATTTGTATACACGTTGTTGTAATTTTGCTGTCCTTTCTGTTTGATGGCCTCAGGGTGAATTTACCTTGAATTTTGAACATCCTTTTACCAGTCAGTGTTCTCTTTCATATCCTTTCTGAACAAATCTAACCTTCTGATTTTGCTACTTCCCTTATTTCTGTTACCCTCACCTCCCCATACCCTACACATATTTAGGGTCTTCATTGATGATTATATTTGAGGACAATCCTCATTTTTCTGGAATTGGACAATACTTTAGCTGTTCACCATAATCTTGATTCTGAACTATTGCTTCCATGTCTAAGGCAGCATATGGGATGAAAACTTTTATTTTCTTTAATTTCATTCTGCCTCCTGGATAGCAAGAGAGACAGGGACTAGTAAATCATTTCTAAGCAGTATGTGAGGACTGTCCAAGAGAGTTGTAATTACTCTCCTGTATCTCAAAAGCAATTATGATTTTTGTTTTCTATGAAGAATTTCTGGTAGTTGCTTTTAGAGTCTTTAGTTTGTCTTCCTCTCTCTCTATTCATGAGAGTTATTTGGAGGCAGCAGGTTTTACCTGTCAGGAATTAATATTAGCACCATTCTGACCAGCTTCTGCAAAGTGTATATTACAAATAAATTCTCAAAAATAACAGATTCTTCTATTGCTTCTCTACCCACTACCCATCTCAATTAGTTTCAGTGATAAACTTGATAAACTGAATTTACAGATTCTCTATGGAAAAAAGATGGAATATAAATCCAGGACCCCACCTTATCCAGCTGCTACCTGAAGTCTGGTTTCTAACTTGGTCACTTCTGGGATCTGGCCTGACTCCTCAGGACTATAGAGAACAAGAGCAGAGTACTGGGGGGCAAGTCCCACTGCTCCTCCTTCCTGCTCATTCCAGTGACAAATGGAGCAGCAGTCTATGGGGAGGTGGCCAGCAAGTCTTTAGGGTGTTCTTCTTCCTGCCAAGGAGGGTGTAAGCCACTTGAGAAATTAAAGTCTAGAATAATTAGCGAAGAACTATCGACAAAGACTCAGAGAGGATAGTTTTAAAGACGGAGCCCTGATAGTTCGAATCCACACAGGAGCTGGAGCTAGACCAATGGCTCCCATGGTTTATTTAAGGGGGTGCATCAAAGGCAGGGATAAGGTTTCAGGGGTGAAGTCTTGCTTCGTGATGTCTTGCAGTCAGCAGGTTAATTGGCATATTGGCAAGTCACACCCATCTCTGAGACACTGTGCGACTACAGCAACTCCTGTGCTCTGTGGGACATGGCAGAGTTGAACACAAATTCACAATGTCTTTGGGAAGTCAACCAGAGGAAATTTCTACTGGAAGTTTCCAGACACCAGATTATCCTATTCACTAGGCTATGATGTGCAACACAGTCCACACACAGCCCACGGACAGCTCTCAGCAGCAGTCCAGCCTGGAAGATGTTTGAACATTTTGTAGCTAGTTTTTTCAGCTTTTTTCTAACTCTCCTGTCTCTTAAGAGCTGATGGATTATTTTTCTACACCACAAAATCATAAGCCTCTTGAAGCCAGATATTATTGTACCCTTAGTACCTAGTCTAAGGCCTGGAACATAGTAGCCAATCAAGATAATTTTTTAAAATATTTTTTTTTTGGTGCATTATAGTTGTACATAATGACAGGATTGTTGTACAGAATGCAACAATGCAATTTGGTTAATATCATTCTTCGGTATTTTCCTTTCCCTCCTGTCCTCCCTTCTCATTGTCCCTTTCCTCTGCTTTACTTATCTCCCTTGATTTTCATAGGATCCCCCCACACAACCTTTCTTTTCCCTTTCCTTCTCTATATTTCCCATATGAAAGAAAGCATACTACCCTTGAATTTCTGAGTTTGGAACCAAGATATTTTAAATGAATGAACATTAATTTCTCTACTATTAGAACAACTGATAAATAAATTGAACTGAGAACACATAATTTCTCTTAACCTGTCAACATTTATTTCCCATGAAAATTTAAGATTTATTGCCCTTTCTCTCCCCCTTTTCTAATTTATAATGAAATAGTAATAACTGCTCTTTTAAAAATGAAAATTTTATGACATGTGAACATAATCAAATAGTACAATAATGAGTATAATTTTCCTGAAAATTAGCCTGAAAGAAAAAACTTGGGGTAATTTCTTTTCTGCTTTGATTTAACAGGTTATTTTCAAGTCTTTTTGGGACAGGACTATCTGCACAAATCAATTGAGCTTTTCTAGATACCATCAGATTAACTCACTTGTACCTTTGAGGCAGAAGATGAAGTGTCTATTTTTCAAATCTCAAGTGCCCTACCCGCAGGAAAGCAATATTATTTTTCATTTAATGAGCTTTACCACATGAACAATTAAGAAGACATAAATGAATGAGGCTAATCAGCAAAAAAGCAAGAGCTTGCCTCTGGGAACCTGCTGAAGTTGATTATGGCTCTTATCTGTAGTGTTATCTGTTAAGCTAATAGTACCGATGGGTGGGAAAACACTGACTAGCAATTGTATACCATTGGTACCACCAAGTTTTTTTAAAACTTCGTTTACAAAATTACATATTGCTTGGAGGACTGATGATACTGATAAAAAGAGAATAAAGCTATTGGTTGACCTACAACTGTCAAATTGCTATTAAAGAAAGTAATTTTTTTTTTTTTTTTCAAGAGTGTGTTTCTTACTCTGGTTATTAACAACTTCTCTGAGGGTTAGGTTTAATCACTGCAAGAAATCTCTTCTTATTCTAAGGTAGGGGGTAAGCCATTTAGTGAAGAACAGATTGATTAGAACTTTTGTTCTAATCAATAAACTTTAATAAAGGCCAAGTTTTAAAATATTCAGCTCCCTAAAGAAACTGGGAATTTTAGCATTTTTAGTAAGGGAATTGGTAGTTTATAGAAAACTGCTATTTTGGAGTACCAAAATGAAGTAAGTACTGGAAATTTTCACAGGATTGATATTCCAATTAAAGAAGTTTAGCTTGTGGTTGGGTTGCACTCTGAGTGGTTTATTTAAATAAACCTTTAAGGCAGGCAGTTTCCTCCAGGGAAACTATATATCTAGAGTCCTTGGAAAAATGCCTTTTTTGAACTAGTGTGTTTGTGTATTGTACTTTGAAGATTTTTAAAATTTTATTGTCATATTATAATTATGCATGATGGTAAGATTTATTGTTACATATGCATACATACACACAATATAACTTGGAAGATTTTTAGGTACACAAGTGTATTTTATATTTCGATATGATAAAGAAGATACTGACTTACTGAATTTTGATATAATGGAAACAAACCTCTTCTTTGGTTAAGTCATTCCATATTTGTAATTTCTGACATTTCCATTTCTTTTTATTTTTATGCTTTATTATTTAAAAATAGGAATGTGTATTTTATGACTAAATTTTCATCCCTAAGGGGTATTTAGCTGAATTATTTTTATCTACAAGCATGCTTCTTATTTTTGTATCATTATTTTATTTATATTATTAAATTTATATTAAAATGATACATACAAAATTAATATATATAAATGGGATACCATGTGATATTTCCATACATGCATACCTTGCATAATGTTTAAAAGGTTAAGCGTATCTATCTCCACACAAAAAAAATATAATTTCTTTATGATGATGTTGTACCTAGTGAAATAGGGATTAAAACTCCAAGCCATGAATACTTGAGCCAAAAAAAGCCTTTATTAAGCTGATCAGCAGCCACCATCCTCACACATCAAACAGTGTGACAAGATGGCACACTGGCAGTTATTTTCAACGTTTATATTTGGTTGCTCAGCCAATGCAAGCAAGCCATGGTATAGAAGCTGAATTTGGGCAGTTAGCGAGACAATGCAATGGGTACAATGGTATTTTCCATGGGACTTTTCATGTTTGCATAGAAACAGCACGTAGAAGGGAAGGGGGGTCAAAATGACCCTAGTAGAGTACACGTCAGAGGATGGTTACTAAAGTCTAGACAATCAATCTCTGACAAGGTAAGTTGCCCAAGAAAAATGGAAATCAAAGAGAACAATTTTATACTATATAAGAATTGCTATTTTTGTGTTGTCAAGTATGTTATGCTAGGTAACGATTAATGGGTACAAAGGCAGGACTTTCCGTGTTCTATTATTTCTGAGAAACAGAGCTATTTCTCGGAACTTCAAAGATGGCTGCTGAAGAACAAGGTGGAATCTCTTTAGTTCTCTTATCACAATGAAAGTATTCTAAAACCTTTCTTCTAACTTCTTGAATTTTAAAAATGCAATATCACATCTACAGTCACCCTACTGTGCACACAGGAACTTCTTATTCCTATTTGTCCCTTAGAATATACTCATCCACCTTTCCCCATCCCTCACTTCTCCTACATTCTCAGCCTTTGGCACCCATCATTGTCCCTGTGAAACTTCTGTAAAACAGACTTTTCTATATTCCACATGTGAATGAGAACATGTGGTACCTGTGTTTTTGTGCCTGGCTTATTTCACTTCACATAATGTAGTCCAGGTTCATCCACATTGTTGTAAAGGACAGGATTTCATTCTTTTTTATGGTAAAATCATGATTTACAATTTATTTACTGACTAGTTAATTCTAGTTTCTCGTCTAAGAATGTCCAGGATAGTGAAGTTATCTACACAAGTGAAAGAGAGAGAATAGGAGTTTAGATGGATGAATTTTGAAAAAGAAAAATGTAAGGAGAATATTAAAGGAAAATAAAATTGGGCATGTAGTTATTTAAAATAAAAGATAAAAATTTCTTAAGCAGACAAAAAACAGTTAAAAGAAAGAAGATATAAAAAGATCTTCATGTGGATAATATATTACTTATGATGATAGATTTAGAAGATAGATTTATCAATATTGTGAAATTTTGGAACTTATTTTATGTGTCTCCACTTTGAGAAAATACTATTAAGTGTATTTACAGCCTTTTTAATGGAAGCAAGTTTGTTTTTAAAATAATATTTTCTTATGTGATAATGAGGTTGTTGATATAGACTACAATCAAAAGCAGAACCCTTTTCTTGATTCTGAAATTTGTGTATCTTTATTGTTTTAATTTTATAACTTTACACCCTAAATTAAACAATGTATATAGTATTTCTATTTTCAGAGCAAATATTTCCCTTTTGACCTTTTATTTCTGCATTAATTTTAAATGATAAAATCGGTGCATTTAGGCAATAGGTTTTTGTGTGTGAGTGTGTGTGCCATTTTCACTTCAAGTAAATAGTTTGTAGCTAAGTAGATCTACATTTGAAGGGTTATTGTGCAGGTGTTGAATGCACTTTAGGGAGTGTATTTTCACACATTTCCACTATGATAGCAGACAACAAAATCAAGCCCTTTTCCTTTCAGACTTGTAAATGAGGTTTGCAATTTAAGCAACTGATGTGGTTGATTAGATTTCTTTCTGGTAGATCTTAAGAGCTGATGATCTCAACTAATGTATGTTTGCATTTTGAAAATGCCATATGCTTGAATAACATTAGTGTATAGTTCTACATGTCCCTTCCCATCTGTAGGTCAAACAATAAAAGCATATGCAAATTATAATATCCTTATTAGTATATAACTTTCCTTATGTTCATTTTAGTATTGTGTAGATAGCCAATACTTCAGCCTTGCTTAGAGGTGTCTTTACTTTTGACCTAAATGAGAAAAGTTGACATCAACAAGTCTTACACTTAGTAAAGCAAAATGGATGAAAGGAGCAATTACCCAAGTAGCAAGCACAAGTAAAAATAAACAAACAAAAAAAAAAAACACTAGAAAATGTTTTAATTTATCAATTGCTTAGCAGAATAATCCATATATTATACTTTTTGAATCTAAGTTTTTAATTGAATGATCAAATATTTAATCTCAGAGATTTGATTTATTTGATGTATCATATGTGTAATTTCCTCTATAAGGTCAATAAGGGTAAATCTTGTCTATGTACTATTTAGGGAAACGTACATTACAGCATATCTGTCAATCACAGCAAGTAATAAAGAGCAAGAAATTCAGGAGAGTGTAGGATAAGGTATGCAAGAGACTCTAAGGTACCAGTGATGTTCTGTTTCTTATTGGTTGCTATTGGACGTGCATTTTTCCATTTGATTTTTTTTATAAATAGTAAATAGAATGCATATGTCTTAGGGGGATGAACATGTATTTTTACCATAAGAAAAAGCATGATGAAAAGAGCATACATATTTTTGACAAGTGGTTTTATGATTATACCCTGATCAGCATGTAATTATGTGAGGTCACTGTATGTTCACCTTTCTTAATCACAGATTCAATGAAATAATCAAATGATCAAATGTAATTTAACAATATTTATGGAAGTGGAAGTAGTGTTTTTTGTAACTGAGATAAAAATGATAGAACTATATATTAATAAATCTTATTATTTATAAATGTGGGAAGTGAAAGTTTTGAAAATAAAAACTTATTAAGAACGTATTAACAAATGCTATAAATAGTGCAATATGTGAGGAAAATCATGGCAGTTGGAAAACACTATAAGTAATAAGAGTAAGTATATTTTTGTGGTGTATTGTTTATCCAATCATCTCTATGTGTGTGTGTATATGTATATATTATTAATCCTTAGGTCAACATAGTGCATCTTATATAGATAAATGTTTTAATCACCATTGAACAAATGACGGAACTGAGACAAAGTGGATGACATGTGTAAATGGCATTATATGAATATAAGCAAGAATATCCTAATTTCAAATATGGTAGTCTTTATAAATCAATGATAAAAGTATAATTATCAAGTAATTGTTTGCCTATTGAATAACAAAACTAGTGCTTGCTAGATTGTTATCTCCTTACATCTAAAATGAAAATAATATATTTTAATAGAACATAGAGATAAAATTTTCAATTATAAACTCTGTACAGCTAACTTCTATCCATGGATTCTACCTCATTCCAAAATTTAGATACTATATTTCACAATATTGTCCAAGATCCTGATTTTTATAAGAAGGATATATTTTTCTTTAAAAACCCATGTTGAGATGCTTCATGGATAGAAATAGACCTTGATATGTCTTTTGGAGCAATTTTTTTTTTTTTTTTTTTTTTCGAGTTGCTGGTTTAATATAAAGTATTTTTACAACAATTGGGTCTTCATACATGTATTTAGGGTAATCATAGATAACTCAGTCTGCCATTCTTGCTATCCCTTTGCCCCCCCTTCCTTCCCCCCATTCCTTCCCCCTCTTTGTTCTATTTAAAGCTCTTTCTTTCCTCTCATTCGCTCTCTCTTGCCTTTATAAGTTAGTATCTTCATATCAAAGAGATCATTCGACCTTTGTTTTTTTGGGATTGGCTAACTTCACTTAGCATTACTTTCTCCAACTCCATCCATTTACCTGCAAATGCCATGATTTTATTATCTTTTAGTGCTGAGTAGTGTTCCATTGTGTATATATACCAAAGTTTCCCTATCCATTCATCTGCTGATGGGCATCAGGGTTGGTTCCACAATCTAACTATTGTAAATTGTGTTGCTATAAACATTGATGTGGCTGTGTCCCTGTAGTAAGCTGTTTTTAAGTCCTTTGGGAATAGGCCAAGGAGTGGGATAGCTGGGTCAAATGGTGGCTCCATTCCCAGTTTTCCAAGGAATTTCCATACTACTTTCCAGATTGGCTTCACCAATTTGCAGTTCCACCAGCAATATAAGAGTGTGCCTTTTTTCCTACATCCTTGCCAGCATTTATTGTTGTTTTTTTTTTTTTTTTTTTTTTTTTTTTTTGATAGCTGCCAATCTGACTGGAGTAAGATGAAATCTTAGAGTTGTTTTGATTTGCATTTCTCTAATCGCTAGAGATGCTGAACATTTTTTCATATATTTGTTGATTGTTTTTATATCATCTTCTGAGAAGTGTCTGTTTAGCTCCTTGGCCCATTTATTGATTGGTTTATTTTTTATTTATTTATTTATTTATTTTTGGCGTTAAGGCCTTTAAGAGCTTTATAAATCCTTGAGGTTTGTCTTCTACCTGATGTGCTTGTGGTAAAGATTTGCTCCCATTCTGTAGGTCCATTATTTACCTCACTGATTGTTTCTTTTGCTGAGAAGAAGCTTTTTAGTTTGAATTAATCCCATTTATTGATTCGTGTTTTTAGTTCTTGCACTATAGGGGTCTTATTGAGGAAGTTGGAGCCTAAACCAACATGATGGAGATTTGGGCCTACTTTTTCTTCTACTAGGTGCAAGATCTCTGGTTTAATTCCTAGGTCCTTGATCCACTTTGAGTTAAGTTTTGTGTATGGTGAGAGAAAGAGATTTAATCTCATTTTATTACATAAGGATTTCCAGTTTTCACAACACCATTTGTTGAAGAGGCTGTCTTTTCTCCAGTGAACATTTTGGCACATTTTTCTAATATAACGTTACTGTAGGTGTATGGGTTCATCTCTGAGTCTTCTATTCTGTACCATTGGTCAACTGGTCTATTTTGATTCTAATACCATGCTGTTTTTGTTACAATTGCTTTGTAGTACAATTTAAGGTCTGGAATCGTAATGCCACCTGCTTCATTCTTCTTGCTAAGAATCGCTTTGGCTATTCTGGGTCTCTTATTTTTCCAGATAAATTTCATGATTGCTTTTTCTATTTCTATGGGAAATAATATTGGGAATTTGATTGGTATTGCATTGAATTTGTATAGTGCTTTTGGGAGAATGGTCATTTTGACAATATTAGTTCTACCTATCCATGAACAAGGTAGATCTTTCATCTTCTAAGATCTTCATTAATTTCTTTCTTTAGTGTTCTGTAGTTTTCATTGTAGAGGTCTTTCATTTCTTTTGTTGATTCCCAAGTTTTTTTTTTTTATTTTATTTGAGGCTATAGTAAATGGGGTGGATTTCCTAGTTTCTCTTTTTGAGGATTTGTTGCTGATGTACAGAAATGCCTTTGATTTATGGGTATTGATTTTATATCCAGCTTCGTTGCTGAATTCATTTATTAGATTTAGAAGATTTCTGGTGGAATTTTTTGGATCTTGTATATATAGAATCATATCTTCTGCAAATAGTGATAATTTGACTTCTTCTTTCCTATCCATATCCCTTTAATTTCTTTCGTCTAATTGCTCTGGCTAGGGCTTCAAGAACTATGTTAAATAGGATGGTGAAAGAGGGCATCCCTGTCTTGTTCCAGTTTTTAGAGGGAATGCTTTCAATTTTTCTCCATTTAGGATGATATTGGCCTGGGGCTTAGCATAGATGGCCTTTA
The DNA here is from genome assembly GCA_025594165.1 of Tamias sibiricus. Taxonomy (NCBI): domain Eukaryota; kingdom Metazoa; phylum Chordata; class Mammalia; order Rodentia; family Sciuridae; genus Tamias; species Tamias sibiricus. Next base: position 101,595,254 of record CM046663.1, on the reverse strand, counting down.
CGATGTTGAGGTATGTTCCTGTTATCCCTATTTTTTCTAGCATTTTGAACATGAAGGGATGTTGTATTTTGTCAAGTGCTTTTTCTGTGTCTATTGAGATGATCATATGATTTTTATCTTTGAGCCTGTTGATGTGATGAATTACATTTATTGATTTCCTTAAATTGAACCAAACTTGCATACCTGGAATGAAGCCCACTTGATCGTGATACACTATCTTCTTGATTTGTTTTTGTATTCGATTTACCAGAATTTTATTGAGAACTTTTGCATCTATATTCATTAGAAGATATTGGTCTGAAGTTTTCTTTCTTTGATTTGTCTCTGTCTGGTTTTGGAATCAGGGTGATATTGGCCTCATAGAATGAGTCTGGGAGTGTTCCCTCTTTTTCTATTTCATAAATAGTTTGAAAAGTACTGGTGTTAGTTCTTCTTTAAAGGTCTTGTAGAACTCAGCTGTGTATCAATCTGGTCCTAGGCTTTTCTTGTTGGTAAGTTTTTAAGGCATCCTCTATTTCTTTGCTTGACGTTGACCTATTTAAATTGTGTATATCATCTGGATTTAGTTTGGGCATATCATATGTCTCTAGAAATTTGTTGATGCCTTCATTATTTTTATTTTATTGGAGTATAAATTTTCAAAATAATTTTCAATTATCTTCTGTATTTCTGTAGTTTCTGTCGTGATATTTCCTTTTTCATCGTAGATATTGGTAATTTGTGTTTTTTCTCTTCTTTGTTAGCATAGCTAAAGGTCTATCAATTTTATTTATTTTTTCAAAGAAGCAACTTTTTGTTCTGTCAACTTTTTCAATTGTTTTTTAGTTTCAATTTCATTAATTTCAGCTCTGATTTTAATTATTTCCTGTCTTCAACTTCTTTTGGGGTTGATCTTCTTTTTCTAGAGCTTTGAGATGTAATGTTAGTTCATTTATTTGTTGACTTTTTCTTTTTCGAAAGAATGAGCTCCATGCAATGAACTTTCCTCTTAGTACTGCCTTTAGGGTGTCCCAGAGATTTCGGTATGTTGTATCGTTGTTCTCATTTACCTCTAAGAATTTCTTAATCTCCTTTTTGATGTCTTCTGCAACCCATTGATCATTCAATAGCATATTATTTAGTCTCCAGGTGTTAGTGTAGCTTTTCATTCTTTTTTTATCATTGATTTCTAATTTCATTCCATTATGATCTGATAGAATGCAAGGTAGTATCCCTACTTTTTTAATATTTGCTTAGAGTTGCTTTATGGCATAATACATGGTCTATTTTTGAGAAAGATCCATGTGCTGCTGAGAAGAAAGTGTATTGGCTCATTGATGGGTGATATATTCTATATATGTCAGTTAAGTCTAAATTATTAATTCTATTAATGAGTTCTATAGTTTCTTTATTTAACTTTTGTTTGGAAGATCTATCCAGTGGTGAAAGAGGTGTGTTAAAGTCACCTAGAATTATTGTGTTGTGGTCTATTTGATTCTTGAATTTGAGAAGAGTTTGATTGATGAATGTAGATGCTCCTTTATTTGGGGCATATATATTTATAACAGTTATATCTTGTTGATCTATGATTCCCTTAAGCAGTATGAAATGTCCATCTTTATCTCTTTTTGACTAACTTTGGCTTGAAGTCTACTTTATTGGATATGAGGATGGATACCCTTGCTTGCTTACGTAGACCATGTGAGTGATATATTTTATCACATCCTTTCACCTTTAGTCTATGGGCATCTTTTCCTGAGATGTGTCTCTTGAAGGCAACAAATTGTTGGATCTGTTTTTTTTAATCAAATCTATCAGCCTATGTCTTTTAATTGGTGAGTTTAGGCCATTAACATTCAGGGTTATTATTGAGACATAATTTGTATTACCAGTCTTATTTATTTATTTATTTATTTATTTATTTTGCATTTTTGCATTTAGTTTGACTTGGTTTTTCCTTTGGTTGTTTTTTCCCTTCATTGTAGTTCTTCTCTTTGCAGATTTTCATTATTGTTTTTCATTTCCTCATCATGGAATATTTTACCAAGAATGTTCTGTAGAGTAGCTTTCTTGTTGTAAATTCTTTTAGCTTTTGTTTATCATGGAAGGTTTTTATTTCATCCTTAAATCTAAAGCTTAATTTTGATGGATATAAAATTCTTGGTTGGCATCCCTTATCTTTTAGAGCCTGGTATATGTTGTTCCAGGCTCTCCTGGCTTTGAGGGTCTGGATTGAAAAATCTGCTGAGATGCGAGTTAGTTTTCCCTTATGGGTAGTCTGACTTTTCTCTCTTGTAGCCTTTAAAGTTCTATCTTTATTTTGTATGTTAGGCATTTTCATTACAATGTGCCTTGGTGTGGACCTGTTGTAATTTTATACATTTGGCATCCTATAGGCCTCTAGTATTTGATTTTCAAATTCATTCCTCCTGCTTGGGAAATTTTCTGATATTATTTCATTGAAGAGATTGTGCATTCCTTTGGTTAGAGTCTCTGAACCTTCCTCTATTCCAATAACTCTTCTATTTGGTGTTTTGATGGTATCCTATAATTCTTGGATGTTTTGTTCATGGTTTCTTACCATCTTCTCTGTGAGGTCAACTTGGTTTTCAAGATTATATATTTTGTCCTCATTGTCTGAAGTCCTATCTTCCAAGTGGTCCAATCTGTTGGTGATGTTTTCTATTGAATTTCTTAAGTGGCTTACTGTTTTTTTCATTTCAAGGATTTCTGTTTGATTTTTTCTCAAACTCTCTATCTCTTTCTTGAAGTAATCTTTTGCTACCTGGATTTGTTCTCTTATCTCTTTGTTGGTGTGATCGATGGTTGCCTGTATTTGATCTCTTATCTCTTTGTTGGAGAGATCAATTTTTGCCTGTATCTGTTCACTTAGGTCGTTTTTTAAATCCCTTTTCATTTTAATTATGTATATCTGGAACTCTTTCTCTGACATTTCACCTACTGTGCTTTCTATGGTTTCTATTGTTGTAGTATCTTGGTTTGTTTGGGTCATTTTCCTCCTTTGTTTCCTCATGATGCCTATGTATTTTCCTCTCTTACAAGGTAAGCCTGAGGTATTACAATTTCTGCCCTTTTGTCTTATAAGGTCCCTCCAGGTTAGCCAGAACCTCACTTTTAAGGGAAATATCAATATTAGATCTTTCAATGTACCCAATGTGTGTCCATATATCAGTTAGTTTCTATTTTTATGTTTACAGTTTTGTCGCTATAAACATAAATGATGAGATCAGTTATCTTATTCTATATAGTCTCTATTTTTGCATGGTGGTTTAAATTATCTGATGAAAGAAGGGGGGACTTAGAGGTTGGATTAAATGTTTATGAAGTAAGATGTGAGAAAATAGAGTTATTAGATTATTTGACTAGTGAGAGTATAATCATTAGAATTTGGCTGTTAGTAGAAGAAGCAAGAGATAGACAACCCCATGTAAGATTCCCTGTTAGTTCACAACATCATAACTGGTTGCACCTTTTGGTGCCTCCTGGTCTCTAAGGACCTTAGAGTGGTGTCTTACCCAGATCTTTTTGTTGTTCCTTGGTAGTAGCTTAGCTAACTCAGTTTTGTGGCAGTGGTAGCCTCAGGCCTATAATTATATTGGTGTTAGGTGCAGTAACTATGGGATCCCAGTTCAGTGTGTCTCTCTGGGCAGATGCGAGATGCCTCTCTGATTTTCGGGCGTGGAACGAGCCTCTCTCTCCAGATCCCCTCCTGGAAGCAGTGTGGTAGAGCAGGCAGTCTGGCTTTCTTCTCCCCACTCTCCTCTTCCTGGGTCTTCTCCCAGTCTAGTTGTTTCGGTGGGGGTTGGGCAAGTGGGAAGGAGGGCCCTTCCACAGGGTGAAGCCTGCAGTTCCTGGTCCTGGTGATAGCGTGAGCCGGGGGCCAGGCGAGCTGGTGGCTGGGTTGCTCCTTCCAGAGGGTGCCTACCTCTTGTTCCCATAGTAGCTGGGCAGGTCGCAGTTCCCCAAAGAATGGATGGGGCCCTTCCTCTGTCGGGCCCTGTCTGCAGCAGAGAGATGCTATTCCCAGCCCGGAGGTCAAAGACTGCGTGAGCCAGAGGCCAGGCTAGCTGGTGGCTCTTTTGAAGCAATTTCTGTTGTAGCTTTAGGTGTGCTTATTTTATCCCAAGGATTCAAGACCAAAAAAAATTCTTAATATCAAACTATGAATCTTTTTACATCATCTTGTAAAATATTAATTTATGTATTTTTAACATAACTTAAGTGCATTACTTAAGGATGTTGTACTCTATTTGACTTTGCTTTAGTTATTTTATTTAACTGTAATTTTTGAAACAATTGGAGTGCATTACTTAAGGATGTTGTACTCTATTTGACTTTGCTTTAGTTATTTTATTTAACTGCAATTTTCAAAACAATTGAAAATAGTAGAAAAAACTAAAATAAATAAAGACACAATTATGGCAGTGAAAATGATTCTCAAAGCATTTCAATGTTTAGATTATGTTTAAATATAAATTTTTTTCAAAAATTTTATTCATAATGGGCTCAATAAATATATGTTGAATGAATTAATAGATCTAAGAAGTAGATTAAATTATTTCTGAGGATGCATTTAATTCTAGGTTTTCATAAATTTATAAAGCTTGTGTCTGGGATTGCCTAGCATGCATAAGGCACTGGGTTGAACCCCTAGCACAACAACAAAATGAAAAAAAAAAATTAAAGTCATAAAGTTTTAAAATGTTTTATTTAAGTTACATTATCCAGGTGATTGATTGTACTCACTTTCCTGATTTGAACTTCAAAAAATTGTGTTCAAGTTGTATGTAGAGATGAGGTCAGTTTAGGACAAAACTTGGGAGTCATAGAGACAATGTACCTTCATTTATTAGAACTTTTTGTTGTTGTTGTTTATTTGTTTTCTGTGGCAAAACCAAAAATGAAAAACAACTAATCAGTTTATTTTAAACAGACAATTCAAAAAATTATTCTTGAACAATTTTCTTCATAAAGAGGGAGTAGCTCAAAATAATTTTATATTTGTTTTTCAAATGTATCTTTTTCTGTATTTTGATCACATTGTATAAATGACACTATACATTTTCCATTTTTCTTTATGTCTTAGATGTTCATGATTCACGTAGAAGAAACACAGTGTACATCATGCATAAGTGAGATCATGAGTATTTGCACCTAGGTATTACTTTTTAAAAAAATATTTAGAGCACGTAATTAAGGTCTAAATTTATTTTACTCCATAATTGTTGCTCAGTATATTCATACTGCCAAAACAAGTTTATGGAAAAGTGTGACTGCTATACAGGTCAGAAATCCCTTGGTACCTACCTATGCTGAAACAACTGGAGTAGGTGTTTAGGTTTTTTTTTTTTTTTTTTTTTCCTCCTGTATTTTTCAAGTAGATCAGCTATACTATGATTATTTTCATTATACTACAAGAGCATTTAACATATTTTAAACTGCATAATAGTAGGCTAGGCTATAAAATCTAATACATTAGCAGCAAAACTAGCCTTAGGAGCAGGCAGACACAATTTGATAAATTTGGGAGCACATGTGTTGCCCCCTAGTTTCTGATATTTCTCTCTTTGGTGATGTTGCACATTGCTTGACAATAAGAGCTCATTTTGCGTGGTTTAGTGGTGAATGTCTGTAACCCCAGCCACTAGGGAGAATGAGGAAAGAGGATTGTGAGTTTGAGGCCAGCCTCAACAACTTAGGGAGGCCTAAGCAATTTTGTGAGACCCTGTCTCAAAATAAAACACACAAAGTGCTGGGAATGTGGCCCCCCAAAAAAGTTAATTTTATTTCCACGTATTAAGAATAGAAGTACTTTGGATTAGACAAAAGGGAATGAAGGGAAGAGGGGTAATGGGAATAGGAAATACAGTAGAATGAATCAGGCATTACCATACTATTTACATATATGATTACATGACCAATGTAATTCTACATAATGTACAACCAGAAGAATGATAAGTTACACTACATATATATAAAATATGTCAAAATACATTCTACTCTGTCATGTATAACAAAATTTTAAAAAAAATCACTAACTTGTTTCATGTCATAAAAAAAGGTATTACATGATACCCCCAATAAATATTTACAATGTTTATGTTTCCATATATCAGCTAAAATAAATTTAAATAAATTTACAATTTCAAAGTCATTATATCAATACAATTATTGGCCAACCAATGTAGTGCCAACACATATCATACAGTGGCACATTTTTGTTGACTCACTTGCATGAATAATTCATAAAAATATGAGTGATAGTTGCATTTTTCTTAAAAGTAATATATATCTATTATAGTTCAAATCATTTATGTCACATGGAAAAGCTTAGAGAAGGCATTTCCCAAACAAGAGCTGGTTCTGAGCCAGGTCTTCTTCAAGCTCATAATTATGATGATGAGAGTTTTTACAAGTACTGTGGTACTTGTAGAAATTGTACAAATTGTAACATGTAGCTCTTTGAGACTAAAAAAATGCTACAAATTGATTTTATGTAGATTTACTAACTTATTGGCATGGATTTTGGTGGCTACTTATTTGAAAAGCTTGTGCTTAAGGCAGAATCAAAAACCATTAAAATTTCAAATAATTATAGACTCTTGTTTATTCCCTGATTAAGATCATTGGTCAACAGAAGGTAAATCAATGGTATTCTCCATAATAGGCATGGAATTTACTACACAAATATATTCATTATGGCCATGCAATTTTGATGCCAATTATTCTGATTTAAGCACTTCTAAATCATTTATGCCATTCTAAGTTTGTATGAAATAGGATTTGGCTTAAATAGGATTTAAAAACAAGTTGTATTAGGCTCTTGTGGAATAGTTTTCAACGGCCAAGGGAAATGTTCATTCCTATTATACCTATTCATCTCTTGGACCACAAAATTAACACCAATTAACATGTTTAGAAGACCAAAATAAGATTATTTTTTGGTTCTTGGTTTCAACTTGCAGTTTTATTATTATTATTTTTTTTTTTTAAGCATGAAGGCTATTTCTTAAATACCTGGGATGATCCATGAAAAATGTCTGCATAAATTATTTCCCTTGGCATTTTTGTACAAGATAAATAGTTCAGGTAAATCTCTTTTACAATACAACACTAAGTGTTAAATACAATTTTCAAATATCAGAATGTTATAATGAGCAAATCCTTTGCCAATCAAGGGTTTCATACTAACTTTATAGAAATAATTGGCAGCATTATATCACTCAGAAAAAAAAAAAAGTCATCTTACTTGTATGCACAAGACTAATGGTTCTCAGACTTTCACAGACATCAAAATTTCCTGTAGATATTTTTAAAGAATTATATGCCCTACCTTATTCCATGACTTTAGGAAGTTCAAATAATATATGTATTAATATTTGTAAAGGTTTCGTAGACATTTCTGACATACACTAAAAGTTGAAAACTGTGGTGATCAAGTATAAAACTTCCCAGCATGTTTATAAATCAGTCAGGGTAATATATAAATCCATATTGTAACATTTTATCTTAATTTAATTTGGTTTAATATGGTTATGACATGCCCTTTGGAAGAACTCATTGGGATGGTTGGGTAAATTACTGGAGGATGTTTGGAAGAGCTACTGTTATTGAGGCTGGAAGTCAGACAACCCCTTCACCCACTGGAGTTATGTGTAAGGACAAATGCTGGGGGAAGGGACTTGGGCATAGACTGTCAGACTTGTTGAGCAATCTAATTTGTTTATTGGCTCCTGGAGGGGACATAACCAGTAAATTGAGTATGGTGATAAACCATTATAGGAATACCTGACCTTGAACTTCATCTCAACAATTTGAGATTTCTTGGTTCATGGAGTGGAACAACTAAATTATAATCAATTAATCATGACATGATATTTTTCTCTTCTGTATTGTCTCCAAACATAACCCTGAATTACCAACATGAGCGTCAACAGACACTGCATCTTAGTTAGCCTCCATGCCCATCTTCAAAGTACAGAGTGGAGGACACTGAGGAATAGAAGAGTCAAGAAAATTCAAAGTTTTCTTCACATCTTTAGTTCTGCTTTTTGAGCCCCATTCTGTCTTGCCTGCATCTCAGTTCCTTAGGTTTTTAGCCGTCAATCTATATACATTTTTCTTTGTTTTTGTGTAAGATTTGCTATGGGGAAATAATTTGATTACCCTTACCAGACCTCTCCTTGAATCCAGAGCTACCAATTCATGTTTGACAAATAATTGATGCAGAGTGTAGATTCAATAATATTACTTGAAAGAATGAATTCACTCATTACAATGAAGTACAAATTCTTGATTACACTAAGTGCTTTCTATGCATAACAAGTTAGAATAAAGGAATATATATCTAAAGATGTTGATTTGAGAGGATGCACTGGGTAAGGAGAGTGGTGTAGTATATATAGTTCTATGGTAGAACTATAATCAGTGAACATTCCTGACAAATGTTCTGATATACAGCCAGTGATGTGGATTATACTGTGACAATCAATGTCCAGAGTTTTTCCATATTTGATTCTACCTCAAAATATTTACCATCTTTTAAGACTTAGTTTGATAGAATTCATTGAACTTAAATCAATTACCAGAAAAACAATGTAATTTAGATTTTCTTCTTTCTTTAATCTTTACTTTGATTACTTCACAACATCAGTAGAAGGTTATTTCTCCACACATACACAAGATAGATGATAGTCAAAAAAGGTCTTGCCATGAAGCAGGCAATATGTGGCTTTATTTCTCTTTCTCTTTCATTTCAAACATGCTATCTTTAAAAGATCAATAATTGTTCTATAGGACACAGTCTCACTTTTGATGGAGGATGTCACTGTTCAGGGATTCCCACCATAGTTCAATATTTATTTCTCCAAATTCTGGTCTTACATTGAATCTTTATCTATACAAGTAATCTAAATTTCTAATGCTAATTTTTATAGCAAATTTTTACCTACTAGCTGTTTAAGAGGATCATTGTGTTATACAACTTTCCTTAGAAGCAAATAGAAAAGCAGTTCTAAATCAGCAATAATCATACATACCTTTAAATTTAACCAACTCACTTAGAATAGAACTGTTTGCTTAAATAATCAGGTAAAAGATTTTTATCTAATTTGCAAATTGGCCATTGGCCAGTAAATGAATTGACTCTCTTGTTTCCTGCAGAAATGCTGTAGTGACTTTGGTAGCCATGGGCATAACAGTATAGTTACTCCCTAGCAAGTCCCATTAAAATAAATGTTGTGTAGAATTAAATGTGGCACAAAAGCATGTGTCACTGCTTCAGGGCCAGCCTTCTGTTAAATCTAGCAAGTTTCATGTGAGTCTCCTGAGGATGTATCTGATAGCGTCTTTAGAATTCTATCTATAAGGAAGCAGATTAATTCTTTTTACTACATATTTGGTTTTTTCTTTAGTTTCTCTTTTCATTGTCTTCTCTATATTCTATTAGGGGATGATCAATAAAATTCAACTTAAAATTTTTAAATTTGTACTTACTTAGGAGGGATTGATGCTTTGAATCATGCATACATTTGGTAAAGATCAATTCACAGTAATTTGCATATCTAGCATCTTAAATTTTGATGATTTTTCATGGTAAGTAGGTTTAGAATTCTTTCTTCATTTCAAGATATATAGTGGTATACTCTAGAATCCAGAGGTTGTTCCTCCTATCTAACTGTAACTGGCCACCCTCTCCCTCTGGTCCTTCTTGTTTCTCTCCCCAATACTACTGTTCTACCTTCAACTTCTATGTAATCAACTGTTTTAGATTCCACATGATTACTCTCAAGACATGATAGAGTAAGCACAATACAGTAAGGCGTTTAAGGTGAACCTCAAAAAGATGAGGGGAAATATAACATCATATATTACTCAGATGCAGTTGGAAATATTTCATTTTCCTAGGAATAGCTTGAGTATAATACAATTTCTTTATATTCATATTATAAAATTATGGGCAAATATTGAATCCAAACATTGTTGACTATATTATTTTATTATACAAGCATTTGACAAGAAATTGATAAAATAATATACAGGCCAATTTAGATTATTTTGTCAAAGAATTACATACTGATGATATTACTGATGATATACACTGATGATATATACTGATGATATAAAATGATCCTTTTAAAGCCGCTATTAGGTAAAAATTTGCTATAAAACTAGCGTTGGAGATTTAGACTATTTTGTATAGATAGAGATCCAATATAAGACCAGAATGTATATACTGAGTAAATGTGGAGTTTAGCAATGACATTAGGGATGGTGTTGTCAGTAGTAGAATACTGTCTCCATCCTATAATTTAAGACTAATGCAGAGAGGACAGGTAAGGTGTGGCTTTCCAAACTTGGAGTTAGATAAAGCAGTAAAGAGAAGGACAACTTCTCTTTAGCAGATGTAACCTAGACATTGTCCTCTGTATCAGTTAATTGTGAGTCTCCTGAGTACATAATGGTTTCTAGAATATTTCATATGTCTTTTTGACTTGGGGAAATTCACTATAAGGCACTATAAGAAACTAGTTTGGGGCAAAAGGCTCAAAAATCAGAATTTACCTTCAGGTAAATAAAGGAAAAAGCAGGCACAAAAAGATGAACACTGCCTGATCTCACTCATATGGAATCTGAAAAAAGATGATTACATAGAAATTGAAGGCAGAAGACTGAGATTGGGGAGAAGAGCAAGAAGAACCAGAGGGAGAGGGTGGCCAGTTACAGTTAAATAGGAATAATAACCTCTGGATTCTAGAGCATACTACTGTATATCTTTAAATAGAGAATTCTAAACCTACTCATCATGAGAAATCCTCAGAACTTAAGATGCTAGATAAGAAAATTACTGTGAATTGATATTTACCAAATGTATGCATGAATCAAAACATCACTTAATACCTCCTAAATAAGTATAAATTTAAAATTTTAAAATTTAAGCTTGGCATGGTCCTGCACGCCTGTAATCCCAGCAGCTCAGGAGGCTGAGGCAGGAGGATCATGGGTTCAAAGCCAGCCTCAGCAATAGCAAGACACCAAGCAACTCAGTGAGACCCTGTCTCTAAATAAAATATGAAATAAGGGTGAGAATGTGGTCAATGGTCGAGTGCCCCTGAGTTCAATTGCTGGTACCATCCCTCGCCCCAAAATTAGAAAATATCAATACAGAATATTACCTTTCCTTTTTCTTTTTTTACAGGACTGGGTTTGAACTCAGGGGCACTCATACCACTAAGCTACATCTTCAACCATTTTCATTTTTTATTTTGAGACAGGGACTCACTAAATTACTGAGGCTGGCCTCCAACTTGCGATCCCAAGGCCTCAACTTCTGAGTTGCTGGAAGTACAAGTCTGTGCCACCATACCCAGCTGAATATTCCATACTAAATTTGTGTTACCCAGTCTTATTTTTTTTTTCTAAATTTTTGATGGTAGAGAAGAAATGGGAAAAATAGCTATTATAATCTTAGTATTCCTATGAAATTTTTATCTTTTGAAGTCATGAAAATAAAGGAGAAATAGGGTTCCTTCTTAACTACCTTAATCCTATAACTTTTACATTTGGAATACATGGAACAATATCTCTGTTGGAAGAAGATTTGAAAAAACTATGGTTAAAGGCCCTCATGAATCCACTTCTTAAATTAGGGGTAAAGTTATCTATGTATACATTTATAATATTTTATGTATATATACACATACATATATATATTATATACATCCATGTGTGTTATGTTTATGTAAATCTAGGAGAAATAAGGCATGACAAAATTTAAAGAAAAGTAAAGAAATAAAATAGCAATATGTAAATATAGTAAATTGGAATGTGAAGCTATAAGTTTTGACTTTCAATTAAAGAATTAAAACTTTAAAAGATATTTGATTTCTTCAGTGATTCAAAATTAGTACCAGAATTGTTTTTATTTGTCTCTTCTAACTTGGCTCTAATCCCACATACAAGAGACATTAATTACAACAGAGAAATTAATAATTATTTTTCTCTTTTACTTCTCTGTCTCTCTGTTTGGACTTCTTTATTATGAATTTTCAAAATGTTTCCCATAAACCAGAGTATAAAACTTACTAATATATTAAATAGTGAAGGAATTAATTGTCATGATAGTCAAATCAGCAGCACAATGAATTCTATATTAATTCCTTTTGGAAATGCCTTCTATGATCATTGTCATTATCATCCAAACACATTTTATAAGTTTCCAGAGTGCTTGATCTCCAGAAGTCTGCTTCCACTCAAATTTACAGAGAGCTTGACAACATGAGATATTTTCACAGGGAATGACTTCCCTTTTAAATTTATTTTTTTGCCTTCCTTTCAAATTATTTCATTTGTAAATGAAGTAGCAAATTTAATCTCTTCATCTACTCCTTAGAAATTAGGATTAATTCTACTCCTCTATTTCTAAAAGGTGAACCATGAGAGTCTGCTTTCCCTGATTCTTGTATCCTGTGATGTTATAATAGTATTACTAAATATAGATAATTTCACCTTGTAGATTATAGGAGTCAAAAAGAATTTGATCTGATTTTTGAACTGCTGTATTCTAATACATAGCTGGTATTTAATAAATAATTGTCAATAAATGAATAAATTTGTTACACCTTCATAAATGACATGGCATTTTCTATTTTTTTTTTTCTGCAGCAAACCTGAGTAGCATTTATTATTCCCAGTTATTGAAGAACAAATGGGGATTTCAGGAGTTGAAATTACTTGTCCAAAGTCCCATAATATCATATTTCAGAAGGTACCAGAGACAGAAACTACTAGTCTGTAGTAGTTTCTGAGTTCTCATTATGAAGCTTTTATCTTTAATCTCTGTTCATCACTTTATATCCTCCATTTTCCTAAACACAAAGAAATCCTCCCATCCTTCACTCAGAAAAACTTCAGAAATTTGGTTCTTAAAATGTTTGTATGGGTCCAGACCCAAAGAATTTCTGTCTGAGGTAATTCAAAGCTCCTTCTGAAATGAGACCTAAAAAAATGTGAAAAAAGAATACGTATTAGTAAGACTGTATCTTCTCATTTGGTACCAAGCTTACCCCCAAGTCTTTTTCACATTTTTATTCATGAATCCCATTTTATGTTTCAACTTCTGAAGAGCTTAGCTTTCCGAATTTCTGCCATTTCCCTTTAAGCCTGTTTAAAGCTCAATCTAGCTCACTAAAACATAGTGATGAGTTAAGGAAGTCATGATGGGTTAATACATTGCTTTTCCAGGTGTTTTAATTGTGTTTTAATGAGAACACTATGAAGATAATATATTAATCCTCTGCATTGCCTCTAATGATGAAATTTAAGAGACCCTGAAATATATAGCAGGAAGTCCTCTGTATTTACTACAATAGAGCTCCCCCAGCAAAAAAAAAAAAAAAAAAAATCATTTCATTAAGGTATTTCAAATTTTGCTATTCTCTCTGATTCTTGTACCTCACATTGAGGAGGTGTCAGGGGGCAGGGGTTGGTGACCTCCTTCTTCACCCACTTGCTAGAACAACTTTCTTTTGAATCCATATTCTCCTGTATGTTGTTATGGCTTGGTTGCTTCTACCAAATTCCTGGCAGTTCTTACTCATCCAAAGTTCTGACCCAAAGCTTTTCTATCTATAGTTTTCCCATGCTAATGCCTTCACAATTGACATGGGTAATCTATTCAAGGTACTAAGCTCTACTTTCTTTGATTCCATAGCTGATGACCTTCTCCAAACCTTGGATACTCACAATCTAAGGTTAAACCTTAGAACTCATCTTGAGGGTTGAGATTAGAGTGAAGCAGGGAAGACCCTTGTTTTGGATGCAAAATTTAAGTAATTTTAATAAAAATTATCAAGGCAAATTAAATTTCAGTGCAATAGTTTAAAAAATCATTTAAGGTAATGCAAAAATTCCATAAGAAAGGCTTTATCAAATCTTAAATATAGAATCAGTAAGGTGAAGTTAAATAAAAAATACTTATGATTTTAATCAAGAGAAATCAAGAGAAATGTAACAATACATTCAGTTAAAAATAAGAGTAGATTTGATAAATTCTGAACATTGATAAATTTGCTTAAATAAGAGCTAGAACAATAAATTTATAATATTTTCTGTCTTTGATATAAGCAAAATATTTAAACAGAAAAATTGCTCTATGCTTTAATATTCTACTATTCCATTTTTTTCATTAGTTTTTTAATTATCTTAATTTTCTAGAAAAAATAACCATTAACAAACATGGGAAAATGTGTACTTAGCAAGACATATGTTTTTCTTTTGCCCAAGATTCTGAGATGGTCCCACATGGCATTATCAGTAACAACTTGCAAGTGTTCCATTCTGTCTCTGAATTCCCACCTGTCACACAACTGCCCACTCCTGGGAAGAGTGAGATAAACACAAAATAACCAGTAGGATTGTCAAAGATATTTTATTGCTTATGAAAAATTAGCCTGACTGTGACTTCATCTAGAAGTCTGGGTTAAAAGCTTTGTACTTTAGGCCTTATCTAAAAATTATTTGTTAAAATCCAGCATAATCTTTAACTCTGGTGTATATTGAGGCCACCAACTGTAAGAAATCTATAAGAGCAAGATTTTTGTGTATTTTAAAATCTTGAGCAAGAAATTCTAAAAGAATATTTGTGTATGTGACAGATTGTTTCATAGCACAACTCTCACTTATACTTTTTAAAACTTCCTTATTTAACCATTGCCAGAATACTGATGATTCAGGACATATAAATGATTCTAGTTGATTTATTGTCCAGACCAACATGGTCTCCAAATCCCAAAATCCTCCTCAGGGATGCAATGTGTATCCTTTTATGTAAACCCACTAAGAATTTATTCTGGTGTTCCTCTAATCCTCCTATGCTCCCCATCCAACCCCACTGTGAATCGGCCTCCTTATATCAGAGAAAACATTTGTCATGTGGCTTTTTGGGATTGGCTAACCTCACTTAGCATTATATTCTCTTACTTCATCCATTTACCTGCAAATGCCATGATTTTATTCTCTCTTATTGTTGAGTAATACTCCATTGTATATATATACCACATTTTCTTTATCCATTCATTTACTGAAGGCCAATGAGGAGGGAGGGGAAGGGAGGGGGCAAAAGGGTGAAGGAAAAAAAAAAGACGGTAGAATGAGATGGATATCATTATTCTAAGTGCATGTATGAAGTCACAAATGGTGTGAATATACTTTGTATACAACCAGAGATATGTAAAAATGTGCTCTATAAGTATAATATGAAATGTAATACATTCTGCTGTCATTTCTAACAACTTAGAATAAAAAAATAAATTTGAAAAAACAAAGAATTTATTCTGGCATAACGATCTTAACCCAATTTTAATTTATTCAGTATCTGCTTAATGGAGTGTAACACTTTATAATAAATTAATTAAATGAGGAATCATTCTTGTATACTATTGATACTATCTTGGAAAAAAAATCTCTTTTTTTTTTTCTTACAAATAGGTAAGACATGTTCATTCTAGCAAGATTTTGCATTATAAATTTTTGTATGAAAATTTCTATGATCTATAAGCAAGGTAAAATAAAAATGAGATTAAAACCTGGAAATAATTGAATAGTCTCTTATGTATGAATAATGACTTACAGATCTTCTTTACAATATAATTTTAGTTTATTTTCTGATACTTAGTATATTTTCTGATATTTTAATTTTGTGAAAATTTCAGAACTCAGACCTAATTAGCTGACTCTATGCTGACTCTATCTCAATATATATGTTTTTTTGTTTGTTTATTTTGGATTACAGGAAACTATGCTAAAATTCTCTTTTCCACAAACATGATTTTTCTAATATAAACAGTAGTTTAAAATTACATATGTTTTTTTAGATTATATATGAAGTGAGATTTCAAATCTGAGTTCTACATGAAGAAAAAATAACATCACAGACTATAAAATTACAGTATGGAATTTAAAAAGAAAATGATTCTTGATGCTTACTAAGATTTTAATTTTTTGGACAATTGAGTTTATAATTTAGTAAGAGCATAATGAATTTTAAAAATTCTCATATTTGCTTTTTCAGACACTTTTCATTAAAACAGTAAATAATAGCAAATATATGTAAGCATAAACATGATGCTGAATATAAAGTATCATTCCATCTAAGTGGATTTCTACCACAGAAAAAAATAATCTGTAGTGAAAAAACCCAAACTAGTGATGGGCCTTTGTAGGCAGGAAGAGCTGTTGCTGGGAAGAGGCAAAAGAGAAGCTTCTAGGATGCTGGATGTGCTCTGGGTCTGTCCTGGAGGTTGGGTTCCCTGATGTGCACATTTTTGTCAATACTGTTGATTGATACTGCATTAAGATCCGTGTAATACACACACCCACCACACACACACACACACACAAATTAGTAAGAAAAGCACATTCTTCATTGAAAACTATATTCTAATGATATTTTTAGTTCTACAAAGTCCATTTCTTTAAAAAAAAACTTTATTTTATTTATTTATTTTTTTATATGGTGCTGAAGATCAAACCTTGTGCCTCCCTTGTGCCAGGCAAGCGCTCAACCACTGAGCCACAACCCCAGCCCCCAAAGGCCATTTTTTGATAAATGAATATGTAACATATCAAATTGTGATATGTATTATTCTAAAAATTGGGGAAACATAAAGCCTGAGAGACTGCATAGTAAACTATTTTAGACAGAGTGAGAAAATAGGCTTCTTAGAAAAGAGAATCCTATACCTGAATAGAGACAGAAAGTAAATGAAGCCTTGAGCCAGGGAGGTATCTGGAAGAAGAGCTTCTCAGGCAAAGAACAATTCAGGCATGACTATGAAGTGAAAATGCCTGCAATGTTTAAATTATAGCAAATGGCTAAAGCTAAGTGAGTGACAGGAAAGAAAAAAAAAAAAATAGCTAAGTTTTGAAAATTATCTCATGACCCAAACTGTACAAAATTAGTTACCTCCTTATTAAATATAATTTAGCTTTTTAAGTAGGTGCAAAGATCTAATTCCTATAAGTACACTTAGGTGATGAGATAAGTGCATGTAACAGAGATAACTTTTACAACACAGAATCACTCTAGCGAGTTTCATCGGATATTAGAAGCCTCACAGGATGGAGACAGTGCAGCAGGAAAGTCTTCTGTGCTATAATTCTATACCTTCTTCACCTTTTGCTGGTTGCTTCTCAAAATCCCAATAAAGTTGCTTGATATTTTTATCCATTTTGATTTCTTTCTTACTATGTCTAGAAATATATTTATAGTGTTGTACCAAAAATGTTGTATCCAATGAGATGCCAATTAAAACTCCAAGCCATGTCACACTAATGCCAAAAAAAAGCCTTTATTAAGCTGATCAGTGGCCACCATCCCCACATATCACACAGTGTGGCAAGATGGTCTGCCTGCAGTGATTTTCAGGGGTTTATAAAGAGAAAAATCACAGAGGGTGGAATATTCAATTGCAGGGTTTCAGCCAATGCAAGCAAGCCAAGGTACAGAAGCTTAATCTAGGCAGTTAGCAAGACAAAGCAATGGGTACAATAATATTTCCCACGGGACTTTCCAGTTTGGTATAGCAACAATCAAGTAGAAGGGAACGGGGTCAAAATGACCCTAGTTGAGTACACATTAGAGAATGGTTACTAACATCTAGACAATCAATCTCTGACAAGGTATGTTGCCCAGAAAAAATGGAAAACAAAGAGAACAATTTTTACATTGTATAGGAATTGCTATTTTTGTGTTGCCAAGCATGTTATGCTAGGTAACGATTAATGGGTACAGAGGCAGGACTTTCCATGTTCTATTATTTCTGAGAAACAGAACTGTTTCTCAGAACTCCTAAGATGGCTGCTGAAGAACAAGATGGAGTCCCTTTAGTTCTCTTGTCACAATAGATAAAGTATAAGAATCTCTTTGAGCCGGGTGCAGTAGCACAAGCCTGTAAACCCAGTGACTCAGTGACTCAAGAGGCTGAGGCAGGAGGATCACAAGATCAAAGCCAGCCTCAGCAACTGAGCAAGACCCTGTCTCTAAATAAAATATAAAAATTGGGCTGAGGATATAGCTCAGAGGTTAATGCCCCTGGGTTCAATTCTGGGTGCCCCCCTCCCATGGAAAAAAAAAAAAAAAAAAGAAATGTCTTTGAGTTCATTAGAAAATGTTTCAAGCAGCAAAACAGTTTCAACATAATGTTTAACTGTAGAGCATAGCATCCTTGAGCTATTACAATGGAAACAAAAGGTTATACTACTTTATTGTAGGAATATTTTAGCCTTGCCATTTGAAAAGATAGATCATCATTAGATTTTATGACACAATCAAAATATATCCAATAAGGTTGAAATAATTAAAAGAAGAGCAAATTAAAAATTATAATATAATTTTATTGTATTTATCTTTCAAAAGTATTCTTTTTATTAAAAATATGTAGGGAAAAACCTATATGAACTTGTATATGATGATGAATTTTCAGATACAACATCAAGGACATGATCTATGTAAGAAATAAGTGACAAGCTAGAGTTTGTTAAAATTAAAAAACTTCTCAGTGAAAATATCAGAAGAAAGAGAAGATGAAACATCAACTGGGAGAAAATATTTTCAAAAGATACGTCTGATAAAAGTTTAGTATTCAAAATATACCGGGATCTCTCAAACTCAATTGAAGAATGTGCCAAAAACCTTAACAAGACACTTAAATAAAGAAGATACACAGATGAGAATAAACATGTGAAAAGATGTCTCACATCCAGTGAAATATGCATTATAATAATGAGATAACACTAATCAACTATTAGAATTGAGGCCAATATCTGCAACACTGACAATACCAGACAAATGGAACACATTTCTTGCTGATGCAATGAAAAACAATGTAGCTACTGTCCCACTGGTGTTTGTAAGAAAAAATTGAAACCTTAAAAACACAAAAATCTGCACCCAGATATATATAGGAGCTAATTGCCAAATTTAAGATTAAAACCAAAACATCCTTCTGTAGGTGAAGGAATAAACTGCAGTGTGCATATCCAGGCAGTGAAATATTATTTAAGGCTATGATAAATGAGCCATTCAGTCATGAAGATATACAGAAACAATAAATGCAAATTATTAGGTGAAAGAAACCAATCTGAAAAGGATACATACATTTAATTCCATCTATCTGACAATTCTGGAGAAGTCAAAACTTTGGAAATAGGGAAAAATGATCAGTGTTCTCAGAGGCGGGGCAGTAGTGGGGATCATGGAGAATTTTTATAGCAGTGAAAATAATTTTTATTATAGTGTAATGATGACTACATGTCCTTATGTATTTTTTCTGAAGTCATAAAGATCTAATACCAAGTGTGAACCCTAATGTAAACTGTGGTCTTCAGGTAATAAGGACAAGTCATCACAATTTCATCAGTTGTAACAAATGCACCACTCTGCAGAGGAATATTGGTAATGGGAGAAGCGATGCATAGTGGGTTAAGGAGTATATGGGATATCTGTGTACCTTTCTCTCAATTTTGCTGTGAACCTAAAACTTCCCTTTAAAAGAAACTTTTAAATATCAAAAAAAAAAAAAAGCCACAAATTACATTGTATATGTTACATTGTATATAAATAATCATGATTTATTTAATTTGTGCACAAGAAATATTGTACTTATTTCTGCTGCATAAAAATATTGAGGTATAATTTGCATAAGATAAAACATAAGAAATCAAATTTTTAGTTTCTTGAATTTTGACAATTGGCTACACCTATATAGCAGTGAACAAACATTTCATCTGACTGGAAAGTAACATAATTCTCCTTTCCAGACATTTTTTTTTTTACCCATTGTTATCTTCACCACCAGCATAATAATAATAGTTAAAACATGCTATGCATCCTTGTTGATGCACAGTCTCTGTTTTTTACTTTTTTTTTTTTTTTTTTTTTTTTTTTTTTTTTTTTTTTTTTTTTTTTTTTTTACTTATAGCCACAGTGCTGTAATTAGAGAAAAACTGGTTATGGCTGCTCCCTAGAGAAGCCAGCTGGTCATTTAGATCAAGCTTCAGTAGATACAAGAACCTAGCTGGGGAAATGAGGGGCCAGAGGCTGATCCACAGATCTGGAAACACAAGTCTTTGGCAGCACATCTGAATGTGACTGAACTCAGGAGGAAAGATCACAATAGCCAAAGCCATGTATGACAACCACTTGACAAAATGCAAATGTGTTTATGTACAATAAGAAATATAATTGGCAAAGGGACTGGAATGTATGAATTTGTTAGATAATAATGTTTTCTACCTGCAGGAACACAGAAATTGGAAGCCAAGCTTCAGTTCAAAAAGTACAATCAGGATTAGTCTAAATGAAAGGAATTAATGGATGGTAATGGTTTGGGTTCCACCAGTTTTCCTAGACACATGATTCCATTTAGGTAGCAGGAATAGGTGGCTGAACGGTTTGATTTAAAGCATCCTTTCTCTTGGCGGTGCTGAAGAGAAAGCAGCATATTATTTCTCTCCAAGTTTCATAGTTCCCCTAAAAATGTGGCATATTTCTTAATATATAATATTATATCTTTTAAATGTTGTATACATTAATAAATGACCATAATGTTGATATCAACAATGATTTGTAGAGTTTTGTTCTGTTTTATGCTAGGTTCTATAAGAATCTCTTTAATCTTCATGAAAATCTAGAGACAGAATTATATTCCTATTTTGTTGATGAGATAACTAATACACTATTTTCCAGTTTCTCCTTAAGATGTACCAAATAGTCATTAGGGGGCTTATATTCACATCAGGCTTTCTCATTAAAACAAACAAAAATTCTTTTTTTCTAATTGGCCCCTTAATTCATAACAGGAGACGTATTCTTAATATGAAACGGTAATTCAAGAAGTAAATTGCATTGTATCCTTTTCTGAAGTTAATTATGGTAAGTTAAAGTTTGCTGTCATTTTTGCCTGAATATTTTATTTGAAATAAACTATCTGTTACACTAAAGATGAATCTGGAAATACAGCTCAAAAAGCTGTCTCTGCTATTTTTTAACATGTATGATTTCTGTTAGTGAAAATATAATGCCAACTTTTTTCTAAATTTAGACATAATTCTGAACCCTCTCAATGAGGAGATGCAAAATTCAGTTTTGCCTTAAATTAGATAAGCTCATTCACTCACTAAATGTATAACTTACTTTAGTATCTTGCAAGTATTCATTTGGAATTAATAGATAAAACAAACTTTAAGATTTTGGTGGATTCAGTAGCATGTGGGAAAAATAGTAAATCTATAAAAACTGCTATGAGTTAGTGTTTTATTTTGGGTGACTCAGCATTAATTAATTAATTTGTAATTAGGAAACAACACTCTTGTTCTCTCTACTATTCTCTCTCTGTGTTCTTGGGAATAAGCCAATTAGCATCTCTTGGGGTTTTTCATTTGTCTCTTTATTTTTTCCCATGAATAACCATACGGATATTTATTTTCTTGCAACAGTGACCAGAGAACATGATCTGTTATACATTTAATTTCTCAGAATGATAGTTGTATTTTTTTTTAAGTATTTTGTTATGGTTGGACTGAGTTGTCTTTTTTATTACCACAATACACACAAACAGCCCAGGGGATGAATCCAGTAGCTGCCACATTGTTAAACCTAAAGCTAAAACCAGAGTTTTGACAGATACTATCCCTTGGTGAGGCAAACTGTTGCTCTCCCTCTTAAAGGTATTGCTAATTGAGCTACATCCTACAGATGTAATGACTTCTTGCCACAATTATTTATTGAGAAACTTTGTCTGCAACTTTGCTTACACTCTTCAATGCACTTGTTACTCTTTTGTCAACTGAGCAGATAGTAATTTAGATACTACCTGACAGCCTGATATCTCCTATGTATTTATTTTGACTGAAAAAGTAACATTGTACTGAGTGGATTTGCATTTCAATCTGTTGTCATTTATACCTGGAAAATCCAGATGCTAACACAAATTACACATGTAGATCAATAGCTTTATTCAAATGCAAGTACAAACACACCAGAGAAAAAGAGTTGCAAAAGCAGAAATACAGCAGGCCATCAGATTGATGGTCTGTGGTTTTGTGGTTACAGTAGACCCAGCTTTAGGATGATGGCATTAGGAATAACTGTGTCTATTTCAAAACCTGGGCAGCAATATAGATTTATTTTATAAAAAAGAAATGAACCATTTAATTTTTCTTTTTAAAAAGAAATGTACGTCAAAAGAGTAATCAAAATGCAAATTGTTTTCAAATCTACCTTGATAACACCTTTTTCCCTCTATTATTTTTCAATTTTGACAAATACCTTCAAGTTCGAAAGTGAGTTTCCAAGTTGGCCGAGGTCTAATTCATTAACCTTTACTCTCTGATATAGAATTAAATGAACAAATAATAATTTTCTATGCTGTTTCTTAAAAGCCTAAGCATAATAAATGTTAGAGTTTCAAGTATCACTTTGTTTTTTCTTTGTATTAGGGATTGAACCCAGGGACAATTAACCACTGACCCACATCCCCAGAACTTTTTATTTATTTATTTTTATTTTGAGTCAGGTACTACTTTTCTGAAATCCACAGACACAAATTCATGAAGACAAAGTCATATAGAAAAGTATGAAAAAAAATTGACCTATCTGGACTTAAAGAGTTACTTAATATTTTTTTAAACCTGCAATTATTCAGTTTCAGTCCTTCAGTTACATATGTACAAAGACTAACAAATGCTTAATAGTATATACTAAATAATTGTATACTTTTGTAGTTAATTTGCTGCATAAATCAAATACATGGTAACTTTACCAATTTAAGTTAGGACTGCTTTTACAGAGATAATGTAACCTAGGAAGTGAAATATTGTGTTTGAAGAGAAATTTAACATGTCATCAATTCATTTTACTAAACATTTTACCATCACTTGTAACTGGTATATATATATGTAGAAAACAAACAAAAGAAAAACTACAATTAGATTCTCACGAACCTGATTTGATCTGATCAGTTGCTTTCTTGTTTTAAAAAAAGGCTTTTAGACATTTTCATTTTTTTTAAATTATACATGACAATAGAAGTCATTTTTATGTAATTATAAAAACACAGAATACAATTTATTCTGGTTCAGTTCCCAGTACTTTCCCTTCCCTTCCCTTTCTCAAGAACTCATAGAAAATATTCCAAATAGAAGAGTTTTAATCCTCATCTTCCTTCTCCTCTTTATCCTGGTTAATCTGTTAATCTGGAAATAATATAATTTATATCTCTCTGCTGTTTGCGACTACTCACAACCAATCACGTAGATGATTCTTCTTCAAATATTTTTGGTGACATATTTCAAATACATTTTGGATGTTATAGTGATCTTGCTATTGCTCCTTTTGATGGTCATAACCCCCTCCACCAAGATTCCCAACATTTCTGTTCACTTTGATTCTCTCTTGGAGAAACTGCTCAACATCAGCAGTGTCCATGATTCCATCTTCTACAGGGGGGTACAATTGAGGGTGAACTTCAGAATCTGTTTCTTTTTTGTGTCCCCCTTTCACCACACCTTTTTTTTTTTTTTTTTTTTTTTTGTAATTCTAATTTGTTATACATGTTTGCACAGTACATTTCATTTCATGTTACTTATAAAGAGCACAATTTTTCAAGTTGCTGATTTTATATAAAGTATTTTTTTTACAACAATTCTGTCTTCATACATGTATTTAGGGTAATCATGAATAACTCAGTCTGCTATTTTCATGGGTGCCCTCACAGCAGCAGAGGCAGAAAGCCATAGTTTTTTTTTTTTTTTTTTTTCTTTTCTTAAGCCCAATGTCACAACACTGCATAGTCTTCCCACCAGAGGGCACTTTTGTTGATGAAGCTTGCATATTCTACCTGGGCTGATTTCACCCCTTACTTACTTTTGACCCTTGCATTTCTGTAATTAACATTTTACATATACATATTTTCAATTTGCAAGCCTTCAAGCCTTCACTTGGAAAATCCGTCTCAGGGTCTTTTGGTTTTTTTTCTCAAATTGTACCATTAATCTTGCATCAGATATTATAAATATAAAATCTCTGGGTGCTTACTTTGTTGTAAGTGTCCTCAGTGATTATTTTCTAGATTGTTTTCATAGAGACAGAGATGAGCAGCTATAACATGTTAGAATTTTAGTTAAGAATTATAAGTAGGTTTTAATTTTTTTTCTCATGATTTGCCTGTTTATTTTCACAGATTATTTTCTAATATCTTCTTACATTTGAATAAATTTTCGAGTTCATTTGCTATGTTAACATTATTAGAGTTTCTAAATAAGTAAAGAAGAAAATAATTCCTATATTTGCCTATTCAAAATCATTGTAGAGAAGGTAATAGATTTACAGATTTTACAATGTATTTACTAAGTTGACAAAAAGACATAGGTAACCCATTTGATGGCACTGATGAAATTTACTCAAGTAAATCAGTTTTGAAAAATTCAACACCCCTTGATTATTTGGGAAATAAAAAAGGGTGGAGTGATTTTTATTATTATCCTATGTTGTGAAATTTTTTATTAAGTATGCAAGTTATATTTCTTCTAGCCATGCTGGAGCAATTTACTTATAGCATGAAAACTATAGAGCAAGCAATTTCTTTCATTTAAATGTATGAAAATATAGGGTATACCTTTATACATGACTGATGAAAAATTGAATATTTACAAATTGGTATCTTAAATAAAATTTTATTTCTATATATTTTTTGATATGAAAAGTCCTATTCTAGGTATCTTATTACAGAACAGCTTATATTTAGTCACAGAATAGTGTACATAAAATATTTCTTGCAGCATTATTTTAGTGAATTATAGGAAGCAGACTAAGTATCCTTAATATGAAAATAGTTTATTATTATACAACATTATGCAATAATTTTAAAGAATTATTTTTATGTGTATGTACTTGCAAAATATCACCTAAAGTACTCTCAGGAACACTCACTGTTAGAAATCCCCATCTAAGCCAAGAAATACAAACAACATTAATCATACTTAAAACTTTGGAGAGGAAATTATCATGGTGATTTGAAGAAGATTAACCCTAAGGTTTTCTGAAGAAGATTAACCCTAAGGTCATAATGTGCAAGAAATGTTTATGAATCACATTAGGACCATTGGCAGAAAAATATAAGCTGAGGCCCAAAGAACATCATTTCTACAACAGATTCACATGATGAGTCAGCCCAAATTCTAAAAGCTCAAGACAATGTCAAACTTTAATGCAGTAAGGTGTTTTTTCTTGGGGTGGGGGTGTGTGTGTGTGTGTGTGTGTGTGTGTGTGTGAGAGAGAGAGAGAGAGAGAGAGAGAGAGAGATGCAGAGGAGTAATGCACTGACAAAGGCAACAAATTGGGTCATATAAGTATACTTTTTATTCAGTACACATTATGACATAGATAAAGAAACATGTATATTTTTTAGCCATTCTATGTCTTCTTTGGAGAAATGTCCATTCAAAATTTTGCTTAGTTTTTAATTAGGATTTTATTCCACTACTGAGCTTTATGAGATCATTAGATATTGTGGGTATTAGTACCTTATCAAATATATGGCTTGCAAATATTTTTTCTCAATCTGTACACTGCCATTTCATTTTGTTATCATTTCCTTTGCTGTACAAAATCATTTTAGTTTGACATGGTTCTGTTTATTTATTTTCATTTTTGTTTCCTGAGATTTTGGTTTGGTCTGACACCAAAAATATCATCATCAAAAGCCCACATTCGGTCGCCTTCCCCTTTGTTCTTTTCTAGGTATTTTATACTTGATGGTTTTACATTCAGATGTGTTGTCTGTTTTGAGTTGATTTTTTTGAGTGTGGAATAAGGGCCCAGATTCATTTTTCTGCATATGGAAATTCAGTTTCCTAGCACTGTTTATTCAACAGTATATCCTTTCCCAATTTGCTCAACATCATTAATCATCAATAAACTACAAATCAAAAGCATTATGGAATACCACCTTGCTCTAATTAGAAAGATTATTATAAAAAATATAAAAAATAACAACTGTTGGTGAATGTATGAAGCAAAAAGATGTCTTGAACACTGATGGTGGAAATGCAGAGTGGTAAAATTGAAATGGAAAATAGTATGGTGGTTTCTGTAGACATTAAAAATATAATGGTGGTTTTATTGATCCATCAATTCTTCTGGCATTCACACAAAGGAAATGATGCCACCATGTTGTAAAAATATATGCCTCCATACTCATCACAAAAGTATTCCACAATAGCCAAGATATAAAAACGAATTAAGTGTCCATCAATGGATGAATCAATAAACTGGCATATACATATATAAATTATGTAATATATACAACTATAAGTAAATATGTATATTACTTATGTATCATATATATTATTCAGCCCTTAAAAAGAATGAGTACTAGGGGCTCAGGGGCAGAGTAAAGGAGGAGTCAAGGGGAGATATTATCAAAGAATACCGAATAATATATATATAGGATAATGAGTCAAGAGAACTAAAGTACAACTTGAGCACTAAAGGCAATAAAATCTTACTGTATATAAGATTCATACTAAATTAGTAGATTTTAGCACTCTTTCTATAAGAACATAACAACAGGTAACTAAGATGCTGAAAGTGTAAAAATGCTTCATATAGTAACGTTTTTACAATGTATATGTATCTCATAACACCAGATTATAAGATTGGAGGGAGGGACTGGAGATGTTGTTCAGTGGTAGAACACTCACATGACATTTGCAAAGCTCTGGGTCAATCCCTAGTAGAGAGAGAGAGAGAGAGAGAGAGAGAGATTGTATATATCTTAAATACATAATAAGACATTATTTAAAGAATAAGAGGACAAGTTTAGCATTACATGGAGTGGCAAAACTTTACTTATGAAATCTAAATTTCCTTGATACCACAGAAGAACAAGGGAGCACATAATGAACAAGCAGCTTGTATCTTAGTGCTTAGACTGAGTATTGCTTGAGGCCCTCCTGGGACATTGCCATGCTCACTTTATGAGGAAGAGCTCACAGAGGAGAGATACTCAACAACATACAACAACTACAAAGCTTATAGGATGGGAGTTGGTGAATGTCAGAAATGCAGAACTAATTGGACATGGAAATATTCTTGTCCAAGGATAGCTAAGAGTGTTCAGATAATTTTACTACTTTGTGTTTTAAAAGTCATTTTTTAAAAGTCCACTCTTTTCCCCAATGATTAAGGGAGAAGGACAATGAACTAGCAAGACATTTCAAACACTTTGAAAAGAGAAACAATAAAAATGGTTATTTCTTTTCCTTTTTTAAATATTTTAAAAATTTTTTTATTATTCTAATTTGTTATACATGTCTGCAGAGTACATTTCATTTCATATTACATAAAAAGAGCACAATTTTTCAAGTTGCTGGTTTTATATAAAGTATTTTTATAAAAATGGTTATTTCTATCAATAAAATGATAAGTTAGAATTTCCAATTTTGGCAAACACAGTTGAATAATATTTTTGCTATTTCCAGATCCATAACTCTTAATACTCTCCAAAACTATTAATACAACTTGAAAATAACACCAAATCCTTTAGTATATGTTGAAAATTCAGAGCAAGTGCCAATTGCATGCAATCTACTAGGAGGTATTCAAATTAACCTGGCAATTTGTGTTCATCTCTCACCTTTATAGTTATACCAGGATTATGCTAGTTACAAATGAGATATGCAACACAGTGTAGTGAGAATAAGGACTTTCAAGAGCTATCTGTTTCACATAAATATTAGGTAAATATTAGGTAGGCATTTCTTTCAGTCTCCATGTATCACTTTTTTTTTTTTTTTTTTTTTTTTTTGAGGGGGTACTAGGGATTGAACTCAGGAGTTATATCCCAGCCATTTAGATAGGTGGATAGATAGATTAAAGATATATAATTATATATATATATATTTATATATTTTGTTTGTTTGTTTTTGTTTTTGGTTTTTTTATTTAGAGGCAGAGTCTAGCTGAATTGCTTAGGGCCTTGCTAAATTGCTGAGGCAGGCTTTGAACACGCAATCCTGCTTCAGCCTCCCAAGCCACTGGGGCATGTATCACTTTTTGTATAAGATTTAACCTATCTAATACTAAACTCCTTTAGAAGTTCAGTAAACCAGTTACTTTTTAGTTGGGAATTCTGCTGAGTTCAAAATCCTGGAGTTCCAGCTGGGCGTGGTGGCGCACGCCTGTAATCCCAGTACTTGGGAGGCTGAGGCAGGAGAATCGCGGGTTCAAAGCCAGCCTCAGCAATGGCAAGGCACTTAGCAACTCAGTGAGACCCTGTCTCTAATAAAATACAAAAAAAGGGCGGGGAATGTGGCCCAGTGGTCAAGTGCCCCTGAGTTCAATCCTCCAGTACCAAAAAAAAAAAAAAAAAAAAAATCCTGGAGTTCCCATAACATTCCTATGCCAGGACTATTCCAATTCCAATGATATTAGCTATATAGTCTCTTAGCACCTGCGAATTGACAAGTTCAGGTAAGGGCTATAAATCCTGCCACCTCAGGTGGTTTTAACAATGATTAAGAGATATACTAAGCGTGAGTGATTGGTGCTTATTATGATATATGTCATTTGTTATTTTTCCTCATCAATCTTGATATGTGACAAAGAAAACTAAAACTGGAGTTTCAAGGGTAGGAATTCTAATTTACATATTCAAGGCAAAGTTGATGTTTGGACAAGAAAGAGACAATCATGGAATTCTCCTTAACTAAGAATAGTGAGATTTAAAACACTACAGCAATGATTAAGGATAAATCAGTAAGAGTTCATAAAAGGTAAACCGGTATGCTGAGGAATATTATATAACAATTTGTTTAAAAGTAAAGATTGTACAGGAAGAGAAAAGTCACTAGGAGACTTTATTAGAGTGGTTGATGTCACTCTTGCCCCTAGTGAAGCTGAGCAGACTTTTCTATAAACATGCCAACAGGTTTATAGAAAAACTATAGCAAACATTTGGTCTTTAAAGATTCCACTAATATTAAGACAGAACC
This sequence comes from Tamias sibiricus, assembly GCA_025594165.1. NCBI lineage: Eukaryota > Metazoa > Chordata > Mammalia > Rodentia > Sciuridae > Tamias > Tamias sibiricus. The sequence goes on along the minus strand of CM046663.1, from coordinate 101,566,202 downwards.
CCAATGGCTTGTCCAGATTGCCCATGTATAAATTAGTAGAAGATTTAAAATAATTAAGAAGCTCAGTTAATTTTAAATATCTCTCTCTCTCTCTCTCTCTCTCTCTCTCTCTCTCTCTCTCACACACACACACACACACACACACACACACACACACACACACCACAAATCTAATTATTTTTTGAAATCCAAGAAAAAGGTTGAGTTACTTAAGGTTTACCTTAGGTCTTAGGTGTGCGGTAATTTCATAAATGTTAGAAATTTACTGCATACAGTTACTTATGATATTTACTCCCCTCCCCAAAAAACAAAGAGCTTTAAAAAAATATTGTTTCTTAACAAGTCAGGACAAGTTTTAAATGGTTTACTGTCTCTACAGATAGATCAATTGACTCTGAGGGAGAGATTGCATGACTGTGTTGAGGTTTGTGAATTATATTACTATACCTGAAATCAAAGCCCTCAATATGATCTTTTCGTGTTTAGATATTTTTTTTTCCTTTAAACTTTAACAATAAAATGGAAAATAGAGCACATAATTACCCTGAAATAAGCATTAATTTTCTCAATACATCCTTCTTTTCTTCCACAGTACAGAATAATTTTCCAATAACTTTCGGGACTAGTTTTCCCAGTGCTCTTCTGTTTACAGTTATCTACCAACATCTTTATTCAAGAAGCTTTTGTCTCCAGTGCTTGATGGATTGCATGGAAATATCCCATTTTTCCATCTGTAAGGCTATTCATTTGAGTTTTATTCTGTTTTTGTTTCAATACCTTTTTCAAAATTTTCAATGAGGAATTTGAATTGTCTGGCAAAGAGGCTATTTTTCATGCTATATTTAGGTTTTAGTACAGTAATTTTGGCTTAGGGCTCTATATGAAGAAAATTCAGTTCCTATCTCTTTCAAGATCTACTCCTAAATACTTTTAAAAGGTGCTCAAAAGATTGTTCCTAAATTTTCCAATGGATTCTTTCTTTGCTTTAAATTGAATTAGAATCCAGTCAGTTTTCATAGGAAATCCTTTTGGTATAGCCTCCAAAATATTCTCTCATCCCTATTTACAGATTTCCTAAATTCTTCTGGTTTGGGGAAAATTTAGGATCTCTCAGTCACCTCTGGATTATCCTAACTCTCTCAATATTTTTAGCATCTAATTTTCTTACTAACTCATGAGCATTTATATAGGCCTGGGAATGCCAGAATATATATATTATTAGAAATATATATATATTATTATATATTCCTCTGCAAATTTCTATGTCTCTTATCTAGACTTTGGATGGTTTATTACAATGATTGTTAGTTCAGACTGAGATGTGGGCAAAAATAAGAAGCTTGTTTATTTCTGAAAGATATTTAACTCTTAGAGGCAATTAAGATTTCTGAATTTCAGGCTGGACAAGAGTTAAGAAAAACATGTCAGAAAAAGGGGTTAAAGCCGGGCATGGTGCATGCCTGTAATCCTAGCAGCTCAGGAGCCTGAGGCACAAGTATCTTGAGTTCAAAGTCAGCCTCAGCAGTGGCAAGGCACTAAGCAACTCAGTGAGACCCTGTCTCTAAATAAAATACAAAATAGAGCTGGGAATGTGGCTCAGTAGTTGAGTGCCCCTGAGTTCAATCCCCAGTACCACAAATAAAAAAAAAAAAAAGAAAAGAAAAAGGGGTTAAAGGCGGAGAGTAATGAACAAACAATAGGGGAAATTAAAGCATAGGGTAAATGGCCATTAAGTAAGTTAAGTTCAAGTTTTTTTTTTTTTTTTTTTTTTTTTTTTTTTTTGTGGTACCGGGGATTGAACTCAGGGGCACTCGACCACTGGGCCACATCCCCAGCCCTTTTTTGTATTTTATTTAGAGACAGGGTCTCACTGAGTTGCTAAGTGCCTCGCCATTGCTGAGGCTGGCTTTGAACTCGCGATCCTCCTGTCTCAGCCTCCCAAAGTGCTGGGATTACAGGCGTGCGCCGGCTATGTTCAAGTTTTAATAGGAATTTCACCTCCTTTCTACTTTAAGATTTCTCTCAAAATAATAATTTTGTGTATATCAGAACTTCGTAATAAAGTGCCTGTAATTTTAAGTTATTCATGGTGAGATTATGTCTTTTTGAAAGATAGTCATGTGAATAGATTGATAATGAAAACACATATGTGAGGTAGGGTTCCAGCCTGTGAAAAACATAAATATAGATTTAGAATGAAAGCATGAGAATCTAGCAGCAGTTGCTAAAAAGTCTTGTATTTACAGATTATTTCTCAAGCCTTCAAATGAATGGTTAACTGTTTAAAATCTCAGAGCCAACAGCCTGATATTCTTGGTTAAACACACTGTTTTATTTAGCCTTTTTACTGCTATGACCAAACAACCTGACAGGACAATTTTAGAAGAGAAAAAGTTTACTTGGCTCATGGTTTCTGAGGCCTCAGTCAATAAATTGTGACTCTATAGCTCTGGGCCCAAGGGGAGGCAGAATATCACTACAGAAGCTTGTAAACCCCAAAGGCATGCAACCAGGGACCCACTTACTCCAGTCACACCCTACCTGCCCATGTTTACCACCCAGTTAATCCCTATCAGGGAATTAATGCACTGATTAAGTTAAACTTCTCACAACACAATCATTTCACCTCTTTTTTTCATTGTCTGACACATGAGCTTTTCTGGGGACACCTCATATCTAAAACACCACACATAAGCTTTCTTCATAGGAGATATCATACAGAATGAGATGCTCATAGATTAAACAAGGTTAGGGATACCAGTTTGACAAGGAAATTTCTAAATTCACTTGCCTCAGGGCTGGCTGGCTCTAGGAATCAATTCCTCAGGATCAATGTTAAGCTTTTTTCCAATAAAACATCCCCCTAGACACTCTTATTATGAGAAGGACAGAGTCAATGACCAATTTAATAATAATACAGATTTTCATCAAGCATTAAAATTTTAAAAAGTAACCAGATTATATCTATTCTAAAATAGATCTTGTTTACTAGAAGACAGAATAAAATTAGCACTTGGAAACTTGACAAAAAAAAAAAACAAAAAACAAAAAACATATTACAGTTCAGATTCAACTCAATGCTTTTCATTTCAGTTAAAAAGATTCTGGAATCCCCAGGGATTCTCCAGTGAAGCATGATGTTTCCAACTCTTAGGCCATATCAGAGAGGGGATTTCAAGTAGAACTCAGTAATGCTTATAATTTATTAATCTCTTCATCAGATAGTCTATTCATAAAGCACTCTTAAATCTATTAGAATATATTACAAGTGAGCCCACCACTTTGAACTTTAGTGGTGTTTCACAGGGATCAGAGAAGAACACTTATAGAGCTTTACGTTCTGAACTCAAGTGGTTTAAAACAGATATTTCAAAGCCAGGAGCTAATTGGGATTGGGAAAAGTTCATGATATAATAGTTTAGGATTGGTGGATATGGTAAAGTAAATAGATTAAAGAAACAAACGATCAATTGATAAGTGAATTGTTTGCTCAGATGAACAGTATCTGATAAATTTATTTGTATGAAATTCATGGGAAAAGACAATGAAATTATTTATTATTTACAAAAAATTAGTGGACAAAAGTTTACTGGAATCAATAGCTATGTTATATCATGAACTTTTACCTGAGTCATATTGATTTGCTAATCAGCTCATTTCCACTATCTTAATCTTACATAAAATTACCAAGAGTTAATACTCACCTGACAGTTACTATACACCATGTGGTGTCCATATGGGAATACTTTTAGGTATTATAGTAGTCCAGTTAACAAAAGTCTCGAAATGATTTAGTGGAAACTCTAATTGATGTGGCTTAAAAGGAAGTTTCAAATGATATTTTCATCATTTCCTCTTATTTAAAATTATGTTCCCATATTTTATCATTTTAATAATGTGCTTTATAAAACTGAACAATGATTTACAGAAATTAAAACAAATAAGTTTCCAATTTCCATTTGTGAGCTGTAGAGCACTTCAAATATGTTTTTGAGGTCCAAAATCAATTTGTACTATATTGTTGTGGGAAATGATAGTATTTTTGAGGTGACTATAAATAAAGAATATTGAAAAAAAAAAGAGATTCTTAAAAAATAGGGATTTTTAAAAAAAATCTGCTTGAGGTGAATACAGTAGTGAAAATGATGGTTTATTATATTTCAGAGTCAATTAGTATATGTGTATTTCGCCAAGCAGGAGAATAGAATATATGTTACTTAAAATGTTGGGACATTGTACTATACCAAAGAGAAAATTAAATTTGGTGTAAGATCGTTTAATATCTAGATATTTATTTTATTACTTTTTGACCCAACATTATTCTTTTAAGTCATTTTTTCCAGCTGGCTAGTTCATTTTTAATGTGTTTCTTTCCTGTTATAATTCATAAATGTTTGTTTAATCCCATAATGCCCAAAGCACCCATATATTAAAAGCAGCTGATATAACACTTTTAATTTGTAGATTAACATTCCTTTTATTTGATTTAGTGTGTCTTGTTTTTGTGCAGAGACAATATATATGCCTTAATTCAATATGGATTCTAATTTATCCCTGCTTCCTGTTTAAGTTTGTGTGGATGTTATTCTCCCCCACCCACTTTGGTATTCAGAGAATTTAATGTTTTACTACATTTGTTGAAAACAACTTTAGGGGGCTGGTGTTACAGCCTCATGGTGGAGTGTGTGTTTAGCCTCTGGGCTTGATCTCTGATACCACAAAAATTTAAAATAAAATATATGAAACAAATTTGAAGACATTAGCTTTTCCTAAACAGATATTTTCAATTTTCTTTTATACTGTGAATTTAATTTTACTATCTAGTAAAATCTGGATGCTTTCATATAGATTAACATTGTATTCAAAAAACACAAATAGCAATGTCATTTATTAAAAATCACATATTTGAAAAATTGCTGATATTTACTGAAAGAAATTTTATGAAGATTCAGCTCTCCTGTGTTTAATATACTGTCATAGGAAGTTGATGAAGCAACCAATCTATCCTTTCATTACATCACGGAATTTAGTCTAGTGTCTAGTTTTAGTATAGCATCCATGGCCATCTATATTGTTAAATTCCCTTAAAATCACAATTATAATTTTTTTTTTCAGGAAAATCAATGATTTCTTTTTCTTTTGGGTCTGTTGCTAGAGTTATTGGGTTCCTTTGTAGGCAATGTGTTACCTTATTTTTTTTTTTTTAGGTTTCTTGTGTGCCTATACTTATATTTGTGCATATGACATATCAGTTGCCTGTACTAATTTTATAGAGTGGTTTTCATATCAAAAGGGTTTCTCCTGGAGATATCTCCTAGGGTAAAGTTTATGTAGATTATGTTGGCTTTGGTTCAAGGTAGGTACTTCAGTGTAGGGTCTTTGTAATTTCTAGTTTTGTGTAGTGTCCGTGGGAATCTTTGATCCATGTTGGGGTAGCCCATTGATGTTTCAATGTCTTGGGGTTCCACCAATATCTGGGATGTTTTTCTTTTAGATGGGGCAAGCTGGCTGGCATCTCTGGGGATAGTATGCATACATATCAGTTTGAGACCTATTAGTTTCTATGGGTACCCTGAGAGTGGACTACTCTGGCAGCCCACCTTGCAGTTTCACAGGACTCCAGGCAAGAAAAGTCTCAAGATGGTGCTATGTAACAGGAACCTGGGTTCAGGCCCAGGAAGCAGGGTTCAGGGCTCCACAGGTGAAAGAAAATGGGAGGCACTGTTGAGATGGTAGTAATTCTTTCAGACAATATAATAGCCCCAAACAGTTCCATTTAACCCCCAAACCATTTCCAGAGGCCTTTTTTTCATATGCAGGCCAGACAAAAAAGGCACACTGCCAACAGATAAATCAGTGGGCTCATACTCACAAGTAAATATTTACGACCTTGAGTACATATTGCTGAATCAGAGTGTTTATGACCTTTACTACATAATAAAAACATAGCCCATCGGGAACCTTGGTGAAAGAGCCTAACTATGACCATTTGGGGCCTGCCCAACAGTTGGAAAAAGTGCAAAGGTGAGCTAGACTCTCACCAATTCATACAACTGGTAGCCTTGCAGCTCCCCAAACTTTGCTCAGGACCTAAGAGGTCTGGGGACTTCTCTAGCTGTAAGTATTCTAGGGATTTGTGGCATTAGTGGGGACCACTGGAGGCCTCCACCTGAACCTCTCCCCAGTGAGCAGAGTTCACCTTGGTTCACGGTTATCTGTGGAGAGACAGGTGGGCAGATATTGTGTACTTAGTTTCCCTATTTATAAGGTCTCCATGCTCAGAGATGTCTCTGCTACATCCCCATTGCATTCCAACACTACTTCAAACACTCCAGTTTAATAGGTATTTGTTTTTCTTTGTTACTGGCCCTTCTTTTGCATGAGGAGGTACCATTGCCAGACATCTCTAGTCATTCATATTGCCAATGTTCTATTTGTAAATTTGTAAAAATACATTGTAAATAATCCAGAGGTAAAGAAGAAAACATCCTAATGAGAGGAAAATTGTGATTAAATGACAACAATAATAAAATTTCAAACTTTTGGGACTACTTCTAAACTTTTTGGAGGGCAACTTATAATTCTAAATGCTTGTCTTTGAAAAGAAGAAAGCCTGAAAAATCAATTAACTATGTATTTATTTAAAATAATGGGTATGTGCATGTATATGTGGGTTTGTTTATAAAGAAAAATATGTCTAAAGAAGATCAAATAAGTGATGAATAGCATAAAATACTGAAATAACACAGCTACAAAGACAATGATTAGTTCTTTGATCAATTTGTGGACAAAATGATTAAGTAAAGACAGAAACAGTAAAATTAAGAATATTAAAACTTGTACGGAACATATTTTAAAATAATTAGTGGTTTTTCAAAGATAATTTACGAATATATGACAATAACTTGAAAATATTGGTGAAATGAGACACATCCTGAAAAAACAATTAATTTTAAATATCAAGTATGACAAAATAAAAAAAGCCAAATTCTAGAAACAGCAATTACAATTGCCCTACACAGAAAACTCCAGGCTCAAATAATTTTATAGAAGGAGTGCAAGAAATATCTAAAAGTTATAGTGTTAAACTAACTCTATCATAGGAAAATTCTGCTATCAAAGGCAGTGTGGAACTTTGAGAAAGAAGAATCACAGGGCCAGTCTCACACACATAGAAATAGAAGTTTTTCTAATACATCATTAATAAACTGAGTCAAGCAATGAAAAGAAAGTAATAATGCATTCTAGATCAAATTCAATTCATTCTGGGAGCATAGGTCATTTCATTATGAAACATTCTATTACCGTAATTTCTCACATTCACCTAATGAAGAGAAAAAAGACATTGCTTATATTAGTAGTTATAGTGATGTATTTAAAATACATCTGCTGTGTTACTTATTAATGGGGCCGAGGTCTAAAGCTACCCCCCTTTTTGGGCCCTAAAGGGGGCTCCTTCTGCCAGCAGAAAGAGTTAAAGTAGCTTACCTGGAGAACATAGGCTTAACGGGCAAAAAGTCACCGAGTGTCTTTACCCCCGCCTGATTGACAGACACCATGTCACACCTGGGGAGTTTGGTAGAAAGCAATGCCAAAACTCATTTATTGAAAGGTGAACTGTACTTATAAAGGCCTAAACATAACCAATCATTGACCAGTAGGGCGGTTCCGACTCTCACAATACATCATAGCCACACCCACTGCTTAGCCCTGGTCCTCCACAGGGTTTGGTAAGCAACCAGAGCCCATCCCCTTGGCAGACAGCGTCCGGAAAGTCCCAACATTTTCCCTTTTTCGTTTTTTTCAAAATGGGGCTTCTCCATTTTATATTTCAAAAATGGGATGTCCCATCTTGTATTTCGAAAATTAGGGTGTCCATCGCATTCGAGATTGTGCCTGCTTAGGTTGTTTTTCCTCTCAGGGAAAAATCTTACCCGTCATTGGCTACCACCCTAGCACTTCAGGTGGACACACCCAGGGCTAGCAAGTGGCCAGGGGAAGGACACGGGACAGGACAGTCACCTTTGGGAGGGCTTGACTGGATGGCAAACCTCCGCATCTTGTTAAGGACCATGGCCAAGCCTGTAGGGCTCTAGCTCAGCATGACAGCAGACCACCCAGCTGTATCAATCTGGTTAGTTATATAGGGCCCAAAAGTGAACACAAAGACAATGACAATCAGGGATTTCACCAAAGGGAGAAAGTCCACCCATTCAGTTCAGTCTAAAGGAAGCCGTCTGGCATAAAGTCCGGACAATTGTCATAGATATAGCACTCTTCTCTCAGAGTCCAAAGGAAGCCGTCTAGCACAAAGTCCAGACAATTGTCACAGGAATGGCACAGTCCCTCAGAGTCCAAAGGAAGCCGTCTAGCACAAAGTCCAGAAAATTGTCACAGGAATGCCATAGTCCTTCTTCTCTCATCGCAGAGGGTTGAAATACTGACAAAGAAGGAGTCCAAGACAGTGTTCTTGATGAATTTTGGAATGGATGTGATGAGAAGTTTAATCACAACAGGACAGGAGATTTGTCATGGTGTTTTTTCTTTCTTCTTATTTCTGTGTAAAAAAGAAAAGATCACCCCTCGAGAGCTTGTGCTCCTGGGTAGTCATTTTGGTCGGATTGGCAGTATTTGAGATCTCTGGCAGGCACCCATATAGGGTTTTGTTCTCCCATTGGGAAGACATATCCAAAACCTCTGCCAGCACTTATTAATGAATCTGGACCGCTCCAGAATCCAGTCAATGGGTCTTTCCATCGGATCTCAACCTTTACATAAGGCGTTTGGTTAGACAGTGTCTTTGAAACGCCAACAGAGGCTGCTGTTTGGAAAAATTTAAAATATTTAAAGTAAGCATAGCTGTTTTTAACTGGTCATGGGGGTTGCTTCCCCAATTTTGTTTTATTAATTGGTTCTTTAGGGTTTTATTATGTCTCTCTATGATGGCTTGTCCTTTTGGGTTATGTGGGATCCCTGTGGTATGTTTAATATGCCATGTTTGGAAGAACTTTTGTAATGATTTGCTCACAAAACAGGGTCCATTATCGGGTTTAATCTGTTTTGGCAATCCAAGAATAGCAAAGCATTGTAAAAAGTGACTTTCAGCATGTTTAGCCCTTTTTCCAGAGTGTGCCGTGGCCCAACAAGCATGTGAATAAGTATCTATGGACATAAATATATATTTTAATTTTTCAAATGGTGCATAATGGGTTACATCAGTCTGCCAGACAGCGTTGGGCCGTAGGCCTCTGGAATTTACCCCAGGGAACTGGAGAGGTGGGACCTGTAAGAAGGACAAACAGGACTTACATGTCCTTACAATCTTTTTAAAATCTTTTATAGGAACTAAAGGAAATTTATGATGTAGTCTTCTCCAATTTAAATGAGTAAGGTCATGAAGACCTTGGGCTAACTGAAGGTCTTGTTGATATGGGACTGTAACTGTTAATACACCTGTGGTGGCCAAACAGTCAGCGGCTTGATTTCCCTCAGAGAGGGGCCCAGATAAGCCTTGATGTCCCCTAAGATGTTGGAGGAAAATAGGCTCATTACGCCCCTTTAATAGGGTTCTTACCTGAATCATTAAAGGGGTTATAGGATTATTATCTATCTTTATATATGATGCATTTAGAGTAAGTAATAGGTTAATTACATATAAACTATCTGAGAAAAGATTCATAGGCTCTTGGATATGGGTCAAGGCTAATGCAATAGCATATAATTCTTTAAATTGAGCAGAACCAGTAACTGTTTCAAAGTATTGTGTCCTTTGGCCTGAGGATGGGTGAAAAACTACAACTGTTGACCCTTCTTTTCCTCCATCTGTGAAGACATTTACTGCCTTGGGGAGTGGCTTGATGGAAAAAAAGGATGGGGGGAGTCCACTCCAGCTTGTGAAAAGAAGAGGTCCATTTGGTTGACCCGTAATGACAGTCAACTTTTCCTAAAAATCCTTCTAAAGCATAGGAGACTCTAGGGTTGTTTCGCCATATCCACTCAAAGTCTGACAAATGGTTAGGAATTGTTAAAATATCTGGGTCTTTTCCATAATGTCTCAATGATGTATCTCTCCCTTTTATTATAAGATCTGCTAATTGATCTAATTGAGAATAAACTCGAGGTGTTCCTCCCACAGAGGAATGTATCCACTGTAAGGGGTTACCCATCTGGGTGAGAACAGCCATAAGGAGCTTAGCACCTGAGAAAATCCACAGATATAGAGGTTGCTTTGGTTGGTACCGAGCCAGTTGGGCTAAATTGAGGGCATCTTGGACTTTTTGTAATATTGACAGATGACCTTCTTCTAGTATAATCACATCAGAGGGGGATTTTTCCCCGTAGCAACTCAAAGAGAGGTAATAAATCCTCAGTAGAGATATGAAGCCATAGTCTTAACCAGTTTAGCTCTCCTAATAGCTTCTGTAACTCTGCCAAGGAATAAGATTTTTGAATGACTAGTTGAGGTTTGAGAGGACACACCATGTCTAGACTAAGTTTTGTCCCCAATATTTTGCAGGGAGGAATAGTTTGGACCTTGTCATTGGATATGTGTAAATCTCCTTTTTCTAAGAGCTCTCGAAGGGTCAGGTAAGCTGAGCCCAGTTGCTGGACATCAGCAGCTCCCAGGATGATGTCATCCATATAAACATATAGGGTGAGCTGCGATTTTTTCATTAATGGTGACAGGAGACATGAAAGATAATGCTGACAAAAAGCTGGGCTGTTAGCCATACCTTGAGGGAGAACTATCCATTCATATCACTCATCCGGCCTTTGAAAGTTAATAGAAGGGACAGAAAAGGAAAACTTTTCATAATCATCCGGATGAAGAGGTATTGAAAAATAACAGTCTTTAATATCAATAACAATTAAGGTTAAATCTCTTGAAATAGAAGGGATCCAGGGGAGGCCACGCAGAGGTGTGCCAATAATGAACATCCTGTCATTAATTTTCCGGAGGTCTTGTAACATTCTCCATTTCCCTGTGGCCTTTTGTATAACAAAAACAGGACTGTTCCATGGGCTAAGAGAAGGTCTAATGTGTCCTAGGGCTAACTGTTCTTGGACAATTGCCCTCAAATGGTTTAGTTTTTCAGTAGGAAGGGGCCACTGCTTGACCGAGATTGGGGGGGCCATCTCACCATTGAATAGCAGGAACTTGGGGAGCAGTGGCCCTTAGGATTGAGGGTGAGACCCTATTTGATGATTGGAAGTTTTTCTCCCTGTATCTTTAATTAATATATCATTTTGAAGCTCTCTATGGGTTGTAGTAATGTAAGCTTCAGCTTCTCCTAAGATGTCCTGGCCTACTAAGTTAGATGTTAATCCAGGGGCCACAAGGGGGCGAACTTCCCCTTGATTTCCGTCTATGTCTCTCCATCTAAGCCAATCTCTGGTTTCTTCTGAATGAGTGTTTCCACCTACCCCAAGTAATTGGGGCCCTGGAATTAGTTCCCATTGAGGTGGAATCTCTTCCTTCCTTATTATAGTATAATCTGCCCCAGTATCAATTAGGCAACGAAATTTCTTTCCTGATATATAAATATCCATCTTTGGTCTAATCCCTGGAACAATAGGAACTGTCCAATGGACCTTAGGGGGACTGTGAACAGGGGAACCTCCTTGGTGTAATGGGGCTGGAGGATGCCCCTCTAGGAGTTTAAAGGTTTCCCCTGAAAATCAAATTTAGATCTGCAATCTTTTTTCCAATGATATCCTCTTTTACATCTAGGACAAAGTGTTCTAGGGGCAGCTGGACTCTGAGTCTGGCCAGGGGAGCATTCTGGAGGCCGACCAAGGCCATTGGGGCAGTCTTTTTTAAAATGGCCCTGTTGTCCACACTTAAAACAGGTCCCTTTTCCATTTAAAACTGTTGCTAGTACCTCAGTATGGGTATTAAGGGCTGTTGTTAAGGCTTGAGATTGATGAGTATGAGAACCAACATCTTTGATGGCAATAATCCATCTCCCCATAGATCTATCCTTTAATCCGGCACAGGCCAGTTTGTGATCTGTGGTCTTTCCTTTCCAAACCAGCATTTTTGCAAATTGATCTCTCAGAGTACCAGGTGGAAATTTCCTTTGAAGGCTTTTTTCCACTCTCTCAATAAATGTGGCCAGGGGAGAGAGGGAAGATGGCCGACGGGAGGGAGGTGCTCTCTGGACGCAGCTGCTGAAGGATGCGGAGTGGGAAGTTTGAGCGCATTGCTGGTGGTTCTATTGCAACTGAAAGGGAGCCGAGACATTCCTGCACCTCTGGACAGTGAAATACAAGGTTCTACAGGACCACAACAAGCAGAGGCAGAGTCGCAGCGGTCCACGGCCCGAAGCAGCGCTGTCTGTGCTGCAGGCGCAGGGGCCGATACTATCTCGGCAAAGAGACGATCCACCCAGCGGCTTTGAAACCGATCGGCAGGAGGGATAAAAAGAGGCCTAGAGGCATGGGCGGTGTCCACGTGGAGCTCTTTCACACTGCTTGCCAAGCCGATTCCGCACACTCTGGAGTGACACAAGGGTCTGCGGAGCTACTGTTGAATGGGAGAACGCTGCCATCTTTGAGAAGTGCAGTGGCTGACCCAGACAAAGGGGAAAAGACGGAGGAGACAAGAGCTACAGATATCCAGGGAGCCCCAGCGCCCTGAAGGCAGCGCACACCTGGGTGAGACTCGGGTAACCAGCAGGGAGGGCGTGTCTGAGGCCAGCCCAGTGGCCACAAGAAGCTACAACTGTGGGTGGGCATGGGGAAAGGGTGCCTTCTGGAGGGTCCCCTTCCCGGTGCCATTCATCTGTTGACACACAACCGCCCTGAGCCAATCTTCCCCCTGAGCCATTCAGCCGATGGCCTAGGGTGCAGACTTGACTTCACTAACAGGGTCACAGACTATCTGGACGTGGTTCAATGCAGTTGGCTTAAACTGGAAAGGGAAAAGAGAGGGGGGCTTCTCAGGGACCGTTTTGTTTGAGACTTGGGGTTCGACTTTTTTTTTTTTTTTTTTTAAGTTGGTCTGTTTGTGTTATTGGTTTTTGGGGTTTTTTGTTAGATTGTTTGTTGTTCTTTTTCTTTTTTTGGGCTTTGTTCTGTTTTGCTTTTTTTTGCATTGATTGTCAATGTGTTTGATTGTTTGTTTCTGCTCCTTTTCTTATTCTTCTTTTCTTCCTTCTCACTTTGGCATCTCTTCTTCCTCCTTCATCTTTCATATTTGCACCCTGCCAGTGCATACTAAACAGAGGCAAAAACAAGCTTTATGCAGAATTTGGGATTTCTAGAAACGGCGCAATTGAACTGGATAGCAAAGAGGTGTTATATATAGTTTACTCTCCATTTTCTTGATTCTCTCTCTCCTCTCTCTTACACCAATTTCTACTCTTTTATCATTTTTTTCTTCTTTTCCATCTTACTTTATATATAAATTGGTCTCTCCACCTAAGTGTCAACTCCATTCTCTATCTTCTCTCTTCTACTGATACTAAACCACTTCTAGTAAACCACGTCAATAGAACTCTCCTATCATACTTTCCAAGAAAGAACAATTCAAGACACTTCCTTCTTCTTAAACATAACACCTCTGTATCCAATACTTGAAGCTATAAAACCCCATCAGAAGCGTACAGAGTAAATTGGAAATAATATCTGGGTTAACAAAATATGTACATTGTGATCAAATTTGAATTTGCTGAATAGAAAGTGTTAGGTTTTAAAGTGTAAAGGAATTATAAGGGGAGCTGATAGCTTTGTACTAAAGGAACAACATAAGGCATTAAGGTAAAATCGACAGAGTCAAGGTCCCACAGTGCAGGAAGAAAAGACACACAAGCAGCATGAAAAAACAAGGGAAGAAAGTGACACAATCAAATCAAGATTCCTCATCAGTAGATTTCATGGCAAACACAGTTGGTCAAATGCCAGAGATGGAATTTAGAAATTACATATGCCAAATGTTTAGGGAACTTAAGAATGAACTCAAAAATGAGATGAGGGAGCAAGTACAGGAGGCAAAATATCATTTTGACAAAGAACTCCAAAAACAAATACAGGAAGTAAAAGATTACTTCAATAGGGAAATAGAGGCTCTAAAGAGAAACCAAATAGAAATTCCAGAAATGAAAGAAGCAATAAACCAAAATAAAAGTTCAATTGAAAGCATCTCCAACAGAGTAGACCACTTGGAGGAAAGAACCTCAGACAATGAAGACAAAATATATGTTCTAGAGAAGAATTTAGACCATACAGCAAAACTCGTTGGAAATCAAGAACATAACATCCAAGAATTATGGAACAGCATAAAAAGACCAAACTTAAGAGTGATTGGCGTAGAGGAAGGGGCAGAGTTTCAAGCCAAAGGAATGAGTAATTTATTTAACAAAATAATTACAGAAAATTTTCCAAACTTGAGGAATGAATGGGAAAACCAAGTTCAAGAGGCATACCGAACACCAAACAAACAAAATCTCAACAGATCCACACCAAGACACATTATAATGAAAATGCCTAATATTCTGAGCAAGGAGAGAATACTAAAAGCAGCAAGAGAAAGGAAGCAGATCACATATAGGGGGAAACCAATCAGACTATGTTCAGATTTTTCAACCCAGACCTTAAAAGCAAGAAGATCCTGGAATAGCATATTTCAAGCTCTGAAAGAAAAGGGATGTCAACCAAGAATCTTATATCGAGCAAAATTGAGCTTTAGATTCGAAAATGAAATAAAAACCTTCCACGACAAGCAAAAGTTAAAAGATTTCACAAATCAAAAGGCAGCACTTCTGAACATCCTGGGCAACATTTTGCATGAAGAAGAAGAGAAAGATGATAATGAAAATCAACAAAGGGAGATATTAAACTAAAGGAAATACCAACCAGAAGAGAAACCAAATCAAGCTAAAGACCATAATTCAAATAAACATGGATGGGAATAAAAATCACATCTTAATAATAACCCTGAATGTTAATGGCCTAAACTTGCCAATCAAAAGACACAGATTATCAGAATGGATTAAAATAAACGATCCAACAATTTGCGGTCTCCAAGAAACACACCTCATAGAAAAAGACATCAACAGATTGAAAGTGAAAGGCTGGGAAAAGTCTTATCACTCACATGGCCAGTGGAAGCAAGCAGGGGTTTCCATTCTCATATCAAATAAGGTAGACTTCAAACCAAAACAAATCAAGAGGGACAAAGATGGATATTTCTTATTACTTAAGGGAACCATTCATCAACAGGATATAACAATCATAAATCTGTATGCCCCAAATAATGGAGCACCTACATTCATCAAACAAACGCTTCTCAAGTTCAAGAGTAAAATAGACCACAACACAGTTATTCTAGGGGACTTCAACACACCTCTCTCACCAATGGATAGGTCATCCAAACAAAAGCTAAACAAAGAAACTTTAAGCCTCCTTAAAACAATTAACAATTTAGACCTAATGGACATATATAGAATATTTCATCCCTCAGTAAACGAATACACATTTTTCTCAGCAGCACATGGCTCCTTCTCCAAAATAGACAATATATTATGTCACAAGGCAACTCTCAGCAAATAGAAAAAAATAGAGATACTACCCTGCATGCTATCGGACCATAAAGGGATGAAATTGGAAATCAATGACAAAACAAGGAATAAGAAAAACTACTCCAACAACTGGAAGCTAAACAACATGCTACTGAATGAACAAGGGGTTGAAGAAGACATCAAAGAGGAGATCAAAAAATTCCTAGAGGTAAATGAGAACACAGATACTTCATAAAGAAATCTCTGGTACACTATGAAGGCAGTAGTAAGAGGAAAATTCATTGCACTGAGTTCATTCCTTCAGAGGAAAAAAACCCAACAAATAAATGACATAACATCACACCTCAAAGCATTAGAAAAAGAAGAACAGACCAACACCAAGAGCAGTAAAAGACAGGAAATAATTAAAATCAGAGCAGAAATTAATGAAATTGAGACTAAGGAAACCATTCAAAGAATTGACAAAACTAAAATTTGGTTCTTTGAAAAAATAAACAAAATTGACAGACCCTTAGCAATGCTAACGAAAAGAAGAATAGAAAAAACTCAAATTACTAACATTCGTGATGAAAAAGGGAATATCACAACAAACACCTCAGATATACAGAATATAATTAGAAATTTCTTTGAAAACTTGTACTCTAATAAAATAGAAAATACTGAATGCATTGACAGATTTCTAGAGTCATATGATTTGCCTAAACTGGATGTGGAGGCTAGACACAATTTAAACAGATCAATTACAAGTGAAGAAATAGAAGATGTCATCAAAAAGCTACCAACAAGGAAAAGTCCAGGACCTGATGGGTTTACAGCCGAGTTCTATAAGACTTTCAAAGAAGAACTAATACCAATGCTCTTCAAACTATTCCAAGAAATAGAAAAAGAGGGAACTCTTCCAGACTCTTTCTATGAGGCCAATATCACATTAATTCCAAAGCCAGGCAAAGACACACATCCAAAAAAGAAAACTTCAGGCCCATATCTTTAATGAACATAGATGCAAAAATCCTCAACAAAATCCTGGCAAATCGGATACAAAAACATATCAAAAAGATAGTGCACCACGATCAAGTGGGGTTTATCCCAGGGATGCAAGGCTGGTTCAACATTCGGAAATCAATAAACATAATACATCACATCAATAGTCTTAAAGATAAAAATCATATGATTATCTCAATAGACGCAGAAAAAGCATTTGACAAAATACAACACCCCTTTATGTTCAAAACACTGGAAAAACTAGGAATATCAGGAACATATCTCAACATTATAAAAGCTATATATGCAAGGCCCCGAGCTAACATTATCTTAAATGGAGAAAAATTGAAAGCATTCCCTCTAACAACTGGAACAAGACAGGGATGCCCCCTTTCACCACTGCTATTTAACATAGTACTGGAAACTCTGGCCAGAGCAATTAGACAGACGAAAGAAAATAAAGGGATCCAGATAGGAAATAGGAAAAGAAGAGCTCAAATTAGCACTATTTGCTGATGACATGATAATCTTCCTGGAAGACCCAAAAAACTCTCCCAGAAAACTTTTACAACTAGTAAATGAATTTGGCAAAGTTGCAGGATACAAAATCAACACACATAAGTCAAAGGCATTTTTGTACATCAGCAACAAAGACTCTGAAAGGGAAATGATGAAAACTACCCCATTTACAATAGCATCAAAAAAAAAAAAAAATAAAATACCTGGGAATCAACCTAACGAAAGAGGTGAAAGACCTCTATAACAAAAATTATAGAACACTAAAGAAAGAAATCATAGATGAACTCAGAAGATGGAAAGACCTACCTTGCTCTTGGATAGGTAGAATTAATATTATCAAAATGTCCATACTACCAAAAGCATTATACAGATTTAATGCAATTCCAATCAAAATCCCAACGTCATTCTTCAAAGAAATAGAAATAGCAGTCATGAAATTCATCTGGAAAAATAAGAGACCCAGAATAGCCAAAGCAATCCTGAGCAAGAAAAGTGAAGCAGGGGGCATCACCATACCGGACCTTAAATTATACTATAGAGCAATAGTAACAAAAACAGCATGGTATTGGCACCAAAACAGACTGGTGGACCAATGGTACAGAATTGAGGACACAGAAACTAATACATATAATTTCAGCTATCTTATATTAGACAAAGGTGCCAAAAATATACAGTGGAGAAAGAATAGCCTCTTCAACAAATGGTGTTGGGAAAACTGGAAATCCATATGCAACAAATTGAAATTAAATCCTTATCTCTCACCATGCACAAAACTCAATTCAAAGTGGATCAAGGACCTAGGAATTAGACCAGAGACAGTACGCCTAATAGAAGAAAAAGTAAGCTCCAATTTCCAACATGTTGGATTAGGCCCCAATTTTCTTAATAAGAATCCTGTAGCAGCCGGGTGCGGTGGTGCACGCCTGTAATCCCAGCACTTTGGGAGGCTGAGGCAGGAGGATCGCGAGTTCAAAGCCAGCCTCAGCAATGGCGAGGCACTTAGCAACTCAGTGAGACCCTGTCTCTAAATTAAAAAATACAAAAAAGGGCTGGGGATGTGACCCAGTGGTCGAGTGCTCCTGAGTTCAATCCCTGGTACCAAAAAAAAAAAAAAAAAAAAAAAAAAAAAAGAATCCTGTAGCGCAAGAATTATTACCAAGAATTAATGAATGGGATAGATTTAAACTAAAAAGCTTCTTCTCAGCAAAAGAAACAATCAGTGAGGTGAATAGAGAGCCAACTAATTGGGAACAAATATTTAATACATGCACATCAGACAGAGCACTAATTTCTAGAATATATAAAGAGCTCAAAAAACTTTACACCAAAAAAACAAATAACCCAATCAATAAATGGGCTAAGGAATTGAGAAGACACCTCTCAGAAGAAGATACACGATTAATTAACAAATACATGAATAAATGTTCAACATCGCTGGCAATTAGAGAAATGCAAATCAAAACTACTCTTAGATTTCACTTGACTCCAGTCAGAATGGCAGCTGTCACACAAGCAACAATAAATGTTGGAGAGGATGTGGGGAAAAAGGCACACTCATACATTGCTGGTGGGACTGCAAAATGGTGCAACCATTATGGAAAGCAGTATGGAGATTTCTTGGAAAACTGGGAATGGAGCCACCCTATGACCCAGCCATCCCACTCCTGGGTCTATTCCCAAAGGACTTAAAAACAGCATATTACAGTGACACAGCTATCTCAATGTTTGTAGCTGCGCAATTCACAATAGCTAGGTTGTGGAACCATCCTAGATGTCCCTCAGTAAATGAGTGGATTAAGAAAATGTGGTATATATGCACAATGGAATTGTACTCAGCAATAAAATAAAATAAATTAATGGCATTTGCAGGTAAATGGATGAAGTTGGAAGACATAATGCTAAGTGAAGTTAGTCAGTCTCAAAAATCCAAGTACCAAATGTTTTCTCTGATATAAGGAGGCTATTTCAAAGTATTGTTGGATGGGGGTACATAGGAGGATTAGAGGAACACTAGAATGGTCAAAGGGAAGGAAGGGTAAGGGGGGGAGCAAGGGAGGAGGGAGGGTGAGAAAAGGAAAAAAAAAAAAAGAACAGGTGGTTGAATGAGATGGATTTCATTTTTCTAAATGCATGATTGAAGACCTGAATTGTACGAATATACTTTGTATACAAACAGTTGTATGGAAAAAGATGCTAAATTCATGCACTATGAGTTGTACACATTAAAAATTATTAAAAAAAAAATAAATAAATAAATAAATAAATAAATAAATGTGCCCAGATCTTCATTAACTTTCTGAGTGATTCCAGCTATAGGAGGCTCTGTAGGGCCTTCCTCTAGCTTTTTCCATGCTGCCAGCCCTAAAGCTCACACCTGCTCTCGGTAAGGGGCTGATATTGCTGCCTGTGGAATGCCCGTGGCATATTGGTCATTAACTCCTGCCAGCATCCCAAAAGTTATTGGTTTGGGAGGATTCATAGAGCGGTTTCTCTCTGCCTGCATATGGCATTCATCAGTAAAATATGTGCACCACTTTATGAATAAAGGTCCTGGACTTACAGCGTTGGCTAGATCTTTCCAGTCTTTAGTCATGCATGGATGATGTGCCAGGCTGGATAAAATGCATTCTTCCCATGGGGACTTGGGACCGTCTTCTGACACGCTTTTTTCAATTCTTTTAACTCTTGAGTCTCCCAGGGGTACCAAAGATTTGGCCTATTTCCTTCGGGATTTAGATTAACTGGAAACGCCATTACAGGTGAAAGCCCTCCAGGGGGCGGTAGCAGCTTCTGTGAAATTGGTGCCTCCTGGAAAAGCGGAGGCGCAGATGTCCCGGAAGGCACGGGCTCGTAAAATGGCGGATACCGCTCGTGGGGTGGTGAGCCATGTGGCTGATGGCCTTTGTCCTCAGGGAATTTTTGCAAGCTCTCCAAGGGAGGAGCTGTAGGTTCCTGATTGCTAGTTTTTCCTAATTCCGCAGAGCGGGAGAGATGGCCAGATTTCTCTACTTCTAGGGAGTGGTTAGGCTTCTCTAAATCCGCGGACCGGGAGGGGCTGTTTAATTCCCCGGACCAGGAGAGATTAGATTTAGATATTTTATTTTCCCATAGGGCCTGCTCCGTTACCTCAATTCTTATAATTTGAGGTGCCTGATCTGTGGCCTCTGAAGATTCTTTTATTGGTTGCATGAGAGAGCATGCTTTCAGGGCAGATAACGCTGGATAAACTCCCGGAGGTGGAATTTCCCCATATTCATTTTCTCTCTCCCTTAAAAGCTGTTCCGCATGGTGCCATGTCTTCCATGCATTATAATCAGCCTTCGGGAGCCAGGGAGCCGCCCATGTTAATGAGCTCCAAATTTTCTCAGTTTGAGAATCAGAAATGTGGAGACCTTGCTTCTTTAAAATACATCTCCATGACTCGAGGGCTGGGTCCTGAGATTTCTTAAATATTAAAGCTTGCCCCATATTAGAGGATACTTTTGCCAGAGAGACGCTGTGTCTCTAACCGTTTGCTAAGCCTATCGATAATTCTCTTTTGTTTTCTGTGCCCCACGTTGGGCGCCAACTGCCACGACTGCTGAGTTACTTATTAATGGGGCCAAGGTCTAAAGCTACCCCCTTTTTGGGCCCTAAATGGGGCTCCTTCTGCCAGTAGAAAGAGTTAAAGTAGCTTACCTGGCGAACATAGGCTTAACGGGCAAAAAGTCACCGAGTGTCTTTACCCCCGCCTGATTGACAGACACCACGTCACACCTGGGGAGTTTGGTAGAAAGCAATGCCAAAACTCATTTATTGAAAGGTGAACTGTACTTATAGAGGCCTAAACATAACCAATCATTGACCAGTAGGGCGGTTCCGACTCTCACGATACATCATAGCCACACCCCCTGCTTAGCCCCGGTCCTCCACAGGGTTTGGTAAGCAACCAGAGCCCATCCCCTTGGCAGACATCGTCCGGAAAGTCCCAACATCAATCCAAACAAATTTTATAAGTACACTCAGATTCAAAAAATTAAATTAATTTAAAAATGCACACACAAATATTCTTTTTTTTAATATTTATTTACTTTAGTTGTACACAATGCAATGCATTTATCTTTACATGGTGCTGAGGATTGAACCCGGGCCACGCACGTGTGAGGCGAGCACTCTGCCGCTGAGCCACAACCCCAGCCCACACAAATATTCTTAAAATAGAAAACAACTTTCTTATGTTGATAACTGATATCAACAAAAGCCAAAAGCACCATAATATTTAATAATAAATCAATATAATAATTATTTCCATAATCAGGGAGAAGAAAAGGATGTTATCTTTTACCACTTTCATTCAACATTTTATTAGATTCTTGCCAAGCCCATTAAAGCAAAAAACATAGTCATTTGGATCTAAGAGGAAGAGTCAGTACTGAATTGTAGATATGAGTTTCTTCTTTTATGTTGCATTTTTATTAACTTATTGTTAATTGTACAAGTTAATAGGTTTCCTTGTGACACTTCTATACACACATGATGCATGTCTTGATCATGTGAACCTTCCTTTTTACCACTCTTTCTCTTCCCTCTTTCCCCCTATACCAGTGCAGTCCCTATTTTCTAAAGTCCCCCTTCTACTTTCAGGTCATCTTTGTTGTTGTTTTTCTTTTTAGTTTCCATATATGAAAGAAAACATTATATTTGTATTTCTGTTTTCAGATTATTTAAATTAATATAATATCCTCCATTTCCATCAATATTCCTACAGAAGACAGGATTTCATTCTTCTTTATGGCTCAATAATAATCCAGTCTATGGGTACACACACACACACACATACACACACACACACACACACACACATTCACACCACACATATACACATGTATACACATGCACACCATATTTTCTTTATCTGTTAATCTGTTCCAGGTACCTATGCTGACTTCATATCTTAGCTAGTGTGAATAGTACCTAGGTTATCGGGGGGGGGGGGGGGGGGGGGGGGGGGGGGGGGGACTTTTGTATGCTGAATACATTTCCTTTGGGTAAATACCCAGAAGTGGTGATGGTGGATCATATGGTAGTTAGGATTTTAGTTTTTTGGGAACCCTCATACTGCTTTATACAGTATCTACACTAATTTGTATTCCCACAAACAGTGTATAAGTTTTCCCCTTCCTCACCCTTCCACGTCACTGCCAGCATTTTCTATTTTTAATATTTTTTAAATAGCCATTCTTACTGGAGTGAGATGGAATCTCAATGTTGTTTGGATTTGCTTTTCCCTGACTTCTAAAGATTTTTTCATATATTTTTGGGTATTTGCATTTCTTCTTTTGAGAAGTGTCTGTTTAGTTATTTGTCCATGTTTTCATTGGGTTGCTTTTCTTTTTTTGCTAAGTGTTTGAGTTCTTTATCATTCTGGATATTAATTGTGTGTCAGATACATTGATGACAAAGATTTTCTCCCATTCAGTATGTTGCCTTTTTGCTCTATAGATAGCTTTCTTTTTTGTGTGGAAGTTTTCTATTTGCTATAATTCCCTTTTTCAAGTTGCTTTTGTTTTTAAACTATTAGAGTCCTATTATCTTGAAGCATTCCCAATATATTTTCCTCTGATAAATTCAGAGTTTCAGTCTTTGATCCACTTTGATTTGATTTTGTACAGGGTAAGGGAATCTTCTATGTGTGCTTATTCCTTTTCCTGGCACCATTTGTCAGAGGCTGTCTTTTCTTTCTTTTTTTTTTTTCATACAAAATATTTAATTTATAAGGTATTAAGCTATGAGTCATTTCAGAAACTGTCACTGATTTCCACAAAACAATTTAATGTGCAATATCCCTTTTTCAAGACAACTCTTCAAATTTGTTTTTCTTAATTTTATCTCATTTTTTAATTTTTTAATTTATAGTAGTAGTATATATTACAATTCGTACTGCACATATAGAGCATCTTTTTACACAAAACAGTTTGGATACAAAATATATTCATAGCATTCAAGTCTTTAATCATGCATTTAAAATAATGATATCCATCTTATTCAACCACTTTTTTCTTTTTTTCCCCTTCATTCCCCCTTGCTCCCTCCCTTCCCCTCCCTTCCCTTTGACTATTATAGTGTTCCTCTAATCCTCCTATGTACCCAGACCCAACAATACTGTGAACCAGCCTTCTTATATCAGAGGAAACATTCGGTATTTGGATTTTTGAGATTGACTGATTTCACTTAGCGTTATATTCTCCAACTTCATCCATTTACCAGCGAATGCCATTATTTTATTCTCTTTTATTGCTGAGTAAAATTCCATAGTGTATATATACCACATTTTCTTTATCCACTCATCTACTGAGGGACATCTGGGTTGGTTCCACAACCTAGCTATTGTGAATTGTGCTGCTATAAACATTGAAGTGGCTGTGTCACTGTAATATGCTGTTTTTAAGTCCTTTGAGAATAGACCCAGGAGTGGGATGGCTGGGTCATAGGGTGGTTCCATTCCCATTTTTCCAAGAAATATCCATACTGCTTTCCATAACAGTTGCACCATTTTGCAGTCCCACCAGCAATGTATGAGTGTGCCTTTTTCCCCACATAGAGGCTGTCTTTTCTAAAATCTATATTTGTTGGCACCTTCCTTGATAATCAGTTGGTTTTAGATGCATGGATTTATTTCTGGGTCTTCTATTGTGCTAAGTAGGTCTAGTGTTTCCTTTCATCCCAGTGCCATGCTCTTTTGTTATTAAGGCTTTTTAATATGTTTTGAAATCAGGTATAGTAGTTTGAAAAACTACTGATTTTGTATAATTATTTTATAACTGCTATTTTGGTGATGTTCTTTAAACCCACTCTAAAGATTTTTGGTGGAATCTTTACAGGTTTGTTTTTTGTTTTGTTTTGTTTTTTTTTTTTTCATACCAGGGGTTGAACTCAGGGGTGCTTAACCAATGAGATGTGATCCTAATCCTATTTTGAATTTTTTTTTTTTTTTTTTTTTAGGTGAAGTTGGACACAATACCTTTATTTTATTCATTTATTTGTATGTGGTGCTGAGGATTGAACCCGGGGCCATGCATGTGCTAGGCGAGCGCTCTACCGCTGAGCCACAACCCCAGCCCTTGAAATTTTTACTTTGAGACGGGTTCTCACCAAGTTGCTTAAGGCCTCACTATGTTGCTGAGGCTGGCCTTGAAATTGCTATCCTCTTGCCTCAGCCTCCGGAGTCTTGGGATTACAGGCATGCAACATCACACTCAGTCAGTTAGTCTTTAGAGTTTTCTTCCTCCTTCTTTTGACTTCCTCCTTCCTGTTGTGTCCATTCTATTTGTTTCACTTGTCTTATTTCCATGGACAAAATTTACATCACTATACTGAAAAAGATTGGTGAGAGTGAACATCTTTATTTTGTTTCTATCTTAGAGGAAATGCTTTCAGTTTTTCTGAATTCAACGTAATATTAGGTGTGGAATTTGTCACATATAACATTTATTATCTTAACGATCATACCTTGGGAAGATCATATGATTTTAATATTTAATTATGTGGTATATTACATTTATTGATTACATATGTTGTATCTTCCTGCATCCCTATAATAAAACCAACTTGATCATAATGTATGTTTTTTAATATACAGTTGATGATTCACATATGTTTTATTGAAAAATTTTCACCTATGTTCACCAGGAATATTGGTCTATAGTTTTCTTTTTTTGTCATTTTTTTAAAGGTTTTGGTAGCAGAGCAATACTGGCTTCATAGGATGAGTTTGGAAGGGCTCCTTCCACTTTTATTTAATGGAACAGTTCAAGGAGTGTTGGCATTTGTTTTTCACTAAATTTCTGATAAAATTCAGGACTGAGTCCATCTAGTACCAAGCCTATTTGTTCACAGGCTTTTTGTCGTTGTTGTTGGTACTGGGGATTGAACTCAGGGGCAATTGACCACTGAGCCACATCCCCAGCCCTATTTTGTATTTTATTTAGAGACAGGGTCTCACTGAGTTGCTTAGCACCTCATTTGCTGAGGCTGGTTGAAACTCATGAACCTCCTGTCTGAGCATCCTGAACCACTGGGATTACAGGTATACACCAGTGCACCCGGTTCACAGACTTTTTTTTTAACTTCCTCAAACTCAATATTTGTCATTAATCAACTTAATGTTTTTGTATCCTCTATTCAAATTTTATAGGATATTTGTGTCCAGAAATCTGTGCATTGCTTTTAGATTTCATAATTTATTAACATATAACTTTTCAAAATATAATCTTTTAATCTCTGTGGTATCTATTGTTTCTATTTTCACCTCTTTTTTTTTTTTTTTTTTTTTTGTGAACCAGGTATTGAACCCAGTAGCACTTAACTACTGAGCCACATCCCCAGCCCTTTTTTCATATTTTATTTTGAGAGTGGGTTTCTCTAAATTGTTTAGGGACTCACTAAATTGCTCAAACTGACTTTCAAGTCATCCCCTGTCTCAGCCTCCCCAGCTGCTGTGTACAGGTGTGCACTACCATGCTCTGCCCACCTCTATTTTTGAAAATTTCAAACTTCTCCCTTTCTCTCAATATGGTTTAGTTTTTCAAAGAATCAACTCTTCTTTTCATAGATCCTTAGATGTTCTTTTAGTCTGTTTTATTTATTTCTGTATTGGTCTTTATAATTTCTTCCCAAATACTGATTTGGGGTTGGATTTGTTGTTTTCCTTAGATCTTGTGATGTAATTTTAGGTTTTGAAATCACTCATGTTTTTATGTAAACACTCATTTCTATGAATTTTCCTCTTAATGCTCTTTTCACTGGTTCCCACAGATTCTTGTATGTTATTTCCCTTTTCATTTTATTCTAGGAATTTGTTAATTTACACCCTGATTTCCTCAGTGACTTCACTCTTCCTCAAAAACATGTCATTTATTCTCCATGTGTTTGTATGATTTCTATAGTGTGTCTTGTTTTTAATTTCTAGTTTCAGTCTATTGTAACCTGACAAGGTGCTCAAAATTAATATTTTTTAAAAATTTTCTAAGACTTGCTCTATGGTTTATTTTTCAAATAAACTTCCTTGTGCTTATAAAAAGAATGTATAACCCAAAGCTGTTGAGTAGAATAATACATAAATAATACATAGATGTCAGTTGAGGCCATTTGATTAAAAATATTTTAACTCTGATTTTTTTTTTGTTGATTATTGGTATTTTGTTGCTGTTGTTTGTTTGTTTGGCCTGGGGTATCTATCAATTAGAGTGGGTAATTGAAGTTACTCACTTTTATTGTATTGGAATACATAGCTCATCTGGTAGAGATTGTCTCTGGAGATTTTTGAGCTGTGCATTCTGAGGGTACGACTAATATTGTGCCCCAGCACATTCCCAGACACCCCTGTGTAGTCACAAAAGAATTACAATTGGGTGGGGATGTCAAGACCCACCCAACCCACTGTTTAGGGTATCGGTGCTCCCATATTTGGTGTCCAAGTGAAATTATGCACAACAATTCACTCCCTTGAACTTTGATACCTGGGATACCAAACTACCAATTTTAAAGTGATGTTGTCTTCTGTTCCCTTTATGTTTCAGTCCTATTTCCCACCACATAGACTTCTCAGCAGATATGTGTTACAATCTCTCCTTTGAGTCAAACTGACTCTCTAGGTGGTTGTCTACTAAGTCAGTGCAGCTATACCACCTCAGTGGGGCTGGAGATGGGAAAATACAAGGGCATTTGACTCCCAGAGGAGTAATTTCAGATGATATTACCCTTCTCAATGTGGCCCCCAGTTACAGTACCATAAAAATATGCTGGGAAATATGGAGCATTCTCCAGAGCCAGCTCACCATGCAAATTCTAGATGGCTTATCTGTTTAGATTATATGTCTGTATGGTGTCAATTCTTTTGGTAGTGAACCTAACTAGGGCTCTCCATATATCTCCTATAGCCCTGCCAAGGTGATTCTCATCATCTTCTTACCTAATGTGGCAGGCTGTAGGTGCTGGAACACTCAGTTTCTCTTAATCTTTCACTATCCAAATTCTCTGGGTTTCTATATTTAAAGTCAATATGATTTTTACCATAAGTATTTTCCTTAATAAGTGAAATTCCTTTTTATTCCAAATTGTATTTGACATATTTTTATTATAAATACAATGCATAAATAATTTAGGATTTCTAAGCATTGGGAAAACAATAATAAGAAAAATGAGTATAATTTATTGAACTTTTGATATGAAAACTTTTTACAGATAAAAACTTAAAAATAAGAATTTACATAACATGTCTAAAGCTATGGAAAGCTTTTACTCATATAAACCTAAAAATAAGGTCAGAACATTTAAAATTTGCTTTTTAACTTTTTAGTCTGTCTTCAACATGAGTAGACATTTGTAATGGCTGATTAATTCATCATTTCTTAGCACATATGATAGAATCCAGGTAGCCTCTTTTATTTGAAGTGGATTTATTAACATGTGACAGGTGACTTAGGAGCAGGAAATGAGCTTGGATACTATATAGGTAAGATAAAGAAGGCCAGAGAAATGCCTAACTACAATTCTGAATTTTCTAGCACAAACCCCAATGGTGCAACACCCTCTACCCCCCTAATATGGTACCTAGGATACACTTGGCAAAATGCTAATTTGTTTACCAGAGTTGACCCCATAGAACCACACAATTATTTTGCTGTGTCTGATTCCCCTTTGGCTCACTTGTTCATTTTTTTCTTCCAAATGTCATGATAATGTATTCTGCTTGGCAGATTACAAAATAAATGTTATCTCTAAATGACTCTGGGAAGTATAGTTATATGTTTTCTTGACTTGACAGTATAAAAAAATAGAGACATTAGACCACATGGTCTAATGTATGGTATCTGTCCTATCTGCAAAGTATTTCAAATTATAATGTTTAATAAAACTGTATAGTGCAGACTTTATAAGCATTTTTTGTATCAATGTATTCTTGTTTGATTATTTTGTTATTGGTATAGTCCCTGAAGTAAAAATTTCTGAATCAAAGGGTCCTTTCTAAAGGTATCGCTATATTTCCTTTTAAATTTCTTTCTTTTTTTCTAAGATATAAATGATAACTCCACAAAAATCATCTAAAAATTGTTTTCTTATTTTCTAACAAATCCTTGATATTATTCTTTTAATCAAATATTTGACAATTTGAAAAACAAATATCACTGAATTTTAATTAACATTTGTTTTCATACTAAGCCTTAAGGCTTGTATCTTTCTGAAATATATATTTTTCTATTATTCAAAGAGTTGTAATAAATTAAATATTATGAGTTAGGATATTAACATACTTTTAATTAGTAAAGTGTTCCATAAAGCAGTATTTGAGCTATTTTAGCTAGAGAATGAAGTTTTTTACTCCAATTATGCTTTGTGAGTTCTTCTATCTAACCTAATAATTTTTACTGTTTATTATTTCATGCATAATGAAATGTGCCATCTTTAGCCATTTTCCCTTTTATTTCCTATACATTCTCTAATTTTGTTAGTGTTTATAATCTATTTTGGGTCTTTCCATCAATGTCAAATTCATAAGCTTAGCAATACAGACATTTGGAATCTTGTGGATGATATTGAAATCATTTCCTAGTTTCTTCTTCTAGTTATGATAATTTAAATTTTCCAAGAGACAAACTTCTGATGATAGAAATATTAACAACGTTTATGGGGGAAAAAGCTCACAAAAGAATAACAATTCCAGCACCATATTCAAGTAAATACATTGAGGTAAGATATAATAAAATTCTGAAAAGATTGATTTTTTCACTCATTGGAATGGTGCTCACTTTTTTAATATTTTGGAGAAAACTACCCGTGCACACAATTAGACACATAATATTGAGAATGGAAGGTTGATTATAATAATTATAATTAGAAACCATGTAGCTTAGAAAGCAATGGAAAAAAAAAAAACCATGATCTACTATAAAGTGTGTGTGTGTGTATGTTTTGTTTTTTTTTTTTTTTTTTTTTTTTTTTTTTGGCTTACTGTTGTTGGCAAAGGTGTGATTTGAGCCAAAACAAAGAAAGAAAATGTAGAATCCTGTACTAGAGAAGGTCTTGTAAATAGCAGCAGATCTTCAGAACTGTGGATGTCCACACATAGAGGATTGTCTAAAATGAGTAGAAAACTTGGCAGGAGATAAAGCTCTCTTCATATGTTGTACATGTGGATAGCAAACTGTTGAAAATATCATCTCTAAATGCCGTGGGTAGCAAAATACTTGTCTTCAGTACTTTCAGTTTTTAAGA
This sequence comes from Tamias sibiricus, assembly GCA_025594165.1. NCBI lineage: Eukaryota > Metazoa > Chordata > Mammalia > Rodentia > Sciuridae > Tamias > Tamias sibiricus. Next base: position 101,536,929 of record CM046663.1, on the reverse strand, counting down.
ACTCTAAAGAAAATTTCCAAACCGTCAAAAAATTCAATATATCAATAATCTGCTTTTAATCTTATGGCCAATAGCAAAACTGTTATTGAACCACACTTTTCTTGAAGGACTTAATTTATATATATGCATATTGCAACCTAAGGCCATAATAGTGCCTCTGTCAGACTTACCCAAAAGTGTTTACTTTTGTCCAAAATAGCTGAGATCATATTACCAACTGGAATTGGCTTAGACTTTACTCTCTGTAAGGTTTATGATGCAGAAAGAGATAATTCATTAAATGAAATATTTTTGATGAAGTTGCCACATATGGACACTACTTTCTGTCATTTCATTTTCATTGTGAAAAAGTGGTAAAAACATAGATTCATTTGGAGCTAGCCATTCTACATTCAGATTTCCTGCAGAATGACTTCTACCTGTGTGACTCTGAATAACCTGTTACTAGAGAGAGTTATAGCAGAGAAAGCTCTGAGAAAGCAAAATGAGAAAGATAAAGTAGTAAATGGTTGTTTTTTGCTTTTCTTTAGGTTTGTCTAGATCCATAATTTTCAGATCCAATCCCTATCTGTTACCTTCCTTCAGACTTCTCCACTTTGCTTAAATGAACCACAAACAAACTCTATGGCATTAAAAAATAAGATAAAATAAAGTAGGGCAGTAAAGAAACATTGCTAAATGTCTGTTTTTTCATATATATTCAAATATGTTAATATAATTAATAAATTATAATTAATACATTAATAAATTAACATAATTAATAAATATAGTAATTGTTTGCCAGACAATGATAAGCCTGTCCTTTCAATTATTTTTTTGAGTGCTGTGATCAAGCCCATGGCCTCATGCATGCCTAGTATGGACAAACCTGTACTTTTTTCCTGCTCCCTCTGGTAACTACCCTGAGTCATCTGTAAACAAAAAGTTAATTAATCTGTTAAATATTAACACATTCTTTCCAGATCACAGGATTGTAAACCTATATTATTTTATTTCAATAGGAAAATTCCTTCAATACACTGTCACTCTAAATCTATAAGATTTGTTTCATATTGAAGTATGTCATACTTGTATAATGTGAAATTTACATGAATATGTCTTAAAAGTAAATGCTTATAAATTTTCTTCTTTTTAATTCACAGTTTGCTTTTTTAATGAAAGCTTAGGTATGCATAATTGGCTTGTAGCAAAGAATTCTATTTAAGTAGGCAAAGTAGGCTGTAAACAAAGACTTATGAAGAATACCTCTGTTTGGGGAATATAATTTTAAATAGTGATATTGATGCTGCAGATTTTATCTTTTGACCTTGTTGAGTATCTTAGTAAAAATCATGATTGAGAATTTCCTCTGAGCCTTCTCAGTAAGAATAATTAGAAAATAAAATAACAAATTAGTTTTCAGAAACAATGTAGATGTAAATTCTTTAACTGCTTACATAAAGTGTTTCTTGAATAATTTTGTTTTTTTCATGGACACAAAAATATATCCCTTTCTTATTGCTTTGTTTTTTAATTATAAAACATGAAGAAAAGTTGGTTAATGTGGAAAAAAAGCACTAAATAACACAAAAGGCCTTTTAGGGAAATTTTAGAACAATAGAGATCAAGATCTTATGAAGAACATTGAGTTAGTAAGTTTTCTTTTCTTTTCTTTTTCTTTTTTTTTTTTTTTTTGTTTCTTTTTTTTTTTAAAGTCCTGTGACAAAATACCACAGGAAAATAATTCAAAGGAAGACAGGTTTAATTTGGCTCATGATTTCAGTCTGTGATTGGTTGACTCTATCCTAAAGACTGTGCGTAGACAGCAATATCATGGTGGAAGAATGTAGGAGGAAAGCTGCTCACCTCATGGTAGCCAGGAACCAAAGAGAGAGTTTAGAAGAGCAGGGAACTGAGAACATAGTAAATGCTTCAAAAGCCACAAAGAACTGCTTTCTCCAACTAGCAGACCTCATCTTCTAAAGGTTCCACCAATTTCCAGTAGTGCCACTAGCTGGGGACCAAGCCTTCCACACATGATCCTTTGGGGGACATTCCAAATCTACAGTGTTATAAACCATTTGCTTTATATTAGACTATTATAAAAGTTATTTATTTAGTTTAATCATGCACATTGCTGATGACTTAAGAGATATTTTGCATTTTTCAGTTATTCCTAAATATTCTGAACAATCTGTGGCCATAAAATCACATGTATTAAATTACTATTCTAGTACACTAAATGAACATAAAAATACTACCTATCCTAAGCCTAAGTTGATGAGCTAATAAAACATGGCTTTTTAAAATGTAAATAGAAGAAACTGCTACAGAAATATTAAAAAATATGTCAGTCACTGCTTTTGAAATGTAAAGATATTTGTGTATCATTTGCTCAAGGGTTAGAATAAAAATTTCCCTAACAGTAATTTAGTAAGCATTGTTAAAGTCCAGCATTACTCTGAAAAACAAAATGACTTTTACAAATAATGCAACTGAGCTACAGCAGATTTAATAGACTTTCCAAGATCCAGGAAATACTTACATGCGGCTAGTATCGAACCTGCTCAGTCTGAAGGTTGAGTTCTAAACCACAACACTGTGTTGTCTCTTCTGATGGCAGCGGTGACATTGAACCAATATTTGTTCCATCCTTTTTTGACTCATCAAATGTAAGCATGGTTGTTTTCTGGAAGTTTTGGCAAATAAGGAAAAATTGTAACCATCAATTGAAGGAAAATCCAAAGAGCTTCCAACTTTAACAGCATTATATGTAAGAATTATACATGAGAAAATTATAATGGGAGTTTGAGAATTTACATGTTTTGACATTGAATTTATATAAAATCAGAAAATAATAAAATGTAGTAATGTTCATTCCTAGTGAACAAAAACAACCTTAAATTATTTACTTGATTTTCTGGGTCAGCTTTCTCCTGACAATGTATTTCCTATCCTGCTTTCTTACTGCAGTCCCTGACTAACCTTTCTTTTTATTACTTAGATCCTTCAATTTTTTAAGAACAATAATGGACTTCTCCTTCACGAAATATTGTCTGTTTATCAATTTATTGCTGTTGATAGACCAATTAGAATAAAATGAAGTAAATAATATATTTTAAAGTATGTATTGAGGGAGCCATGGCCTCTACAGTAAATTATAGTGATGGACATAGTGGTGTAGAGCAATAATCATTATTGCCTCCATGGGTATGACTAGATCATGTTATTGAATGTCTTAATTCAATCACATAATCCAATTAATGATGACACCAAGGGCTCATAAATACCTTGTTTCCTCTGTGGAAAAAATGTAAATCTATAAATGCTAATGTGAAAAGAGTAACCATCAATAGCATATCCCAATCTTAAATTGAAAATGACTTCCTTTCTGTATCCTTTAGTATACTCAGGTCATTTTGCTTTTATTCAGTCTGTTCTAATTCCATGTCTTTGTTGTATGCAGTTCTATATCATACAACTTAAGAATCTTGTTCCATTGATCTTATAAACTTCAAGATCAAACTCCTTTTCTTTTGGGTGAGACTGTCAAAATGTAAAACAAGGAGTTCCTGTCTTAAGATACCACTCCTGTGTGTATTTTTCCTGGAAATGAATATATCAAATATCAACAGGAAAAAATGTGAACAGTCCAGTCCCTCTGCTGCTTCTTGTGACAGAAATTGAAAATAAAATGTTTGTATAGCATGAAATTTAAAGATAGCTCATTGCTTCTGTGAGTGAAAGGCCAAATTGATTTGAACTAAGCAACTGATTTAGTGAATGTATGTGTGCATGTGTGTGTAAAATTGCAAACACCTGAGCAAGAAATACCACATTACAGTGAATTTGCAAACTGATAGAAGAGGAATGTTGATAGGTGCAGAAATTTCAGATAATCCATGATTCGTCCTTGATTTTGCAGTTTGATTACATAGGACCAAAGGTCAGCACTTTGCAGGACTACAAGAGGGGCAGTAGAGGACAGTGGATACCCCATTCTAATTTTTTTTAAACCTCAGGTCAATGAGTTTTCTTTTATTCTAGTAAATTCAATCTGGGGTAGTGTGTTGTGGTTGGTATTTGAGATAGAAGTTCTAGCAGATTTTTGTCCATACAGGCCATCAGAAACATTAGATTTGATCACTTTAATTCTTAATAAGAATGTACTCCACCATCCCATACATAATAAGATCAGCTCTCCCTGAATATTTAGAGAATCTATACTATCTGACCTTGGATCAAGATTTAAAAAGTAGGAAGGGTTCCCAATTTTATTTCTTAAAATAATTATACTATAAAGATATAAAAGTATACCAATTATGCCTAGACATTTTGCCAGGCACAATACTCAGAAATTACTGGAGATTATCTCTTTTCATCCTTATTGTAAAAGCATGTATGGGATAGTTTTACTTACTATCATTCTCACTTATGCAAATGGAATACAACATGTTAGTAATTCATCCCACATTATAAAACTATTAAAAGCCAATGTTAGGATTTGAACTTGTACTTTCAAATTTCAAATCACAAGTTCTTAACCACTACACTACACTTAGGAATCAATTTCATTTTGAAATGACTATGTAAAGGCAAAGAATTTCATGAGTTATTTGTTTTATTCATTTTCCACAGGGGAGGAAATTCCTTAATTTGACAAATATAGAATAATATTTTTTTTATTTATTTTTTTTCTGGTTGTGTACAAAGTATATTCACAGCATTCGTGTCTTCATACATGCACTTAGGGTAATAATATCCAACCCATTCACCATCTTTTTTTTTCCTTCCTTCTTCACCCTTTTGCCCCCTCCCTTCCCCTCCCCACCCCTTGGCCCTTCTAGTGTTCTAAACAAATAATTTTCTAGGTGCTGGAATAATCCATTTTTAATTATAGGCAGCTGATAAAAAAACAGCTGAATAGAAATTATAAGGAGACAAAGCATTTTTTTGACCACTAATATCATACAATCTTTAGTATGTGAGAACATTGAGTTTTATTTCTTTAAGTTACAATTTAAGGAAATATGCTACCACTTGTAATACCTATTGCTATTTATAGGATATTTAAGCAAATTTGCTCCATAGCATTTCTTCAGCCCAGGCCATTGGATCATCAGAGTGTGAATTCCAGTGTCAACTATAGAAAATTGAAGGAAGTGAATATTTTCTCATTCTTTCTCTTTTCATTACATTTCTATTATTGTGAGTTCTTTATCATCTGTAATAACAAGTTCCAAACCCTTCCAATTTTCTGCAGAATTTTCCATACTTTACTTTAAAGGAAGACTTTCATGTTGGGTAACACAGCACCCATGATTATACTTTTATACAGCATGTTTGTTTCTCATCCTTTCCCCACTATTTCTACTTGAGGACATTTTAAATATTAAAAAAAATTAAAAAATGAAAAATTAAGTTATAGAGTATTTCAAAATTTTGATCATAATAAATTTGGGAAATATTTTTATCATGATAAATTTGATAGAGGTCATTCATACTTTTTTGGTGGGGGGGAGTAGGGAACTACCAGGGATTGAACTCAGAGGCACTTGATCACTGAGCCACATCCCCAGCCCAATTTTGTATTTTATTTAGAAACAGGGTCTCACTGAGTTGCTTAGCGCCTTGCTGTTGCTGAGGCAAGCTTTGAACCTCCTGTCTCGTCCTTCTGAGCTGCTAGGATTACAGGTGTGTGCCATGAAACTTGGCTTCATTCAGTCTTGATTTAACAAATAGTTGCTGGTATTCAACTATTTGTCATGAATCCACTGAGAGGACATGGCATGAGGAGTAGAGACAAAGTCTGGGTTAACACTGAGTTTTCTGTCTTTGTAAATAGCTAATCTTAAATTGATACTATGGGGCAAAAAGTTATGAGAGTACATATTAGTGAAACTTAACTAGTCTGGGCACTAAAATAGGTAAGTGAAAGATTCGTCATAAAGATTAGTGATGAGAAATTATGCAGTACTGAAAAATCTTGAGGTGGTTCAGAATGGAAAACAAAGTAATGAAAGAACAGAAATGTCTGTTGGAAATGTTGGAAATAAAAGGGAATATGGAAGTTGGTGAGATTTGAGAGGAAGGAGAGGGCCTTGTATAACATGTAAAATATTTTGACTTTTGTTCTAAAATCATATTATGCAGTGGGTTGTAGGCCATAAAATATTTTATGTTTTAACCTAAAAGAAATGGTAAATAATCAGAAGTAAGCAAGTGTGTACTTGTCAAAAATAACTCCGGTTAGATAGAAACTTAAAGAAAAACATTAGGACAAGATTTCTTGTAGGGAGATTACTTAGGAAAACCCAGTAGGTGATCTCAGAGATTAGGTGATCTTGGTGCTACTGAAGATTGAAGGCAGTGGTATCCATGTGCTGTTGTTCTTCAGGAATTAAATTCAAGACTTAGTGATGAATGTGATGTAGAAAAAATAGGAAATGGATAGGGTCAAAGGTAACTTCCTTGTTTCCTTGGAGTGAGCACTGTTGAAATTTTTTGCAAAAACATTGTTTGGTCACAAAATGCAGTTTTGAGATTAGGATTATAATTCCTGGATGCACCCTCTTCTTGTAAGAATAATATTTGATAGTTGTGGATTATTGCTTTTGTCTAATCTGTCTGTACATACAATGGTTTTAGTCTTCAGTTTACAATAAGGACAGAATATCATAGGTTTGGTATCTTTAAAACTAGTCTTTACATATATTTTTAGTACAACTTTTTGGGTTTTAAATCCATCCTGTTTTGTAAAATTATTTAAAAATATATAGCTTATTTTTAGCTTGATGGCACATTTGCATAAATCAGTCACACTGAGTATTCAGGTATTAGTATTCATATCTTACACTTGATGACAAATTGGATATTGGAAACAGGTAGAGGCCTAAGAGGTTAGAAATTTTAGGCATGAAAAACAATGATTTTGTGACTTAACCAGAACAGTCAAGGGTGAAATTAAACAGATTACAAAAGACCATTTCAAGATACAGGGTCAGCAGCTAAACTGTCTCCCTGTGGCAGGCAGATTATTCATAGACTGTAAAGAACAGGATTCAATCCTCCAAATTGCTTTCTAGTCCTCACTCTGATCTTGATTATGATTTTTTACATACATGATACATTTTAGCTATTCCATCCAAAATCATTTTCTTTTCAAGACAATTCTCAATATGTTTATTGTTACCAAAATATTTTGTGTATTTTCAAACTAAGTATGCTTTCATTAATGTATCATTTAAAAACAAACACTTTGGCTATTATGAATAAGGTTACTAATAGATTAGGTTTATGTGTCTAACCAACCTCTCTTCATTAATGTTGTGAGTCTATAAAAGGTAAATATATATATAAATACATGTAAAAATATATACTTATATATTTATAGATGTATATATCTATATATATTATATTTATATATTATATACTTATATCTCTATTTTTACATGTTTTAATATATCTACACATGAAGATATATACATATCTATATAACTATACACACACACACACACACACACACACACACATACACACACACACACACACGTATACACACACTGATCCAGAAGCCAGCAATATCTAAAGTATCTGTTGGTATGCTATATATGATGATATCTTACTTGGGAGATCTGGAAGGTGCAAGAAGAATCAAACTTTGTGGTAGTTATCTAAAGGGGTCTGACTTTGAGGAAATACAGGAGAGTCTTACTCCTGGGCAGTTTCTGCTAGCAAGAGAAACTGAAGATGGAGACTTATGGACAGCTCTCATGGAAGGAAGTTCAATGGGAAGGGCAGACCACAGCTCAGAAAAATTCAGCAACATTGTTTCAGGATGAACTCTTATTATATTATTAGGTTACCTGGATGAATATGACACATTCTTGGTTTTAATAAACCTGTGTGAGAGAAAATGTTGTAATTAAGCTGGTGGAAAACAATGTGTACTTCAGGAATATGAAGAAGAAACATTTTATCCAGAATGGCAACAGAGAAAGTTTTCTACTAGTAGTGATGTTTTGGCTGATTCTTGAAAGGGGAGTAAAATTAGCTGAGGGAAAATGTATTTTGGCAGATGGAAAATATAAATCTGTGTTGGTAAGGTGGAAAGTGAACTATGAGAATGGGAAGAGTAGGAGAATTAGGCAGAGCTGGGATTTGACCAGTAACATTTGGCTTAGCCATATAAAAAAAAAAAAAAAAAAGTTTACCCTTAAAGATAATAGTCGCAAACTGGTGAAAAGCTTGTAAATATTTGACTCAACTCACCAGTTTTTCCCTTTCTTTTCAGGCTAGCTACACATAAAGTCATTTTTTGTTTAAATATCTATTCCTCTACTGATTTTTACTAAAATATATTCTTTTGTCCTACTCTCTGAGCTGATGACCTCACTACAATAGGTATTTTTCAAGATGATTAGATAATTACTTGAAATGATTAAGTAATCATCTTGAAAAATACCTATTGCCACCATACAACAGATGAGAGAGTTGGTAGTTGCATTGCTTCTTTTAGAACTGATCAGGTTTTATTTTTTCTATCCTTCACAAATTGCTTCTACCTTCTTGCTATCCCATTCCTTCTCTCCACATGACATGCATTATCTATTTTTTCAGTCATATGTTATTACTAAATTTATTAAAGAACTGACTTCACATATACAACATTTTACAACACCTGTGTGGTGTTTGTGTTTCTTCTGGTCTCTACCACTCCCACCTAAAATCTTTAAAGAGAAGAGCTCTTGATTACATTTTTTTAAAAATTTACATGCAATACATGGTAGTAATCTATATGCTAGTACATAGCAATTAACCTACAAATTTGATTAAATTTTAAATATGTGAAGGAAGAAAAATGAAACAAATGTAACAAATATAATATTATGAGAACATGGGAGTAAATGAGAATTATGAGTCAGAAATATGGAATAGGTGAAATTTATAATTCAACAAAGGGAAGAAAACATCTGTCAGGCAGAGAAACAGGCAAAAACAAACCTAAGTAACAAAATGTCCCTACAATTAAAATATATGATCCAATTAGAGTAAGTGTTTTCATGTGATAGAAGGTCAGTCTGCTTAATTTTAAATAAAGGATGTGTATATTAGTCTTTTGTTGTTGTTGTTATAACAAAATTCTTGCAACTGGAAATGAATCAAATAAATAGCTTTCTTTAACTCACAATTTAAGGCTGAAAATTCAAGATTGGATAACTCCATCTGTTTGGCCTCAAGTAAAGGCCTCCTTGTCACTGATAACAGTGAAATGACAGGAATTGTGTGTGTGTGTATGAGAGAGAGAAAGAGAGAGAGAGAGAGAGAGAGAGAGAGAGAGAGAGATACAAAACCGAGGGATTTAGGGGCTTTAGGACTAGACTTGATCCTTTATATTAACTTAATTTTATGGGAACTTACCAGGGTCCCAAGAGAACTACATTAATCCCTTCTGACAGAAACACCCCCAGTGACCCAAAACTTCCCTCTAGGCTCCAACTTTTAACAGTTGTACTGCTTCCCAACATTGCCACACCAAGACCAAGCTTTCATCTTAGGAACCTTTGGTGGATATTTTCTTAAAATGTTATTCAAAAAATGTTCTCCTTATTCTAAAAGAAGCATGTAAGATGTTTTTATCATAATTTAGTTTTGATTTGGTATGAGAATAAAGCTTCTGGGAGAGTAGTGATAAAAACATCTCAAGAGTACAGGTGACAAACATGAGGAGCTGAACTTTTAGGATACATGGGGAAGACAGGAGGAAGTGGGATGAGTATGAGTTATCATAGGCCTAAAAGCACTGTGATTTGAAACTACTAGAATACTGAAAAGGATGAAGAGAGAAAAACCCTATACTTCTCAGCTTCTTTGTTTCGTATGAAAGAATGCACACCTTATAACATGAAACAGTGTTTGCTAAAGAATTTATTATTCATACACATTTCAAAAAAATGGAAAAATTAGTAAATAAATGTTGAAATCATCTTTCAAATAACATACAGTTGGATATCTTCGTGCAAAGTTAATCTGATATTTGTGCAGGAATATATCAAATGCTTATACATACATATGTCAGTATGTTAAATATATATGACACACCTCTATCACCCTCACTTTGTATCTCATAAGAGAATGTTTTATGTCTCAGAAATATACATTTGACGTCTTTCAGGCAAACTTTACACATTTTAACTGTCATGGATATTATAGCTCATGATACTGTTTTTATGTTCATACATGTGATACCCAGCAAGGTATTAGCAGTGTTTGAAATTGTGAGTTAGTTATCACTACTGATTGATAGGCAATATGCAGAAAGTATTTTCAACATAGGGGGTAATAGACTGTGCATAAGTAATTTGTATTTTTGTAAAAAATTACAATGTCTTATGATATTTTAAAGTCTATCTATAATAGTTTCTACAATGCTAATTATGTATATTACCAAGTTAATGTGTTAATGTTATCAGAATTATAACATCTGATAGATTTTATATCTTCCATTTCCATGAATCATTAGGCAATGTATCTGTTGTTATATAGTGGTTTTTATATCTTGAATCTCTTGCTAAATATATACATATATTCTTTCTTCCTTTCTTTCTTCCATTTTTCTGATCTGCTTCCATTGATGACTCTATACTTTTGACTGCAGACTGGCAATATGAGGGTAAGATGACAAAAACAAAAACCCCAAACAACCTCATGAGCATTGCTTGTCTGTCTTTGTTTTATTCTTTTTAGAACATTATTAAAATTCTATTCGCTCTCTTTAATTAGACCCTTTATCACTATTAAAGTCCAATTATGTTTGTTTCCGTTGTGAAGCTTTAATTACCATTTATCCTTGTTAATCATTCCTTTATGTTATTTCTTTGGGTTAAATTATCATCTCATTATCTCTGTCCTGAAGGACTTCTTCTCTCCAGTGATTTCTACTGGTGTTTTCTTAGTAAGATTTGAATAGTTTTTTGGTGTACAAAGTGACTATGTCTGTCATGATATGGTAAGGAATCTGTGGTTCTTAGGGAATTTTTTTAAATAATAAAATATTTTAAATAATGATACATATTAATTTGGTTGTGATATTTGTCTTTGTAAATGTCAATGTATATCTCAATGTATTTGATCTTGGGGTGAGTGCTCCTAGACTTGCTAATTCTTACCTTTGATCATTCTCTCTCTTTAGATTGCAAACTAGCTAGGGGAGGACCACCAGCTACCATAGTTGCTATTGATGAAGAGAGTCGGAATGGTGAGTGAGTTGTTTTATCAATGTCTTAATCTAAGAAAGGTTTATCAAAATTAAACCTCTGATTTGATATCAGATGAGATGTTAAATCCAAATTCATAAACAATTTCCCTCTGATTTGTCTATAGTATGGGTTTAAATTGTGCCATTTCTATTTCTGGAAGTGCTTTGAGAGCTTCTTTCAGTATATTCAAGTATGTAGTTCTGATTGCGAGGAGGTGATTCTGAGTCAGCACAAGAATGCATCTACCCATGGGCTAGGGTATTTCTTTGTCAATATGTAGAATTGACACTCATGCATATACTCATCTAACTGAAACACAATGTATTACTCAAAAGTGATCCACAGGTAAGCCTTATACTGCTAACTTAAATGATCTGAAATCTGGTAAAAACTAAGAGTCAAAACTAATTAGACAGAGTGATATAATCAGTGAATGGGTTAATTGAACTTACTTGAAGGAGTGAACATGACAAAAGATTGAAAGCCGAGGAAGTCCTAATTTTCATGTGTTGTCTATAGTAATTAACAACTAATAACGAACATATATAAAACTTCAAGGATAATTTTTTGTATCAAAATAAAAACAAATATTCAAGATTTTGTTTTGTTACATTCTCACTGCATCTTTGAGCTGTAATATATGAATAAAGTTCTTTCCTTTATTAGGTAGCAGTAAAATGGAGATCTCTGGGGTTCTGCTATTTCAAACTATTCTGTGTGTGAATGAGGTCTGAGGCTCATTTTGTCTGCTGATTCTGTGGTTGACATTCCATTGGGTTTGTTTAATTTCTACATCTTCTCTACTTTAAAAAGTGTTCTTACAGATTAACATTTAAAAAGAGAAATTAGATTAAAGTGGTTTATTAGAAAGTGATATTTTTTTCTGTAATTTAGGCTATACACACTTAGAAAACATTTATAATATATATAATACCTTCAACAGTTCACTTCATCATGGATTTATTTTATTCATTTGAAGAATTGGCACAAATTTATGTTTTTGAACATTCTTTGTAATCAGTCAAAATGTCTGCAGTATTGCTATCTTCCATTTAAGTGAATTTATGTATCTATATTAAATTTTTTCTTATATTAAAAAAATCACATAGAGTATTTTCATATATTTTTTTAAATCCATATTGATAATGAAAGTGTATGAACTTATAGTTATCATGACTCATTTAAGTAAGTTGGAAATAAATCCTAAAAGCATTTGCCCCAAACACAATAAAATAAAGATTCTTTCTCACATGTTGAATTACATTTTATTTGATTACCTATTTTTATTCAGAAGTAACCTATATTTTCTAAATGTTCTACATTGAAAGTTTAAGTTTAAAACCAAATAATAAGAAGCATATAAATATGATAAATGACCTATGTACATTTTTAGTAAGCTAACTAATTCCCTCAAACATAAAAGCTGAGCTGAAATAAGACATTTATTTGTACTAAGTACATTTTGTTTTAATATGTGATTCTGTACAGAATTTTGCCAACCAGGTAATTACAGCCACAGTAATGATGATATTTTATCTTCTTTTACACTGATTACATTACTACTTTTCAAAGGAGCTTGGAAATGCTACAAAGATGTTGCCATAGCAGTGCTGTACAAGAACATGTGGCAAAAGTTCAATATTTGTATTTTGTAAAAATGTGACATGATACAGTGTAGTAGTGTTGTGCTCCTTACTTGGCATATTTTGTAGAAACTGCCAACTACTCAGAATACTGCCAAAGTTGTTTGAGTGCTATCACAAGTAATATAAATATCGACCTACAGAATAAATGTTTTGCATTTTTCTTTTACATTAAATTTCTAAAAATATGATCAAACTTCTGCAGAACATTATAATGTATTGTGTAATCATCCTTGTCTTAAAAGTCTAAGGGAAACAATTCATAAAAAAGTTTTTCACATTTTTTTTAGGCAATCTAAAAAACTTCCCAATAATAAGGTTATTTATAACCCTGCTCTTAAACTTTCTTAATTTTCTCTTTCCTGCATCTTTTAATTGGTAAAAGTAAAATAGTTGTGTATCCTATTTTTTCCAATAAGATGAACTCTCATCTTTAAGGATTTGGGGCTTCTTAAAAGAAATGCAGCAAGGCATGGTGGTGCACGCCTATATTCCCAGCAGCTCAGGAGGCTGAGACATGAGAATTGTAAGTTCAAAGGCAGCCTCAGCAACTGAGAGTTGCTAAGCAACTCAGTGAGACCCTGTCTCTAAATAAAATACAAAATAGGGCTGGGGATGGAGCTCAGCAGTGGTTGAGTACCCTGGAGTTCAATCCCTGGTACCGAAAAAAAAAAAAAAAAAAAAAAAAAAAAAGTATAGCAAATGCTATATTAAGCAAGACTGGTAAATTCATTGTGAATCAACTTATCAACTTGCTTTATTGCTATCTGTTGCTAAACAGTATCTGTTGCTTTTTGTACATTTTGGAAATAAAAGATAATACTGAGGTGTCTCTATAATTTGGAAGCAACATCTCCAAAGGAAAGGGTGCCACAGCTTACTAATGAACTTACGATTAACTGTCAGGATACATATTCCACAGTTGGGGTATGACCCAGTTACAGGGTCACAGACACACTTGTCTTCAGGAAGATAGAGGAAGTCATATTAAGGAACACTGAATGTAACCTGTCACTCTGTCCCTGAAGTTTCTCTTGCCTAAGTAAGTGGGTAAGAGAGGGAGGACCTGTGCATGAAGGTTGTTCATTTATTTGAAACAATTATGGTGTTAAGGAGAATTTAGATGTTGTCCTCTAGCGTATTTTCCTTGCATTGTCAAAATCACTAGGCTTAGAATACAAGATGAAATTTTAAAAATGTTTTGTTGATATTTTACTTTTTTTATAGTTGTCAATTTTAAAACCATTAGATTAACAAGAAGTTAAACAAACTTTGCCATGTGCTCCTCCAAAGATGCATTTGGAATTTCACATGCACCTCATAAAAGAGGTTTTGGATTTATGAACAGAATAAACAAGTCTTTGTAAAAATTCTAAATTTTATAAATAAGGTGTATGTGGGAAAAATAGTTTTTGGCACTAGGTATTTATAACCCTCCACATTGATGGGTTTATGTTTATTCTCCCAAGTTCTATAGAAAGATTAAAACTACCAGAAGATTTCATAAAAAAAGCATAGTGAAAGAAGTATGGATTCTTTATGCATAGCTCAAAAGTTAGAGATATGACACAACTAAAACCTCAGTGGGAGACAGCACTATGTTAAGAAGAAAGGGAACTGAGGAACCAAGATGCAGAGATCAGGCAGCCTGGGAGAGTGTTGGGGAAAGTGAAAAGATGTTGGGGAAAGTGAAAGATGTTGTGAGTCTCAGGATACATAGGGATGAGAAGATGCTTCAGTGGGTTTTGGAAAGATATTATTAAATATTAAAATCCTTACATGGACCTGGCCTTAGTCCATCCTTCTTTCAATGTGTGACAACTAAGACACTTGTATGAGACATTTCTGACTTTAATTTTCATCCCTTCTCTCCCTGTTTCTCTTAGTTCTGTGGTAGTTACTTTGGTTATTTCAAAAAGGTACATAATGTAAGTTTTTCCTATATAATTTCCACATTTAAATAAAATAAGAATAGTAGAATAATTACAGAAATAAAGATTTTAAAGATGTATGAACTTTTTGCTCAGAAAAAGAGGGGATGTAGTGCAAATGCCTTTGGAAATGATAGTTCTGTTCTTAAGCAGTTTCTTCTGTATGTACTTTTTGTGTCACTGCTGTTCTACATGATTCTATTACAGTGAAGGTAAACAGACTCTGTCTTTTTATTTGATAGCATTCATTATTAAATCCCAGAATTATTTTTGAGCAAAAAATCATTACCTCCAGAATACAGAAGAAATGGAAGGCAAGTTTAAATGAATAGAAGAAAATATAATTTTGTATAATAGACTATTGACTAATGAAACTGGACAATTTTCATGAGAAAAGTACTTATGTAAAGATTTTAGGTAATTAGCAATGACTGCACTGTCTTATAAGATATTAAAACAAGTCTAATATATTTACGGGGTTACATGGAATCATGAATGTTGACATTAAGCCAAAGACCTTTAGCAAAATACGGTAGTTCTGTTTTTCTGGATAAATAGGAAAAATGTTTCCTTTTGTTATATAATTTTTAGTATTCTAATTTAATTTTTAACTACACAAAATTAAATATTTTTTATAAAACATTAGTTATCCTCTGGCTAAATTGCTTGTAGAAGTTGTATAGCACCAAAGTTATGATTACAAACTCATTTATTATAATTACTGCATGTCCTTTTCCATCTCATTAAGTCATTCTGAGTTACTGACAGTAAAAGCTATACAGAGTGATGAAGAAATAAAGGTTTTCTATAAATTATGAAGATGTCATCATGTCCATTTTCTTGGGTATTTTAATCCTCTTATTACTGTTTTAATAGAAAACAATTTGACTCTGGTCATTATTGGTGAAGCTATATCTGCAACAATGCATTCTGCTTCTTTCATTTGTGCCAATGGATCATTTCCTAAAATGTCAGCACCTACAAACCTTCTGAATGTGTAGCAGAAAGAAATAAACAGAAAAGTTTTTAAGCATTAAAAAAATGTTGATATTTATCTCCTTAAATTATCTACAATTTTATAGAAATTTCATCATGTCATATGCCTTTTCTTGCTTGTTAATTAAATAGCACTAAATATGTGGTGGGCTAGCTGGAGCTAAGCGAAGGACCAAAACAAGGAACAGAAGTATGCAAAGCAGACAGAAGTCCGAAAGACCAGCAAACTAGGGAAAACTAACCAGCAAACTAACCGCAGAAGTTAGTGATACCTCAATTACAGTTTAAATTTCAGGATGCTAATATTATTAAATATGATGAAATATGTGGCAAGGAACTCTTGGTTTCTCAGGAAATAAACATCACATTTAAGGAAAAAGATTATAATTTTATTTTTTTCATTTTCATTTAAAACATTTATTTTAACCTTTGTTTAATAGGAATAAGCCTGAATTATATAAAATCAAATCATGTCACACAAACATACCCTTTATCCCAAATGATGCTATTATAATGGGGAATTTTTCTATAAATGCAGTATTTAAACAACAGGTCCTTAAGGCAAATGACTAAAGCTATTATTGATTTTATTTACATAAAGAGCTGAAACATGGGTCATAGCAGGCAAAAAGAATGGACTTTGTTGTATAAGGAAGGAAGTTTCTATCCATTTGTAACCTGGTAGAAAGGCAACTTTTCTAAGTTTTTTTTTTTTTTTTTTTTTCCCTACAATAGTAAATTCTTCATATTAAAAATAAGTCATTCTAATTTAAATTTTCATTTTTCTTTCTTTCTTTTTTTAGCTAAAGAAAACACATCTGTGTGTCTCAAGTAGCCCACAGGTCACCAGTTTGGGGGTAATAATCCAGGCAACAGGGATGGAAGAAGTGAATTAGAATGATATAAATAAAAGGCAGAGATTCTTGTAGAGGGAGAAAGGAGCATCCACAAGGTTATATTTTTATGGGAAGAGAGTGAGGGGAATTCCCTTCAGCTTTTGCACATCCAGCCCAATGTTTATATTCAGATTATGTGATTTTTAGAGGTTGTTTAAGGAGTGAATCTCTGATGGAAATCACCAAGGAACTTGGTGATGGAGAAAGCACTGAAAGTCAACTTCAGGCTTTAGAATACTCCTGGGAGTTTTCTCTGCACACAAACATTCTAACTGTTGTGTGTCTGTCTGATCTTCCTCAAGCACACTCTCTGGAAGCTTTAGATTGCTCCTTTTCCTGTCCCCCAATACTTTTTTTTTTTTTTTTAATTTTTTCTTCAAATTTTCTTGAGGCATATACAGTTCTTTCACTACTTCTGTTCCTTACCATCAAATATCGGCTACAAGATTATGATGGGTGTTGCTCAGGCAATGGGCTGTGAGTTTTGTTCTTTGTTAGGAAACAGAAAATCTGAAATCAGCAATGATCCTCACCTTTGGAGTGTAGTAAACAACAGTGTAAAGGTTCTTGCAATCACTGGAAGAAAACAGAAATTCCGAAATGATTTGAAACACTTTGGGGACTTAAAATAGCTTCTACAGCAATTTTTAAAACAAATGTTTAAGTGCCAAATATTACTAAGTGGAACTGCTAAGGTAATTCAATTAAATTTAAGTATACTATTTGGAATAAGAAATATAAAAGTACTCATATCATTTCATCTATAACTACTTCATAAAACTTTGGATTATGTATTAAAGCTAGCATTTATTTTAGATTCCTATTAGGTGGTACAGTTTAAGCATATAGTGAATAATTATTTCTTAGAAGAAATAAAAATGAATCTCTTAATTACACTTAATAAAAAGTTTGGGAATTGTAGACTGTAACAAGGCAGTACTCTCTGCAAATGGGTTTATTAAATAGAATATGGAGATATGTGAATATGTTACTTTATTTTTATACTGTATTTTAATCCACCAAAATTGCATGTCATTTGGTGACCAGAAACAACATTTTCTACTTATTATTTTTTTTTAGAATCAGACTTTGATTTTATTTTTCAGATGCTGCATTTTGCCATTAGAGTATTCTTTTTCTCAGTCTTGAGTGCTGGGCTGCTTCACACTACACTCCCCTTACACTCAAGACATTTTGGAAATGTCTCTTTCTACCACAAGAGCATTCAAAATCTTTTTGCTGCTCTTCCTGGCATTTTTCTCTTTGTTATTTTCTTTGGAAAATTTACAAATATACTGGAACAGTGATTTGAACTCTCAAATCTGTGTGCAGTTGAGAAAGTTACTTCTCAAGATGGTTTTGGATAAGAAAGGAATAGCTACCATTCAAAAGATAT
This sequence comes from Tamias sibiricus, assembly GCA_025594165.1. Lineage (NCBI taxonomy): Eukaryota > Metazoa > Chordata > Mammalia > Rodentia > Sciuridae > Tamias > Tamias sibiricus. Next base: position 101,518,830 of record CM046663.1, on the reverse strand, counting down.
TGTTAAAATCCCACCTGCCCCCTGAACCCCAAGTTTCTCTGTATTCAATTTTACAAGAAAGTGACTGCAACAGAAAATAAGTGAAAGAGACCACATGCTTGCAATTTTCTCTTCCCTATTATGAGTAACCTTTACCAAATGTCAACAGAATAACTATTGTTATTTCAATTGCTCACCCATTTGTTCAATCATTCATTTATTTAGCCATTTCTTCAAGATACAGTTTACTGGTATTTCCTAACACTAAGTTCTGTGAGGCTTTATTGAGGATGCTTCAGGGAAGAAAACAGGCAAAATCACCTCCCACATGCAGACTGAGGCCACTAACCACAGAGAAAGTGTAAAGCAGAGCAGGAGATAACAGGTAGCAGTGGACAGGTAGGGAAGCAGTGTGTGCTAATTTAGTTAAAATGTTCCTTTGAAAAGATCAGACTTAAGGAAATCCCTGTACAAAGTTAAGACTGAAGATGTGAGACACACATCTAGCTATGAAATTTATATTATAGACAGGGGAAAAACAAATTCAAAGGCTCCAAGGATGAATAAAACTGGTAAAGTTAAGAAGTAGTAAAAAGTCAACTGGAAGGACTGGGGTTGTGGCTCAGTGGTAGAGCGCTTGCCTAGCACGTGCGCGGCCTGGGTTCGATCTCAGCACCACGTAAAAATAAAAAGTCATTGTGTACAACTAAAACAAATAATTAATATTAAAAAAAAGTCAACTGGAAAAGATAAGTATTAACCAATATGTCAAAAAGTGGAGATGAAAGTTTGATACAAGTAAATCAGTCACAGATGCCAACAAATCAAATGATGTTGAATTCATTTAATAACCTATAGTTTACAAGGGATAATTCTTATTTCCATTTGCTGCTCTGTATCCTAGTGCATTTCAAAAGTCAGATACAAAACTATGGGTGTATGTATGTTTGCTAATAATCTCAGATCATTTTCCCCCCGTTGGGAAAAAAATATGCTCCTCTAAAAACAAAAGTCATAAAACATATTAAGTCATTTTATTTGGCTTATTGGTATCATTGTCTCATTTAACATATAATGGAAGATTACTTCAGTCATCCCAAAGGTCAATGGGAACATGATCATTTACAATCATAAATTAATATTGAGTGTCTGAAAATTAGATGGTGTGGTGCCATCAAAATTAATCACATTTTTTGTTGTTAAATTGTTTTTGAAGCATCATTATTAAAGAGGGAAGATTCAATACTAATAATGTCATACTTAAGAGAAATCCTTAGAAACATTCACTCTACTTGATCAAATGATCATTTTTATAGAAGCATGTTTTGGGGAAAATGTTGTTTAATGGACTTAGTTTTATTTTAATACTTTTTAGGACATACAAAGTTAGGGGATTATTTTTTAAGGAACAGCATACCATAAATAATCACTATTGGGTTCATTTACTACCCTTAAAAGTATATCTTTTTTTTTTTTATTTTACTCATTTATTTATATGTGGTACTGTAAAAGTATTTCTTTAGGTATATCAGAACCCTTATTGACAAAAGTCAGACTAAAGGTTACAAATGAATCAAACAATTAATTTAAATGCTGTCCTTTAAATCTATCCTGAATTTAGAAACATTAAGTTTAAAATTTCTTTGTAGTGAATAGGTTTCATAGAACACTGTTAAAAGCAAATTTTATCTAATTTTGTATTACTGATGACCAATTGATACCTTTATTAGAATTTCCATCCTGTAATATGTAACAAATATGAATGTTAATGTTTTCTTTGTATTATTTAAACATTCTGTTTTTACGATTTAAATTTTGATCTCTTTAAAATGATGTTCCACAGTGAATAATTTCTTGTTAGTTGATAGAATTTTCTTTAATCTATTATCAATCTCAGGAGAAAAGCAACAATTTTTAGTTTTTTTTTTTTTTTTTTTTTTTTTTTTTTTAATTTCAGCTTGTTTCAAAATGCCCACTAAGCTTACAAATATCATTTTTAAATTTTTTATTCAAATTTTAATAACCACAGGTTACTCCTTTCTTTTTTTCTTTTTTGTTCAAAATCAACTAAAATTCATGATTGATTTGAGGAGGCTAAACGACAAGAAATTTGAAATTAAATAAGAGATAATTATCATCTTTTCACACAAGAATAATTAACCTGTCAACTTTGCATATTTCTCTGATTAGAAATAGCTATGTTATGTATAGAAATTTCTGTTATTGTTGGCACATGAAACACTGATGGAAACTGTGCTAGCATTCTTAGGATTTTTTTTAAAAGACTTCAGAGATCATCCTCGGAGCTTCAGTTTTATAAAAGCATGCTATTTAAATTAAGAGTGATGAAGTATTATGTTGTATTTTACATATTAATGTGAATTTAGCATTTTCCTTTATGATATGTTTGTCTTTGAATTAAATTTTAATTTTTAAAATGAATAACTATTAGTTAAAACAAAGATACAGGAGGACATGATTTCTTCATTCTGTGACACAGATTTTATAGAGGCCCTGATAATGTATATGTGAAAGAAGGGTATTCTGTGAGTCCTATATGAATAAAGCATATAATTGCGTGTATTTTAACAGTGATTGACAAACAAGGACAAACACTTGTTTATATTACAAACATACAGAATTTAGTTAGCATATGAATGTAAAGCCATGCTCTCCAGGAAAGCCAGAATTGAAGGCAAACATTGGGCTAACATTTTTCAACAAACAATTGGCAGTGTTGCCTTTAACCTTAAATGGAGAATATTGGGAATTTGTAGTCATTAGATTTCAGTTTCTATTACAACAAAAACTGAATCTGCTTCCATTTTTTGCTATAATTCCAGAATCTTCCTGGTACGTAGTAGGCATTCAAAAACTTTTTTTTTTTTTTTTTTTTTTTTTCTGAATCATGAACATGAATTCCACAAACACTCACCAGCTACCTTTATAATTAAATGACACTTATTTAGGCTAGTTTGTAGTGTTATTATCAGTAAGAATTTCAACATAATCAACTTTTAATCAAAATTCACTGGGCAAATACAAAAATATATATTGTATATATATATATAGTATATATATATATATGTACTGTATATATATGTATGTATATGTATATATATATGTATATATATGTATTGTATATATATGTATATTGTATATATATATATTGTATCCCTTTTTAATTCCAAGTGTTGATTTTGTTTGCAAGACCACAACTACACAACTACAATGCTCAGACATATTTCTTTTTTTGTTCAGATTTTTATCTGCAATAGTAGGAAAAAATTACAATAACATCAATTAGACAGACGAAAGAAATTAAAGGGATCTAGATAGGAAAAGAAGAGCTCAAATAAGCACTATTTGCTGATGACATGATAATCTTCCTAGAAGACCCAAAAAACTCTACCAGAAAACTTTTACAACTAGTAAATGAATTTGGCAAAGTTGCAGGATACAAAATCAACACACATAAGTCAAAGGCATTTTTGTACATCAGCAACAAAGACTCTGAAAGGGAAATGATGAAAACTACCCCATTTACAATAGCATCAAAAAAAAATTAAAATACCTGGGAATCAACCTAACGAAAGAGGTGAAAGACCTCTATAACGAAAATTATAGAACACTAAACAAAGAAATTATAGATGAATTCAGAAGATGGAAAGTCCTACCTTGCTCTTGGATAGGTAGAATTAATATTGTCAAAATGTCCATACTACCAAAAGCACTATACAGATTTAATGCAATTCCAATCAAAATCCCAATGTCATTCTTCAAAGAAATAGAAATAGCAGTCATGAAATTCATCTGGAAAAATAAGAGACCCAGAATAGCCAAAGCAATCCTGAGCAAGAAAAGTGAAGCAGGGGGCATCACCATACCAGACCTTAAATTATACTATAGAGCAATAGTAACAAAAACAGCATGGTATTGGCACCAAAACAGACTGGTGGACCAATGGTACAGAATTGAGGACACAAAAACTAATACATATAATTTCAGCTATCTTATATTAGACAAAGGTGCCAAAAATGTACAGTGGAGAAAGGATAGCCTCTTCAACAAATGGTGCTGGGAAAACTGGAAATCCATATGCACCAAATTGAAATTAAATCCTTATCTCTCACCATGCACAAAACTCAATTCAAAGTAGATCAAGGACCTAGGAATTAGACCAGAGACAATACGCCTAATAGAAGAAAAAGTAAGCTCCAATTTCCAACATGTTGGATTAGGCCCCAAGTTTCTTAATAAGAATCCTGTAGCGCAAGAATTACTACCAAGAATTAATGAATGGGATAGATTTAAACTAAAAAGTTTTTTCTCAGCAAAAGAAACAATCAGTGAGGTGAATAGAGAGCCAACTAATTGGGAACAAATATTTAGTACATGCACATCAGACAGAGCACTAATTTCTAGAATACATAAAGAACTCAAAAAACTTTACACCAAAAAAACAAATAACCCAATCAATAAATGGGCTAAGGAATTGAGAAGACACCTCTCAGAAGAAGATACACGATTAATTAACAAATACATGAAAAAATGTTCAACATCGCTGGCAATTAGAGAAATGCAAATCAAAACTACTCTAAAGTTTCACTTCACTTCAGTCAGAATGGCAGCTGTCAAGAACACAAGCAACAATAAATGTTGGAGAGGATGTGGGGAAAAAGGCACACTCATACATTGCTGGTGGGACTGCAAAATGGTGCAACCATTATGGAAAGCAGTATGGAGATTTCTTGGAAAACTGGGAATGGAGCCACCCTATGACCCAGCCATCCCACTCCTGGGTCTATTCCCAAAGGACTTAAAAACAGCATATTACAGTGACACAGCTATCTCAATGTTTGTAGCTGCGCAATTCACAATAGCTAGGTTGTGGAACCAACCTAGATGTCCCTCAGTAAATGAGTGGATTAAGAAAATGTGGTATATACGCACAATGAAATTTTACTCAGTAATAAAAGAAAATAAATTAATGGCATTTGCAGGTAAATGGATGAAGTTGGAAGACATAATACTAAGTGAAGTTAGTCAGTCTCAAAAATCCAAGTACCAAATGTTTTCTCTGATATAAGGAGGCTAGTTCATAGTATTGTTGGATGGGAGGGTACATACGAGGACTAGAAGAACACTAGAATGGTCAAAGGGAAGGGAGAGTAAGGGAGGGAGCAAGGGGGGAGGGAGAGGGAGAAAAGGAAAAAGAAAAGAAAAGGTGTTTGAATGAGATCATTTTCCTAAATGCATGATTGAAGACCTGAATTGTACGAATATACTCTGTATACAAACAATTGTATGTAAAAAGATGCTAAATACATGCACTATGAGTTGTACATATTAAAAATTATAAAAATAAAAAAAATTTTTTCCATAAAAAAAATGTAATATTTTTAATTAAAGAAAATGATGGAGGGTTAACTGAGGTAACTTTTGTTGGCAATTTGCTCCATGTCTTAGTAATTTAAAAATAAGGCTATTCTGAATAAGTAAATATTTATTCACTAACTCTTTCTTTAAGAAAGTACTAAATGTTGGAAACACACTGAACATGTGAATTTTAATTTCAAAAATGAGAAAAACTCATTTGCAATTTGATATTTCTATTTTAAAATTAAATTTAAAACTTCAGTAACAGTAAATGATTTTTGATGATCCTTTCTTCAATAAAAAAATAAAATATAAGTTATATTTTTGTAGAATAGAAATATCTAGTATGCACAGAAATGGGATGTACATGCACACACAATCTACAAATAATATCTCACATATACACATGCACATAAACACATACATGATGCCAGAAATCTGTGTACCACATTAAAGATGAACAAAGTTTAAAAATACTTAGCAAACTGATTTGTAACAAAGGTACCAAAAATATATATTAGAGAATGGACTGCTTCTTCAAGAAAAGGTGCTGGGAGAACTAGATATTCTCATGGAGAGGATTAAAACTTAAACTCCATCTCTTATCCTGTTCAAAAATCAACTCAAAATGGATTGAAGACATAAATGTAAAACCTACAACTGACACTACTAAAAGAAAACATAAGGGAAACACTTCAAAAATTGGTATAGGCAATGATTTTCTGGGCAGGATCCCAGAAGCAAAAAAAAAAAAAAAAAAAAAAAAAAAAATTGACAAATGAGATTATTTTACACCATAGTGCTTCTGCACAACAAAGGAAACATTTAACAGAGTGAAGAGACAACTCACAGAATGGGAGAAAATATTTTCCAATTATTGATCTTACAAAGGATTAATACCCATAACATATATGGAACATAAAAGCTTTAATAACAGAAAACCAAATAATCCTAAAGTACTCACCAAGCATGTGCGAGGTGCTGGGTTTGGTCCTCAGCAACACATAAAAATAAATAAATAAAATAAAGTTATTGTGTCCAACTACAACTAAAAAATAAATGTTTAAAAAAATAGGGAAATAATTGGAATAGATACTCCTGCAAAAAAAAAAAAAAAAAAAAAAAATCCAAATGGCCAACAAATTTATGAAAAAAATGTTCAAATTCCTTAGATGTCAGGTAATTGCAAGTCAAAACTATAATGGGAAACCATCTAACCCCAGTTAAATGTGTAATATTTTAAAAACTAAAAATAACAAATGCTGATGAGAAGGTAGAGAAAAAGAAACTATGTTGTTGGTAGAAATGTAAATCAGTACAGACATTAAAGAGAACGTTATGAAGGTTCCTCTAAATTCTAAAAATAGATCTACCTTATGTTTCAGCTGTCCCACTTCTGAGTATATATCCAAAGGAAAATAAATTAGCACATCAAAGTAAAACCTGAATAGTCATTTTCATTGTGGCATGATTTCACAAGATCTTAGATATGGAATCAGCCTAGTTGGCTATTGACAGATAAGTGGATATAGAAATGGGAATATATACACAATGGAATACCATTCAAGCATAAAGAAGAATGAAATCTATTATTTGCAAAAAAAAAAAAAAAATCAAAGGAACTGGAGGACATTCTGCTAGGTGAAATAAAGCATACACAAAAAGTTAAATAGTGCATCTTTTTTCTCTTGTAGAAGCTAAAAACATTGATCTAAATATAAAATAGTGATTAACAGAGGTTGGAAGGCTGTCAGGAGTGAAGGTAGCTAAAGGACGGCTGGATTTGATCAATGCATGCATTCTCCCAAAACATATATTTAAATACTCTCATAATTGTTAAACAATGATTTTAGAATCATTGTAAACATATTCAGAGATTCCCATTATATATTGCTAGTACAGATAGATAATTGTGCCCCAAAATACATAATAGTGCAAGTATATTTCAATCATCTTAGACATGGGCCTAAATACATGCTTGGTTTGAGGCTAATAGTTGAAGATCTAAAGCATTTAAAGTTCCTTTCAAACTTACTATGATCACCTGATATGATTTATATATAAAGTGAACATATAATTTATCATGTAAAGTGAATATGTTGCTGGGACTTTTCTATGAAACAAAACCATAATAGTCAATATGGGGGAAAAATTTGCAAAACCATGAGATCAGATAAAGAAATCTATGAAAGATGTCTGCATCTGGTGGTGAGCATGAAGAATCTGCATCTAGACTGGGAAAACAACAGGTGTGAAGCAGAGGAAAACAAGGACATTCTGGTACCCATGAAGAAAAACAAAGGAAGCAGGGTGCATTGGTGCATACCTGTAATCCCAGCACTTGGGAGGCTGAGGCAAGAGGATCGCAAGTTCAAAGCCAGCCTCAGCATTGGCGAGGCAATTAGCAACTCAGTGAGACCCTGTCTCTAAATTAAAATACAAAACAGGGCTGGGGATGTAGTCCAGTGGTAGAGTGCCCCTGAGTTCAATCCCCAGTACCAAAAAACTAAAACTAAAAATAAAAATAAAAAAAAATAAAGAAAAGAAAAAGTGGAATCCAGGAGAACAAAAGTTGGAACCCACATGTGTCACCACCTTTAACCTTTCTTTAACCTTTAAATTGTCAACTACCTTATGCCAACAAGGTAAATCAGCAGATCAGCCAGAGGAAGCATAAGTCGCATCAAGATATGGTACACCAACCTTTAGGTACACTAACTGCAGTATCATTTTTAACAGCAAAAGTAATTCTTAAAAATGTTCCACAGGTGATGCAAGCCTGAAAATCTAGTTGCTGAGGAGGCTGAGGCACAAGGATTCCAGTTTCCATACCAACTGCAATAACTTAATGGGACCCTGCCTCAAAATTATAAAAATATATAAAGTATAAAGGCCTGGAGAAAGTACTCAGCTGAAGTACTCAACCTGGGTTTAATCCCCAGTACAAAAAGAAAAAAAGTGTACCACTCTCATGCCCATCCCTCAAAACATCAATATGTTGTTTTTATATCATGTTTACATTCCAAATAATCACATCTGCAAAACAAAACCATGCTTGTTCCTAATATGTCTATCTTTCTAACAAATGAAATCATTCTTTCTCTCTTCCCCTAAATGGACATGTACTAACATAAGTCACTTGTTCCCGTTTTAGTGACATTTATTACATTCCTTTTCTGAGGTACCTTCTTAAGGTAACATAATTTAATTACAGAGATATAAGATTGACTAGTATTAGCACATCTCATATTAGATGATAGGAAAGTACAAAAAGTGAAACTTTGATCTTTCACAAATGTATTCACAGCAGTACCAGGAAAAAACATCCCCATTATTATTGCTATCCTTATTTCTACAACCAGGCTTATGGTCATATCTGATTTATACCTTCTTTCTTCCACTACTCATTCCATTCTTATCTTTATCTTCAACAAGGACATTAGGGCCCTTGCCTGATAGAGTGACCTAAAACTTCATTTCTGGAGAAGTTGGGCATTAACAGTCCTACTTCTGTTAGACTATGGTAGCTTTCCTTAATGTGGGTCACAGGACAAGGAAGAATTAAAAAGACCCCTGGGGATCACCCACAATCTGAGCAAAGAGTGGCTGAGGAAATAGATTGACCAACATCTCCAAGATGGGTTGTATTATTGATGGGTTGTATTATTTGGTTAGCATCTGTATGAGACACAAATATTCAAAGTTCATATCCAATTGGAGAAAATTAGCCACATTCATCTTTTTTACTTAAAAAAAAAAAAATGCTTCTGTTCATTTTAAGTACTGTTCAGCCAAACCATTTGCTATGCCTTACATATCAGGATAGATATGTACTTTGGTTATCTCTTCTTTCAGCAAAAACTACAAACCAGATATGCTGCTCAAAGTTCTATTGATGTTAAGGTTTTCACCTTCACTACTATCCTCCAGGGTACTCTAGAATGGACCTATTGTGCTACACTTGCCCACTTCTAGGTGGTTCAAGAGTACCATGAAGAATTATCTCAAAAAAAGAGTTATTTTCTTCCCCTGTCAATTGTTCAAAAGGAATTCCCCATGAGGCCATGGAAGCCAATATAGAGAGAAAAGGAAATGTAGAAAAAACAGAGTTCATTGTCATCAGCCACTAACTCATGAAACTTATTTCTGCAGAAAGAAATTGCTTGAGTGATATGCAACTTCATGCATATCACTTCTGTTTGTTGATAAAGACCTTCTGTATACACCCAACTTTATGGTTGGTAGGTGAGACAACACCTAGCTCGTAATGCGCAAGGTGGTTCCCATAGTAACTAGATGGCACATGGTTCAGTATATGCCTTCCACTAGGGTCCAATGGAAAGCCAGAAGCACGGGATCAAAAGGAAATGAGTTTTCTTCAGAGGATGGTAAAAACTGACTGCAAATATCTAAAATACATGTTGTGATTTGGTGTAACACTATTGAATATGCTAGTATAAATGCTCCCTATAGGGACATTTTTGAACAAAAGGGTGATCCACCAATTGAATTATGCCAGGAATATGCACATAACCTGAGTGGTCCTGAGCAAACCAGAATATTTAGCAAATTTAATTAAAATTACATTTGAGATGAATTTCCAGACATTTAGAACTGGATTTTGTAAAATTTATTGAGAGATTTCTTATGGAGCACCACATTCACTTTCATAATTTTAATAATTATAAAGGATACACACTACATAAAAGCATTCAGAAAAGTGAGCAAGCAAATTAAAAACAAATTTCATTGAATTAGAGATAGTAGAATTTTAACCCCATATTGTTTACTTCTTAGTTTTATGATCTTGGAAAAAATACTTGATCTTTCTTGTCTTTAATTTTTCCTAACTATAAAATGGGAAATATGATGCTTGTCTTAGAGATTTGTTATGAGGATTAGAGGAAAGAATGTTCAAAGTGCTTTTGGTATGTAGTAGGCACTTATAAATATAAAATATTATTAGCACCACTTCTCTCACTACTAGGACTACTGCTAATTTAGACAGAATATTTTTGTTATAATTGTCCTAAAAGTCACAATACTCCTTAGTTTTCATATAAAAAAAAAAAAAAAAAAAAACATGAGATTCAGAGAGAGGAAGTGACTTTTGAAGGTCAAAACGACAATTTATTACTAAACTAGCACTGTAAGAGAATTAACTTAGTACTTAAGAAACAGACTCTAGAAGCATATTGTTGTTTTAAATCTTGGCTCTTTTATTTAATTTCTTGGTACCTCTGTGTCTTCATCTGCAAAATAGGAATAATAATATACCTACTTTAAGATGTTGATTAGAGGGATCACATGAGAAAAATGCATATAAATTTGTAATATATTTTGTGAAACCAAAATAACCAAATAAATATTAGCAACATTTTCATTTTCTATTCAATGTGCCATATCGATTTATGACTAGCTTAAGGAACCATAGCTTTCAAAGTATCTATTGACAAAGCAGAGATGTTATATAAAATTCTATTAAGAAAAAATAGAAGTATTAAATTGCATTGCATGGATATGATATGTGAATATATCCTACATATGTGTGTGTGTGTGTGTGTGTGTGTATAGTGTGTGTGTGTGTGTGTGTGTGTGTGTGCTATACAGAAAAAAGTTTTTGGTGGTTGTTCTTATCAAAATGGAAACCTGTTAAGTGAAAAATTAAGGAGACTTGCCTTAAAAACACACTAGAATTTGGAACATAAGATCATTAAAGCATAAGTGTGATTGGGCAAAACAAATGCTCCCAATAATATACTTAAATGATCTCATAAGGAACAACTCAATAGTTTTTTATATGTATGTAAGAAAAAGCAATAGTTTATCAGCCATGTAATTATTAAAGGAGTCCTTAAAGTATACATTAAAATCATATCCTTGTTAAGAAAAAGTCTGTGGGCATTCCAAAATAACCATTATTTTGCTTTATTTTTTTTAGATCATATAATAAAAAGCATATTTGAACTTTAAGAATTCTGTCTACTAAATTTAGGACCACATAGTTATTTCTTTGCCAAAGTCCAGGTATTTATACACAAGTATCAGAACGAAAAAGAAACTTCTATGTTCTTCCTTATTTCATTTTTTGTCTTCTACTCTTTGAAAGTAATGCTGCAGAACACTGATGAGATACTAATTGGCTATATATCTTATATTCACTTTACTCACATACAAAAATTGCTTCTCTAGTAGTGCTTTTGTAGGTGATTCACTGTCAACTTACTGTTAGTCAATTGAAAAAGAAAATGTTGTAGGAGGGTTTCTACTTTGTTAATCTAGTAGATCCAAAGGTATTGACATTCAAAATTTAAACTTTAGGGCAGAGCAATAGTCATTTATTACAGTATTCAAACTCTGTGTTCAGAATTACTTACTAGTTGTAAGGTCAAGCATTCTTTATATTTTAGAATACATTGCTCAATTTTTAAAAATCACCCAAGCACATAAATTTTCATGAAATCTGGAAATGTTTTAATTTCTATTTAACATCTCAAAGAACAGCTCCTTTCAAAAATGGTCAAGTTGAGATATCCGATTTTATCATATTTTCTTCCTTGACCTTCAATTTTCACATTGTATAAGGTGAAGTCCATTTTAATTACTCACCAACATAATGACTTTATAGAAAGTCATTAAATAAATGACATTTAGTCTGGTTTGTATATTTCCAATGCTCTTTATTTGGATTCAGGAAATAATCAATATATTGAATTATTCTCTCAACTTTCCAAGTTGCTTGTATGTAATTCTTCAATGCAAATGTCTCAGATTTAATGAATGATAAATTATTTGTTATTTAAAAGGGATGATTTTAGCCATGATTTTTATACTTGACACACTAAATAGTGTGATAGACATTGTAAGATGGAAAATGTCTGATAGTGTAAGATATGGGTTAACAGTTAGTGTCAGAAAAATCCTGCCAAGTGGCAATCCAAATGTTCTTTTAATAATTGTAACTATCACGAAATATTGATCATGTTAAATAATAATACCACTGCTATAGATGGAGGGCACCACTTACATCATCAGAAGATCTGGGAATTCTATTTTCCTTGCAGCTGCTTCAGATCAAGTTTTATGATTTAATTTGTAATGCCTTAAAAAATAATTTAAACACACAGAATGTGTTCCCTTTTTATTATGCATAGAAATTGCTGAAAATTATTTGAATTACATTTCTACAACCAAATCAAATAGAACTTAGAAGGGAAACATATTTGCAAATGATGAAAATCTGTCTAGATAATATGTGAAGAGTTGCATATCACTCACAGGCAAATGAGGTTTTGTATTTAGAAACAAGTGAAGTAATATCCCTTTTTCCCTTTCATTATTTTCCTGAACATGCTTTTAGCCCCATATAGTAACCTGGCTATAAACTGGCATGCATTGAGAAACTGAAAGAACTTGGAATAAATGTATAGTCCCCTTGATAAAGGGCATATGATGGGGGAAAGGAAAGGAGAAGGGAAGAATTTTTTAAAACATTTTATGTTAGAATGTGGCTAAAAATCTCAATCTGAAGCTTCTGGCTATCATTCATAATCTTATCATTTTAATCAAATGGCTAAAAGGAGGCATGGAGATTTACAAAAACCAAGGGACAAAATTAGATTTTATTTTATTGTAAGGGCATGTTCATTTCTAGAATCCCATAACTGGCCATATAGCCTGAATTTTTTTTAACTCCCATGTCAACTTTCTTGTTTGAAATAGTCCATAGTGTAATAATTTACTATACATTATGAATCAGTCTCTTCTTTTTCCTTGTGGTTCTAGTGATAGAATACAGGCCCTCCTGCATACTTGACACACATTCTTATCACTGAATACCACAGCAGCCCCTATAAATCAGTCTATCTTAAGTTCTTACAGTTTGTGAATATAACAATAAAGATATAATATGAAATAGGCATAAAGTATATACAAGTCACCTAATTAATACAGAGAAGAAATTAAATAACTATTTGGTAGAGAAAAGGAGGAATTAAGAGGGCTTGGAGAAGGAATTGGCACCTGAAACATATCTGAGCAGGGTTTTGAAGAATTTATAGCAATTTTCCCACACAGAAAGATTGAGTAGAAAGGGAAAATGTTTCAGGTAAATAGTCATGATATAGAATGTTGTTTGCAGGAACTGAGTAGTTCTGCATAGCTATTTAGTAATTTATGTCACTTCCTGGGGCATGTGTTAAAAAATAAATTGCTTAGTCCTATCCTAGAACTATGGAATTGGAGTTTTATGATTTAAAATCCAAAGATGTACATTTTAACAACTCACTAAGTGATCATATGCATTGTTATGGTTTTGATATGAAATGTCCCCCAAAAACTCATATGTCAGACAATAAAAGGTTTAATGGAGAAATGATTGGGTTATGAGAGTCAACATTATCAGTCATCTCCTGATAGGAAATAACTGGGTGATAAATGAAGGCAGGTAGGGTGTGACTGGAGGTAGGTCATTGGAGTCACATCTTTGGGATACACATTTTGTATTTGACAAGTAGAATATCTCTTCTTCCTGGGTGCCATGATTCTGGCTGCTTTCCATCACACTTTTCCACCATGATGTTCTGCCTCATCTTCAGCCCCGATGAATGGGATGAATGGAAATGACCATCTATGTGTCATTTGTGGCAACAATTGCCGCTTGCAGAAATGATACCGCGGGAGAAAACTCAGAGGCAGACTGGAAATGAAAAAGTTCTTTTATTCTTCTTTCTTCTGACTTCTCTCTCCGGCTCCAACAACCTCTCCAACTCCAACCACTCCAACTCCAACCTCCCCTCTAACTAATCTCACCAGGTTAAATACATTTTGCCTTAACAAGGACAAGTTCTAACAGCTCGAGCTTACAGGTGCATCATACAGTGTTCACGGGCATAAAAAGATTCTTAGATAAATGCATGAATATCAGGTGAAAATACTTGAACACTTTTATGGCTCTCAGCTAACCGCCATCTTAGCTATCCTCAGTTAGGGCTCTTACATCTATGGACTGGGACCTCTGAAACCATGAGCATCAAATGCAATTTTCCTTCTCTAATTGTTCTTGTCAGGACCTTCCATCTCAGCAGCAAAAAGCTGATGAAAACATGCATGTTAAGGTTAGAAGACAACTACAAATTTGTGAACTGGATAAGAAATTTAATGGGATCAAGGACCTAACTCCACTTCATCGGAAGCATGTACTAGGATTACTGAATTGGATCACCATTGTCATTTCTTACTTAAAAGAATAATTTCACAGACTGTAGAATGGCTTCTAGAGTCAGACAGACAAGTTATCAGGATGCTGTTTTGATTGAAAGTACAAGTGATAAGGACTTGGGACAATATTAACTGCAGTAAGAATGGTGAGAAGGGGCCAGATATGCCAAGTGTTGAAAGATATGTTCAAAGAAACTCCTATTGTCTCACATTCTGCCCAGTACTCATTGAATTTTCTTTAGCTTTAAAAATAAGGAGTTAACTTTCAATGTTAAATATTACACAAATCACAGCTTTACCAGCCTGATGATTTAAAAGTTGCATGCTCTGTATAGCTAACTATATTCCTGTGTGCCTCAGAAACCAAAATGTGAAACAAGGGCAAATCCCCTAAGGTAAGAATATCTTGGCTTATTTAAGGAGCAGAGAGAACACCATTGTGGCTGGAACACTAAAGTTAGGTGAAAATTGATATGAAGTCTGGAAAGACAAGCAGGGAATACTTTAAAATGCTTCCATTGCTTTAATTCTTTTTATGTGCTAGATATTACATGAAACACCTTTTATCTAAGAAAAGTTGCAGGGACATCTTGGTTTAATTTATTTCAGCACATGTATCAGTGTCAACCTGAATTTTTTGAATTTATTTTTATTCTAATTTGTTATACATGTTTGCAGAGTGCAATTCATTTCATATTACATATAAAGAGCACAATTTTTCAAGTTGCTGGTTTTACACAAAGTATTTTTTACAATAATTGTGTCTTCATACATGTACTTAGGGTAATGATTTTAAGTACAACTTTATGGGAGTTTTTGTTTGCTTTTGTCTGTAATGTTCTCTCTACTCTGTTTCCGTCTTTGTCTATGGATAAAATATCCCACTTCAGCTTACTTGGTCTTCATAGCACAAGACAGCAGCTACCTTAGTTTCCCTTAATTCAAAAGCCACAACTGTTTCCTGCTCCAGAATTGCTGTAGTACTAACCACGTCCTCTTCCTGTTGTGTTTGTCTTACATTCCTTGCCTGAGATTCACGTTTGATCTGCTATGCGAACTGAGGTTCAAATGCCATCAATGTTTCCCAAGAGTTAGACATTTTTGCATGCCTGTTCCAAATTAACTTTAATGACCAACATCTACATAAGTAAGATTTTTATCATAAGCCTAGAAAAGTCATTCTATATATATTATAGGAGGCAAAAGCTGAAGTCTGCAATGGAGAGAGAATTGTTTTCAAGAAGGACTACTTACTGTGTACTTAGTGTGTGTTTAGCATAGTTATATAAACTAATGACAGTAAAATGCATTATTTGAGAAGATTTATAAACTCATTGAAAAGATTCTTTATATTAAAAAGACAAATAACATTTAGAAATCATGGAAAAAATGACATGCAGAAAGAAAACTAAAACCAAGTCTAATTCAATAGCTTACATCTTTCAAGAAAGCATTTAGCTTCAATTACATTATTTATAGAACCTGATAAAATAATGCCTGCCTTTATGGGTACTCTGAGGTTAAATATCACAGGAAGTTATTCAGTCATTTAACAACTCCATAGTAAACCAGAAATGCTGTGCTATATATAATATTAAGGAAATATTAGAAACACAGTGTAGCAACAAACCATATAGAGCTTGATATTCTAGTGAGCAAACTGAGAGGGAAAGGTACACAAATAAATTGAGAGTAAAAAACCAAAATGTGAAACAAGGGCAAATCCCCTAAGGTAAGAATATCTTGGCTTATTTAAGGAACAGAGAAGACCATTGTGGCTGGAACACTAAAGTTAGGTGAAAACTGATATGAAGTCTGGAAAGACAAGCAGGGAATACTTAAAAATGCTTCCATTGCTTTAATTTTTTTTTATGTGCTAGATATTACATGAAGCACCTTTTATCTATGAATATTTTCTCTTAATAGGATAGCCTAATGGTGTAGGAACTGCTATTATTATCTTCATTTTACATCTGAGGAACTGATATCTTGCTCTAGGCTACATATCTGGTATACAAAATATTTGAATTTAA
Source organism: Tamias sibiricus (assembly GCA_025594165.1). Lineage (NCBI taxonomy): Eukaryota > Metazoa > Chordata > Mammalia > Rodentia > Sciuridae > Tamias > Tamias sibiricus. The sequence goes on along the minus strand of CM046663.1, from coordinate 101,502,220 downwards.
GCATTCATATTCTAAAATTGATATCATTTGCCAGAAGGAGGAGCAGTCCAATTAAAGAAGACGAAAACAAAGTTGGAAGAAGAAGGGGAAAGTAAAACAGGAGAAGACAGAGTGGGAGTAGGAAAAGGGAAGAAAACTGCTCAAAGATTGCAGGAAGAAAAAACAAATTTAGCATGTAATGTACAATCTGATTCATGCAAAATTATATATGAATATTCACACATGCAGAAATTGGAAAATATAAGTATTTGCCTACCCTTGGGCATGATAAAACATGTGAAAATGCCATACAGTAATATGCAGAACTATTTTGTTTATTTTAAAAATAAAATAAAACAAATTACTTATTAATATAAATCATAAATGAATATATATCAAATTTTAATAAAATTGTATACCTCTAGAGAGGGAGTTGAAGAAACAATGTATCAGGGCAGCAGCTCAGTGGTAGAGTGTGTGCCTACCACACATGATCCCCAGCAATGAAGAATTTTAAAAACAAAAGAAAAGAAATAAAGAAATTAAAAATATAAAAAAAATAGTAAAAGGGAGAAAGAAAATCAAACAGTGACTTCTGTTCTCATCTGTCATTGGATATCCTTACAAAATAGTTGCTAATTGTAAAGTTGAAAGAATCACAAGGATTCTGGCCTTAAACCAGAGTATGAGACTCTTCAAGGCTATGAGTTAAACACTGTGGAAATCAGTTGTCACTTTAGATAGAATAATATGATATTTATCATATTAGTTGTGAATTGCTAACAAACACTCTTGCTTTGAAGACCACTTAAGGCATATAGGAGAGATATTTTAAATCTCTGTGAATATCATTCCTTTTGTAATTTCCTAATATTATCAAGATTTTTCATGTTAATCCCCTAAAAACCCAACATGTAATTCTTCCATTAAAACTACTCTTGCTTTAAGTTTTCTCTACACCCCTGGATATTTTTTGAAAAGCCATCTCATTCTAGATTTCTATAGTCTCCTAAGGAGAGTAAATTATTTTGGGGTTTGTTGTTTTAAGTGTTCCTTGCTAATGTGTTCATATATTCATCACCTTCTCAAATTACAATAATGAATACAATAATAAAGAGTGGATAAAGTTATGGATAAAACAAGTAAGGTCATAAGTTGATAATCAGGAGGAGTGGTAATGAATAAATCATAGTATATTTCAGTATTTGCTACTGTTTTATATGTTTGAAATCTTTCTTTTAGTTAAAAGGGAAAAGTTTACAGCTCTTTTAACAAATGAAATTAACTCTTTTAACAATTAAAAAATTGAGATAAGCCCTTCCAAATTTAAGTTTCTACCTCCACAATTTTCATAGTTAAGCTTAGTATAAATGTTGGAGTAAGGCTGAAATTGTTTCTTAGGGTATCACTCTTTATTGTGATAAATGGATAAACAGAAAACCTCCAGCAACTGTAGCTTGATCAAGTGTTTATCATAGGTGAAAGAAATCTGGAAGTGGGCAGCTCAAGGTGGTAGAGTTAGGCAAATGATATCACAAATGTCCTATAACCACTCCTTCTACTCTGCTGTCCTTGGCATGTGACCTTTGTTTTTCTGGTCACAAGATTGTTCCTATATCTCAAACCCCAGAACCTTATTGCGAGCATTAAGCAGAAGGAAGCATTACAAAAGAGCAGTGCCCATAGAGGGAAGGCAAAGCTCTCCCTCTTCCTTTTCAGGTTTCTTGTGTAGCACTGTAGGAACCCTTAGGTATGAAGGAATCTAGGAAATGAAATTTTAAGTCAGAATAATAATACTAGTGAGAGGGAAAAGAAAAAAATGTACATTGGATAGGTTGATGACAGTACTTATTGGAGTCTACTTGCCTATAAAATATTGTTAGTCAAACCTCCTCCAAAACATCGAGCATAAACATCCCCACCTGCCTCCTTGTGAGGGACAATGGTCTGAGATAAAATCTAGTTTTTACATGGTTCCCGAAGTACTGAATTTTACCTTTGTCCGGAACAGACTCCTAATTGTTAAGATTTCTGCAATATTTTTGTCAAAGTAGTAGGAATGACTGAAGATTTCTTATTAAGAGGAAACATATTAAGTGGAGTATATGGGAAAAAATATGATTTGAACGGTATCAAGTAAGTGGATATTGGTAAATCCAGTTGATATTCAGTTAGGTAGTTAAAGAAAATTAAAGAAAAATTTGGATGTAGACCTCAGCTGATGGTTGCATTGATGGGAGAAGATTAGACAGAGATGGGTAAATAAGAGAGAGAGATCAAAGGTGATAAAACTTACACATATAATGAACATAGAAAAGAAAGCTCTATGTTTTTCCTCTCCAAAATTTATATTATCTCTATGGAAGAAGTAGAGATTATAATATGCATCCTTCTCTGTGAAAAAAATAAAAAAAACAATATAATCTCTTACTTCTGAATGCTACGCTTCACTTTATAAAAAATGTCATTGGAAAATAGAAAATATTTTCATTAGTCACTGCTTAGTATGAGTCAAATTCCATGCAAAATATTCCAATGTTATTTCACTTAATCATTATAACAATATAATAATAAAAGAGATATATTTCCTTTCACAGATGTAGAGGTTATTTAGGAAAGATCACACAACTGGGATTTATACTCAATTTTGCCTTGCTACAAAAGACGAAAGACATATCCTTCTTCTTTTATTATACTGCTTTCCACACATTATTATTCATATCCTCATATATTTGCATTTTTGTAGATGAGCTATTAAACACAAAAGCATCTGTAAATTTTAATATGGATGTGGAGATTACATTGGAAGAGAAATTCCTTCAAAGGGATCTTAGAGATCTATTAGCACTTTGTCCCACTCTTGAACTCTCTGTGCTGGAAAGGAAGGAGTTTCAATTCATGACATTTGAATTGTCAATATTCCCAGAGACAGTAGAGACCTGGTAAGGGGAGAATATAACTGGTAGAAATGAAAGCTATTGGAGCACAGACTTTCTGCTCAAGTCAGATGCTGAGGGCTTCAGAAATTAGGTCTTCAGGAGTGCAACCACAAATCAGTGCCACCAAAACTTCTCTTCCTTTTACTTCTCATCTTCACCTCTGGTTTTCCTTGGTGTTTATCACACCACCCACAAACAAACAAAAAAAAAAACAAAACAAAACAAAACAAAACAAAAAAAACACCTTTTTGGACTTAAAAGTTTTTTTCAAAAGGATAATTTCAAGGAGAACACGACTACCGCAATGCAGAGAGAGCTCTGACCACAAGATATTCAAGCCTCATAAGGATTAGGTAAAAAGATTTTTCTTTCAGGGAGAATTAAGCAAGATTAGAAGTGGGGCAACGAGCCAGCACGACTGGGTAAAGGATAATAGAAAAAGGTTTATTCTGAGCTCTGCCATTTTTCATGAGGGGTTATAACATGCTGCTTTAGGTTGAAAATGGGTCAAAGTTCAGGGATATGAGAGAAAGGAGAAAAAGCCAGTAGGAATAAAACAGTCCAGCTAATCATTTATTGGACAAAGAATGTACATTTGGAGGATCTGTGTGAGGATGGGAGAATTTCTTGACTGCTGTTTTCACAGGATCACAAGACTTGGGTAAATCAACATTGTCATCTCCTACTATATAAATGTTTCATTTTTGTAGTGGTTCTCCCCTATGTATACACTTTTAATGTTAGCAATCAAAAAGCAAAAGACATCTATCCATCCTTGCCTTTGGAAAGTTCTTTACTGTGATATTGAGATTCCGTATGCCAATATCCATATCCAGTTAAAATAAGAAACAGTAATATACATTGCTGTTCCACATGGTTCAGTGGGGAGGCACTAAAATACATCCTTTGTTCGATTTCTTTTCCCAAAGAGAAAACACAGTTACTACAACTAGAAAAAATAAATAAATTATTCTGGCCAGTAAAATACAATAGCTACTCTATTACATCACACCTTATTTCTCTATGATTATCCTGGACATTTCACTTTCAATCATGCATAGGTGGACAATGCTTTACGGAGACCTGAAGAATCAGCAGTGCATGCCTCAAACAGGTTAATTCTTGGGCACTTGAATGCCTCAGCATATTTCTCGACTGTGAGTGGTAGAAGACTCTTTATCACTCTCTTCATTACATAGAGATAAGTGTACATTAATGTTGACACATTTTTCTTCCTCTGTTTTTCAAGGGGTTGTGTGTGGTACTGACATTATAAACCACCATTTGAACTGGGGTTCAACTTGAAGTCTTATATTGCATTTAACATGTATAGCTTTGCTGTTACTGCAACTACCCTACTGGTGGGAAATAAAACAATAGTTATTAAAGAGTTGTAAGATGAGCTATCAGAAAGTAACAAATGACAGAATTACTTTAAATTTGATAATCAGGGCATATATAATATAGATTTGGGTTATATCATGTTCTTTTATAACTAAACTTTTCAAATAGGTAGTATAATTAGATTTTCAGTTGTTACCAAGAATTTTTCAATGCTATATTTAGACACCATTTAAAAAATAAATTAGTAATGAGCAAACAGGAAAACTTTTAAAAATTCCTAAAAGTAATAACGAAAAATAGCTAGAATCTTTGACTTTTTAGAAAATATCACAGAAACTAAGTTACTCTCACTTTGATTTTTACAGATAAATTTAATCACATTCAGATGAACTTGATTTTGAGGTTATACACTTCTAAATGAGTATTTGGAGAATTTACATTTTTAAGAAAGGGCCCATTCTCTCATTTTCTCCCTCCCTCCCTCCCTCCCTCTCTTCCTTCCTTCGTCCCTTCCCTTCTCTTCCCTTCCCTTCCTTCCTTCCTTTCTTTCTTCTTTTTAAATTTTACAGAAATGGGTTTCAAAGTGGTAAGAAGTAACCACTACCAAAATGTTGATTGTTAAATTTTCTCTGTATTTTTGTTGATAAAGATGAAATAAAAATGTTGTGCCTCATCCCAACTATAGGAAATTATCATCACCACTTTCATATGTTTACCCCTGGCAGTAAAAAATGAATGTGACAGATTTCTTTTCTTCACCTCTTGAAAACTTACTATTTGGCAAGAATCAACTTTATGTGTGAATTCTTAGGAAGATTACCCATTAATAGTTTATTTCTTGAGGTTATGTGGATTATTGAAGGAAAAAATTAGGAACATGAAAAGAGCTAAGTTTAAGTCTCTAATTTTTCTGTAGCCAACTACATGAGCAAAACATCTTAGGAGGCACATTTCCCCTAACATAGGGATAATATTGTACCAGTGAATTTTTAAAAGAAATTTAAAGAACCTGTCACTAAATATACAGTAATTATTAAAATTTATTAAAATTACAAAGAACCTGCCACTAAATATACAGTAATTATTAAAATTTAGTCTTCAGTTTTGTAATTGTCCTACTCATGCCTTTTTTTTCCTGATGCCTTTTAAGTGATGGATGTGAAAGGCTGTGATAGAGTTCCATTACATCTCAATTTCCTACACTTACTTGCAATGCCTACCTCCAGAGAAAGCTGATTGATGAAAGCTGCCTTCCTTTTAAACGTATATGTGCTTCTTAAAGTTCACACTTTGCTGAAGACCGAACTGTTGTCACTGAGGAAATATGTGTTGGCCCTGGGGGACTAAAAATAAAACCCAATGTGGCTGAAGGCAAACCATCTGGAGTCTCATACAACTCTCAGGTTCTGGGCTACTACTTTACTATCTGTCTTTGGGAAAAGTTTCACTCTTCAGCATCTATGTAAAATATTCTCTCCTGATTTTATGTCTCACAAACTCATTTGTTCAGTAATTCTAAAAAATAAGTAAATTGGCAAAGAGCCTTTCATATAAGATCTTCATTAAATGTGTCAATCTTTCAACTTTATTACCCATTGAATTCTTCAGGAAAGATTTGTGAAAATATATCAGACTTTCTGATTCAGCAGACTTGGAGTGGTATAGTGCATGCTTGTGTCTGAAATCTCACAGTTGGTTCTAGTATATGTCAGAGTTTTAAAAACTTCTAAGTTTATATCTTCAACATAAAATTGAGAACATGTTACATAACAATTTTTGAACTTACATAAGGAATTAGAAAATAAAGACTTGCAGATGTTAATTCTTTGATTTTAACATGTTTATTCCTCTTGCTTTAAATCACTCAATGTTTGTCACTAGGTGTAAAGAGAAGTAGACATGTTGAAGAAGCTGAGATACAATTTTAGGCTCTTCAATTTTGATTTTGCATTTAAGGACCAGATTTATAATTTATTCAATCCTCATCACATTCCAGTTATTGAACAAAATAGTTCACCTAGATTATCTGGTAAATACTATTTTCCTCATCTGATACCCACAGAAAATGAATCTAGGAGAGCTGAGGATCCTTGAGCGATGCCCAAGTTCGTATTCCCTAAGAAGGCGCAGAAGGAGCACATTGGCCCTAGAGATTTCAGCTGACTCCAGACCCTCCTTCTAAATTTCTCAACCTTCTTTAGGAGTAAAATGAAAATTATAATCTAACATTTACCTCTGGGTTCTTCCTCTTTAACTTCTTTACAGTGAAGTTCTGAAACTATCTTCTTTAAGGTATATATCTAGACTATCACAAGCACACACATATAGAACACATACACACACACACACACACACACACACAATCTCCTGACTGAAAGATATCACTCATGTATATTTAAGTTAATCATTATAAAACTAATAAAGTAAAAGTTGTCTTTGTGGTAATTTTTAAGACCTTTGGAATATTTCAGTTACAATCTAATTTAGCATATGACTTAGCTTCATGGAACAGAAATTCCCCAAATAATAATGACTTCAGTAACAATGGCAGTTTACTTCCTATAATGAAGTCTGGATTTAAAATTCCAGCAGCTCATACTAACTCAGGTTCCTCCGGGTTGCCATTCTTCCTGTTTAGTAAGTTTTCACATTTATCCTCATGATCTACAATGGAGACAATTCAAGTTCCAAGAAAAAGAATGTAGAAAAGAAGGTAAACAAAACTCCCATTCCCCCAAAGAGGCTTTCTGAAAGTTTACACAACATGAGTCTTACTAAGCAGTCAAAACCTAGTCCTTACATTAAAGTAAAAAAAAGGAGAGAGTTTTGTAGTCTTTTAAACTTGCAACTGAAAAAACAAGATTTCTACTGTTAAAGAAAAAGGAAATATGGATATTTGGTAGTAACTAGTACCTGAGATTAGCAGATTGTTTTTTAATTACTATTTCTTTAGTTGTAGTTGGACACAATACCTCTATTTTATTTATTTATTTTTATGTGGTGCTGAGGATCGAAGCCAGAGCCTCACACACGCTAGGCCAGTGCTCTACCACTGAGCCACAACCCCAGTGTCGCGAAAATATAAGGGGTTGGGGTCTTTAACCTCCCTGTACCTGGGATGGACCTCTTTTGTCCAGCAAAAGAGGCCAGTAAGGTCTACTCCAAGGAAGATGCTAGATTGGGGAGGCCGCCGATATTCCCTCCACCCACTTTTAAAAGGCTCAGGAACATACTGGGGAGTACAGTCAAAGGGTGCAGGAGCTTGTTTATTGAGAAGGTGGACAATGCTTTATAATGGGCCATAGCCAATCAGTGACCAGCAGGGTGGTTCTAGTTCTCACAGCCACGTCCCCTGCTTAGCTTAGGTCAGGTAACAGGGCGTGGTAATGTGGCAAGCAGCCAGAAAGCCAGAGCTTTTCCATTTCCTTGGCAGACAGTGTAAGGTCCCAACACCCCAACCCTGAGATTAGTAGATCTTAATTTAACATAAGTATAAATCAATTAATTATTCATCACAAAGTTGAGATTTGACTTAAAAAGGCTAAATTATCTTAAAATTTTAATAAGATAAAATAACTATTGAGAGATGCTGACATGGTTCACTCTGTTTCCCTTAACCTCCCTTAAAAGTACATCATTTTTAATCTTTCCAGGATGGATGAATGAGCATGTGTTAAGAAAACCGTTTTGCTGCATGCAAAGAGTTTCCTCATTACTTCCTTGGGCAATGTTTGTAGTTGCCTTCTCATCTTGATAGAATTCCTAAGAACTAGCCAGGTCCTGACCATGCTGCCAACTTGACAGTTCTTTGTGAAAAGGGTGGGACTCACTGGGCCCCACTCATTATTACTAACTCAGTGTGTATTCATAGTCTATACTGCCTAGATTCACATTATTAAGACTCCCTGATTTGTCTGAGTAATCATGGAGTACTACAGTCAACAGACTCCACTCTCAATACTATACTACTGAATAGATTTTACAGTGGATAAGTTAAGATATTTAAATATTTTCCCATATGACTATTAAATACCTGTACCTCTCATGGTTTCATCTTTGTCCTGACTTCTAGATCTCTAATGTTATTCTACTTTAATTAAGCTTTAAAGGAATTTTTTTTTAAACTCTTGGATGCCATAGCATGCCTCAATAAATTATTTTTCTGCCAAATTTATGGACAAAGAAGCAGGCATATTTGAGAGCTAAATTTGAACTGCACACATTGGTACGAATGCTCCCTGCTGAGAAGTGGATTTTTGAAAAATAAATGTCTAAAAACTCATGGTCTGTTAAAGGTAAAAAGCAACTCCATCTGTTTTATTTACTTCGGGCTGAAATTCTCCATCTTGTTTATCTCATGAATATATATCAGTAGCAATCTAGCAACTAACATATAGATTCTTGAAAAATAGGAAAAAAAAAAAAAAAAACTTGGCCTACAATTTTTATTTTTTAAAGAGCAGAGAAAAATTTGTTCCCAGGAGGAGACAAATATGAACTATAGCAAGCAGTAAGTGGTTGTCATAGATTTATTTTCCTTAACATTGGACATAATTGACTCTATTCCTTTCTCAATATCCAAATTTGGCCTTACTTCAATATGCTGCTTACAGAAGGAAAAAGGGTTCAATTGCTTGGCCAAAAAGCTAGACTTTCACATGACATTTTGGAAATCCTTTCTAGGAACCCATTTTCAGTTAATGGATTCTTTTGATTTCTTAGACCAAAGAGAAAATGAAAGTTTTTGGCATACAGAAATTTAGAAGAACTTTATTACTCAAAAATTCTGACATATTGTGAGTGCTCTTTGCAGCAATTACTTCTGGTTGATTACAAAAATGAATACTGTGTATGAAATTTAAGAGAAAAATAAGAACTGTTCTATTGTTTCAGGATCCCTGCCTAGTTGTAACATAGCGTGATTACTGTTACAATTAGGAATCTCTTCCTGGAGAAGAATATCACTTTCTCTGCTGTCTTGACTTTAATATGTCAGAAGTTTGGCCTGAGATGTTATTATTTATACAACTTCTTTTTTTACTATCATCAAATACAATTGGAGTGTCCACATGCAACTATGCAATGCTTAATGGGATATTTTTAAAAACTTCATGGACATGCTCAGTGTGGGTTCAGAGAACACTATCAAATAAGGCCTTGTGGAACTCAAAGATGGTTTAAGAAGTAAGCATCTTCTTGTCTTGTATTTTTTCCTACCTCCCTGAATTACCATATGGTTTCTGGTAATGTGTCTATTACCCATTTTTATTGATTTCAAATTCATGCCTATATTTAAAGGAGGAGTTAGGGTTGATTTTACCTCACACTTCTTATCTCTATTCATTAACATGAATTGTATATGATTTATAGCTACCATCCACTCTCCTGCTTCCTTTCTTGCTACTTGTGAATTTCCCATTTGAGGTATTTCAGCTTTTCTTTGAAGATTCTTGCAATTTACATGAAAAATATGTTTTTTTAAAAAAAAGTATTTATAGAGGCTGCAGCTGGAGTCTCTACCCCGGCAAGTGAAAACACTCTAACTGGGGAATTCCATTAAAGGTTGAAAAGCACTATTAGGTGTTTAAATGAGTCCCTTGAGAGTGTAAGAAGAAAAAGCAATCTCCTTGCTTCATGAACACACAAAAAAGGATTCTTCCATACTTCATGGACATACTGTCAAGCATCAAATTTGCAAAATGCCACTTGTTATGCTCTGCTCACATAATACAGGTAGGTAATTTTTTTTGCTCTTTAAAAAAATCATCACTGTCTTCCTGTTTTGTTCAAAGGAATAGCATCACTTGTTGGGTTCCATTGAAAGAGTAAAATCACAATTTTGGATTATATAGGCTATTTGTCCCTCTTTTAAAGGACCAAGGAAACATTTCTGAAAATTATGGAGGACATTAAAAAAAAAATACCAGATTGCGGACAGTAGTTGAAAGCGCCTATAATGTAATATATCATGTGAGAAATTGCATAGGTTTTTCAGACTCAAACTTGGGTACTAGCTCTTGCCCTTAAAAACTATATCACTGAACTTCATTGAAATTCTGTTTCCTTTCTATGTTGAAATAAATTTTTAATTTTAATTTGATAAGGTAGGTGTAGGATCAAAGTGGAAAATGTCTTTCAGGGATCTTGCCTAAAACTGAAACAAAAGTTATGGTGTATGACCTTTCCCACATTTTTGGAATTAGAAAGGCATGTTTCAAAAGAAAAATTGGGAAAAATAGAGGGAAAAAATGGAAAGAAGCAAGTGCAGCATTCACTCCATTTTGGATTTGTTTTGTTTCTTTGTTCCTGTCAACTTCCCTTTAATGTGATCATCTCCTGGGAAAGACACTATAATTTTCTTGTGGAGCAATTCCTCCTCCACTACAGTATGACTTAGTGGGATCCCCAGTTGTGGTGTCATTTGTGAATTTTTTATTAATGTCTTAAATGTTTATTTCTTAGTCATGCAAAGGCTAATACAGAACTCTTGGCCTTCCTCATTTTTCTACTCACCAAATAATTCAATTAAGAAACAATGTCACCAAAGAATGGAGGTTATTAAGAGCTTATTGGACCTGATGGAAGTTTCTTAAACCCATAAATTCCTGGAAAAGTTAAAAACTCAACTAAAAATTGATAGACATTTTCATTTAGTAAAATTAGTGTAATTTTACTAAAAATTTCAACAACAATCTGACCTGTTCTTTGTTCATGACCATCTCAAGTCTTTGAGTTGTTTAACCCCTTCCACATATGCCAGGTCCAAATTCCCTTGACTTTTTTTTTTTTTTTTTTTTTTTTTTTTTTTGCAGTACTGAGGAATAGAACCCAAGGGCACTCTACCACTGAGTTAAATTGTCAGTCTTTTAAAATTTATATTTTAAGACACGGTCTTGCTAGATTGCTGATGCTGGCCTCAAATTTTCCATCTTCCAATTCCCAAGTAGCTGGAATTATAGGAGTGCCTGGCTTCCCTGACTCTTAGATCCTTTGGATAGTTCCCTATAATTCTGTTCTTACCCATACCCTTATATTCCTGTTATATTTTAGAGTTAAGAATATTTTTAATTTTAATTCCCATATTATTTTCTTTCCTTTAAGATGTGTTCACAGGTTGAAAACTAAAAGATGACTCTAATAAAAAAAAAATTCAGAAATTTGCTATTATTATATTCTCCCTATATTTGATTGTTGATGCCTTTTATTAATCTACCTGTCTTTCTGCTTTGAGTATCTGCCATGCATATTTCTGCTAGCTGGTAAACATATATCTGCTGATCATCATTCCTATTCTGGCATGTGCCTCGCCATTCATATTACACTTTCTTGCAATCACACTGCCAGCCAGTAAGCAGGCTTTATTTTCTGATCCACTTCCTATATTTCTGATTCAAGGCCACAAATGTTTGAAGAACTAAGTGAGTACATGTGAAGTTGTCTTGTTCTTTAAAAATTCATGCTGTTCCATCAAAACTGAGTTCTTCTGCTTCAAATGAATCTTTGTATTCTCTCCTTTTAAAGTTTTCAATAAACTCACCATTTTGTTTCCACTCAATCAACAAATGGGGAACCATACATCATGGTACATATATGGCAAACATATTAGAAAATATTGTAATTTTGCAGAAGCACAGGTTTAGGGTCCACTGCACATTATCTATGTGATCTCCAGTTATTTAATCTACCTGATATTTCATCTGCTAATCATGGGTTGCAATACACTTTTCTTTTCAAAATTTATAACAAGTAGATGTTTAACAATGACCTTTTGCCTAGGTCAATTTTCACCTCATTATTTCAGTACTTTATACCTCTCTCCTCCAGCATTCATGCAGGTTTCTAGATTTTTTGTGTTAAGGGCAACATGTGGGCAATTGACTATAAGTTAGGAAAGATGGATATAACAGTATTTAAGTTACCCCCACTTTTTTTATTCCAACTTTATTCACATTTCTTGCTGAAGTACCTAGTATCTTCTGTCTCTGAAAACTTTCACAGAAATTTAGCTGTGAATAGTGAGACTTCTTGATGACTCCATCCATTTCCTGTCAGTTCTGCTCTATGTTGTTTAAACCATTTTCATTATCTCTCAGTCTCCCCAAATTGTGTTGATACCTCTCAACTCTACTATCTCTTCCAAGCCTCTTTCTTCTTATTAAATTAGATCTTTTTTATTCCTTTAAATAAACTTCTGGATGGAGTAGTGATAAGTTCATATCCGTGCTTCATAATATCTGGAATTCCATGGACATTGTACTCTATGTATTTTGTGTCTGAAACAATTATGAATTTCATTCTGTGATTCTAATATTAGTATACTTTGCCTATGTATTCAAAAACTATTCACATTTAACTTACTTATTAGATATTAATTGCACAACAGCACATATCCACTGAAAATGTGCTTTGGAAATTCAATAGAAAGTATCTATCTTTCTTCAATTAGTTGAGATGATTCTATTGTGTATTTGTATTTTATTTTCAGAAAATAATTTTAAATGTTTGTAAATGTTCTTTGTTATATAAATATCTGGAAATGAAGATAGGAAGAGTGCATTATGTACAAGTCTAACAATCTGAAATGTGTTTTATTCTCTAGAATTGAGGCAGAGCTTCAATAATGGTTATTAGAATTTTTTAGTGTTGTATTTTTTCCTAGTGGGTGGTTTGTATTTTAATTATAATTTTGGAGTAATAGTGAATATTAAATGGCACACATTTCTACAGGGACACCAGCATATGAATAAGCACACTCTCTGCTTATCTACTCAGAATAAGATTAGGAGGGCATCCTTTTTTATTGAAAATTATGCTAATTTTCAGGGCAATCATAGTTTAATTCAGGTATCAGTCCTTTATCTTTTGAGCCTGGTTTTACGCTTTCTGTAGAATATAACATTGGTTCATGTGATATACTTGCCATTATCTCTCCCTGTCCTCCCAAAATTATTTTATTCCTGAATATAGTGTTTAAACTCTGAATGAGACTTTTCTGCAGTGATTTTCCAATAACTCCAATAATCCATAAAGTTAAATTTCCAACCAAAAATTTCACAAAAATTTAAGTAGATTTTTTTAGTATGAGGTATTAGAAATTCAAATGATATGCACATTTTCTTCGTTTTATAACTCAAACGTGAGTGATTGTATTGCCAAAAATCAGCTAATCCCCCATGAGCTATACTCTGGAAAACAACTGTTTTGCCTAGAAGGGGTTTGTTTAAACAGGGCAATGGTGACCTTTCTGATAATGCAGGAGATTTGGAGTCCTAAAGAGAATGTTTCATTTTTTTCCTCCATAGTAGCATTTACCTGTGTATTAACGTTAAATCCTAATCAAAGGAACATTGTATAATTTAAACAACCTCTGTTGCACTAATGTGCCCAAGTCCCAGAATCTCCTGAAGCCTCTTGTGGTTTTGTTGAAGTCAACTACTGCTATAGAACCTCTTTAGCATTGGTATGCCATCATATCACCATTCAATTTTAGGTGTATAGAAGCAAATCTCTTGACTACTGTGTCTTCTAATGATCCAATTATTTCTTTCTACTTGATTAAAATTACCCAATGTCACCAATGAATATTAATTAAATTGTGCAACTAATTTTAAATTTACTCTTATTCATAATTTTTGAAATCTGCTATATTGAATATGTCATCATGTTATCTGATGCCTGGTCTATCAACTGGCTAGCAAAGATACTGCACTTTATAAACAATATGTGGACTTGTTCATCTTATTATTTCATCTTATTATTAGAGCTGACTTTTTTCTTTTCTTTTCTTTTCTTTTTTGAAGCTCACGCCTTATCCCATAGAGATGATTTTAATAATGACTTTTATTTCACTGTTATATTCTGAGTAAAAAAAATCACATTCATGTAAAACAAACTTTAAGACAGATACTTAAAAGAGTGTTTGTGGAGACAGTTGTATTGGTAATACCAGCTCTAAGAGCTGAGGGAGCAAATTATGGACAGAAAATATAGTATGAAGTCATTTACAACCACAGTTGTAAGAAAATGTGTATTATATGTTTAAACAATTTAATAATATTCTTTTCAAAATTATCCTTTCTGTTAATGAGTAGTAAGGTCTTTTTACGTTGTTCAGGAAGAGAAATAGAGGGAAATTTTAGTGAAGGAACTTCAAACTTACATGGCAAAAGGCATCAGTTTTAGGATGAATAAAGGAATCCAGTAACTCTACTGAGAAAAAAAAAATGTGTGGCTGAAATGTATTTTCCTTTTTAGTTTCTTGTTTTCTTCTCTAGAGAAAAGAGATCTTTTATTTTTGTGTAAATATTTTCTGTATAGGAATAAAAAAAATTTCTTTTGCAGTATAATTCAAACCTAACCCAGGCAGTTACTGTATTGTATGATGTGTCACATATAAATTAGGTAATAAATAAAATGCAGTATTAGCTATATTACATTGAATTATTTATTCAATTTCTTGTATATATGCATTTAAATTTTAACCACAAAGGTAATATATTGTTTTACGTTGTTCCCCAAACCAGACAGGTAACACCACTAGGGGACTAATAAAGTAGGGAGGTACATTTGTGAATAGCTTTAGGGTAGAATATAATTAGGCCTATTCAAACTAGTAAAATTACTGAATTAAAAAAGAATGGTAGAAATCTCATGATCCGAAAAACATTTTGCATGCCCATATTAATATAGAAGAATTTTCTCTTTGACTGAAATTTTAATAAGAAATCCAATTAGTGTACAATTTCCTTACAAAATTTATTACTGAACCAAGGTTAAAATATTCCTGTCTCTTCATTTATTTTGCTGGCACAATATTCCTCCTCTCTTTTCTCTCTCTCTCTCTCTCTCTCTCTCTCTCTCTCTCTCTCTCTCTCATCTTTTCCTCAGGTACAGCATATTGTGCTAATTTTGCAAGACTGGATTCCAGTATGACACACACGATAACTCTGCATTTATATTGCATCTGTTGTTTCTATTTTGCCTCTAGTCTTGACTGTGATCCCAGGCAACACAATATGTTACCATTTAATTTTATAATAAGCCATTTGCACAGCAGTCTCTTTTCTTTTTCTTTTTTTTTAAACAACAGTTATAAATAAAGTAACTGCTAGAATAAATCTGTTGAAGACAGGTGAAAAAGGAAAATAATATCATCAATGAGGAATTAATTCTCCAATTATTTCAACATGGCTTGCTAGATTTCCTCTCAGATATGAAGACACAAAATGTGAGAAAAAGAGTCACTTACACTAGTGACTTAGCTACTTATTTCTGTGTTAAATGTTTGCTTTTATTTTTTTAAGCTAAATTCCTTATCTTTTAAAGATTTGGCTTCAAGCAACAAGATTAGATTATTATGTCACACATGGCAATGTATACTTGTAACATTTTTCCTTAATTGAAAAAATAAAATGTAAACTACTGAAACATAAATAGACTGAATTTTGGTACGACAACTATAATTATATAATTTTAGGGTATTTAATTTTTGAGAAATATTTTTTCTAGAAATATTATCTGGGTGACTAGATATTTGGGCTCTTTGAACCTAATCATCTCTCAGAGCCCATAAAAAATGCAAAGAAAGAACTGTATGAAAATAAACTTGGATAGCAAAAATTAAGAAGGTTGTAAGGAGGGTGGATACAACAAAAGCATGTTATATGCATGTATGGAAATATCACAATGAAACCCATAAATTTGTATAATCAATATACACTAAAAATTAATTTGTTTAAAACAAAAATATTCTGAGGTTTTAAGGAAGATATCAAGATTGCATAGTAGTGAGTTGTCCCTGTCAAATGAATATTTCATTTGTTTTCATCTATTCATTCAATACAGGTATTCAATGTGTATCTAGTTTATAATAGGCTCTATGCTACACTCTGGTATAATGACTGGTCTCTGGTCTCTAGTCTCTATAGTCTCTGATCAGGAAGAACTTACACTTCGGTGATGCACACAGATATGTAGAGGTGATGTTAACACATTGTAATGAGTGCCATAATAGGGACAGCTATAAAAATGGACACTAATGGAGTATTCAATCCACATTTGATCATCCAGGATGGCTTCTGGAGAAAGATGATTCTTCAGCTTGAGAATAAAGAACATGTAGGAGTTAGTGATAAATGATTTTAAGGGGAGGAAAAAAGATGAATATTTTCAGTAAAATGATTTGGAAAGTGCTCTGAGAAAAATGCAGGGTGTTCAGTACACTTCCTTGTAGTAGAGTTCACCTTATATATTCATAGGTTCCAAATCTATGGATTCAACCATCCATAAATCAATGTGCATACATTTTAGGCAAATACTGTATCATTTTATATGAAGGTCTTGTGCTTCTGTATGTTTTGGTATCTGCTGGGTCCTGGAACCAGTCCTTTGTTACTTGAGGGTGTCTGTATTGAAGTACAATCTATGAGAGATGAGGCTACAGAGATAAGTTAGAATTGAGGCAAGGAGAATCTAACTTCACTGTGAAAGGATGAGGACCTCAAAAGAGCTTATCAAAGGTATAACATGATCCTATTTGTGAATTGTAGGGCTCACTCAACACTAAAGAGATTCAACAAGATAGGCTGGAGGCAAGGAAGCAAGTCAGCCTACCAACAGAAACTAGAGAAGCTAGGGAATGATAACTGCTGACTGACTTAAATTAATGACAGTTAAAGGGTAGAAAGCAGTAGGCAAACTCATTATGTACATAGGAATTTATAGTAAAGTGAAGATGGTAGAGAGCAAGACTGCCAGTCAAGGTTACAGTTTTTGCACAATTATGGATCTGTGGGCTTATTCGTTCATAGATGACCACAGAACTATAGACAAGTGTACATGATCATGGAATGAATATAGATTGCAGAAAATCCTTGAGTCTAACCAAGAAAGAAATATATGCTCTCTTGATCCTTTAGACAATTTTTTTTTTTTAAATTTCAAAATACAGAGAGAAAAGAACAAGATACACAGTCCATCTCCATAGTTTCTATTTACCTGTTTCCTTTGTATGTCAGCCATAGGAGGCAGCATGAGGGGCAATCAAGTGCATGTACTGTTGAGTCAGACTCCCAGTGCCTGAAATATGCTATGGATAATTTTGAACCAGGTACTTAAGTACTTTACTTATAAAGTAAGTAAAATACCTTTCTTCCTAGTGTTATGAAAGAATCCATATAACACATTATGAGTGAAAGTGTTAAAGCAGTTAGCACAGGTTCTTAGAAGTGTGCTACAAATGTTATCACAATGTTATAAATGTTAGCACCATATATATTGTGCTAAGGCCTGGCCTTGAGGGAATTTGTTGAAAATTTACATACACACTGATCAGTGCAAGTTTATTACCACTTTTGAAATGATTCCCATGGCATTCTGTGACGATAACATATTACAATCTCTACCTGTAGCTCGACATACAAATATTTCAGAAACCAGTTTTTTATTAGAAGACTGTTCCCCTCTGAGGAAAAGAAGGAATTTCAATAAATTATAATGATTTTTGTCCTTGCTAATTGACTTTCATTTTGCTAATCTGAGAAAGTATGTATAAATAAGATACATTTCAGAATAAATATTTTATAATTATAATTGGTATGATGTTTAAATACCTCCATAGGGACAGCATAATGAAATGCAAGCAAAACAAGATTTGAGTACTAACCACCTTGCTTGTGCTGCACATGCATTATCTGTATTACATGTCAGGAAACTGTAAGATAAGACAGTTATCAGAATTTTATAAATAAATATGTTGAGGCTTAAAATATTATGTAAGTTGCCCAAACGTATACAGTTAAAACAATGATGAAATTAAGAGGTAAACTTAGATAATCTGTCATGCTTCTAAATAAAGTTTATGTTCCAATTATAATTAAATTTTTCAACTTCCATGCAGTATTATAGTTGTTGGCATTAAATTTTAATGAAATATTAAATAAGTAGAATATATAGTTCAGTGATGACTTAATTTCTGCAAAACAGCTTGTATTCTGCATGATGAACTTACTCTTATAACAAATAATATAAAAACAAGTATCATAAGACATTCTGTTCTCTTAATAGTGCAATCCCAAATGCACCTAGTATTTTTTTATGCTTTTCCAAGATATTATTTGTAGATTATTTTAAAGTTACAGAAACAAAATAGAATATGTTAATTTTATACTGTTTTACATATGAAAGAGGTTAGGCATATTGTATAAATCATTCAAAGAAATTCAATTGCATTTTCAATTTTTTAAGAATTTGTTTCATTAACAAAAAGCTAGAAACACTCTGTCGACATCAGTATTTAGTTGATTGTTATGTGATCTATTAAAATATTATAGGACTTAGTATTCTGATATTTGTTATCTTTAGAAACATTTATATATTGTTTTCTGTTTTGCTTAATAAATGATGTATTTCCAAGGTATCAAAGAAATACCTATAGATTATATTTGGTTCATCAATAACTCAGTGTACAGTGTTCTTTTTATATGCTCTAAGGTCTTACTGTATTCATCATGAGCCTGTCTGAAGAATCTGCTGTGTGCTCACTGCTGCCCTAGGTGAATTTTTATTAGTTGGTTAGATTTTAAATATGTGGTTATCAAGTGAACTGAACGAAGTACCTTCATATAGGTGATTCAGTGATCTGAAAGAAACTGATCTGGTGGTATTAGCAAAGGATTTCACACAGGAAACCCCAATTTTTGTTCTGATCCTGATATTCCTACCTGAGTTGCCTCAGGCAAATTACTCAATATTTTTGGAGCCAATTTTTCCTTTCTGTGAAAAAGGGATTGATTTCAGCCTACTGATTTTCTTCACTCTAAGAATAGAAGCTTTGGTTTCTCTTTAGACCTTTATTCCTAAGATTTCTCTATTTGAAAAATCAGTATATCATTGTCAGAGATATGTTCAGTAGATATATTTTAACCATAATATGTACCATGAGCAGTACAAATAGCATATTTGTTACTGCCAAATTTTTTCAATCTGAATAAATTTCCATTTCTTTATATTTCTGATAACAATGAATTTTCTTTGTCAAAATTCTTGCTTCAGATTAGTTGTTTGAATGCCTTATATAATTAACTGTATTCTCTTGCTCGCTTGCAAATTATCATAACTGCTTAATTATTTGATCAAAGCAACTCTACAATCACATTTAAAATAGCTATATACATAATATTTTAGAAAATCAAATGTGACTTCTGATAATCATAGCTATATATACAAAAAATTATTACTTAGAATTTCAAGATGTTTGTAGACTTTTTATAAAGTTATAGTCATATTTTCATATATGCTAATAATTATGTGTTACTTGTTTACTTGGAGATAATAAAATGACAATATAATGGCAAACTCTTTAAAGATATCCTTTCAATAACTTGCAATATTATTTTCTATATTATCTTGTGAATCTGAGAGGTCTCTAATGAACTGGAGACAGCATGGTAGTCTAATATTAAACATGCAGGCAAATAATTAAAACACTTATTTTACCAAGTACATTGGGAGAACTGAAGTGTTAACAATAAAAGAAAAGTAAAACTTTTAAATTTAGTGGGAGAACTTGCATGTAATTGTTATTGTTCTGAGAGAGAGAGAGAGAGAGAGAGAGAGCGCAAAAGAACAGAAAGAAAATCCATTCTCGCACAGAATGATCTTTAAATTTTTCTCTCCAGTTTATTCTTCATTGTTTAACCAAATGTTTTTCAATCCTAACACAAGTTATTGAAGCTTTTCTCTTCTCAATCATATGGTGTTTGGTATGTTTTTGTTTGACAATGTTTTGTTTTATATGGTTCCAAGTATCCCCTTAAATAGAAATTTTCACCATTGTGATTTTATTAGCACTCCCCAGTTAAAGGTATATTTGACAATTATCTGGGCACATTTCAAACACCATTTTCCTTTGCAGTCACTTTAAGTCAGTGCTTTCTTTACTTACCTTTTGCTGGCTTTTAATCACTTCACGACCATTACCTAAAACTTATGTATATAAATTCTGCATAATGCAAAGAAAGCCACTTCACTTGGTCTACCTGTCCCCAGCACTCCAATGAAACTCAGTACTACACAATTATGCAGTAGTTTTATTTCCCCATATCTCTTTATCAATAATTTTATTCATTCTAAAACTGTTCAGAAGAGGGTAAATGGAGTATATTTTATAACTTAGTCTTTAAACTGTACAAATAACTTATGCACTTATTTGTACATATGATGAATTTCACCATCTGGCCATTCCTCTCCTCCCTTGCCTCTGCCTGTGTGCCCCTCTGCATGAATACCTGTCCACTTCTTTTCAGCCTCCCACTCATCCTCTAAAATTGTAACCAGTCCTCACCTCTTCCTGGAAGCTTCTCTTGAACTTGTGTCTTCCTGACTATAACCCAATGTGATTATTGCTGTCACTGACATGTACATTTTGTTTTTGATTTTTCTGGGATTGTGTAGATCATATGTTCTTTTATATATTATGAACTTCTTGTGGGTTCGTATTCCTAGCACACTGGCTGATATATACTAAATGATAATAATTATTTATTAAATTTTTTTTGTGTGTTTCTTGCACAGACTTTTTTTTTAACATAGTAGCTTTTTGTGCTTGAGGATACATGAATTCAAAGAATATGTAGCCTTTGATATCTTGGTGAACTTTCTTCACACCTAAAACTACAATTATTAAAGATAATAAAAATTAGGTGAAAATTTTTAACAGAGCTAACATCAAGTAACTGAAGTAACTGATTTCCCTGATTTCCCATCAAATTGATTTTTTAGGTGCATTTTTTATAACAGCAACCAAATGCCATTTTTTTTTTTTAGTTTAAAGTTACATATAGCTCAGTGAAAACATGTCAATGTAAAACATTTTGTAGAATCTGACCTAAATACATTCCAGATTTTTAAAACATAGTTCACATTTTAGTTTTTTATTCTTTTTGGTATCAGTGATTGAACTCAGAGGTGCTTAAGCACTGAGACACATCTCTAGCACTTTTTGTTTTTTATTTTGGGACAAGTTCTCACTAAATTACCTAGGTCCTCACCGAGTTGCTGAGTCTGGCTTTGAACTAGCAATCCTCCTGCCTCAGCCTCCAGAATCACTGGGATTTACAGGGATGTGCCATCATGCCTGGGGATTTTGTGACACTTTTTAAGAGATAAATGTGAGTTCACACTTTTGTGTGACCTTTTATATAGCCTTCTAAGATGCTTCTTCTTTTTCTCTCTGTCATTAAATTTGGAAAGTTATATGCATAATTTCACTGGCTCAATACTGAAAAATAATTTGTGCTATTGTGAATTTGGTTGTTTTGTGAAAATCATGTTTATTTTCTATGCTTCAGTTGGACATTTTTTCAGTAAGAAACAAAATTATTGCTTCTTTAAAAAGAAATGTTTAGAAATACATGCTTATTTAAAATGAAATATTTTGCAAATTTCCCATAACACACCTTATTTATTTATAAAATTAAATATTTTAAACTTCTGAATCTAGGAATTACTGAATCACACTTGATTCATTGTTTCCAAGATGAATTATAAATAGAACTGTCCATTTTTTTATTGTACCTCATTTTTTCCCATTAACATGTGGTATACATATTTTATAGCCAACAAATTTATTTCTAAAGAGATAAATGAACTTTAAAATGACAATTTTTGCTCTTATTTTAATAAATCAGCCTCTTGTTAAATGCCTAATGTGTGCCAAGAGTATAAAATCTTTCATCAAATGTTTCAAATTAAAAAAAAAAAAGTAGACTTGACTAGCTGCTCACATAAAGAAAAATGTCATATGGCATCATGTAACTGCTGAATAAATATATGGGAAATGATTGCCATATTAGTTGAAAGAAAGAACTATTTAAATTGTAATATACTAGGGGGTCTTTGTAGGAGAAATGGAATATATGATAAATGAATAAAGAGGTAAATGAAGGATATTATGGGAAAATACAGTTTCATCGGGTCTAGGGGTACAGAGGCAACAAAAGATAAAAGTAGGATTCATGGCCTAAGTCAGAGCATATTAGCCTGTAAATCTTATATGGTAATCTCAGTATCCCCCTCCAAAAAAAATAAATTTAGGGCCTCCTTCCTCACTTAATATAGTAAAGCTTTTCTTTTAACCATTCTTTTGTCTGTCTTTTTGTGACAAGTATTATTCTAAGCAAAAATGAATTAGGTTACTTCCATTTAAAATAGACATATCAATCCATAGATAGTTAGATAGATATTTAACTTTGAAAATAAGGTCAAGCTAGAATGATGATATGATCTTTTAATATACTAGGGCATGACTTAAGAGGCCTGTTAAAGGATTATTGAACATATGGGATAATGTACCTGTGTGTAGCCACTTTCCATTTGATTAGAGCCCAGATACTAAATGTATATGTAAATTAATGTTTACTTATAGATTTCTGTCCAATTGAGACAACAATCCAATATATTATGGTATTTACTATTCATAAGTTTTTATATAAAGTTGTGTTTAATTCAGATATCTTAACATGTTTACTTCAAAAGCACACATTTATATCCAGTTCTTTTAAATGCTTTTGAAACAAAATAACCAGATACATCATCTTACTAGTTCCTTTTATTAATTATTTAACAAATCAAATCAGTGCTCAACCCCAGGGATGAAAGTGCCCCCCGCCAACTGTTTTCTGGTCCCAAAGAAAGAACTTGGAGAACTCACCAGAGAGGTTTAGATATTTTATTCCTCATTCACTCTTTGGCAGTGGTATGCCAGGATACAATGGGAGGCTGCAAAGTACCCACAAACAAAGGAACTATACAGAATAAGTTGCATGCCGACTGTGCAGGTGGACTTCTTCAGATATTTTATGAGTATGTTCTTTTACTTTAAAACCATGGTTACTGTGGTTTGATTCTCACCTAAAGATAGAGATAAGGGAATTGGCCAGTTCCCCCTCTCCATTTCCTTTCTTATCACATTGTTTTGTTCCTCCCTTTTTTATTAGGTATAACCACAGATTTCCCCAGCACTGAACCCAACAATCAGTCACATATATTCATTTTATATTTACATAAGCACCTGTTTGGAACTCCTTGAAAATGTAATTTGGCACTCTTTGCTTTTGAAATTTTCCTTTTATGGCAGCCATTTCCATCTCCCCCCCAGCTGTGCCTTTATTGCACTTTATTCAGTTTGCAAATAAGAGAGAGAGTAAATTTCAGTAATATTCAGACACAAATGAGATAGACTTCTGGTTGTGCTCAGATCTCAGAGAACTTTCCAAAACCTTCCACAGACTTGCTGTCCACTGACCCCAGTGTAATCAGTATCTGTGAATAGTAGGCAGTGCGGATGGGGCCATCACCTGGCGAAAGGCTAATCTGTCACCATTCCCTTCCCAGAATCTCCTCCCACACTGTATATAGTTTTCCTTACACCCAAACTCCTATTACCTAGGTATGTCAAGGGCTTTCCTGACATATTTTGCCATCACTTACCACATTATTTTCTGCCTTAAATGTCCTTTACCCAGAATATGTTCCTTGTGTATCTGCAAGGCAGAGTTTGAATTTCACCTTGTTTAAAAGCCACCCTTCTCCAGCTCAGTGTTTTCTCAGCAATTTGCCATAAAACAGCAAAGCCCATTAGGTAAGAGATATTGTGGGAGGTGCTTGGAATAAAAAGTCAAATAATATATAATCCATGACCTTGAGGTTCTGCCAGTATGGTGAAAAGCTTATTGTCCAGTGGAAGTGTTTATGCCTTGTGGGGGGTTTGTTTAAGTTGCTGAGGATTTTAGTTCTTCCTGACCTGTGTTTAGCTTCTTCCAGCCCACGGAGAAGGCTAGGGGGGAAAAACACGCCCCAGCGAAGGCGTGATCCAGAACGGTAGGAGCCGGCTGGAGGCCCATGCCAGCCCTGGTGATGGGGGACACACAGGGATGCTCCAGGGAGTTCAGGTCAAAGCTCAAGCTCAGTTTATTGAGGAAGATGGACGGAATTTATAGAGTACATGGGCCAATCAGCAGAGAAATTATAGGGACACATAAGAAGCATGGGAAAATCGCATTGGGGGAGGCCCTAGCCTATCCTTAGGGTGGTTTCAGTTCTCAGGACACATTAGGTGAACACCTCCTGATTAGGCCAAGTCTGTATCAGGGGGTGGAAGGCAACCAGAAAGTTTAATTTTCTATTCTTTCGGCTGATGTGTTCTTAAGTCCCCAACAATGCCTCTCTCTTTTTTAAAAAATATTTATTTATTTACTTTAATTGTACACAATGCAATGTATTTATGTTTACGTGGTGCTGAGGATCGAACCCCGGGCCGCGCACGTGTGAGGCGAGCACTCTGCTGCTAAGCCACAACCCCAGCCCAATGCCTCTCTTATAGTAGTCAGTATTATTGAAAGACTGGGTTTACTTGGCTCTCCACTAGAAGATAGTGAGCCTTTCCTGGCAAGGATTTGGCATTAATTGGTAAACAGATTCAGAGGCTTTTTAAGCAAAGGTTCTATGGTCAGACCAGCTAGGTTCAACTCCAGACTCTCTAACCAGCTGACTCTGGGGTCCTGGATAAACTACCTATCATCACAATGTCTCAGTTTTCTCACTGATAGATAGTAGCTATTCTTTTTCTGTCTTATTATTACTATTAAAATTGGTACAAAGTGAATACTTTTAATATAGTTTTGAATTGTAAATGATATTTAGTGTTATATTATGTGGTTTGAAGGTTTGAAATTTATCATAGTAGAAAATGGGAGTCATTATATAATATAAAATGAATTTAGTAAGATCAAAACAAAATTTTAAAACATTTCTGCATGAAAATTTATGATTTATATTCAACTTATTTACTTTTCATCTGTAAAACCTTTCTTTGCAACATGTTTGTGTAAGTCTCTTTAGTAGATGAATAGAATTGAACATGTGCCTCTTCCCCTTTACTGAACATATACCAAATAAGCACTGATGTGCAGTTTCAGTTTGAATAAAATAGGATCTCATTCTATGTGTGTTCTGATATGGCTAGCGGATCTTTTAACAAATTTGCTTGATTTTCTCTTAATACTCAATGCATGTGGAAGCTATTTTGGGTACTGTTTTATATTTGATAGAAGTTTTAAAATGCTCTAAAGCATTTGGATACTTTATGAGAAAGAAAACTACAACATGCAATGAAGTATGAGAAGATTAACAGCATGGGTTAATATAAGCATCCAATATATAGCACCACCAGGGTTTGCAAATAGGAGCTGAATAACATAGGTGTAAAGAGGTTTATGAAAGACGTGTATTCAGACGGAGGGAAAATGGGCATTACCAAAGCAAAATAAACATATGCCTAATACGCAGCCAATGTTCAGTTTCAATTTGGATTAGATAGGATCTCATTATGTATATGTATGTTTTCTTCCAGAAAGTAGGATTTAAATGCTAACTGCAGTAGTTTAGCTCATTAAAAACCAACTTCATAGAAAATTCTAAAGCTTGCCAACATTGCCATGAACTGTTGCACGTATTAAGATTTCTCAGATTCTGAAAATTAACTACTAGGTATATGTGCTTGAGAGACTAAGAAATTGAAAGCCAAATAATGTAAGAGACATCCAGATAAGATTATTTTACTCATGTTCCATGTTTATCTATTAAGCAATGTACTGTGTAACAGAATAGCTACCCTTTTTATGGGGTGGAGGTACCAGGAATTGAACTCCTGGGCACTCAAACAATGAGCCACATCCTCAGCAATGTTTTGTATTTTATTTAGAGACAGGGTCTCACTGAGTTGCTTAGTGTCTTGCTTTTGCTGAGGCTGGCTTTGAACTCGCAATCCTCCTGCCTCAGCCTCCTGAGCTGCTGGGATTACAGGTGTGTGCCACCACACCAGTACACTACCACTTTTTAATGTTATTATATACCAGTCAGTAGACTATGAATTTTTCATTGGCTAAGTTATTTAATTCTTACCATAGTCCTCTGAGGAAGGTTCTGAGTTTTCATTGGTTTTATTTTACCATGAAGAAATAAATGCAAAGAGTTGAAAAATCTTGCTGAACTCTTAACCAATATCTAATATTGCATAAATGCAGAATGATCACAGAGTTCCCCATCTATTCAATATGTTTCTTTGACTTTTGTTCCTATATATGTTTATGAAGACATCAGATAGTTTGAATAGTCTAGCTATAGCATCATAAACCCAAGAGATGGTCTAATCACAAAGAATTAAAACCTGGCACTTAAACCTTACATGGAGAAAGCCATATGGATGTCATTAATAGTGGTGCTATGAACTTCCACTCCCTTTTATGCTAATGTGAAAAAAAAAGTAAAGGGAAAATAGATGTGATCTGCTCTCCACGAAACATAGCCTATAAAATATAAATTCTTTCCTGAGTTAATTAGGTTGCATCTAGTGTTAAAATAGCCCAAATATGTACTAATTCTCTGTAGAAGAATAATTGCTAGAAGATGCTGCCAGGCATTACATTTTATCTTTTTATTTATTCATTTCAGAGTTTATGAATAGAATTGAAAAAAAAAAAACTTCAATATTGCTTCTGAAATGCATAGCTGAGCATGAATGCCACTGGCTATTATTTTGTCATTCTTATAACAGGTGATGTTAAGTAGCAATTTCATGTTATAACATCATTTAAGTAATGAATTAATAATTTATAAAAGAAGTCATTTAGGCGTTTTGCATCTGTTATTCAGGTACTGCTATACCTGGTATTGATTCAAAATATGTTCCTCCTACGATTTAACTTTACATTTTCTCTTAGAAATGTGTCTTTCAGTAAATGTTGATGATTATATTTAGCTAGAAATATGTATGAAACCTATTTAGTAGGCCCCCCTTGGCTTTCTCAAGTGCACTTAAAGCTAATTTGTTCAAAATCCACATCATTTTTCAACCTATTCCCTGTAGCAAAAAGTTGATTTTCCTCCAGTTTCCTTATTTCATTAAATGTCACTATCATCTACCTAGTTCCTCAAGTCAGACAGATGGAAGTCATTTCTGATGTCTCCCATTTCCTTATCCCCTACACTAAAAGCATAAGGACACCTTGTTTATTATTTCCACTATGTATATCACTGTGCTTCTTTGTTAATCTGCTTGTTTCTGGGACTTTTGTGTTCTCCTTTATTAGCATCTTCATCCATCTCCTTGCATATATATATGGAGTACTGTGATTTTTGACTGTTGGTTCTATATCTGCAGATTCAACAAACCACAGACTGAAAATATTTGCAAATTGCATCTGCACTGAAGAAGTACAGAATTTTTCTTGTTATTATTCTCTAACCAATACAGTAAAACAATTATTTAGGGGCTAGAGGGGGGAAGTGCTGGGGCATGATATTGCCTAAATTATATGATTATATTGCGTGCATGTATGGATATATAACCACCAATCCCATCGCTATGTATAAACTATAATGCATCAATTGAAAATGCAGAAAGAAAAACTAAAACAATTATTTATATAACATATTGTATTAGGTATTTTAAGCAACCTAGAGATGATTTAAAGTATACAAAATAATGAGTATAGGTTTTATTAAAATACACTATTTTGAGAGACTTGAGCATCAATGATATCTAAGAGTAGTCTTGGGACCAGTACACATGAATACCAAGGAAGGGTAGTATTCTACTTTCCTCCTAACTCTCCTAAAACTGTTTCTCAAGTGATGTTTAAAAACCTGAAATATGATCATTTCAATTACTTTTCAAGTGATTCAATGGTCCATTGCCCCAATTCAAACACTTTTTTAAATATTTTAACTATTATTATTTGAATTCTCTAACAAACTATAAGCCCATTAGTGTGAGAACGACATCTTATTTACAACCCAACAACAGAAACCAGGTATATAGGAAGTGTTCAGGAAACATCTCTTAAAGACATGAATGGATGAATCTACTCAAGATATGACAATTCCCTAACAATTCACTATGGAATTATGAATATCTTACCGGGCTGCTTCATATCCCAATTTATTCCTCTGTTTTAGTTCAACTGCCTCAATATTGAGATTAGACTATATTATTTCTTCTTTGTTTTTCCTCAATGCTTATAGTATACAAAATAAAGGTAAATGAAGATAGCTAAACCCATGGTCAATAAATGGTCATAAAATTTCTAAAATTATTAACAGTGTTTTATCTACATGAAATATATTATAGATACTAATTAGGGATAATTTAAAAGTTTCTGTATAAGGATATCACTGAAATGAGAATTTAGTCCTAAATCTGCTTCCATGGAGTTTATGCAACATTATAGAGTCTCAGATTCTCCATCTAATATTGGAGTAGATTTTATGAGTTTCATCTAATACTAAAACCATATGGTTAAACCTAAAAATTATTCATAGGAAAATGCTTTTTATATCCCTGACTTCTATACTATTGAAGAACATTATTAAAGGGGATGTGGTGGAGGACAGGATAGAAATCAGGGAAAGAATTATACCAAACATTCCTCCTGTGAGAAAGTAATATTTTTAAGAGCAAGAAATTTGGCTTCAGAAAGTGTTTTTCCTGGGCACTGTGGTGAATGCCTGTAATCCCAATGACTCAGGAGGCTGAGACAAGAGAATCATAAATTCAAAGCCAGCCTCAGCAACGTAATGTGGCCCTAAGCAACTTAGAAAGACCCTATCTTAAAATAAAACATTAAAAACAATGGTTGGGCCTGTGGCTCAGTTTTGAGGGCACCATGGTTCAATCCCCAGTACTAAAACGAAAATAAATAAGTAAATAAACAAATGAAAGAAACAAGTATTCTTAACCATTTGATTACACTGTCTATTGAGGTCAAGCACTAAACTATGTTTTGAAGAGAGGCATGTATGGTGCATACCTGCCATCAAAGAGCAAGTCCAGCCTATAAATAAACAATTAAAAGCATGAGATAGTCTCTTACAGGTGTTTACACAGATGGTCTGCTACTTGTGATTTGACATTTTATTATTTTAACTTACAATGGCATGAAAGCCATGTATGTTCCAAAAAACCATACTTTGAATTGAGACTGAGTGAACTATATGGGAAGAAGAGAACTTGTGATAGGCTGGATTGTGAGTGGCTCTTTATATCAAGCCAGATATGTAATATTAATGCTAAAGACTTTATGGTATTATATAAGTTTTCTAAGCACTACATTTGCACGTTTGGAATTTTTTTTAATTTATTTTTTATTCTAAGTTGTTATAAATGACAGGAGAATGCATTATATTTCATATTACAAATATAGAGCACAATTTTACAAATCTCTGGTTGTATGCAAAGTATATTCACACCATTCGTGACTTCATACATGCACTTAGGGTAATGATATCCATCTCATTCCAACATCTTTTTTTTTTTTTTTTTCTTCACCCTTTTCCCCCCTCCCTTGCCCTCCCTTCCCACTGGCCATTCTAGTGTTCCTCTAATCCTCCTATGCTCCCCATCCCAATCAAACTGTGAATTGGCCTTCTTATATCAGAGAGAACATTTGGCATTTGGCTTTTTGGGATTGGCTAACTTCACTTAGCATTATATTCTCTAACTCCATCCATTTTCCTGCAAATGCCATGATTGTATTCTCTCTACTGCTGAGTAATACTCCATTGTGTGTATATACCACATTTTCTTTATCCATTCATCTAAGGAAGGACATCTAAGTTAGTTCCACAGTTTAGCTATTGTGAATTGTGCTGCTATAAACATTGATGTGGCTGTGTCCCTGTAATATGCTGTTTTCAAGTCTTTTGGGTAAAGACCAAGGAGTGGGATAGCTGAGTCATAAGGTGGTTCCATTCCAAGTTTTCCAAGGTATCTCCATACTGCTTTGCATATTGGCTGCAACATTTTACAGTCCCACCAACAATGTATGAGCGTGCCTTTTTCTCCACATGCTCTCCAACATTTATTGTTGTTTGTGTTCTTAATAGCTGCCATTCTGACAGGTGTGAGGTGAAATCTTAGAGTGGTTTTGATTTGCTTTTATCTAATTGCCAGAGAGGTTGAGCATTTTTTCATGTATTTGTTGATTGATTGTATATCTTCTTCTGAGAAGTGTCTGTTCAGTTCCTTGGCCCATTTATTGATTGGGTTATTTGTTTTTTTTGGTGTTAAGATTTTTGAGTTCTTTATGTATTCTAGAGATTAGTGCTCTATCTGATGTCATGTGGTAAAAATTTGTTCCCAATTAGTAGGCTCTCTGTTCACCTCACTGATTGTTTCTTTTGCTGAGAAGAAGCTTTGTAATTTGAGTCTATGCCATTTATTGACTCTTGGTATTAATTCTTGTGCTATAGGATTCTTATTAAGGAACTTGGGGCCTAATCCAACATGTTGGAGATTAGAGCTTACTTTTTCTTCTATTAGGTGTAGTGTCTCTGGTCTAATTCCTAGATCCTTGATCCACTTTGAGTTGAATTTTGTGCATGGTGAGAGATATAGGTTTAATTTCATTTTATTGCATATGGATTTCCAGTTTTCCCAGCACCATTTGTTGACGAGGCTATCTTTTCTCCAATGTACATTTTTGGTGCCTTTGTCTAATATAAGATAACTGAAATTATATGTGTTAGTCTCTGTGTCCTCTATTCTGTACCATTGGTCTACCGGCCTATTATGGTGCCAATACCATGCTGTTTTTGTTACTATTGCTCTCTAGTATAATTTAAGATCTGGTATAGTGATGCCACCTGCTTCACTTCTCTTACTAAGGATTGCTTTAGCTATTCTGGGTCTCTTATTTTTCCAGATGAATTTCATGACTGATTTTTCTGTTTCTATGAGGCATGTCATTGGGATTTTGATTGGCATTGCATTAAATCTGTATAGTGCTTTTGGTAGTATGCTCATTTTGACAATATTAGTTCTGCCTATACAAGAACAGGGTAGATCTTTCCATCTTCTAAGGTCTTCCATAATTTCTTTCTTTAGTGTTCTGTAGTTTTCATTATAGAGGTCTTTCACATCTTTGGTTAAGTTGATTACCAAGTATTTTATTTTTTTTATGCTATTGTAAATGGGATAGTTTTCCACATTTCCCTTTCAGAGGATTTGTAACTGATATATAGAAATGCCTTAGATTTATGGGTGTTGATTTTGTATCCTGCTACTGAATTAATTTGTGAGTTCTACAAGTTTTCTGGTGGAATTTTTTGGGTCTTCTAGGTATAAAATCATATCATCAGCAAATAATGATAATTTGAGTTCTACTTTACCTATCTGTATCCCTTTAATTTCTTTCATCTGTCTTATTGCTCTGGCCAGCATTTCAATTACTATGTTGAATAGAAGTGGTGAAAGAGGGCATCCCTGTCTTGTTCCAGTTTTTAGAGGGAATGCTTTCAATTTTTCTCTATTTAGAATAATGTTGGCCTGGGGATTAGCATATATAGCTTTTACAATATTGAGATATGTTCCTGTTATCTCTAGTTTTTTCTAGTGCTTTGAGCATGAAGGAGTGCTGTATTTTGTCAAATGCTTTTTCTGCATCTATTGAGATAATCATATGGTTCTTATCTTTGAGTCTATTGATGTGATGAATTACATTTATTGTTTTCAGTATGTTGAACCATCCTTGCATCCCTGGAATGAACCCCACGTGATCTTGGTGTATTATATTTTTGATATGTTTTTGTATCCATTTTGCTAGAATTTTATTCAGAATTTTTGCATCTATTTTCATTAAAGATATGGGTCTGAAGTTTTCTTTTTTGGATGTGTCTTTGCCTGGTTTGGGGATCAGGGTGATGTTGGCCTCATAGAATAAGTTTAGAAGTACTCCCTCTTTTTGTATTTCCTGAAATAAATTAAAGAGTATTGGTATCAGTTCTTATTTGAAGGTGTTGTAGAACTCAGCTGTGTATCCATCTAGTCCTGGGCTTTTCTTGGTTGGTAGGCTTCTGATGGCCTCTTCTATTTTGTCACTTGAAATTGGTCTGTTCAAATTATGTATATCATCCTGCTTAAGTTTGGGCACATCATACAACTCTAGAAATTTGTCGATGCCTTCGGTGTTTTGTATTTTGTTGGAGTACAAGTTTTCAAAATAATTTCAAATTATTTCCTGTGTTTCAGTAGTGTTTGTTGTGATTTTCCTTTTTCATCACATGTGTTAGTAATTTGAGTTATATTTCTCCTTCTCTTTGTTATCCTGGCTAAGGGTCTGTCAATTTTATTTATTTTTTCAAAGAACCAACTTTTTGTTTTATCAATTTTTCAATTGTTTCTTTGGTTTCAATTTCATTAATTTCAGCTCTGATTTTAATTATTTCCTGTCTTCTACCACATTTGTTTTTTTAATTGATCTTCTTCTTCTAGAGCTTTGAGATGTAATTTTAAGTCATTTATTGGTTGACTTTTTCTTATTTTGAGGAATGAACTCAATGCAATGAACTTTCCTCTTAGAACTGCCTTCATAGTGTCCCAGAGATTTCGATATGTTGTGTCTGTGTTCTCATTCACCTCTAAGAATTTTTTTTAAATTTTATTTAACTTTATTTATTTTATTTATTTTTTATTCAAAGTTGTTGTCTTTATAATAGTAATATGCATTATAATTCATAATAAACATATAAAGCATCTTTTTACAAAACAGTTTGTATACAATGTATATTCGTACCATTCAAATCTTCAATCATGCATTTAGAATAAAGACATCCATCTTATTCAACCACATTTTTCATTTTCCCCTCCATTCCATTATGGTCTGATTTTCATTCCATTTTCCATTTTCATTCCATTATGGTCGGATAGAATGCAGGGTAGTATCTCAACTTTTTGTATTTGCTCAGAGTTGTTTTGTGGCCTCGTATATGGTCTATTTTAGAGAAGGTTCCATGTGCTGCTGAGAAGAAAGTGTATTCACTTGTTGAAGGATGAAATATTCTATATAAGTCAGTTAAGTCTAAGTTGTTTATTGTATTTTTGAGTTCTACAGTTTCTTTGTTCAGATTTGTTTGGAAGATCTATCCAGTGGTGAAAGGGGTGTGTTAAAGTCACCCATAATTATTGTGTTGTGGTCAATTTGACTCTTAAACTTCAGGAGAGTTTGTTTGATGAACATGGATGCTCCATTGTTTGGGGCATATATATTTATAATTGTTAAGTCTTGTTGGTGTATGTTTCCCTTGGGCAGTATATAGTGTCTTTCTTTATCCCTTTTGATTGACTTTAGCTTGATGTCTACTTTATTTGATATGAGGATGGAAACCCCTGCTTGTTTCCTCTGTCCATATGAGTGGTTGGATTTCTCCCAACCTTTTACCCTCAGCCTATGGATGTCTTTTCCTATGAGATGAGTCTCTTGGAGGCAGCATATAGTTGGGTATGTTTTTTTTGATCCAATCTACTAGTCTATGTCTTTTGATTGGTGAGTTTAGGCCATTAACATTCAGAGTTATTATTGAGATGTGTTTTGTATTCCCAGCCATTTTTGTTTATTTTTGGTATTTACTTTGATATGGTTTCTCTTCTGATTGTTTTCTTCCTTTAGTGTAATACCTCCCTCTGTTGATTTTCATCATTGTTTTTCTTTTCCTCTTCTTGGAATATTTTGCTGAGCATGTTCCGTAGTGCTGGCTTTCTACTTGTAAATTCTTTTAACTTTTTTTATCATGGAAGGTTTTTATTTTGTCATTAAATCTAAAGCTTAATTTTGCTGGGTATAAGATTCTTGGTTGGCATCCCTTTTCCTTCAGAGCTTGGAATATGTTGTTCCATGATCTCCTAGCTTTGAGTGTCTGAATTGAAAAATCTGCTGTGATACAAATTGGTCTCCCCCTATATGTGATCTGATTCCTCTATTTTGTGGCCTTTACAATTCTATCCTTGTTCTGTATTCTAGGCATTTTCATTATAATGTGTCTTGGTGTAGATCTGTTGTAATTTTGTACATTTAGTGTCCTTTAGGCCTCTTGTATTTGGTTTTCCAATTCATTCTTCATGCTTGGCAAATTTTCTGATATTATCTCATTGAAGAGGTTGTGCATTCCTTTGGTTTGAAACTCTGTGCCTTCCTCTATCCCAATTATTCTTAGATTTGGTCTTTTGATGCTGTCCCATACTTCTTGGATGTTCTGTTCATGGTTGCTTACTATCTTCATTGTGTGGTCAACTTTATATTTTCAAGATTATATACTTTGTCTTCATTGTCTGAAGTTCTTTCTTCCAGTTGATCTAGTCTGTTGATGATGCCTTCAATTGTGTTTTTTATTTGGTTAATTGTTTCTTTCATTTCAAGGATTTCTGACTGGTTTTTTTTTCAGAGTTTCTATCTCTGTTTTGAAGTAATCTTTTGCTACCTGTATTTGCTCTCTTATATCTTTGTTGTAGTGGTCAATTTTTGCCTGTATTTGCTCATTTAGGTCATTGTTTGATTCACAGATAATTTTAATTTTGAACCTTCTGAACTCCTTCTCTGACATTTCTTCAACTTTGCTGAGCATGGGTTCTGTTATTGTAGAATCCTGGTTTGTTCGGGGTATTTTCCTCCCCTGTTTTTTCATGATTTCTATTTGCTTTAGTTTTTTGCAGTGTAGATATGAGTTATTACAGTTTCTTCCCTATATTCTTATAATACCCTTGCAGGATGTCTGTGCCTCCCCTTAGTGCTGGACTATCAGAACCTGCCACTGACCCTCAAAGTATGCTACCTGGGGCTGGGTAGTTGGTGTGGCTGGGTAGTTCGGCTACACTGGTTGGTGTGGGCCGAACTGGTTGAGTCTGAGGTCCTGTGGTGGTGTGGGGCTAACCGCACTGGGGTGAAGGTCAGTGGGACTGCCCTGGGCCACCTTGTCTCAGGCAGAGTTGACAGGTCTGTTCTTGCTGTCTCCTGCTCTGGGGTGGAGGTCAGCAGGACTGGATGGAGCCTGGGCCTGGCGGCACTCTGATGTAGGACCCCAGGTCTGCCCTGGGCCCACCTGCAGTCTAAGTAGAGTTGGCGGGTGTGTCCTTTCTGTCTCCTGCTCTGGGGTGGAGGTCGGCGGGACTGGATGACGTTTGGAATTTTTAAAGAGGATAATTCTTATGGTAGCATGTAAGGAAGGAATTCTCCATGAACTAAACACTGCTGTTGGACCTAACCTCATGTCTGTCATTAATTGCTAAGAAAAAAGTGGAGAGAATCTAGAGAGTAAACACTAAAATTAGGTGTCTAAAGTGAAAGGGAACAGAGTCTGCAACTCCAATAAAAGAAAAGCATAGGGGAAGACACATCCTTTAAAAAACAGAAGTATATAAAACACACATAAGAAGTGCACACGGTATTGTCAAACTAAAGTCTCATTTGGCAGTAATTATCACAAGCATGGTTTCATGAAAGCAGAATGTGAGTTTCATTGTTATTCAGTGGCCATTGATATATGGTAACAATATCCTGTGTACAGTCCAAACTACTTTCCTTGGGATAGCAATTTTGCATTATGTTTGTGCATAAAACAGTGCTAAATGCATTGTAGAAACATGTTACATAGGTTTTATAGACTTTGTAGGGTATTTGAGAACTTTTGTATTACATTTTTCCCTGTAGCATATATTTTATGTTTATAATTATCATTTTGATACTACTTCATTTTATGTGCCTACAACTATGATTTATCATTAAATTTTATTATTTTTTTAAATGTTGTTTAGCAATCTTAGATTTGGTTATATAATTTTCATGACTAGAAGTTTTCCATGGAAACACATTGAAAATTAGTTTTCATTTACCAGATGAAAAAATAAAATTTTAGATAAACCATTTTTCTTTAAACAGAAGCTGGGAGCAATAGCAGGTGGTCCAAACACTGGGGAATATCTGATAACATTCTAACTGTGAGACAGGAAATTCTGAAATGGTCCAACAGTAGGAATGGTACGTGAAGGATTAGGAGAGCTCATTTTCAACTTTCAAGTTCATCTGTTTCTGAAAAGAAAAGAAAACACAAAGTTAGCTGAAGAATAAAATATCCAAAGGTATGAGAAATGACAGGACAGCATTAAGTCCTTGGCCAACACCCATTACATTATATTATGGGTTTCAATCTTTCCAATATTGCTGATTGTTTAGTTGTTACTCTTTGTCAGTGAAATAGCACATGTATTTGTGAGGAAGGCTGACTTTGATAGCTCATTTTCTTTTCACTTTGACAGCTGGAGTTGAAATTAGTCATCTGCAATAGATTGTTTTGTACTGTGCACAATGTTGTGGTCTGAATTAGCTGCTAGCTTCATGATTTATATAAGTCTTTGCCAGGCTGATTTATGCTTTATTATTCTTACCTTGACTTGAATCGCATCACTATTAAATAAAAGCTGAAAAAGATATGAACAAAAATTGTCAAAACATACTAAAATGTTTTAAAATAATGAAATGCAGCCTAGCTATCCTTGCAAGGTGTTACTTGAAAGGGTCAGAAGAAAAAAGAAAGCAAATAGATTGTAAATGGTTTGCTGTTCACTTAGAATTGTGCTCAAGCATTTTTTGTTTAGAAAGAAAGAGGGTATAGTTTTGACATAAATATGTATTTTTTTACTGTGAAATGATAGGCTAGTAATAAAACACCACATTTACCCATATATGTCCAAATATGTCTATGAATGTACACACTTAAAAAGTTACTTCAAGGGAATAATTCATAGAAACATCTTAAACCTTAGTAAATAAGATTCCAAATATACTATTTTAAATAAGATGGACTGCCTGTAAACATTTTAAAATATTACTATGTGCTATTTTCTCTTCTGTGTTTCATGTTTTAGAACTTGAGAATTCTATATCTCTAATATGAATTTGTATTTATCACATACAGATAAAAATATCGATTTAAATAAAAAGATAAACTGGGTGCAGTGGCACATGCCTGTAATCCTAGCACTGGAGAGGCTGAGGCAGGAGGATCACAAGTTCAAAGCTAGCCTCAGCAATGGCGAGGCACTTAGCAACTCAGGGAGACCCTGTCTCTAAATAAAATACAAAAAAGAGCTGGGGATGTGGCCCAGTGGTCCAGTGGCCCTGAGTTCAATCCCCGGTACCAAAAAAAAAAAAAAAAAAAAAAAGCTAGATTTCCATAATGAAGAGCACAGAGATAGATAAATATATTGAAGTGTTACTATAAAATGCTACATTTTATATAAATTATAATATTAATAAATTTAAATAAGAAATATCCATATTACTACTTTTGATGTTATATATGTAGTACATGCCATTTTTAAAAAAATACATTTAATTACCCACAGTTCCTCTTTATAAGGTATAAATGAAAAGCAGTATTATTATTTCACAATAGTAAAAAATAATTATTGTTTTGTTTAGTCATTGTTTGCTTATTGATCGCAACACTATCTGAAACCTTTTAGTAATTTAAAAATTAAAATTGTGTGTACAGTCATGCACTGCATAAGAACGTTTCAGAAGTACTGATTGGAACAATCACATATACAATGGGTTCCCTAGGATTATAACACATAGTAATGTTGTAGCCTTCTTGGTTTAAGCACATCCTATGGTGTTTGGATGTACTTAGCAGTGAAACTACCTAATGCATTTCTGAGAATGTATTCCTGTTGTTATGTATTATGTGTATGACTATATATATTTACACTTATAAAAATATATTTTATAGGTCTATTACTCTTTAATTTTACATATTATGTGTCATATAAGTATATGGTATATGTATATAAACATAAATATAATATATATATGTATGTGTATATATATATATATATCCTTAAGATGAAATCTTTGAAAAGTACATAACAATTATCATTAGTTTCCTAGGCTACTATTATAACAAATTACCAAACACCTATTGGATTAAAATAATAGAAACTTAATATCTCAAAGTTTCTATTATTAACTACTATTATTAATTCTTTAGACTGGAAGTCTGAAATCTAAGTGTTGTCAGGGCCATGCTTCCTTTGAGGGATTTAGGGGTAAGAATATTCTAACCTCTTCTGAGCTTCTTCTGATGACTCTTAGAAATCCTTGGCATTCCTTATCTTTTGACTGCATCATTCCAATCTCACCTTCTTCACATAAACTTTCTTCTTATGAAATGCCTATTTCTGAATAAGATCACATTCCAAGGTTTAAGGTAGATTTGAATTTGGGGAAGACAATATTTGACCAATGGCACGGTCTGAATGTATTTATGTGCTCCAAGTCATTACACGATCATGACTCAAAAAAATTGAGACCTAGTCTCCAGTCTGGTCATTTTATGTGTTCCAACATGCTCTGAACATATGAATAAGTTACAGAACCAGTTTTCAGCTGAGATGGGAATTATGCTTATTATAGTCCCTTCCAAAACATATTGAAGAGTCTTAAGCAGCATATAGATAACATCTAAATGATATATTTGTATCACAGAGCTTTAGAGTTGGAATAGCTTTATAATTTCTATTATTTGTTCTTAACTTTTAGACATTTGTAAGGACAGATTAAAAGTCAACCTGTAGGAAAAAACTATCCAATCTTATTTTGAATATTATTAGTATCCTAAACAGTTCTATTGAAGGTCAATTTAATAGTTACTTCTTGAGCTATTGGGGGAAATGGCAAAAAGAAAATCCTCCTTTAACTTTCCAAAACACAGATGCTAATTGTATAAATAAAACTATGTCCAAATAATTTTACCAGAATCCATAAAACAGGAACATCTGTTGTTCAGACTCATCCAAGCTATACCTTATTCTACATTCTATTTTTATAAACCACAAAATATAATGTTCTCTAGCTGTTGAAGTCTATAGACTTTCATGCATTATTTATAAAGTCACTAAAATTTTCAAGTATTTGCATAATAATTGATGTTAGCAATAAGAATATGAGGTTATAAATAGTTTCCAAGTTCCAATAAATGCCAATGCTGGAGATAAACAAAAAAGAAGTGATCTTTATCACACCTGATTTAATGCTGTTTTTCTTTTATATATCCACAAAATC
This sequence comes from Tamias sibiricus, assembly GCA_025594165.1. Lineage (NCBI taxonomy): Eukaryota > Metazoa > Chordata > Mammalia > Rodentia > Sciuridae > Tamias > Tamias sibiricus. The sequence goes on along the minus strand of CM046663.1, from coordinate 101,463,012 downwards.
AGAGGGATATTGGCAATGAAAAAGATAGATGGGAACAAATTTTACACCATTAAAAATAAAATTTAAATTATATGTTTGTATGTGAGCATATGTAGATAAGGAATGTAAGAATTCTAGGATTTTTAGTTACTAGATGAATTTAGGTGTATTTGGCATATAAATTTGACAAGCCTTTATGTACTTGCTGAAGGCAAAAGTCATGTTAGATTGCTCATCTTTCATTATTCATCAGAAAATCCAGCTGATAAGTTTAGAATATACCTTTTGGCAGACCTGTATGCCTATTTTTAATGGAATTATATTGAGTGAATCTGAAAAATATTTTGTTTACAGAGAATTAGTAAACCAAAACATGTGATTAAATATGTGGATGATTTGAATTTATTTTGTTTTCTTTTGAATATGGAGGAGATGGATTTTTTATTAAAGCTAGTAAGATTCCTTTGCTTATGAATATCTCTATAGATCTGAGCAAAGTTTTTATTTATAACTTCCTAAATTAGTTTTGATTACCTGTGTGTGTCTTCGCAACTATGAACCTTGAAGAGGCATGATTAATTCAAGAATGCTTAAGATCAGTCTGCTTCTGAGATTTCATTATTTTATTAAATTCAAGAAACCATAGAAAGAATTATTGGGATACATACAAAGTTTATCTGAATGACAAACTTTCATTGGAAGATGTCTCATGTAGGTTAAAAACAAAACAAAAAATAAAAAATAAAAGTAAGAACCCATAAATTTACAAATAATAGTCTAATTTATGGTGCTATATCACTATGTGGTCTATTCTTCAGTGCCTCCCACCAATCACATTACCTGATAGGAAGCCAAAAAAATAATTTGAGTAGAGAAAGGAATAATCATCTATCACTTCCAACTTGCTTCTAAAAACAAGGTTTGTCCCTAGACAGTTTCTTCTCTTTTCTCTATTGGAGTTCTTGCATCTTTCTGTTTAAAAAAAAATGGTTGTATATAGGCAGAATACCTTTATTTTATTTATTTACATTTTTAATTTGGTGCTGAGGATAGAACCTAGAGCCTCACACATGCTAGGCAAGTACTATACTACTGAGCTACAATAGTAGCCCCCATCTTTCTATTTTTAACACTTATTCAGACTTTGGAAAGATCTGATTTTCAAGACTCTCTATACCAAGCTTATAGTGTATAACCTTCCTTAAGTCAAATAATTGATTATGTAAGTAATGCAATTTCCTAGACTCCACACATTTACCAAGACAAAGCAAGACAATGTATGTGGCAATAGGGGAGTATTTATCTAAGTTTCTCTTTCAATATTTGTATGTTATATTCACTTTATTTGCTAGATATTGGGCACCACCATCCTATGCTATGCATAAGAATGTATTGATGTCCATAAAACAATTATGTGAAATAAAGTTATTACTTATATGGAATTATTACATAGCAAGTAGCAAAAGGATTTCCAATGACAAAGGGCTCAGGTTCAATAAGAAGTGAATGTGAGGGAAAGCTGTATAGTTCTTGATTTGGGTCATCTGTCTTTTCCAACTAAAAAGTGTGGCTAAGAACTGGACTCTAGGTGTGTCTCCACACCCCCCCTCAAAGAAAAAAAAAAAAAGCTAGGATTTGCATGGATTGAACTCTCCCACCATAGCCAAGGGAAGGAAATCCTGAGTTTTCTTTGAGCTTTCCTTGTGGGGGTTGGGGGAAGAGTAAGGCTTGAAAATTGTCAGCAGTTGGCATCAATGATGAGGCAAAAAAATATTACAATTTGAGAAAAATTCCAAAAGGTAGAAATAAGAGGTATAATCTCTAGACCTTAAGAATTTCACATGGAGCCAGAAAGACTAAGCATTCATTCATGAAGTTAAAGAAGAATGAAATTGGATTTGGTTAAATAATAATACCAATGCCACACATAAGACATTTTGTAGTCATTCAGAGCAGAGATTTGGAGTGCATTAAAAAAAAAAAAAAAAGATTGTTACTATCCCTGTTAGCCTTTGGAGATTACAGAGGATTACAGTCAGCATGCAGAGATAATATTGTTGGAACTTTCAGTTTTATAGCAATGAATTGTGTTACTAAAATTTACTTTCTTGGTTTTTTTGTTTGTTTGTTTGTTTTGTTTTGTTTGTTGTTTTTGGTAAGAGAGTTTCTAAGTTTCTGATTCTTTTTTTTCCTTCCAGAATCTTAAAATTGTATGTTTTCCCCTAAGATATTATTTATAGACATTAGGGGCAGATGGGGGATGGGGTTGATTCCTTTAATCTATTCTAAAACATGCCTGTCCCACCCCCAAATTTAAAAATTAAATGTTTGAATACTGGCATGTTAATCAATTTTTAATATTGACAATCCTCAATTTGCTTAAGAAAATAAAAAATGATGAAGCCTCAAGGTATGATTTATGGATGCTTCAGAATTTGGCTTCTTCTATTCCCTCCTCCAATTACCTTATTCTGGGAATGTTGCAGTTTATGCTTAACAGAGATTATGGGTAAAACCATCAATTATAATAATGTTTGAAATATTTTATTATTTCTATCTATAGGCTAATGTTAATTTGGCTAAGCATATGCCATTCTTAGGAAAAATAACAAATGTTATATTTCAATTATGCATGCTTTGCATGTGGCCTAATTATCATGAGTAATGGACAAGACAATGCTCTTTGAAGGTTAGATAAATTCTGTCTGTATTGGAAAAGAGGTGCTTTAATTTTACAAACCTGAATAAAAGTCTATTTCCAAGGAGATTTTGTAATCAATTTAATATGATAATTAGTTAGATATGGGATATCTATAGGAAAAAATGAATAATGCATGTTTTCAAGATTATATTAGAGAATATGTCTTTCCACACATGTGGTTCACAGATAATGGTGGTTTTGTCTTTATAATGCTGGTAAATAAAAATTCATTTAAATATTCATGTAAAATATTTATTGACTAAATTTACTTGATGAAATCCAAACAACTAAGGGTTTTAAGCCTGAATGACCCTGGGAAATATTATCGGTATCCTTAATGCTAAGACATATTTAATTTTTATGTTCCAAATATGATTCCCAGCTATTATGTTCTACATTTGACCCTTTATGCCATGTCCTATTTAATTTATTCAAATACTGTATAATTTATTCAGTGATTTTGGACTTGGTAACAGATCTATAAAAGTTGATAGGTCATGTAAAAGAAGAAAATTCAGTCATTTCTAAAATATATATGAACCTGGAGGATATTTTTTCAAGTGGTGTAAAACAAGCACAGAAAGACAGATATCGCATGTTCTCACTTACATTTGGACCATACAAAGTCAAACTCATAAGAACAGAGAGTAAAATGGTAGTTAACCAGGGCTCAGGTAGAGGTACGAAGTTGGGGAGATATTGATCAAATGGCATATTTCAGTTAGGAGGAATAAGCTCAGGAGATCTATTGATAATATATATTGTTTTTTGAAAATTTACAAGAAGGTAGATTTTACCACAAAATAATGATAACTATGTGAGGAAAGGCTTATGTAAAAAGCTTGGTTTAGTCATTTCATACTATAAATCATTTGCATTCTTATAAACATTGTGATATACACAAATTTTTTACTTAAGAATTTAATGAATAATTTTAACATATAATAAAGATGAATGGGAGGAATTATAAAGATATCAAAATAGTGAAAAGTGAAGAAAAAATTCAATATGATTTCAAATAATTAAGCATAATAAATGAATAAGCAATGATACATTTTTGATAGAATCTTGAAAGTTGGCATAGGAAAAATTTGAAAACAAATGAATATTCCAGTTTTGCAAATATTATCTCCAAATGGAGATGAAACAGAAAAGTTTTCAGGATACATTTGAACCTAAATATCAGTTTAGAAACTTAACTTTGAAAGTATTGATATGTAGTGAATAATCAAACCTGTAACAATTGACAAGTCCTCAAAAAAAGAATAGTAAACAAAATCTGTATTTGAACCTTGTGAAGTATCACCATAATACTTTGTGAACTAGTTTATGTATTAAAATTGTGGAACAAAGAAGAATCAGAGAAGAAAGAAATAAAGGCTCTTTGGCTAAACCAGTTAAAAGATACTGTGTTTGGCTTCCTTAGGGTTTCCAAGGAAGCAGAATTCCAGAAAACTATATGATTCTCTGCTTATTTACACTGTGAAGGAATAAGTAGTAAGTGATATTATCTAGTAAAACACTGAAGAAACTGCAATAAGACCTTATATTCAAGGTAGATAACAGGGAAAAGTTAAAAAATAAGTTCTGGGTGTTTTAGAGAAAAGTCTAAGAAAACAAAGTAAGATAAAATCAACCCAGAATTTAAATAATGGACACTGGCTTCATAGGTTTTAAGACTTGGGTAAAGGAAAAGCACAAGGAAATAATTAAGAATGAGATCCTAAAAAGCTAAGAAGCATACATGTAGATAGCCCACAAAATTTTATGGTTATATTTCACAGGAAAAATATAAGGCTTTTATTAGTGAGTGTTTTATAAGAAAAACCTAGAATGGAGAGAAGCCTTCACCTGATTAATGACTACAGCATATTAGATTTCAAATGAGATGCTTTGGTGGCAGAGTGATGACAATATATTTCTGTAAGTCATCTAGTGAACCAGCCTCCACTGTCTCCTGTGCTCCTTTAGGTCCTTGTGTTGTTTTCTTCTATAAATAGAAGAATCTTGGGGCTTACCTCCAACACACTGGACATTCAAGAGCAAAGTGGTGATATTGGCTCTAATCTGATTCACTTTTTCTGCTTTCATTCTAAACAAATGTTTCCTATTAAGGAAAATCTGGTTTTATTCTTTTTCTCGTTTAGTATCTAAGTAAAGCATGAGAGTAAATATGAAATAATGGATGGCCTGTTTTCTCTTAGACTCTCAAAACTTGCATGAGGTAGGAAAAATAAAGAAAAGCAAACAGAAACAAAAACAAAAACAGAAAACCTACAAACACAACAATTGGTAAGGGAAAGGCCAAGGCCCTTGACTCAGAAAAGGTCAATGCTGAAATGAGAATACTCCTGAGATATGAAAAGATGGAACCTAGGGCACAGAGCAGATAACTGGCAGACAGAAAAGGGAGAAACATTTCTATGGAAACGACAGAGGAGGGTTTTTCCTTGACCTCAGAGAAAGCTATTTACATTTTGGCAGACCAAGTATAAATTTCTGTGGTTATATGAAGACATATAATGCTGTATGAGATAAGATATTTCATTTTTCATATTGCTCAACATGGAAGTTTTCCCTATTAAAAATATGTCAGAAGCTAACCTGGCTGTATACATTCAAGAAAGCAAATAAAATGGTCATATTAAATGCCATGCAGGAGTCCAAACCAGAGTGCTCAGGCTGTCACCAGCACTTAGTGAGCTCACAGTCATCTCAAATAAATCTGGGATTATGAGATGTCCATGGAAACAACAGATAAATGATTTCGAGAAGTAGCTGAAAACTTTATTGTATAAGATTCTGTGTCTGTTTTACATTGTTTTAGCCCAGAGAGACAGATCATTCTGTCAGGGACTTTCAAAGTTGATATTGCATGAAATTAAAATAAACAGATTTCATAAAAATACGTACAGTGTAAACTCAGTTATAAAATTAAAATCCTTTTATCTGAAATAATATATAGTGAAAATATCTAGAAAATGGCCTGGGGAAAAGATAATAACTTAATACTACTCATTTTTTTGGCCACTCCTGGTAAGGGGGCAGGGAACATTGGTGCATATGTCCACATAAAGGAAGGCAAAGAAGACTGTGGAGACTTGCATATGCCGTGCATACACACCACAGTGTAATGTAAATGGTGGTCACAGGAATAATGCAATGTCCAACCACCCTTTTGGCAGTGTGATGCATAATGGTTATAATGTTGAGGCAAATTTTTCTTTGCATTACCTCTATTTTTTTTTTTTATTTTTACAGTAAGAATTTATTCAAGGATAGCTTTTAGCATGAGGGAGAATGATATTGAGAGAATTATTCAAATAGGTGTTACCCTACTTCCAGCTTTTTGCAAAGTTCTAATGAACTGTTTAGACAGACTGAACATATGGAATTTGTTTTTCCTTTGTTCCCTTTCAAAATTCTATTATTTCAAGAAGGAAGACACAGGAAGACTTTGTGTATAGGCTCAATGAGAAGGTTTCAACATGTGCATGTTCTTGGCAGACATGAGCCAATCTTATGTAAAGAGGCTGTAACAGAGCCTAGAGCTCTGGAAAAGAAAACTCTGAGCTGGGGACAGAGACATGATGAGACATGGAAAACAGGAAGCAGGATAATTGGGACTCTCAAAAAACACTTGAATCAAAATAAATAAGAAGGTAATCCAAGGAATTATCAAAACAGAAGTCAGGAGTCACTCACTACCCAGCCATAGAACCAATAATATTAGAGGACAAATTTTGACCAAACAATAAAAGCAGGAAAGAAATTAGCCTCTTATAGAAAGAGCTTTGTAGACAAACAGATGGAGGTTCCATTCTTGGGTCCTCTATTTACAAGGGCTATTTCATCCTCTTCTCTGAATCTATTTCCTCTTCCATAAAAGGGTACGATAATTATTTCATTGGATTTTGCTGTGTTGCCGATGCATTTGTGTGGATTATATGAATAATGTATGTCAATACCTAGTACATTTCCCAGCACACAGATGTACATTAAATGTAGTTCTGTATCTGATCCAAAATTAAATCTGAATTTTATAAAAAGGCCATTTCCCAAAGGACTTTGGAAGATGAGTGTGAACTCACACCTGGAGAATATATTAGCCAGGAAGAGGTCAGAAAAACAACCACATATATGTATTTTAATTAAAAAGTTATTTAACATAAGGACTAAGAGATACATCAGATAATTAAGGGATGTATATGAGTGAAGAGGAAAAAATGCTACTATTTCCATAAAACCTGAAAATTCAAGAATTGTGGGGAAGCTGCTATCATTAACTTTAGGTGTCTGCCAAATCTAAACAGGAGATCACTAGAAAAATTTTCTATACTTTTTCTCTAATATGTACACATCTCACTCAGGTTCATCTCATTAGCATAGTCTCACCTGGAATTCTGTTATCAAGGAATCCTAGGAAAATAGTAAACAAGTTTAAGTTTCTCCTTTATAATTCAAGGAATATTTCAGAAGTTTAAACAGGGAGATAGATAATAGGAAACTCCATGCAGGATGAAACTTTATTAATTTTACCATAATAAAAAATAGTATTTCTTTAGCAGAAGTTTGGTTTTTTACTGAAGTAAGTCAACAAACTATTTTTTCTTCTTAGTATTTAAAATGGTTACAATTAGGTAATTGTTTATTTTTTGCTTAACACCCAAGTCTCTTTCCGCATATTAAAGCTCTTGAAGACAGAGACCAAGTCTGTATTTTTTATCAGTTTTAGGCCTTCAACACTTAATTAGGGGGGAAAAAACCCAAGATTTTATTTTCCTAAAATGTACAATCTGCAGGTTGAAAGAATCTGAAGGAATACAACTATTTACATAATTATGTAAAATTTTTCTGATTCCACAATTAGGATTTGTTTTCTGTAATTCTGTTTCACATACAAAATATCATTCAATTACTTTTTATTAAAACAATCAGAGAAGACTATCCCTGTAAACATATGTTTTGGCTTCTACCTATTATATAATCAAGCTTTTCTAAAGTGTAGAGTTTATTGTTTCCCCAAGATTTCTAAGATCCCAAGTCAATATAGTCAAGGCTCCAGACCAAAGTACTTATAGTCCCTTTTACTCTTTTCTTTGTCTATCACATCCTACCAAATACCATGCCCTAGATGCTTCTGCTGGAAGAACAATTCACCAGAGCATGTGATCATGAAGTGGTATTCCTCCTTAAGAGACATGCAGGAAAATATAATGCCCATTCTATGGCAAAACCTCCTACTTGTTTTTATTATGAATAGTTTTGATGTCCCCTGAGAAAGAGTCATTTTAATGGATTTTCAAATGATAGAGTATTTTTTTTCTCAGAAATTCATCATAGAGCATGCTATTAGTTCACTTGATTGGTCAGAACAGATGGAGAAGAATGTGTTTTTCTCTGTTGAATGTCTTATGTGTACTCTTTTAATCTTTATTCCTTCTTTGCCTTATGCTTATTTTATCAGTTTATTTCTTCACCAGTTAATCTGTTGCCATTTCTGTGTCTCTAGTTCTCCCTGCCTTTCCCTGCCTCTCAGTTACTATTACTTTTCTTTTCTTTTTTTTTTTTTTTTTTTTTTTTTTGTACCAGGGATTGAACTCAGGGGCACTCGACCACTGGGCCACATCCCCAGCCCTTTTTTGTATTTTTATTTTAGAGACAGGGTCTCACTGAGTTGCTAAGTGCCTCACCATTGCTGAGGCTGGCTTTGAACTCGCGATCCTCCTGCCTCAGCCTCCCAAAGTGCTGGGATTACAGGCGTGCGCCACCGCTCCCGGCACTATTACTTTTCTTATCACTATAATACTGGAATCCTGCAATGATGCTTCCTCATTAAAATTTAGCCTAGAATTTCTTAATAAATTTATGATCAGGAGAAGAAATTTTATCAATTTTTAGATATTAGAATTGTCTAATAATTCTAATTTACCAAACATATTGACACAGGCCTTTTGTAGTTAAGAGTTTTAACTAAAACTCTTATATACTATATACTATAAAAAAATTCCCCAGGCTTGGGAATTTATAAAGAAAAGAGTTTTTTGGCTCACAGTTTTGGCTGTTCAGGGGCATTATGCTGTCAAAAGCTCAGCTCTGGTGAGGATAACCTTGGTCATGTCACATGGGTAATGGCATCATGGTGGGAATGCATGCAAGAGGGAAAGAGTTTCACAAGACAGGAAGACAGAAAAAGCAAGGAGGTAACATTGCTGTTCTTTTGTAACAATCCATTTCTTGGGAACTAACTGGGATGCCCCTAGGACTACATGAATCTCCCTTCCTAAGATAGCACCCCAAAGACCTCCCACTAGACTCTACCTCTCCAAGGTTTCACTACCCCTCAACATCCTAACACTGGGGACCAAGCTTCTAAATCCCTGGGAGACACACTACATCCAAACTACAAGACTTATTATCTTACTGAATTATATGGCCACAATTCTCTGTGTTAATAACTTGTCAGTATTGGATCTAGAGAACCATAATCACACTGGCGAGACTTCAATTGTGCTTCAGTGGCTCACCCCAGCTGGAGTCCATCAGAAAGTATGGAATCAGAGACTCCAGGAGAGTGGCCAGGGAGTCAGAAGAGCTGACTCATGCCATTCTCCTTGTAAGATTCTTCCTTGACTTTAACAATAGGTCTTCTGTCTTTAGTTTCTAAAACACAGTAGTGTTGGTATTCTCATGATTTAGATGGTTTTATTGTTAATTGAATAGTGTTGTGGTTTGTATGTGAGGTACCCCCCCAAAGCTTGTGTGAGAGACAATGCAAGAAAGTTTAAGAAAGTTTAGAGGTGGAATGATTGGGTTATGAGAGATTCAACCCAAACAGTGAATCCACTTGAATTGATTAACTGAGTGGTAACTGTAGGCAGGTAGTGTGTGGCTGAAAACGGTGTGCCACTCAGGGTATGCCTTTGGGGTTTATATTTTGTTCCTGGTGAGTGAGAGCTCTCTGCTTCCTGATTGCAAAGTCCTGAGCTGTTTTCCTTTGCCATATGCTTCTACCATCGTGCTATGCCTCAGCTCAGGCCAGAGCAATGGAGTCAGCTCAGCTGTCTATGGACTGAGACTTCTGAAACTGTGAGAGCCAAATAAATATTCTCTCTAAAATTTTTCTTCTTAGATCTTTTAGGAACAGCGATGAGAAAGCTGACTGAAACATAGAATGGAAGAATGTATTGCTATACAATTCCCATTTTGTTGTAGTGTCCTTTGCCTTGCTGATGTGATTAATAAAAAAAAAAGCAAACCTGAAATATTATACATTAATATTTTTTGCTCATCCCCTTGCCTCTGTGAGTCTTGGGAAAAACAGAGAAGTGAATGGAGACTAAGAATGCAGCATTCTCAGCAAAGGATTAGACAGTCATATATTGCTAAAAGATTAGTTCATGTTTCACTGTTTCCAGTCAAACTGAAACACATTTACTGAATCATACACTTATAGTGACTAGCGCTAGAAGGCTCCTTAGTAACAAATTATTTTTACAGGTAATGAAAGAGTTTAAATCAAAGCAGTAAGATACCTAAGGCAACAATGGAGGATAAATGTCATAGCTGGAAATTCAATGATGATTTTGTGATTCTTGTCATTGTGTGTTTTGTTTCTTTTTTAAAATATAGACTTCTCTTAATTCATTTACTTTTTCCTCACATAGAAGAATATTAGATTAGGTCATTTTTACCCTCAAAGTGTATTCTTTTATTGTTTTTTTAATAGATCACAAAATATGTTGGTCCAAAATGATCTTAACTAATTACAAAAATGTAGAGATTTTTTAAAAATAGATAAGTTGGATAAAATAAATTTGGACAAAACGAAGCATAGTTCAAGAAAGGTATTTATTTTAAATGTAACATTCAGTACCATTTTAATTATTTGATTCTCTAAATAAAAGAATATACATAAATTTGAAATAACATTAAATAAATAGATGCTAAAGAAATATATCTAGAATCCTATAGAATGTCCTAAATTATTGATCAAGCAATAAAAGGAAGAATTTTCATAAGAAATTGAACTATAAAAGGATGTGACTTGGTATTCAATTTTCTTTGGAAATAGCATAATAAACTTTAAGGAGGTTTTTCTGAAGCAGCTAAATTTTAAGCATAAAAAACCTGACCCAGATTTTTAATGATATTTTACCTCCTGTCTAAAAGCCACCTGCAAATAACTTATTTGCATGAGGATAAAGCACAAGGGCCTTCATCTCCCTTTTACTTATACTGAGATAACAAACCTCTGTTCATGAAGCACAGCATCCTTCTTGTTTTAAGTGTAGAACCAGCCAACTTTCTGCCACATCTGGCTGGTGATATATAAGTTTTGAATAAATAGTAGACATTCAATTGCCAACATCCATTCTTTAAAAAAAATGGAGAAAATTTCCCCCAGTCAAATTGCCATTTACTATAATTGCATTTCATCTTTCAGAACAAAGACTTTAAAAAGAGATCAGGTTTTATAGTGCGGAATGGAAAACATTTAGTAGATACTCTGTAGATAAATCTATTGGTAGTTTGTATACTAAATCTTCTCACAATATCCAATTATCCATTAAAGTTCAAATAGTTACTACAGCCATAGTAATTTTACAATATCATAAACTAACATGTACATTGAGAGGCAATTTGTATTGCTTTTTCAGAAACTTACAGCAAAGTTATTAATTTATGAAGAATCTAGAATCAACCTGAGGAAAAATCTTAATTTTTTTTTTTTTTTTTTTTTTTTTTTTTTGCTGGACAATAAGGATGAAGGCAGTTTAAATAATAGGTACACAGTATGGGATTTAAAAACTATATTTAATTGAAAAATAAAGAACAGCTACAGCATCCATAAAATTCAAAAGCTAACATCACCTTCCACAGTTTTCCCACTACTTCCAGATGGAACTCATTCTCCTTATCCTAAATCTTTAAAGCATTTGACAATAGTCACAGACTTTTGGAACTCCCACCTTAACTATGGTATCTGACAATTCACTAGAGTACACAACTTCTTTTGTCATGGAACATAGAGCCATACCTCATAAAATACCTCATCAACTGGGCATAACTGTACACTATAACAAGCCTAATTCTTATTGTGTTTTAATTGCCTTTTTCAATAAAGCCTCACAATATCATGCATACTTTTTTATTATTAGCAGCCTCATCAAACTGTTGATCACCTGTGCACTTATAACCTAACAGAAAACATATAAGAATTATCCCAAGCTTTCTTTATTTTAGTTCTTCACTTATCATTCTTAAACTTCAAGTTTATTAATACCCTTGTGTTGCTGTCTGAAGCGATGGCTGCTTGGAGCAACAAAGCCGCGGGAAGAAGTTTAGAGGCAAATTGGAGACAAACAGCTTTTTATTCTGATAACTTTTCTCTCTGGCTCTAACAACGACTAACATGTGCCGCACACACCACCAAAATGGCGCTGACCCGATCAGCAATCTCGGCCAAGTCACTCGAGATCCCGGGCCAAGTCCCGTGAGACTACAAAAGGCGACAATGCCCAAATCTCCGTGGCCCATAGTGAACCGCAATTCAAGCCATCTCCCCAAATAGGGCTCCTGTATTTCCCCCCTTTTGTTTTAAAAGAGGTAATGTTTTAGGACGTCTATGTGTAACCAACATTTTTACCCGTCATCGGATAACCAGCCATCTAATGGAGTCCTTTAGGATCGACTGTGTATGATGACTAACAGCCGTCTAATTGTGAGGAGATGTTGTGGCTTTAAGGCGACAAGCCTTTTGGTGATGAGCTAAATTGCATAGCATATCAAATTGTTTAAACAAATTAGCTGCCCTAAGTTTTATCAAGTAACACACTGAATTTTTTAGACAAATACCTGCAAGGCATTGTCTCGTAAAGTCTCAAACAATGAAAGATCAAAATGTCTATTTTTCTTTATAAATGTTGGCGGTTTCCAATGTATCTGTGAGTTGTCCTCGAGAGCTCATAAGCGATCAGAAAGACTTTTTATTTCTGTTTTTAGGGTATGTAAATGTCTAGTAATATCTTTTATATTTTCTGTAATGGATTCCACCCATGGGGGAGTAGAGGACACAAGTGGTTCCTCTACTTGACGGTCTTTTTTCTTGGTCTTTTTTAGTTTCTTTTTTTTTATTTTCTCAGGATCACTTTTACTAGATTTCTCACCACTGTTAATTTCATTGACAGCAATATCTTGAGGCCCAGGTTCCATTAAGAGCAAGTATCTTTTAGCTATCACCAATAACTCTCGAATAGCTCTAATAGCTTAGATTTTTGTCATTTTTGGGACTCTTTTAATACTCTCTTTACTGGTCTTAGTTGGCCCAGTGGAAGCTACGCTTTTTTGATCACTTTCACTTTTTTCTATATCCTCCTCAATGAGAACAGAGTCAGGTATATCAAGGAGTCTTTGCATAGCCTCTATCACTTGGGATTCAGTTATATTCGAACCCATCTTTAGAGACCTTTCAGTTCTTACCTGTCCGCTCCGAAGTCCCCGTACGGGCCACCACCTGTTGCTGTCTGAAGCGATGGCTGCTTGGAGCAACGAAGCCGCGGGAAGAAGTTCAGAAGCAAATTGGAGGCAAACAGCTTTTTATTCTGATAACTTTTCTCTCTGGCTCTAACAACGACTAACACGCGCTGCACACACCACCAAAATGGCGCTGACCCGATCAACAATCTCGGCCAAGTCGCTCGAGATCCCGGGCCAAGTCCCGTGAGACTACAAAAGGCGACAATGCCCAAATCTCCGTGGCCCATAGTCAACCGCAATTCAAGCCATCTCCCCAAACAGGGCTCCTACACCCTTGTTTTGAACTGAGATTACATCAAATTATTAGACATATTTAAGTTACTGTCCATCATTCCCAGCTCAGTGTTATCTCAAAATTGATATTAAGTCCTTTTTTATTTATAATTAATGTTTTTTTTTAGAAGAGGTATATAGAGTGTTTATATATCTCTCAATTTTTTAAAATTCTGAAATAAGTTATGGGTAACCCCCCATTCTAAAGAACAGGTAAGCTTCACAGGATTCAATATAAAGTAGCCAGATTGGTTCTGAGATGCTTGACCCTTAACTGACCTCAATTATCTAGGCAAATTGATATCTTAAAAGGAATCATATGGAAAGAGAAAGAGTTACCTAAGTGAGATTTTTCTTGCTCATTGGGGAGAACTAAGCTTGCTTTCTATCCTATGGCAAGTAAGAAGAAATTTCCATGAGTTTGGGGGCAATTTCAGGATAAAGAGAACTGGATATCACTCTCCTGTTGAGTTGCAGATACTAAGCATGTGCAACGTGAAGCCATACAATCAAATGTACAAAATGAGATAATTTTGGGAAAATTGAGTGTGTGTCCTCAAGAGTTTGAGGATACAGCCAAATGTGACAAGGCCGGCTTCTTGCTTTCAGTATTCTAAAACTAAACAATTCTTGTGGCAGATTTGATGCTAGGGAAAAACAGAAAAACTGTCAGATGACATGTCCACATTTTGAATTAGCAAATAAACTAAAGGCCAAGTAGATGTATTAGAGTATGGCTAGAGCATCCAAAGATTGAAAAGCTAACATCATAATTTTCCCCATTGTTTCCAAATGGCCCTCTTTTAACCCTAGATCTTCAAAATAGCAGTAGTCACAGACTTTTGGAACTCCTGCCATAACTATGGTGTATGAAAATTCACAAGAGCACATGTAAGCAAACACATTTTGTAATAGAACACATACCCTGCCTTATTAAAATACCTCACCAATTGGGTACACCTGTAAAATACAACAAGCCTGACTGCTCTTGCAGTGTAATTATTAATAATAATAAACCCTCATGATATTATGCCCCTCCTGGCTTTTTTCTTAGCAGCTGCATCAAACTGGTGCTGACTTCTTGATAACTGGGCAATTTCAAGAAGTTAGCAAGAGAACAAATTACCCAGATCAGAGAAATTGTAAGGGCAGAATTACAAGAACTTTCAAATCCATTTTGTGATAGAACAAGTGTATAAGTGCCTGTTTCTCCAGAGAAAGTCCTTATTATACAAATTCTTTTCTGCTTCTATTTAAGGAAATTATTTTCCTCCTATAATTTTCCTGCTTTCTCTGTTATAATCTTGATGGATCTGTAAAGAACAATGGATAGACAGGGCTAGATAAGCAAGAAAAACTGGTAAAACTGAACACAATTCTTTCTGTTATCTGTTTTGATCTACAGATGAGGAACAGAGAGGAAGATTATTTCAATTTGTTTGCAAGATTATAATTTTGATTAATATTTAACTCGACCTTTTAAAACCTGAAAATAAATCAAAGCTACCAAAATCAAATTTATTACATAATATTCAATTTTGTTGAAGATTTGAGAGTAAGTTTTGAAGCACTGACATGAAGAAAAATGTATTTCTTCTTTTACACCATAAGTATAATGATAAATCTAACCAATAAATCAGTTACATAAGAATTATAGAAAATCTTAACCAGAACCATTTACTTATTTAGTCAGCTTTCCCTTCTCAGATGTATGCCTTGTTGACATTCAAAAGTTGGCTCTATATCCTTTCTCACCTTAGGCATGTTCTCTCTTATTTGTGTCCTATATGCATGGTGAGTGTATTCCCTGCATTTCTTTTTTATTGTTAAATAACGATTAGGAAGTAATTCTATCAGATACCTAAGGGAAGTCATAAAATGACTAAGGTCCAACAGAAAACAGAATGAAGTACCCTCAGCTGTACATGTGGATAAGACTTTGTTTTCTTTCATTTTTGATGGCTAAAACAAAACTCCATTTTTTCTCCAATATGCTATTTATTTTAAAAACTAAGATGTTATATTTTATGTCATCTGTGAGTCTGCATGTGTATGTGTACACGTATTCATGTTTTGCTACTATTGTAGTATTATAGTTTATAGAATTAACTTGTGCCTTGAGAGTTAAGTCCCCCTAAAAGATATGTATAAAATTTAGTTATTCTATTGAATAAAGGAGATAAATAAAGAAATTGCTGATTATTGTTTTTAATTAATTATAGGGAAGACACAGTAATTAAAAAAATAAATTAAAACTTGCTTCTGTGTTAGATGTGGAAATATGTTAGTTACAAGGAGGTCCCAATTATATTAATGAAGGTCATGCTCTAAATCTCTGTAGCTTTATTAATTTTTCTTTCCTCCGTTGCCTCTTTCTGACTAACTATCCCAGGAATTTCCCTGAAAGGATTATAAAATAGATAAATAGAAGCATAATGAAACTTGAGGTGTGTGGAGCAGAAGGCTAATTGGCTGGAAAATGAAAATCGTCACTGGAAAGCAGCAGTTGAGTTTTTGAGGCAAGAGAGAAAACAAGTCAGAGTAGACTTTAGTTTTCAGTAGGACAAAATGAAGAAAGCCCAATAAGCACAAAGATATACCTTTTCAATGCTCATTAGTTGTTCCCTGGAGTTGACGAAGGAAAAAGAATAAACACTAATCTATGAAACATTATTTCTTAGTCCATCTTCTACACTCAGTGACTTAAAGATAATTCACTTGTTTGATCTAAAAAAAATATTTCTTAGAATTCCAAAATCATTGAAAAATTTAATTGGCATAATGAATGTAGGATTTTGCAATTTTAAAATTCTTCTAGAACATAAATTGTTTTTCCCTTCACTTTTCACTCATAGCACAACCTCTCCTTGTCAAGTTCCTCCTTTTATAATCTTTATTGCAGACCCATTTTAGGATGTCTATTGGAGGCAAAACCGTGTAGGTAATATACACAGAAACTAGAGCAGTGAGTTATAATTGAAAAGGCATGCTGGGGCAGATCACTTGAGAAATCAAACAAAAAGAGAGAAAGAAATATCTTTACATAATGCTTTTCACAACCACAGTAACTTAAGACAATGAAAAAAATAGTAAAATTTACTTTATATTAGATCTTAGAATTTATATTATGGTTCAGTTCTGAATACTTATGTGATCTTCATTTTCCTTGAGTGGGCTGTTATACATAACAAGCAGACAATTTTAACTGTCTCATGTCTATTAGCTACTAATATCTATATGGTCCACAAAGCTGAGATGACCGCTCACAACGCAATGGAAGGTGAGAGTCAGTCCTTCAGTCAGTGTATTTCCAGATAATAAATGATTAAATATTTTTGAAGAGGGAAATATTTTTTTTCATTTACAAATCAATGTGTTAGTTTTGGGGGTTGCTTTCATAGTGAAATGGAAAATTAGCTGCTTGAAGTTATTATCGAACAAATTATTAAGGAATGCATTATAGTCATCTTTTGTATCCATGGGAAATTAATTCCTGGACACGCCCAACCTCTGCACACACAGAGACCAAAATCTGCATGCTCAAGTCTCTTACATAAATTGCCATAAGATTTTTATATAATCTACTCCATCCTCTCATATATATTTTTAAAATTTACTATGGTCCCTCTTTATTAAGCACCCTGTTTTACCATGGGTTTATGTATTTACACCACAGAGATATTTCTTCATTTGTAATTGGAGCCAATATGATGTTTCCTGGAAGATGGGCAAAAATAAGTGGATCCACATATCCTTCAAACAAGAGCTTGGCATTTCACATTGCTTTGGTGTGACTAATATCATAATTTCTCACACCGTATTTTGTTAAGTGTTACAAGTAAATGATTTCTTCATGTTCTCAGTAAAAAAAAAAAATCATTGAAACATGTTGAAGTTTTAATCTTTAGGTCAAGATAGGTGGTATGAAGAGCCTCTCCCTTTTCAACATCTACCTTCAACAATTACCATTCTTTAGAAAATGTGCATTCTCCCTAAAGCATTAAGCAGCTTCTCTGTAGGCTGTAGTAAAGTCAAATAGTTTCAGTTTCAGTCTGTGGTTGGCTGGCTTCATTGCTCTGGGACTCTGGTGAGGCAAAAATATCATGACAGAAGGATATGGAGGAGAAAAGTTGCTCAGCCCATGGCAGCCCAGCAAGAGAGGCCATGGTAAAAAAAAAAAAAAAAAAAAAAAAAAAAAAAAAAAAAAAAAAAAAAAAATTGTTACTATCTAAAATTCTAAAATGTTAACTAGAGCAGTTTTTCATTTGTTGAACTCAAGGAGAAATCACTTGTTGTTCACTTATGATTTTGAGGTCAGCAAAGTTGCCAGAGATGTTGTCAATTTTCAGCTATTTGTGTTTCCCCCACAATTAGGCATTTTGAAAATTGGTTTTCAGTTTAAGGAAAATACAGAAAGCTTGCTTCATGGATCAATGAAGAATTTGCTGAAGACAAGTGACTAAATTTATCAAAGTTATTGAATTAGGATATTGCATATTAGAGCAATGGTCACATGTGTAGAAACCCTCTCCTAAAAACATTCTGGTTAGAGCTAATATGTGCATCAAAACACAGATAATGTGCTCATCATCTAGACTAAATATTGTTTCATCATTAATAATGATCAATAAAATATTGTTTAATAATTGACAAATTACCAATTGTCAATCATCAACCCTGTCTCCTTTGTTTTGAATGGCAATCAACTCTGCATAATATATGTAATAATGTGCACTGTCCTGCTGTAAGAGTAGGAATGTTTTGAAATGAAGATTATATGTGTTTGTGATTGCTGGTAAAGGACATCAATTTACACAGTTGCAACAAAATTTCTTTTTAGGACTTCTCACCTCAGTTTGGGATCCATGCTATCTAGCTGGAGACAAATGTAGTCTCTTTCAAATTTCTCCTAACACAAATCAGGACTTTATGAGTTGTGTCATAATTGTTTTGGGGTCCATTTGTAATAACCATTCTCTGTAGCAACTCAAGTCCAGTGCCAACCAAGTTTTGGGATAGGTAGAGCAGAAATAGAAGGATACATATTTTTTTTTATCTTAAGATTAGACTATTATACTTTACAAAAAATGATGAAAGATTTTTAATTTAGACTTGAAAAGATTATCTATTTAATCATAAAGACATGTGGCAAGTGCCACAAATGCAATTGGCCTTGACAGTATGGTACTTAATAAATACATTTCTTGTGTGTTTAAGAAGGAAAATGCATGAATTTTCCCATCTTCATTGTAGCATATTTGGTGTGAAGGTTAAGAAGAGTCAGAACTAGCATAAAAGGTGAAAATCATATATAAAAATCAATTAATTGAGCTACTCTGTGTGCTTGAAATTTTAATCAATCTTTTAAGAATTTCCAAAGTTATAATGGCCCTTGGAGTAAAATTTTTCAATCATTTTATATTGGCTTATATTCCTTAACTTATTAATATTTCAGAGAACCATGTTGTTAGGCTGTAAGCTTTTCTATATGCTCCTTTGTTTTTAGATTTCTATTTTGTTCATTAATGAAATATTTTATCTGACTAGTAAACCAAAACACATTGCATGTAAAGGTCACTGCCTTGGCTTTATTTGTAATAATTTTATGATAATTCACAGTGACTTTACTTTCTTCAATTAAATTTATTTTTTAAAAAAAAAGAAAACAAAATTGTCATTAAATCAGGATGTTTGCCCTTTTTGAGTTTGCATTCTAATTCATTTATATGACTGACTTTCTTTTCCATCACTGGACCTAATTCCAGTATTCCCTTTCTATTTTGTGTCTATTTGTTGCTTCTTATTTGCCTCAGGTTGAGGAATCAAATTAATAAACGTAGAAAAATTGTGTGTAACTCAGGGTTAATGAGACACAGAGCAAAACTCAACAATAAAGAGTCCTTTATTCTTTTGACATATATTTGTTGGAAAGCTACATTTGGAAACTTGTGGACAAGACAGTGCAGGCAACAGACCAGAGACTCATGGTCAATCACAATGCTGGGAGGTCACAGAGGTGTTGGAGACCCATCTAGTCTAGATCACATAGTGAAACAAACTTCTAGAAGGAATACTTTAGTGAAATACAAAAAAGAAGAGCATTAATGAGTGAAAATAGAAGAAAAGTGGGGAGAACACTTGCAGGAAATCATAAGCTTAGGAGTAAAGACTTTGTGTTGGATAAAACCCCTAAAAAAGCAGGCCATTGAGATGGGGCTGAAAAGGTGGGAAGAGAGAAACTATATAAATTACTCAAAGATTTGCAACAATGGTCAAGAGTTTATACTTAATCCTGAAGTCACTGAGAAATCTTACTGACTTTCAAAGAGAGAAAGAAAATAAAAATACTTTAAGAAACAGAAGGAAAGCAAATAAAGACACATGCTCTATTTCCTGAATCCCTTCCCTAGTTCCAATGCTCCTGTTGCATGTATCTTTAATTATTTACATCAATTTTGTCCCATGAAACAGAGAAGACATCCAGAGTCTTGTACTTTGTATCCCAAATACCAATTAACTGTTGTGGTTAAAAGAAAATATATGTTCTCTACATGTGAAAGGAAATTGTGATGTGCTTTTTGTGCTGTCTTTTCACCCTCTGACTTTGTTCTAGAGGGTGATATTGTCAGAAGGCTGACCTTGAATAAGTAAGGTGATCTGATATACTTGTGTTAGGGGTAGGTGTGTTTGCAACCAAATTCAGCATTGTTTTTTGTTAGTCTATTCTTACTCCACTTTTAAGAAGACATAAAATTTGATAAGTAAAGCTGGGGCATTCAAATTTGTGTTATAGTTTAATATTATTTTTAATGTGTAATAATATTATTAAGCATAAGGATAGTTCCTTTTAGTTTGTCTTGGGTTAAGTTTAAACAAAGCACACAGATGTTGATATTCTGCATGATTGTGGGGTGTATGTATTCTCATGAAGGGGAATGTGTACTGAACCAAAGTGTCTATTACTGTAGTTTCTCTCATGTCAGTTTCTTAATGAATGTTTAGTTGAATGTATACTTTTATACAATTTATCTGTTGAGTTTTGTAAGCATAAGAACTGATGTTAGCTCAATGAAAATAAATACATAAAAATTGTCTTCACCTGAGATATACTGGAAAATATTTATGTCTTCCATTAGGTCCCCTTGAAATAGATTCTGGGATAGATACATACATACAAAATGTTTCCTGGAATACTCTTGTAAGGGACTGAGGAAGGCAGATCTGGGCAGACAGAGAAGTTTTACTTACAATGTAGGTGCAATCAAGATAATGTCAACTGTAGCAAATAAAAATACAGAATGTCTAGTTGAATTAAAATTTTTAGATAATGAATGACTTTTAATACATCACTGCATAGTTCACAGAACATACATATACTGAGATAACCAGCTGAGAGTATTATGTGTTATCTAATAACCCTAAACTGAGACTTCAGAATATTCCACTGTGAAGCCTTCAGGGTTATCACAAACTATTGCCAAGGGATGTATCTTTGTAAGTCCATATGAGTCAGCCAGTGGCTGCCCTCTCAAGGGAAGAACTACTTTGGTAGGATGCTTCCTTTTAGTTTGCCTCAGGGTAACTTTAAACAAAGCACACAGATGTTGATATTCTGCATGATTGTGGGGTGGATGTATTCTCATGAAGGGGAACATGTAGTGAACCAAAGTGCCTACTACCGTAGTTTCTCTCATGTCAGTTTCCAAAGGAATGTTTAGTTGAATGTATGCTTTTATACAATTTGTCTGTTGAGTTTTGTTGTGTGTGTATGTGAAAGTTAACAGTATTTTAGCTATAACCTTTCTTTTGTTAAAGAGAAGATAAATAAAATTCAGTATATCTATGTATAGAAACATCTGTTATAAAATGATGACTTAAATGATTTGACTGTATTTGCATTAAAGGATTAATTGGACATGACCCTAGAAATAACAGACCCAGCTTGAAGAAATAAAGGAATGGGAGTTAGCTTACTTGAGAAAGAAATAAGAATACTAGATAGCTATGGAATGTTCAAAACAATACAGAATGTGAGGCCTCAGTTTTTATAAGATTCTTTATAGCAACAAAAGCCTATTTTCACAAAAATTCTAATTTGATAGATATCTAAATATGTCTTTACATGATTATTAACTGTACAGAGTGAAACTTTTAAAGATCTTTTTTTAAATTTTTATCAAATATTTGTTTAAGCAAAAAGCACATTTCACAGTGCCTAGCACTTTCAAGTATTTCAGTAAGGTTGTTTTTTTTTGTTCTAATATTTTTATAATATTCATGTGGAAAAACTGCTAATTCAAATATTCTCCAATTGCTTACTTTTTTATCAAGTTATCTAAAAGTAAATATGTTTTGATAAATGAAAACAAAACTATTGTTCTAACACAGGAGAAGTGAATACAAAGTCAATATCCTCCAGAGCTAGACAGATACAACAGAAAACAATAGGGACAACCATGAAATAGAAGCTATATGCTCCACAAAAAGATATCCTAATTCAATTTTTAAAAAATAAGTAATCTACTTCTCAAGTAGCCATACTTGAGAGCAAAGCAATGGATCTGAAAGCCAGGTCATCAGAGCCCCAATATCATGACCAGTGTGGAAATGTTATAGTGTAAAACCACACTTACAGCCATATTGAGATACAATATTATAAATGACATCTTCATGTAAGAGATGGAAATTATTTAAAATTACCTTAGTAAAACAGAGTTTTAGCTGAGAGGATTTCTTATATGCACAGGAAATGGAAAAATCATTAGATGGCTGTTTGCTTATTTCTATTTCTTGATTTACATGGTTTCTAGTCTCCATTTATCTTTTCTATCATCCTTTGAGACCAGATTCCTAGGCAGGTCTTAGCATTTATTCCTCTTACATTTATTCATTCCTTAGGGTTGCTGTGGTAACATTATTGACCTGATGTTGCTGGACCATTCAGTTGAAATGCCTATAACACACTAAAAAATCCAGTCCTCCTCCTTCTTCTTCTTCTCCTCCTCCTCCTCCTCCTCCTCCTCCTCCTCCTCCTCCTCCTCCTTCTTCTTTTTTTTTTTCATTTTGGAAGAACAGGAGCTTTTATTTATTTTTCTTTTCTTTTATTCTAAGTTGTTATATATTACAATTCATATTACACTTATACAGCACACTTTTACATATCTCTGGTTGTATACAAAGTATATTCACACCATTCGTGTCTTTATACATACACTTAAGGCAATGATATCCATCTCATTCTACCATCTTTTTTTTTTTTTTTACCCTTTTTCCCCCTCCTTTCACCTCCTTCCTCATTGGCCTTTCTAGTATTCCTCTCATCCTCATATGGCTCCCTGTCCCAACCCCACTGTGAATCAGCCTCCTTATATCAGAGAAAACATTCAGCATTTGGATTTTTTGGATTGTCTAACTTCTCTTAACATTATATTCTTCAAGTTCATCCATTTACCTGTGAATGCCATTATTTTATTGCTGAGTAATACTCCATTGTGTATATATACCACATTCTCTTTATCCATTCATCTACTGAAGGGCATCTAGGTTGGTTCCACAGTGTAGCTATTGCAAATTTTGATAAAAAACTTTTGTCTACCATTTTCTCCTTCTTGAATCGGGCATTATTTCTTATTTTAGTAAGCTGTGACCAGCAAGTATGATCACATGGCCTGAATAGGAATTTAAAATCTCTAAACTCTGCCTTATTGCAATGACATTTAGAGGTTCCACAAGCTGAAAAAATTCATTATAAAATTCAAAACCAAATCATTTTGAAACAATGTACACACCTGCTAAAGTTAAATGGATAACTATAGTTAACAAAGAACATGAATTTGGAACATTCATCTTTTTCAAAATTTGCTATCCTGAATGTTATTGGACATTTTCAGCCTGTTGGAGGGTAAATCAGCTCATTTTGTCTCTCAACTTGCAACAACACTCCCAAACCTGAATCATCTAAGGAAACAAAGCTTTGATTGAGAATATCTGCTTTGGGCAAAGATCAATGTATAAACTGATGGAGCACTGTGATCCATTTACTTCTGATTGGGGTTCCAATAACTTCAGATTCTGGCAGCTGCCTCACTGTATCCAAATCATTACGAACGATCCATTTCTATAGTATGATTGCACACCTACCTACCCTAATGCAACTTCCTTTTTTGTCTCTTCTCCACACAGTTCCTTACATCCTTCCAATTATATTTATGCCCAATCCATAGTTCACGCAAAGGGTAAAGAATAAGGGAATTTTATTAGGTAAATAATAAGCTGTGGTATCCTGCTCTCTTCTCTATCTACCTAAGAACCCTTGGTTATTTAATAGCCAAGGAAAATAAAGGAAATATCTTCTACTTATCTGGTTACACATGGTATGGGTGAGTCAAACTATAAATTTGTAAATATCACCTGGTAAATAAGACAACATCAATAAAGGTCAACCTTCTGTTGGTTGAGAAAGCTTTAGAGAAATGTGAAAGAGTCATAAGCCACTATAAATTTGAGAGGAAACCTTGAGCTTAGAGAAAAAAATAACTAACTAGCTGTAAAGTCAAAGACAGAAGACATAGTGCAATAAGGCTGCAAAGAAAAAAAATTAGGCAATGGAATCAGTACTAAAATCTCTGTGGCTATTTTTCCATGTTGCTGCTTAATAAATGTTACAGTATTTTAGAAGTATGATACACAGGGTAAGTGTTTTAAGAATACTGTTCACTGTCAGAACAAGTGCAGGATTGCAGAATTAGAATCTACACCCCTAACTGGAAGTGCAAAATCAAGTGCAGAATCTTAAGCTTATGCTTATTTAATAGTGTTAGCCAAATTCAAAGAAAATGTTTGATGTAATATTTGAATGATTTACCTATATCTTAGGCAATTTTACCTTCCAGGAGATATTTGGCAATGTTCCTACTCATTTGTGATTGCCACAAGTTAGTGGCAGTGGGAAAACTACTGGCCTCTAGTGGGTAGAGTCCAAAGGTGCTGTTAAATATCCTACAGTACATAATACAATCAGTCCCTCCTGCATTGAAGAAATTTGGCTTCAAAATATCATTATAGTTTTAGCTATTTTTGTAATAGTGATTTTATTTTTTAAATGACCAAAATAAGCAAGAATTTTGTTTGCATGTGGAATTCATATTCAAAACATCAATAATATTTGCTTAAAATATTTTGCATTCTCTGAAATAAAGCAATATGGGAATTATATTAGGGAAATAAAATAAAAAAGGAAAGCTATACATCTCAATTTCACACCTTTCTGTAATTATTTTCTATGGACCTACCACCTGTTGTCTTCTGAAAGCTCCTTAAGATTTTCATTTAATCAATATACATATTAAGTGGGTTTATTTATCTGTATTGGATTCTGTTTAATACCTTTTATAATCCTAAGTGGTTGACCTGTGCCTCTTTCCCTTAAGGTTCTAGAGAAATAGTGGCATATAGTCAAACTTGTAGCAGCATCTAAGTGCACCTCTGCTTCCTCTCTCTAAATAGGCCCAGAAGGGCTTTTCTACATTTATTCTACCCAAGATCCTCTTTCTCTTCTAAACTTTATGGAAAAGAATCTGCACTCCTGTTCTGCCATCTGCTTTTAGTATTTTTTTTTTAAATTAACTCTCATATTTCTACGTTTGCTGATAATTCCCAGCAGAATGAAGCTCTTTTGAGTAAAATTCTGCTTAAGGATTTGATGGTTAGTTTCTTAATATTTGTTTCAATATTATCAAAATTTATATTGTCTTACTCTATGTTTGACTACTAATCTGTAAAATAACTTTATTATTCAAGGTTTTTTTTGTTTTTCTCAAGAGAAATAGTAAGCATTGCTATATTTCATTATATCATATAAAAAGAAAGGAATTATTAGTTGGTGACAACAGAATCTGTAATAGAGCATGTATGGCAAAGTGAAAGATCCAGGTAATTATATCTTTTAAGTTTTTAAATATAAATATATATATATTTATGTTCATATATATGTATGTGTGTATGTATGGGTATATATATATATATTTCCTATTCTATCACTTTATTTTCCTTTTCTAATGTATGATCAATATTTTTCTACTGATTTTAATCTCTAATAAGGATAATAACCTTTTTCTATAACTAGAATGGCCAAATAATTTGTTGCACAGATTAGAACACTTTTGTGAACAAATTAAATTCTATTTAGAATTATGCAGGTGCAGTAGATGTAAAAACATTACTATACCTCATAAAAAAGTAAAATTCTTTTCTGTTATATTTTAAAATTTTTCTTTATTTCATAGATAGTTTGTTATGTTTAACTTTTAAAACTGTTATCTAGAAAATATTGTCTTTTCCTCTATGTATTTTTTTATATCATGCTTCAGGTTTTTCTACCTCAAGGATATTATAGTTGTCATTTGCAATTCTATCAATTTCTAATTATGTGATTACAAAGTGTCTCCACATACTTTGGAAAACGGTGTTTAAAACATGAATAAATAAAATGGGTTCTCTATATAACTGGAAGAGAAGCATGCCTACAGTCAAATATTTTGTCGTTAATGCCCCCTTCATCCCACAAACAGCCAGGCTCAAATTATCATGCACTTCACGATAAGACCAGGTGCTTTTCCTTTGAACAACTCACTTTCCATAATGCTTTTGTGTGCCAGCATGCGCTCGCAAGCGCGCGCGCGCGCGCGCACACACACACACACACACACACACACACACACACGCGCGCGCGCGCGCGCGCGCGCGAGCGCTCTGTATAACATTTCTTTGCAAGTTTTACCAGTAACATTGTAGAGCAATACTGTCCCAGCTTTCCTATAATTAAAGCCTGCAGAGTCAACTGTTGAGCAGCAAATCAGAGCCCTGTTTCAACAATGTCAGCTCAGTCAGACTCATTATCTTCTCTCCATTGCTCACAGTGGGTCTGTCATTTTTGAAAGTGACTGTTGCCTTTGCATTTCAAATAGGATTCTTGATAAAATTTACATTTTAGCCTAACTTCAGGAGCCTGCCTTCAAGGTTGAAAGTAAAAGTAATCACATTATTGTATCTTCAGGGAGCTTCCCGTTTTCATTTCTCTCAAAACTTTTGTATATTGCAAGTTTCATCAAAAGAGTGAAGGAGATTATTTGGAAATAGATAAAAACAGAACTCTCAGTAATTTATTTCAAAAGAAGGGCATTTCTTTGCAATTATGTACATAAATGCTAACATTTCAAAAGCTTTTATAGGTACAATAATTATTAAGGCCATTGGTTTCTGCGAAATATTCCCAGCTAAGAGTTTTCTTTGAACACATGATTGCTTTTGAACTCTAGCTTCCAGAACTTCACAGTCAAGCAAAGGCTAAAAGAAATAATTGAAAAGTTATGACCTAATTCAAACCATAATCATTCTGCATCCTGAGTTATTTTGTTAAGGAAGATATGTCAGAGGGATATGATGTGCTTTTAAACAATTAAAAAAGCAGAAGAACCCAAGTTTTTCCCTCAAGTTTGTGTGTACATGAGCAATATTTAGACAGGCAAACAAACAAACAAAAAAATTCTTCAAACCCACTCTTTCCCAGACTGTCAGAGGCAGCAAAGATCATGGCCTTATTATGAATATAGTTCTGTTCTCATGACTGGAATGGCTAAATATTTTTCTAGATTCTATTTTAATAAATAGGTAGTGCAGGAGGATTACCATTGTGAGATTCTCACAAAAGATAGATAAAACTATTTGTGAAATGGGAAGATAATTTGGCTAAGACTATAAGAAAATTGTTGCATGTATTTGAAGTGGTTACAAAAGTAAAAACTGCTATGATATTTTGGGTAATTGATTGGTAATCTATTCAGTTTGACTGACTATTCCTAGACATCAAGTTATTTACAAAATTGCTGACTTTGTTTCAGTTATATGTAAATGGGAGAAATAGTCTTCTACCTCTAGGTATTAATCTTCAGTAGAATGTTTTTATGTGACATATTCAATATAGATTAGGGGAGTTAGTAACAAAAAAAACATTATTATGTGCTATGAATATCTCATATATTCTTGAAAGGACTGAAGAGAGAGATTCTATTTTGACCTCTTAGGAACAAGCTGCAAAACTATAGCATAAGATAGCTGTCATATGTCATAAGAAATGCTGCCTTGGTCATGATCCAGAAGTGAAAAGTCAGAAAGCTCCTGCCAAAGTCCCCAGCTCCAGAATCACAGCATTTCTAACTATGAGTCATGCTTACAGGAAATGAATATCACCAGCTTTTTGTCTCATGTGAAAGCTTCCTGTTAGAGTAATCTAAATCATGCTTAGAAACTGAGCTACACTCAAATTTTTTAAATATAGTTTTTAGCTTCCCTGATTCTGCAGCTTAGGAACCTATGCAAAGAAGGTAGTTGAAATAAATATTCTCTGAACTGATCCACAGCATCTGCTATGCCTGTCACATGTTGACATGTTGTAATCTGTCTCATCTATGGTGACGGAAATAGAGTCTCAGTGATACCCAGTGGAGTGATAAAATTCATGGTAACAAACAGATTTTCTTTTCTACATCATTGTAGACTGTGAAATACAGGAAATTATTGACATTTACTTTAAAACATTTGTTTTTACAAAAATTGAAAACTGTTTTTTATGGAAATGAAATAAACATTCCTGTGGTTTGTAGTTAGATATGAATTTATCACTATATATTTACACATTATTTGATTATCATCTTTGTGTTAGTATTCCTAAGAGAGGAAAGTATATTATAACATCATCACCTTATAAAAATTTATTAAAACCTTCACATGATGCAGTTCCATATGTAGAGGAACAAAAGCATGCATGAGCTATTTTTAAACAGAGCTAGTTATATTTCTAAATATATTGAAGGAATAATAGAAAATTATAGTACAGAAAACTTTTAGTGAGAGTTACCTTCCAAAAATTCAGTTTTATATTTTTATTGTCTCTTTTCTCCTTATTCTTAGCAAAAGAATGTAGAAGACAGTGTAGTCAGGCTTGTATCTTAAGAAATGTGGACACCAGTAGCTACCTAAAACAGTGATTGGAACATAATGAAACTCCAAATTGTTCCAGAAAATTAATTGATTTTAATATCTACTTTTTTAAATTGATCAATATTATATTGAAGTAAGGCTGAAGAAGCTTTTTAGTTTTATACCATCCCATTTATTGATTATTTTTTTAAATTTTTTTATTATTTTAATTTGTTATACAGGTTTGCAGAGTACATTTCATTTCATATTACATATAAAGAGCACAATTTTTCAAGTTGCTGGTTTTATATAAAGTATTTTAAACTTTAGGACTCTTATTTAGGAATTTGCTTTCTAAACTGACATAGAAATTTGGGTATATATATATATATATATATATATATATATATATATTCTTTTTTTTTTTTCTGTTAGGTGCAGGGCCTCTGGTCTAATGCCTAGATCATGATCCACTTTCAGTTGGGTTTTGCACAGGGTAAGATATAGGGGTTTAATTTCAGTTTGCTACATATGGATTTCCAGTTTTCCTAGCACCATCTCTTTAAGAAGCTATCTTTTTCCAATGTATGTTTGTGGCACCTTTGTCTATTATGAGACAACTGTATTTATGTAGGTATGACTCTGTGTCTTCTAATCTGTTCCATTGGTCTTCATGTCTGTTTTTGAACCTATACCATGCCATTTTTATTACTGTTGCTCTGCAGTATAATTTAAGGTCTGGTATTGTGATGCCTTCCTTCTATGTCACTTTTCTTGCTACGTATTGCTTTGGCTATTCTGGGCCTCTTATTTTTCCAAATGAATTTTATGACTACTTTTTCTATTTTATGAAGAACATCATTGAAATTTCAATGAGAATTTTATTAAACCTGTATACCACTTTTAATAGTATGGCCATATTGACAAGTTTAATTCTGCATATACAAGAACATGCGAGAAGCTTCCATCTTCTCAGGTCTTCTTCAATTTCTTTCTTTAGTATTCTGTAATTTTCATTGTAGAGGACTTTCATTTCTTTTTTTAGATTGATTCCCAGATGTTTTTTTTAAGGCTATTATGAATGGGATAACTTTCCTAATTTCTCTTTCAGTTGATTCATCACTGATGTGTAGGAGCACAAATGATTGATGAGTATTAATTTTATATCCTGCAACTTTCCTGAATTCATTTATGAGTTCTAGAAGTTTTCTGGTGGATTTTGTGGGAGGGTCTTCTAAAAATAGGGATATTTTTACCTCTTTTTTTTTTTTTTCCTATTCATATCCCTTTAATTTCTTTTCTTTTGCCTAATGTCTCTGGCTAACATTTCAAAGACTATGCTGAATGTAAGTGGTGAAAGAGGGCATCCTTGTCTAGTTCCAGGTTTTAGAGGGAACGCTTTCAATTTTCTTCCATTCAGAATGATGTTGGTCTTTGGTTTAGCATATATAGCTTTTACAATGGTTAGGTATGTTTCTACTATCCCCAGGTTTTCTAGTGTTTTGAATATGAATAGATGCTGAATTTTGTCAAATACTTTTTCTGTATCTACTTCAAAAATCATGTGGTTCTTATCTTTAAGTTTACTGATGTAATGAATTACACTTATTGATTTATACATGTTGAACCAACCTTGCATCCCTGGAATGAACCCACTTGATCATGGTGCATTCTTTTTAACATCTTTTTGTATGCTGTTTGACAGAATTTTATTGAGAACTTTTGTATCTATGTTCATCAGGGATACTGGTCTGAAGTTTTCTTTCCTTAATGTGTCTTTGTCTGCTTTTGGCGTAAGGGTGACACTAACATTATAGAATGAATTTGGAAAGGTTCTTTCCTTTTATATTTCAAGGAATAATTTGAGGAGTACTGGTGTTGGTTTTTATTTGAAAGTCTGGTATAACTTAGCTGAGAATCTGTGTGGTGCTTGGCTTTTTTTTCCTTGGAGGCTTTTGATGGTGTCCTTCAATTCCATCACTTGAAATCCAATTATTCAAATTTTCTATGACCTTCTTATTCATTTTGGGTAGGGCATCTGTCTCTCGAAATTTGTCGATGTCACTAAGATTTTCTATTTTATTAAAGTATTAATTTTCAAAATAATGTCTGATTAACATCTGTATTTTAGTAGTAGCCATTATGATATTTTTTTTTTTCATCACAAATTTTAGTAATTTGACTTTTCTCTCTTTTTCTCCTTCTAAGCTTTGCTAAGGATTATCAGTTGTATTTATTTTTTCAGAGAACCAACTTTTTGTTTCACTGATTTTTGAATATATTTTTGTTGTTGTTACTGTTTCAATTAAACTGATTTCAGATCTATTTTAATGATTTCCTGTATTCAACTGCTTTTGGTGTTGACTTTTGGGCTTTGAGAAGTAATGTTAGGTTATCTATCTTTCTCTCCATTTAATGAATGAGCTCAATGCAATGAACTTTCCTCATAGGACTGCCTTCATAGTGTTCCAGAGATTTTGATATATTGTGTCACTATTCTCATTTACTTCTACATATTTTTTTATTTCATCCCTGATTTCTTCCACTATTTATTTATCATTCAATAGTGTATTATTTAGTCTCCAGGTGTGAGAGTAGCTTCTATGTTTTATTTTATCATTGACTTATAATTTCATTCCATTATGCTCTGATAGAATGCAAGGTATCATTTTTTTGTAATTATGATTTTTATATCTTGTTGATGCATAATTCCCTTAATTTGTGGCATAAGATATGGTCTATTTTAGAGAAGGATCCATGTGCTGCTGAGAAAAAAATGTGTATTCAAACATGGTTTTAGTAAGCTTTTTTTACTGCTGTGAGTAAAAAAACCAAACAGGACAACTTTAGAAGAGGAAAGGTTTATTTGATAGCTAACAGTTTCAAAGTTCCCAGTCTATTGATAGCTGGCTTTATTCCTCAAGTCTCCAGGTAAGAAAGAAAAACATGGTAGAAGAATGTGACAGGGGAAACAGCCCACATGATGATCAGGAAGCAGAGAGAGAGGCTACACTCACCAGATACAAATATATACCCCAAAACCACACCCCCAATGCCCCACCTCCGCGGGTTATGACTCAACCGATCCCATTAGGGAATTATTTCTATGATTGGGTTTAGGTTCTCAAAACCCAATTATTTCTTCTTTGAACCTTCCCGTATTGTCTCACATGTGAGCTTTGGGGTAACACCTCACATCCAAAACATAACAATCATTAATGGATAAAATATTCTATATATGTCTGTTATGTCTAAATTATTGATTGCATTATGAGGTTTTATAGTTTGTTTAGTTTTTGTTTGGAGGATCTAGCCCATGGTGAGAGAGATGTATTAAAGTCACCCAGTGTTATTGTGTTGTGTTCTATTTGATTCCTGAAATTGAGAAGGGTTTGTTCGATATATGTAGATGCTCAACTTTGAAGCGGGTGGTGGGACAAATATTTATGATTTTTATGTCTTATTGATGTATAATTCCCTTAAGCAGTGTGAAATATCCTTCTTTGTCCCTTCTGATTAACTTTGGATTGAAGTCCACT
Source organism: Tamias sibiricus (assembly GCA_025594165.1). Classification (NCBI taxonomy): domain Eukaryota; kingdom Metazoa; phylum Chordata; class Mammalia; order Rodentia; family Sciuridae; genus Tamias; species Tamias sibiricus. The sequence goes on along the minus strand of CM046663.1, from coordinate 101,431,005 downwards.
TTATGTGATATAAGGATAGAAACCCCTGCTTGTTTACTAGATCCATGTGAATGATATATTTTTTCCCATCTTTTTACTTTGAGTCTGTGGATGTCTTTGCCTATATGGTGAGTCTATTGAAGACAACATATTGTTGGGTCTTGTTTTTTAATCCAATCTGCCAGTCTGAATTTTGATTGATTAGTTTAGGCCATTTCCATTCAATGTTATTATTGAGAAATTATTTTTATTCCCTGTTTATTTTTAAAATTTTTTTAGTTGTCAATGGACCTTTATTTTATTTATTTATATGCAGTGCTGAGACTCAAACCCAGGGCCTCACACATGCTAGGCAAGCACTCTACCACTGAGCCACAACCCCAGCCCTTTAGTCCCTGTCTTTTTTATTTACTTCTGGTTATTAATTTCAATTAGTTTCTCTTTTGATTGTCTATTCTTCTATTATAGTTCTACCCTTTGCCAGTTTTCAGTTTTATTTTTCATTTCTTCTTCATGAAATATTTTGTTGAGTATGTTTTGTGGTGCAGGCTTTGTTGTGAGTTCTTTTAACTTTTATCATGGAAGGTTTTTATTTCATCATCAATTCTAAAATTTACTTTTGCTGAGCATAATATAATATTTGTGGCTGGCATCCATTTTTTTTTCAGAGTTTGATATGTATTATCCCAGGACCATCTAGCTTTGAGATTCTAGGTTGAAAAATTAGCTGCAATTCAAATTGGTTTTCCTCTAAATGTAACCTGTCTTTTCTTTTCTCTGGCAGCCTTTAAATTCTATCCTTATTCTGTATGTTAAGCATTTTCATAATAATGTGACTTGGTGTGGGTCTTTTGTAATTTTGTATACTTGGGGTTCTGTAAGTCTCCTGAATTTGATTTTTTCTTTTCATTTTTTTTTAGGTTTGGAAATTTTCTAATATTATTTCATTAAAAAGATTGTGCATGCCTTTGGTTTGTATTGCTGAGACTTTATCTATTCCAATAAATCTTCAATTTGGTCTTTTCAGTTTATGCTATATTTCTTGGAAGTTCTGTTTATGGTCAACTTTATTTTCAAGATTATATATTTTGTCCTCATTGTCCAAAACTCTTTCTTCTAAGTGGTCTAGTCTGTTGCTGATACTTTGTATTGAATTTTTAATTTGGTTTATTAATTTCTTCATTTTGAGGATTTCTGCTTGATTTTTTTCAAAATATCTATCTCTTTATTGATGTGCTCTTTTACTTCCTGTATTTTCTCTCTGATATAACTTCTTATATCATCCTTTACATTGCAGATGAGTTTAACTACATACATTCTAAACTTCTTCTCTTACATTTCTGCCACTGTGTTGTCAATAAATTCTGTTATTGTATGTTGGTTTGTTTGGGCTCATATTTTTCCTTAATTCTTCATGTTGTTTGTGGGTCAACCCATCTAACAGTATGGATCTGAAGCAGTAGGTTTTCTACACTGTAGATTTTTAGTGTCCCTGAAGGTTTGCATTACCTCACCATTTAGGGGGAGACAAATAATAACAACAACTGATGCAAACAATATAAACCATTCGACTAAATGGTTCCTGCTATGATATCTACATTGTTAACTGTCACAATATACAGAAATAATATGTTCAATTATTGCCTACAATAAAAACAGTAAGTTTGAAAAAGGGTTTATAGTTTCAAGTGGTTGACAGGGAGAGCACAGATGTGATAGGTGGTGTCATCTGGAGTGTGACGTTTGCTGAACTCTCCGGGTGGGTTTGTTGGAATTAGAGAACTAATCATGGAGGCAGATACCCTGAAGGTAGGATTTAGGATTAGATATGCTCCAAGTTCTTTGCTGAATGCCAATTGGTCTGGATATTTTAAATGAGTGCACCTCCAGGGCACAGCAATTGCCAGTCCACATTGGAAGCCTGTGATCCAGGGATCTCCCCTGGTATCCACTTGGATGAGCCAATTCTTAGTCTAATATGTCACCTGCAGACCCCATGTTACTTGGTCTCAGGTTCAGTCTCCAAACTCAATCTAGCCCTCACCCTTTTGAATTCCAAGCCAGGCATGTGTCTCCCAGTTGTTTAAGCAGTCATATTGGAGGGGAAGGGGGAGAGCTGGATATGTTTCCATGACCAGTAGTCCCCTGTGTAAATTTCTCTCCCTGTTTGAATTTCTCCTGGTCACTTAGGCACACTCTATGTCTTTCAGTGTGGGTTTGCCAGGGCTGTATTTCAAATCAAACTCAGGTTTGCCAGGAATCACTCTCCCTAGCTGTCAGCCCCCATGCCATGACTCCAAAATTGTTCCTTCCTCTGTCTTCCCCACATAGCATATTGTGCAGCATGCCTTTCAGTTTAGTTGTTTTCTAAACTTTCTGTACCAAGACATGCCTCAGACCTCCTAAAAATGTGGGTTCCTTTAATTCCCTTATCCCTCCATTTTGCTTCTTATAGGACTTCCATGGCTAGTGCCTCTGGCCACTGAAGCAGCTGTGATGCTGGGATTTCTTCCTTATTTTATTATATTCATCTGCCTGAGTCCCTGATCTGCTTTGACTGTCCAGTGTTAAATTCCAGTAAAATGCTCCCCTTGTTTTTGTTCACCCATCTTGCTGAGAAGCTGCCAACCTGCTTTCTTCATTTTATACCAGGGAGCAATGAGGAAAGTGACCTTCTCTATTCCATCATCTTGAAAATCACTCTTTTGTACTCTTTTAATAAAAGGCTACTATGTTTCTAAGAAATTTTAAAAAGCTATTTTAAAGTTTAACAACTTACATATACATGTTTATATATAAATTATATATATCAATCTGTATATATATATAATATATGTGTATATATATATTTTAAAAAGAAGATTATAAGGAATCAATATTACAGCAAAATGATGGAAAAAATTTATTTTTTGGTTAAGGAGACTTATTTTCAAATATATACTAGATAAATTAATAACAATAAATCACCATCTATATATTACCAGATTAAAAAATGATCAATTTTTTTCCATTTTTTAAGCAAATTTTCACCTATTGGGAATAAGGCAATTTTTACTTTAATCAGTATTTCAGAGTAACTTCACCTTGATTGAAACACCAACATCAATATGCAATTTTTACAAATGAACACATACATGTAACTACTACCTTACTGAAGATGTAGACATTTAATCTATTGTAAAGAGTTTCTACATATCCTTTTTCAGTCAGTCCTCTCTACCTCCTTCCCCAAGTAACTAGTTTTTATCATCATAGATTAATTTTGCCTGTTTAAAAATTTTATCTATGGCTGAAATTGTAGCTCAGTTGTAGAGCACTTGCCTGCCATGCCCTGGGTTCAATCCTCAGTACTGCAAAAAAAAAAAAAAAAAAAAAGTTTTAATGAATGTTGAGATGTTGAGCACTTCATGTGGTTGTTCATGATTTATACATCTTTCTTCATGAAGTTTCTTTCAAATCTTTTGGCAATTTTAAAATTTATTCTCACAGTATGGAGTTGCAGGATAGTGCTATATACTCTAGAGGCACATTCGTTGTTAGATCTATTTGTAAATATTTCTCTCATGGTTCTCAAAGAGGTGTCTTTTGAAGAACAAAAATTTTAAATTTTGATGAAAGTCTGATTTATCAGAGACATTTTCCTTTATTGTTTTTTCTTAATGTGCCTGGACAGAAAATTGTTATCTCATGTCAATCTGCCAAGTTTCTCTTGTGTTTTCCTCTAAATACTTTGACGTTTTGGCCTTTACAACATAGTCCTCCTTGATCTCTTTTGGATTTAATTTTTGTGTTTGTTATGTGGTAGGGGTTGAAATTAAATTTTGTGTTTTTTATGGACACAAGCATCATTTGTTGAAAAGATTTCCATTGATTCATTGAGTTCCTTTGACGTTTTGTGAAAGGGACATTCCTATTTCTGTAGTCTCTTATAGAAGTTGCCAAATTATGATTTATGTTTGTTTTGTATGGCCCACAAATTATTAATAATTTTTTTCATTTTTTATGCAATACTTGGAACTGAACCCAGGGACACTCTACCACTGACCTAATCCCTAGCATTTTTTTTAATTTTTTTTTTTTTTTTTTTTGAGACCAGGTCTCTATAAATTGCCCTGGCTTGCCTCAAAAAAATCTTCTTGAATCAGCCTCCCAAGTTGTTGGAATTATAAGCATGTGCTACTGTGACTGGCATAATAATGATTTTTGTATGTTTAAAGTATTATCAGAAATAAGAGCAAGAAGAGGGAAAATATCAAACACCTATATGTGCCCCATTAATCCTAAAATAATCAATATCTGGCCCTTTATATATAAAGTTGCCTAATCCCTGTTCTATTTTATTCCACTAATGTCTTTTCCTTTGCCAATATTGCCTTCTTTCTTTGCTTTCACATAGACCAGGAATATAGTCATCTATTATTATTATCAACATTATCTATGTAAATGATTGTATGTGCTTTTTATACTACAGGTATCACAATATATTTTTACCAGCATCACCAAAACATGTGAGTCAAGAGTTAAGCAATGACGTTAAGACAGCTATGATGTCACCAGGAGATAGGAATTTTCCAGTTCCATTATAAGCATTTCTTTTAAAACAAAAGCAGCAAGCTTTTTTTCTTAGCATGGTTTTATTTTACTTTGATATGAATTTAATTTATATTTTGTATTTTGAAAACTGATACATAAAACATTAAAGTCTTCATATTAATGGATGGTATGTTACTTCAACACAAGTACATGTTGTTTAATGTTTAAATCAGGTTAAATGCATTTTATCTCCTCATGTACTTGTCATTTATGGTAGAAATTTTCAAAAACCTTTCATCTAGCTTTTTGAAGTGTGTGGTATATTATGGTTAATCTATATTTATGTTTGTAATTGTATGTTATATTTTAAAATCAGTGTAAGTCCTCCTGCTTTCTTGAATTTTTTCAAGATTATTTTGTGTCATTTGCATAGTCATATAAATTTTGCATCAGTTTAATTACTGCCATAAATATCTTAGGATTATAATTGATATTTCATTGAATATAAAAATGAATAGTAAAATTGTCGTCTTAACAGTATGGAATTTCCTAATCCATGTACATGAAATGTTGCTCTATATGTGTTAATATTTTTTACTTTATATTAACAGTATCTTATAGTTTTTAGTGTTACTGGTTCCACAAAACTTTTATTAAACACATTTCTAACTATTATGTGTTTTGGTTAACAAAATTTTTTTTATGTATTTTATGTTTTAGTGTTTTCCACTTACAACCTGTTGCTCAATTTTTTAAAATATATTTAAGTATATTTGCCTGTGTGTTGTAGCAATGGCTAACTTACTGATTCATCTACTTATCACTTTGGTAGTTATTTAAGATTTTATAGACAGTCATACTCTCTGTAAATTGTAGAATTTCCTTCTTCGTTGTTAATGTATATGTCTTTTACATACTCCCTTGGAGTGACTGGGATTTTTAGTTACCATGCTGAATAGAAATGATAAATCTGTTACTCTTGCATTTTACTAAATGTTAGCTTTGTATTTTTGTTTTGTTTTATTTGGTATATTTAATAGAGTCCTTGCTTATGAGATGGAGAAATTTATATTCTATTATTATGGTGCTAAAAGTTTTTATCATAAATGAGTATTTCATTTTGGTGAACAAATTTTTTATCATAACGAAGTTTTTTTTTTTCTTCATTTTGTTAATAGAATTTTATTTATTTTAATATTAAAATAACCTTTCTTTCCTCATATAAGACCAAGTTGGTATGATGGGTTATCCATTTTATATACAGCTAGATATGATTTGTTAATACTTTTTTCTAACAAATATATTTTAATTATTATTACTGTTCTTTTCCATCTGCGTGAATGAGAATGTTTGTACTTTTCTTTCTTTGATATATCTTTGTCAAGTTTTGGTATTAAGTTTATGTTTGCATTATGTAACAAGATGCACTGTGTTACCTCCCCCATTTTTTTATGAATTTGTTAAAGTTTGTTTCTTTTCTTAATGTTTGATAGAATTAACCAGTCATCATGTAGCCTTGGAGTTTTCTTTGTGGAATTATTTTAGCTAAAAAAATAATAATTATTTTAGATATAGAACCATTCAGGTTTTCTATTTTACCTTTTCTCTTTTTGTAATTTTTTGTCTAAGTTAAATGTATTGGAGGATGTTTTTCATGAGAGTATTTTATTATTTCTTCAAATATTCCTACGATCTCTATAAAATTTCCTCTTTCATTTATGATGTTGGTAATTTGGATTTTTTTGTGTGTTATTCCTTATTTGTCTTACCGGTGCCTTGTCAATAGTATCATTCATTCCAACAGTTATATAGTTTTATGTTTTGTCTCTTATTCATTTTCTATATCATTGATTTCCATTTTTAGACAAAGATATTTCTCAGTCCTCTAATGTAGTTATTTTTCTCCAAGCTCATATTAAATGTACTGAGGATTTTGAAATCTATGTAATTTTTAAAATCCACTCCTAAATGTCTTCAAATTTGCTATTACTTTCATTAGTATTGCATTGGACATGTTGATCAATTTGTGATGATTTTAACATTTTAATGATGTTGAGCCTCAGTGCCACAAAAAGAAAGAAAGAGAAAGAAAGGAAGAAAATGAGAAATAAGCAAAATAAAAATGATAGTTTTCCAATCCATTAATAGAGTTATTCAACCATTTTTTAGATTATTTATTTCCTCTTATTCATGTTTTATTCAGTTTGTTTCCTCCTTGTTCAGTTATTGAAACTAAACTTTACAGTTATATCAAGCATTTACATCATACTTTGGCGCTATTATGAAAAGTATAAGTTTCAGTATTTTATTTTTTACAGTTTGCTATTAGAATATGAAATTATTTTGATTAGGCTGGTTTTACCTTTATTTGTGATTATGTGATTTTTGTGAATTTTTTAAATCTACAACATCTTACTTTGCTTTCCACAAATCTCTCATTTCCTCCCCAAACTCACATGTACCTCTTCCAACTACAGACATAACAAAGATTTAGCATGGTGTAGAGTTGAAAGGAATCTATAAAAGCCAGGTAGTATCTGTGAGAATTAAAGGCACTTTAGTATTTGCGGTTCATTTTTCACAAACGTGACCAAAATATTTTTAATTTCTGATTATTGCTTAAGGAGTACATGTCCTACATTGAAAATAACTGAATACTTTTAAGCACTAAATTCTCATTAATGGCAGCTCCCTATATACAGCCATGTTCCTTTCACTACAAACAAAATGAATAAGACACAATTGTTTAAAAATAAACTAAGGAATTCAGCTCTCCTTTAGGGTTGTAGAATACTCACTCTCTTCATTTTTAATTTTATTTTGTGTGCGTGTGATCTTTCTGATGACAGATACCTGGAAGAAATGTATTCAGAGACTATTGTTTTCCTCTATTCTTTGTCATGGAAATAATAATTTGATGATGAATAAATAAGTTTTGATTAAATTTTGCTGCATAAAAATAGGAATTTATGCCAGACTCCTGCTGCAGACTTATTAAAGGAACTGGAAGAGTACATATTAATCCAAAATCAATATCTGATGCATATTCATAGCCTAATGCAATTGTATATTAACTGAAAAATTAACAATAATTTGTATACTATCTTTTGCAATACATGTGCTATACATGATGAAATTTATGCATTTTATAAGTAGTAATTGATGGTAAATTTAGAATGAAATATTACAGATAGTATACCAAAATATAAACTAAATGAAATACATAGAAAAAAGGCCTTTCCCATGTATTTGTTTTTGAAAAAGAATGTATTTGTCCATGCTGAGAATTAATGTTCATTTTACCTAATGTATTGGAAAATTAATTACAGGCATTTGTTGGCCATTGCATATGGATTCCTTCCTCTAGATTTACGTCCTAATACTTTAATTCAATAAATAACTTATCTCTTACTTTGAAATAAGTTGAACATGTGCAATTTGCAAGGTTTGATGGAAATCAATTTTATTTTCCCCCATGAATGTCACCCCTCATGTGCATTCTTCTTTAATTGTCTTGGATTTTGGGGGGTGATATATTTGTTTTCTCATGGCCTTGTTCTTCTCTGTTCCTTCAACTTGCTGAATACTGTTTACCAGCCTTTCCAAATTGAACACTGGGACAAGCAAGAGTGGCAAAGAGGAGGAAAAAAATCTATCTGTCATTCTGTCTTGGGCTGGTTTTGGCAACTAAGTTGGTGGACCATTTTGGGCATTCCTTGGAAACTGCCAGCTTTGGGTAGCTCTTACTTACTTTTCCTTGACTCTCCATCTAACCAAGTATTTTTACTATTGTTGTGACTGTACAGCTCAACATCTCACTACTGAGATCTCCTTACTCTTATGGTGATTTCCTTAATCTAGACTATCATTATTTCTTTCTTGCTTACTTTCTTGTATGGACCACATCTGGTGGCATGAAATATTCACTTCAGACCTCTCTCTAGTTTGAATAGCATTACTTCCTGACTGCAGTTTTTTAATGTCCTGCAAAAGTCCATTATCTAGACTCTAATCTTTTAATATTGTTATGTACCAGCCAGATACCAGTTAACTAATATCTCTAAACTTCCATAAACCTAGTTCTTTTTTGGATACCATTGAAGTTTTTCTCATTAAGCTTATGGAGAAATGCAAATAATCTGATGCCTCTTACATGGCAGGCTGCTCTCATCACATTTTAATATCCCTTTCCTCTCAAATCCTCCCTTTCTGAGCTCTTTGCATCTCCCCTTATTAATCTTTTTATCCTGTTAACTAGCTGAGGGCTTTAATATTACACACTGAATTCCAGTCACTTTTTTTTCTTGCCATCCTACAAAAATTGGCACTCCTTCACTGTGAAAGTAAATAACACTGTTTCAACTAAGACATTTTTTCTTTTCTTTTTCTTTTTTGTCCTCTTATTTATATGTTGAGAAGATAGATGTGATTATGCAAACATAATGTTTATTTTTAAGAAAATGCTTTCCTTCTAAGAGAATTGCTGAAAAAAATCATAAAGAAAAGAATGTGTGTGTGTGTGTGTGTGTGTGTGTGTGTGGTATATACCAAATACATATGACAAAATAATTTGTAGTCTAAAATAAATCACTAGCAATATTTTAGAAAGGTGGAAACATAATACTATGTCAGAACACACTGGTATAAAATTCTGCAGTTTAGGGAATATTCTCAAGGTAGATAATTTAAAATACTTCAATTATAGGCTTTGTATTATAAAATTAAAAACTGTCCATTTATTCTAGCAGTATAAATTTAATTATATCCTCTATTTGGTTCATAATATAACACTGATACTTCATTCTTTACAAATCTATGCTATCAGAAGACTTGTTGTTTTCTAATTTAAAAAAACAAACAAGCAAATGAATCACCAGCAAATAAAATAAGGCCATTTCTAGCATCAGGTTTCTTGTGCATGTGAGTGTGTGTGTGTGTGTGTGTGTGTGTGTGTGTGTTTTCAAGCTACATAGGAAGGATAAGTTTCTATGGGGAAAGAAACTTTTTGGAGGCTAAACTTTCACATGTAACTTTTTCTTAGTTTAAAAATATAATCACCTAAGTGTTTCCTTTCTGGAAACGCCCCCTTTCAAATAGATTTTACTACTTTTTTTATTTTGCAACTAAAACTATAATATATTGGCTATCCTTATTGACTAATTTGTTGGTTGTGTGCACATTTCCCAGAGATCGATAGTCATTGTTCTTTGCATTCTTGGTGGTATATTTTGATACATGTAAGTTTATATAGAGTCATAAGCATGGTACTATTTTTCTCTAATTTGGGGTTATAGTATATGTCTTATCTTCATCAGGAAATAAAAAAATCCCTTGAAGACTTATTCTCTTTTATAGTGTTTCTTTGTTGAGGTTGTAATAAAAATAAATAATTTTTAAAAATTATGACCAGTCTTTGTCTCTATCTTGGGAAGAAATAAAGCCTAGGTTTGATTACTTTCTGCATAAAATCTAGTTAAATTTCGGTCAAAATAAAGAAAAGGCATACAGTACGTAATTCATGTAATTATTTTTAAATCTTAACTATTTAATTTATACCTGGGATAAAACATGAAAAATATTTCTAGTAAACATTGAGTAAGATATTTTCAGTAATATCAAAAACTCATATTTATGACCAGCTGGTATATTAAGCCAAATACACTGACACCTGACTCAGCTGAGGGTTTAAATAGAAGGAGCAACAGACCATGGAATGGATCACATGAAACCAGCCCCTGAATTAAAGGACATAGGGAAACTTCTACAGTAACTTTCAAAAAGAGCATATTAATTTTGAAAGATCTACAATATTTCTAATAATGTTCAAAACTTGACCAATCTATAAGAAATTTTTATTTTAGGAATATTATATATTTTATATCACCTCCAGAAGAAAACTCTTCCAATGGAAAAAAAAATGTTATTATTCTTGTTATTATATCATTGATATTAACTTCCTGGTTTGATTATTTAATTTTGGTATTAATATTTATTTTGGATGTAATTGTATTTTTGTGCAATAATTAAGCTAATTTTATAAAATGAAAATAGGTTCCAAAGTGAATCCCAATTCCAAAACCACACTTGAGTATGTTTCTTTCAAAGAACAATTTCAAGGGATAAGTTACATAGTCAAGGAAGATTTTATTCAAAGTTATTGCAATAATGGAAAGAAACTGAACACTACTCTTTGGAAACAAAAGACAAAGGGGCATTTACAGGCTGGAGTGAAGAAGTGGAAACATACCTGAGAATGTTTGGGGAGGCTGGTTCTTGTTATCTGACCATCTGTGTTTGCTAGTTGTTACTTTTGGAAATTAGGCTCTTATCCTTCCATATCAACTGGGAAACAGAGGAATGTCTGTCATTATAATTACGTTTCAAAGTGATGGTGTCCATATCCCTGAGAAAGACATTCCTGTGTTGTAAACCTGGCAAGAAGCTGGGAGAATATTTGTGTCTCAAAGAATCAGAGTAAAAAAAATTACAGTCTAAAACGCATTTCTAAAGTAAATGCTCTAAGAAAAGGGAAATTAGAGGTCTACAGTACGGATGCAACCTGTCTAAAGTTTAGTCCAGATGAGAGACTATTAAAGCATCTTGCTCTGCATGACTTTTCTCTGTAATTCACAAGCACTTACTGAGAAAGGCAAAGATACACACAATATTGCAGAGTAAACATTAAACTGCATAAGAAAAGTAATGAGACAAAATATAATAAAGTATACGTTCTCCTCCTTTAACTTTTATCTGGGTATTTTCTACTAAGAGAATATTTGAAAAGAACATACTGGAATAGAGGCTTATTTATATCCAAACTTGTATTTCATATCCTCTTCTATTTAAAATCATATTTTGAACTCTGCACACTATTATTATGCCAGTTAATGATTCCTTCATTCTTACGTTTTATTCAGCTATGTCTATATTTGTCATGAAATTAATTCAATGTGTATCCTTCCCTTTTCCTAATTTCCATTAGCTCTTTTAATTCAAAAATAAAGAGTGGAAATTTTCCTCCATATGTCATAACACCTTGTAACAGGAATACTGATTTTTAAGACCTATAATTAAAATATAGCTAAAAGAAAATGTGAAGCCGGTGAGGTAGCACATACCTATAATCCCAGTGACTCAGGAGGCTGAGGTAGGAGGATCACAAGTGCAAAGCCAGCCTCAGAAAAAGCAAAGTACTAAGCAACTCAGTCTGACCCTGTCTCTAAGTAAAATAAAAAATAGGGCTGGGGATGTGGCTCAGAGGTCAAGTGCCCCTGAATTGAATCCCTGGGACCTCCCATCCCCCCAACAAAAGTACAGGAAAATACTTAACAGATTTGCATGGGAGGGATTGTTTTTTTCCTTTGCAATCCTCATAAGTTCTCAGTTGGAATGGACTCATGTAACAAAAGACAGAAAAATATTATTAGTAATCTATTAGTTACAGTATTTCATTTACAAGGGAGAGAAAGATGGCAGAAGCAAGCTAGACAGCAGTTCCAAATCTCCTCACAACCCAAAAAGAAGGCAGCAAAGGAAAAGCAGAATTGAGAGGTAGGTGACAAAATAAATGCTCTAAATCTCATATTAAATTGTTTGAGACTTGGAGAGACCAAGATAGGTTACCAGAGTAGAAAGCAAACTCAGAGTGCCCTAACCCCTATACCTGACCCTGTGGATGAGAAGAGAAAAAGGAAACAGAGAGATAAAGGAAGTGGCAGAAGGTTTCTTGAGCTGAATCACATAAAAACTGTTAGAAAGACAGATAAAATTTAAAGTGCTATGGTAACAAAAGGGACTTTTTTTTCCTTTGTTCTAATTAATTATACATAGCAGTAGAATGCATTTTGACACATCAAACACAAATGGATTATAACTTCTCATTCTTCAGGTTGTACCTGATGTAGAATCACACCAGTCATGTACTCATATATGAACATAGGGTAATAATGTCTGATTCACTCTGCTGTCCTTCCTATGCCCATACCACCTCCCGTCCTTTCACTCCCCTCTGTCCAATCCAAAGTACCTGTATCTTCTCTAGCCACCCCCATTATGAATTAGCATCCACATATCAGAGAAAACATTTGGCCTTTGGTTCTTTGAGCTTGGCTTTTTTCTCTTAGCATGATATTCACCAGCTCCAACCATTTAAAAGCAAATGCAACAATTTCATTCTTTTTTAAGGCTGATATTTCATAGTGTATATAGAACACATTTTCTTTATCCATTCATCTGTTGAACACCACTTAGGTTGGTTCCATAGTTTAGTTATTGTGCATTGGGTTGCTATAAACATTGATGTGTCTGTGTCACTGTAGGATGCCGATTTTAAGTCCTTGGTATAAACCAAGGAGGGGGATAGCTGGATCAAATGGTAGTTCCATTCCAAGTTTTCTGAGGAGTCTCATTATTGCTTTCAATAATGGTTGCACCAATTTGCAGTCCAACAAGAAATATATGAGTGTACATTCTTTACCACATACTCACCAACATTTATTGTTGCTTGTATTCTTGATAATTGCCATTCTGAATGGAGTGAAATGAAATCTTAAGAGTAGTTTTGATTTTCATTTCTCTAATTGCTAGAGATGTCAAACATTTTTTTCATGTATTTGTTGATTTATTGTATTTCTTCTTCTGTGAAGTGTCTGGTCAGTTCCTTAGCCCATTTATTAAATGGGTTATTTGTGCATTGTTTTGGTGTTAAGTTTGTTGAGTTCTTTATATTTTCTGGAGATTAATGCTTTATTTGAGTCCTGTGTGGTAAAGATTTTCTCCCATTCTCTAGGCTCTCTCTTTACATTATTTTTTCCTTTGCTGAAAGGAAGATATTCAGTTTGAATCCATCCCAATTATTGATTCTTGATTTTACTTCTTGGGCTTTAGGAGTCTTGTTGAGGAAATCAGTTCCTAAGCTGACATAGTGAAGATTTGAGCCTAATTTTCCTTGTAGTAGATGCAGGGTCCCTGTTCTAGTGCCCAAGTCCTTGATCCACTTTGAGTTGAATTTCATGCAGGGTGAGAGATAAAGGTTTAATTTTAATTTGCTACATATGGATTTCCAGTTTTCCCAGCACCCTTTGTTGAAAATGGTATCTTTTCTCCAATGTATGTTTTTGGCACCTTTATATAGTATGAGATAATTGTATTTATACGGCTTTGTCTCTTTGTCTTCTATTCTGTACCTTTGGTCTGCATGTGTGTTTTGGTGCCAATATGATCTGATCCTGCTTTTGCTACTATAGCTCTGTAGTATAGTATAGTTTAGGGTCTGGTACATTGATTCCTCCTGCTTCACTCTTCTTACCAATGATTGCTTTGGCTATTCTGGATCTCTTATTTTTCCAAATGAATTTCATGATTACTTTTTCTAATTCTATGAAGAATATCATTGAGAATTTAATAGGAATTGTATTAAATCTGTATAGCATTTTTGGTAGCATAACTACCAAATGTTAATTCTACCTATTCAATAGCATGGGAGATCTTTCCATCTTCTAAGTTCTTCTTCAATTTCTTTCTTTAGTGTTCTGTAGTTTTTATTGTAGAGATCTTTCACCTCTTTTGTTAGATTGATTCCCAAGTATTTTACTTATTTTTTAGAGGCTATTGTGAATGGAGTGGTTTTCCAAATATCTGTTTCAGTACATTCATCACTGATGTATAGGTATGTATTTGATTTTGGGGTGTTGATTTTATATGCTGCTACTTTGCTGAATTCATTTATTACTTCTAGAAGTTTTCTGGTGGAATTTTTTGGATTTTCTAAATGTAGAATTGTGTCACCAACAAATAAGAATAGTTTGAGTTCTTTATCTATTTGTATCCCTTTAATAACTTTCTTTTGTCTAATTATTCTGGCTAGAGTTCAAGGTCGATGTTGAATAGAAGTGGTGAAAGAGGGACATCCTTGTCTTGTTCCAGTTTTTTGCGGGAATGCTTTCAATATTGCTCCGTTTGGAATGATGTGGACTTGGATTTAACATACATAGCTTTTAAAATGTTGAGGTATGTTCCTACTATCCCTCATTTTTCTACTGTTTTGAGCATACATGTATGCTGTATTTTGTCAAGTGCTTTTTCTTCATCTTTTGAGATGATAATAAGATTCTTGTCTTTAAGTCTACTGATGTAATGAATTACATCTATTGATCTCCATATATCAAACCAAACTTTTATCCCTGGGATGAACCCTACTTGATCGTGGTGCACTATCTTTTTAACATATTTTTGTATGGTATTTGCCAGAATTTCATTGAGAATTTTTTCCATCTATGTTCATCAGGGATATTGGTCTGAAGTTTTATTTCCTTGGTCTGTCTTTGTCTGGTTTTGATATAGGGTGATAGAATTTGGAAGGGTTCCCTCCCTTTCTATTTCATGGAATAATTTGAGAGGTATTAGTGTTAATTCTTCTTTGAAGATGTGTTAAATTATTGTCTACAATAGAAACTATAAGTAGGCAAAAGTGTTTACAATTTCAAATGGTGGACAAAAAGAGAACAGATGTGGTGTAGGATGTGGTGTTTATGAGGAAAGAATAGAGAAGATAGAAGTAAAGAATTATAGAAAGGGTGAAAGAGAAATTAGCAGAGGTCCACTGTGAGCAGGAGAAAGGGATAAAGAGAATACAGGGAACCAGATAAGTGAGAAGAAATACACATATTTATATTCAAATATATAATACATTTATTTATATATATACATATATATATGAAAGGAAAAATTTAAAAAGTAAAATAATACACAACAAAACTATAATATGCTATTCAGACATCCCAGTCCTCAATAAACTGATTCATGAAAAATGGTAGCGATGTGAGAGAGGAACAAAGGAAAGAAAAAAAAAAAAAAGAATCTTGCTGGAAAATTGAAAAATTATTCCTTTTGGAGTTCAAAAGTTTCTCAACTCCCTTCTTAGCTGATAGATAGGGTGGTCTGGAGTTTGATGGTAGCTCCACCCTCAGGATGGTGAGGGTTGCTAGGGTGGGAGGGTTAGTCCTGGAGGCAGAACTCCTGTAGACAAGGTGTAGGCTAAGTTTGTCTATTTTCTTGCTGTGTGCCAAGAGGCCTGGAGATTTTATGTCAGTGCATCTCCAGGGCCCAGAAATTGCCAGTCTATATTGGAAGACTGCACCCCAAAAATCTTTGTGTTTCACTCATGCAGTATAGGAGCCTGCCTGCAGGCCCCACAATTTCTGGTCTCTGATTTATTCTCCAAATGTGATCTCTCTTGTTCCCACCATTCAAATTCCCTGCCAGGCACTTCTCTTCCAGGTGATTCTGAGGGCTGGCACTGGGAACCTGTGCCAGTGGTGGAGAGTACTTTTGTATCAGGCAGATCAAGACCAGGAGCTGAGACCTGTGGGCTGGCCAATTAGCTGTGAATGATGGGCTAGGTTGGGGTCTAAGAGGGGTTGGAATATTGAGGATTTGGGAGCTGGAGGGCACTGTTGGGTGCCAAACTGATGCTAGACATGGGGGTCTAGAGGATTGGTGAATATTGGACTATGGACCAAGTCAGGGACAAGGCTGATGCAGGATCTGGCTTGTGCTACCCTGAGTGGGCTCCAGGAATGTGGTGGGTGCCAGACCAGCTTGTGGGTGAGCCAAGGGCAAGGTGCCCTCGCACTTTCTTCCAATTTCCCAGTCCACTGTAGCCAGCCCTGCCAGTCCCCATGTGCTTTAGGACTTGTAGAGCTGGGGAAAGCCCAGCTGTCCCCAGCCTTTCTAACCTGTGTTCCTCTGGGGAATAGGCTCCCAGTTTCTGACTTTCCACAGGGATTTTAGGCTCAAACAGGCCCATGCAGACCTAGCTGAAAACTTACAGATCTGGGTTGCAGTTTCTGTTGGCTCCACCATGCTGCAGTCCCAGGATGGCTCCTGGATTGTGGACAGTTGATAAAGTCTGGTGGAGAGGTTTTTTCCTTATTGTTATGTTTTGTGTTTTATATCCAATGCATGAGTCAAGCAGTCTTTGGTTTGGCTAGGAGAGACTGCCCCTCCAGTCTCAGAATTTTTCACTCTAATCTTCAGGGAGATATGGTATTCCCGCTGTTTGAGTTCTGGGTAGCTAAGCTAAGAGAAATGCTACCTCACACTATTCTGCAATCTTTGATGTTTTTGCCCGTGTTTTTTCAATCCACATGTGTCTATCTTTTAATAGAACTGATAAAGCTCAGAACATCTTAAAGGTCTGGAGGGTAAAACCACCTTGAAGATCACCAAGGTGCAAACAACTTGTCTAGCCTTCTTAGGAAGATCACAAAAGAGACACTAAAACAGTGCAAAACCTTAAAACCAAATCTTGAAAAGAAAACTTTATGGGGGCCTGCAGCCATCTTGGGAAACCCTCAATGGAGTAGTTAACCCCTTAAATTTGCAATGTGTCTCCCCACACCAGACAGTTGCAAATAACACCAGATAAAAGTCTCCTGCAGTGAGACCTCTTAAGAATCCAGCCAGAAAGGACTTATAGAAGAACAACTACTAGCCACAAATCACAAAAATTTCTTCTCCTTCCCCTTCATCATGAATAAAGTGATTGAAAGGGATGGTGGAGACTTGTGCCAGGACTATGTGACTCAGGCAAGGGCATGAAGCTCTGTGCAGAATCTGTTTCCTTGACTCAGAGACAATGAAGTCATTTTGGCCCCAACAAAAGAAAGTGGATTCACTAGGCTCAGACCACCTTCACTGACACAAGGGGAACTCACCTTGGGAAGCCTAGGGTCAGTCTCTGGGACTGCAGGGCCCTACGTGAGGAAAAAAATTGAAGTTCCAATACAGCAGCACATAGGACTCCAAATATACAAAATCATGACAGATCTACCCCAAGACATATTATTATGAAAATGCCTAACATATAGAGTAAGAATTAAATTTTAAAATCTTCCAGAAAAAGTGCACATTTAGAGGCAAACCGGTCCATATTTCAATTTATTTTTCAACCCAGACCCTAAAAGTTAGGAGGTCTTGGAATAATATTTTCCAAGCTCCAAAAGGAACTGGATACCAACTGAGAATACTATACACAGAAAAAAATAAACATCAGAATTAAACATGAAGTAAATGATAAACAAAAGCTAAAAGAATTCATAACCAGAAAGCCTACATTACAAAACATACTCAATAAAATATTTCATGAAGAAGAAATGAAAAATAAAAATTAAAACCAGAATTGGGAGTAATTACACTAGGAAAACAGTCAATCAAAGGAGAATAAAATCCAATTTAAATAATAGAAATAAATAAAAATGGCAAGTATTAAAAAATCATCTCTCAATAATAACATTGAATATAAATAGTCTAAATTCTTAAATGAAAAGACATAGGTTGGCAGATTGTATTAAAAAACAATGTCCAAATGCAATGGGAAAAAAAATGCCCAACAATATGCTTACTGCAAGAAATACACCTTACAGACAAAGACATCCACAGACTGAAGGTAAAAGTATGGGAAAAAGTAGACTATCGATATAGATCTTGTGAACAAGGAGGGGTTCCTAATCTTTAATCAGAAAAGTGGATTTCAAGCCAAAATCAATCAGAAGAGACAAAGAAATTCATTTCATACTGCTTAGGGGAATCACACATCAACAAGATATAATGATCATAAATATGTATTCCCCAAACAATGGAGCATCTATGTACAGCAAAAAACCCTACTCAATATTAAGTACTGGGTGACTTTAACCTGTCACTCTCACCTTTGCATAGATCATCCAAGCCAAAATAAAGTAAAGATTCTATAGAATGAAAAAATATAATTAATAATATGAACCTAAGAGAGATCTATAGAATATTTTATCTATCCATGACTAAATTCACTTTCTTCTCATCAGCATATGAAGAATTTTCTAAAATAGACAATATTTTAGGTCACAAAGTAACTCTTAGCAAATACTTGAAAAACAAAGATAATACCTTTTATTCTATCAGATCATAATGAAATGAAATTAGAAATCAACAATAAATAAAAACAGAAACCACTCTAACACTCTATAGACTAAATACCATACTTTTGAATGATGAATTAATAACAGAAGAAATCAGGAGAGAAATAAAAACTCTTAGAAGTAAATGAGAATACTTATACAACATATCAAAATCTTTCAGATAGTATGAAGGAAATTCTAAGAAGAAAGCTTGTAGCACTGAGCTCATACATTAAAAGAATGTAAAGATACAAAATAAATCACCTAACATTATTACATCTCAAAACCCTAGGAAAAAAAGAATAAACCAACACCCAAATCAGTAGAAGACAGGAAATAATTAAAATGAGAGCCAAAATCAATAAAACTTAGATTAAAAAATATAAAAGATGAATAAAGCAAAAGATCAATAAAATAAATACAAAAGATAAAAAAAAAATGGGGGACCTTCCAGTTTTGTTTGAGAAGGTTGATAGTCGAAACTTTTATGAAGAAAACAAAGTTTGAAAAAATGAGTTCATATCATTCCATATATTTCTTCCTCCTAGTTTTCACATACAAATGTTTTATTCATGTTCTATGTTCCATTTTCTTTAATTATTGCTGTTTCACTAATTTTTATGGTGATCATTAAATGTTGAGTTTCTCATCCTGTAAGTATTTCAGGAAGTCCTGAGAAATCAGTGATACCTTCCAGTGATTTATCTGTGTACATTTTGAGAAAGGGAACTTTATCACTCAAAAAAAGTAGTTCAAATTAAAGACATAAAAGATGGAGAGAAAATTGGATTACCCCATTCAACAACTTTTATAAGTTGACTATATTTATCAGGAAAATGTCCTGAGTTTAAAGTTCTAGTATGATTATAGCAGAGTTTACTGAAAGATTGTATGTAGTAAGGCTGGTTATATACAGATATTAAATACAGAGACCAAATCAGGCTTGTAGTATGCATAAATCTACATTCAGGTACAAATGAGCCAACCATTTTAAGTTATCAGTTAAAATGCTTTCAAAATTTAAAGAAAATTAAGAATTTCAATCACATATTGAAGACCAAAAATTATTATGTGCTTGCCTTAAGCATACTCCTGTCAGGATTAATAGCTTTTCCATTTTGCAACACTGTGAAATTTTTAATGGGCGTCTTTTTATATTTTCTAAAGACACAGGAACAAGACAAATGTCTTCATATCTTGCATGCCATCATTTTGGTGGGTGGGGCTTAAAAAGTGTCAATTTGGCAAACATGTGAGATTATAGAACTAGAGTAGAGCAAGATTTTTGTTGAGTGGTTAAGTCCTTGCAGACTATTTTCCCTGTTGCTATTTTCTCCTTTCCATAAGAAGATATTTCTGCTTACTCAAAACTGTTGGGGTAATAGTGAGGTTGGTAAAATGTCCATGAATATTCACTATTATGTTAAGGAAGTGAAAACTCCAGTCCTATCTTTTCATGTACTTAGCTGCGTTGCCATCCACACTGACACTTACATCTCATAATACTTCTGTGCTATGAAAAGAGGGTTTTTCCTTCAATTGTCAGCATGCCTCTTCTCCTATCTTGATATATGTGTTAATGTACTTGTCTGGATATCAACTGTGACACCTGTGTCCTGTTAATGTGGTACACTTAAAACATTCAATGCATAAATTTATGGCTTAGATTGAAGGAACTTAATATTATTGACATCATAGTTTTATGTTATTGGATAAGTTTTCTAACTTAAAAGAATTGGGGTGTAAGAATGGAATGGAATGAAAGACTCAGGGTGCAAAGAACTAGTGATGAACTCTAAATTGCAACAGTAGCAATGGTACTGTATGTCTCAAATGTTAAGACAGGAGGTAAGGGAAATATGTAAAATTCAATGATAATATGGGTATGATTATCATTGACTAGAACCAAAGTTAATGAGAGAATAGTACTTATCCTGTAAAAATAATTCTCAACATCTGCTATGCAGTTTTCTAGTCTTCTATTATATTGAAATTACTGTTCAAGCATGACCTTCATAGTCTGGGGTAAGGAACATAATCTAGGCATAGTGTAAATAGCATTTAGTGGCAGCTTTTCCTTTTTTCTTTTTGAATTATTCCTCATCCTCCTGTAAATAAAGCTAATGAAGAAAAATCACTTAGATGAATGTCCTTCTCTCATTCATCTTAGTGGCTTTTCTCCCTCATCTAATCATTATTGGACACAAAACATTATATAAATGAACTTTCAAAGAGATTTACCGAGCATGCTTACAAATAGACAACCACCACCTTAATATACATTATAAAAGTAGTATTTTTGTAATTATTTCATAATTTTCAAAATATTTCCTTTGGAATATACAAACACAAATATGTCTAAGTTAAAATAAGACTCTTCATGGACAGATTCATAAATATCAAGTGGATTTACCCAGTTCAAAAGAACTACATAACTTAAAATCTGAAACCTCCTCTCTCCTTATCTCCACTACCTAGTACTATCACATCTCTACCCTTAAAAATTGCTGTGCATCTTAAATTTTGTTTCCTTTCTTTGAGTATAAGTTTGTTCAAGAGAATGAACTATAAACTTTATATTTAAACTGTAGTCATATGGAAAGGAACTATCCCTTCTGGGGCTCAAGTTCTCAATTCTGTGATAGAACTCTGCTACATGCTGGGCTATCTGCCCAGATGATTCCACAGCTATTGAAACATGCTGGATAAAATGGTAGCTGTTGAACAACCATGAAAACATGAGGTACAACCATTACTCATGAGTAAACATAAACCATTGTGAATTCTGCATTTCATACAAGAAAAGATATTTGTTAGTCATTTTTGCATCTCTGTGACCAAAATAACTGAGGAAGACTATGTAAAGGAGGAAAATTTTATTGTGGCTTCATTTCAGAGGCTTTAGCCTATGGTCATCCAGCCTCATTGCTTTGGACTTGAGATGAGACAGAACATCATGGCAGAATAGCAATGCATAGGAAAGCTACTCAGCTCATGGAAGCTGGAAAACTGGGAAGCTGAGAGAGAAAGAAAAAGTGAGTAAGGGAGGGGGAGGTAAGGAGGGAGGAAGGAGGAGGAGAGAGAGAGAGAAAGGGAGAGAGAGAGAGGGAGTGTGAGAGAGAGAGAGAGAGAGAGTGGGGGGGGGGGGAGAGAGAGAGAGAGAGAGAGAGAGAGAGAGAGAGAGAAATGCATGTGGTTGGTTAAAAGATAAAATTCCTTGAGGAACCATTCCCTTCAGCTAAGATTGTTCATTCAGTTGTCTGAATGATGAGGACAGAGTCCTCATGATCCAGTCAATCCGCAGAAACCCACTTCTGAATACTGCTGTATCAGATATTGAGCTCTCAACATTAAGCTTTCCAGAGACAATTCAGATCTAAAACATAACATGAATATGAATGTGTTTCTACTAATATGTGAATATAGAATATGTATCTGCATGTTAATTTTCTCAAAACTCAGAATGTTTTCCCCACATATGTGTGCATGTATGTACATGTACACACACATTCATATTTATGCCTTCTGATACACAAGTTTAAGAATTTTTCTTTAGTCTGAACCTAGGTATAAGATTGTGTCAAATGGTTGGGAAAAACTGTTGAACAACTCTTTTCATTTTTTTATAGTTTTTATTTTTTTTTCCCCCTTGGTACTTGGGCTTGAATCCAGGGCTTCACACATACTAGTAGGTCCTATACTGCTAAGCTATATCCCCAGGCTCATGATTTTCCTTTCCTTCAAATCTACTTACATATGTGATGGCAAAATCACAAGAACAACAGAAAAAGAACAGCAAGAAATTCATATGTCTAATTGCATTCATGTATTCATATCATACCTACTATTCTGGATAATAATTTATGTGTAAAATATTTTATGATAGAATAGATAAAAGCTGTGATGTAAAAAAAATTAAATATGAGCTCACGTGATAGTACCTGAGGCTTAAATTCATGCTATGGTAACTGTTCACTCAGTATCAATGAGATATGTTCCAAAATCTGTTTTGTATTAGCAAGTAAAAAGAAAAAGACATTTTCAGCCAAAAATTTCAAAATTCTTATGAATTCAAAATAAATCTCTCATTTAAGAGAAGTATAGTTTTTCATGAATCTTATGGTTTGGATGTGAACAGCCCCTATAAAAGCTCATGTGTTCAAGGATTGGTCCCCCATGCAACAGTGTTCAAAGGTGGGGCTCTAATGATGTGTTTGGGTCATGAGGGCTTTGACCTCATCAGTGGATTAATCCACTGTTAACTGAGTGGAACACTGGAACACTGGAAAGTGTTGGAAGCTGTGGAAACTGGGACCTGGTGAAAATGATTGTGTCCCTGGGGCATGCCCTTGGGAAGTATATCTTGTTGATAGCTCCTTTCCCTTTCTCTCTCTCTACCCACCCCTTCTCTCTGTATGTATGTGTGTATCCTGGCAGCCATGTGGTAAGTTTTCCTCTGCCATACCCATCTACCATGATGTTTCTGCCTTGGAACCAGCTGACCATGGACTTAAACCTCTGAAGCTGTGAACCAAAATAAATCTTTCCTTCTTTAAATTGTAAGGTATTTTAGTATTTGATTACAGCAATTAAAAAATATAGTCTAGCACAATGGCTTATAAAGGAATTTACCAAAGGTATTTATTATGGAGGTGGTAAGGAATCTGTTGGATTAAGTGGAAAAAAAATTCAGTATGTTGTATATAGTTTGGTATATAATTAACTTATGGTTAGAGAAGGCTTCATAGAGAAAATCATATTGGAGTTCAAACCAGAGGGGCTAATGAGAGGGAAGTTTTACATATAAGACGGAAGGTGTAGGAGCAAAAGAGGGAAAATGATTCATGTGCTGAATTCATTACCTGCTGGCTAGTGACTAAAGGAATCAAATAAAAATGCTAGGAAAATTGAAACAAATGCTAGGCATTTTGGAACAATATAAGGATTTGGCTCTTATGTTTTGGAGATTGGGAGGCATTCGAGAATTTTGAGCTGGCTTCTATTTCAGAAGAATAAAAAACTGTTGTGTTGAAAATGGACTAGGTCAGGATAAGTCCTTAAATAGGAAGACCATTTAGGAATTTATTGAAATAGTACAGGCAAAATATAATGTTAGCAAAGATCAACTTGTTAGCAATAAAAATAGTGAAAAAATGTAATTCAGGGTATTTTCTGTATATGATTTTCTCAAGCAGCTTAGATATAAGACTTTAGAGAAAGTAAGTCAATTATGAATAAAAACATTTCTACCTGTGAAATTGGAAAATGGAGATTTGTTTAATTACTATGAGGAAGAAACACAAGGAAGAGATATAGAAATACACAGAGAAATCTAGAACTTGAGGTCATTTTAATCAAATCTCAATTTGATTGGCTTACTAGATGAATGGGTAGAGATGTGGAGGAGACAGGACATGAGGTTTCTGCCCAAGATAAGTACGGGATGGGAGATTTAAATTTGGGAGTCATAATTCATGAGCATAAATGAGACTGAATAAGAACATCAAAAGGAAAGATGACATGCAAAAAAAAAAAATTGAAAAAAAAGTGTTTTTTTTTTTTTTGTTTTGTTTGTTTGTTTTTCACTTGGGATACGTAAAGGAAGCATACCATGAAGTAGAAGTAAGGCCGAAGAGTATGGTTTTCTGCAAAATGAGTAAAGGTTCATGAAGAAGAGAGTGATTAACAGTAAAATGTTGCTGATAGATCAAGTTAATTGTAACTGAAGAACTGGCTGCAGAGTTTCTGAACACAAAGGTCATTTGTAACCCAGACAGGAACCTTTGTGGTGGGCTGTTGAAATGAAAGCCTCACCAGGATGTATCCAATAGCATGTAAGGTGAGGAAGTGGAGAACAGTATGAGCAATTCTTTTGATGAGTTTTTCTGTGAAAGGAGTTTTTTTTTCCCCAATGATTAACACAGTTGTGGCATTTGATGAACATTCTGTTTTGAAAGTGTTTTCATTAGATTCATGTCCTGCCTTATCACCTCTATAAAGTAAGAGACCTTTACAGTGCCACACAAAGAGGTGTAGGGATTTAGGAGCTGAGAGAAAAGATTTCCTAAGTTAAGGAGCATCCTATAAGTAATAGGCCAATCTAATTTGGTCCAAAGTAGGTTTTAATTAACTTAGTATTCAGAAAGACCAGTTTACACTTATGAGGCCATTGTCATCTGGAATAGTTCTAATTGTTAGTCAATTCAAGATGCTCAATGTCATTCACAGGGGAACAAACAGGCTATTTTAACAGTAGCTCATGAGTACTTTCTGAATATTTAAATATTGAATAGCAGTGCTGTTTGATGCACTGTTGTATATTTTTATAAAATAATCTGAGATATTTGATGTTTATGTAATGTTGGAATGTAATATATGATTACATCTTCCAAATACTGTTAATAACCCAGACATGTAAGTCTAGCCTTTTGTTTCTCAGTGTGTTGACTTTTTATTTATAGAAACTAATAAATTGTTTTTCTTAAGCTAGGTTTAAAATAGGTTTACAGATATGATAAAGGGAATAAAGAGAGGTAAAAACAAAGTGCCTTTATTATTATTGCAAATTAGATAATAACCTGATTTTACACAAACCAAAGAACAACTAAATGATATCAAATACCACATTATCATGCCTCATCCTCTATGACTCTTATTGTCCTGAGCCAATCACTCTAATTTTCTTTCCTAAATTTCTCCTCCTTCCTACCTGAACTCATGTTCCATAATTCATTGCCAAGACCATTCATGAGAGAATGCATTGATATGAGGTAGAACAGTGTGTAGATGCAGTCGGTTTGTTCTGAATATCAAATCTCTATCTGCCCCATGTTGTATGTATTACATTAGTAGGCTCTTGACATTTCTGTCTTTTTTGTTGACTTCCACCAAAGGGAAAAGTAAGAATAAGATGAAGGGAGAAGGAGAGTAGGAACTAGATCTGTAGGGCCTTGGCCCTTCTCCATAGATTCTTTCCAAGATGGCCACTTTGTTCTCTAAATGTGGCTGTTATTATGTGATGTCCTTTTGTATTCTATTTTGTTTTTCCCAATGACAGTTTTCTTATGTAGTCCCTGTTTTTTTCAGTGTGTTACATTACTACACATCATTTTTCTATACCCTACCCACATCTCTGTTAAGCATTGCTTTGATGAACCTGTATAAAATAAGATTAACCTAATTTGAGATTGACACTTTCTTGCTGACACAACAATTACTATTATAATTGGTGCTTAACTTGTCTCCAAAAGTGGGGGAGAAAAGAAAAGAAAAATTCACAGTGAGATTCTTGGATTGCATTGTGAATATATTCGAGAAGCCAGAGACAACCTTCTTTCCCGAGGGTAAGTAATCCAAATGGCATATAGCTAATCTGTGCCAAGCAGAGCTCACAATTACTCAAATTAGTGCCTGTGGTAACATGAGATGAAGTGCAGGTGTAGAGTATTGGATGATCAAGTCGCTGAAGTATTTAATCACTATGACAACAGTAGTAATTATGATTATATTTGGTTTCCCCTGACAACCCTAGAAAATGTACATAGGGAAATTTTGAAATTAACATCTACAAAATATAGTAAGAATGCACATGAAGAGTCCAAAGGTTTCCATGGTAGCTTTGAAGGAGTCCTGCATCTTTCTGTAATTGTAGTTTCAGAGATGCAGGCCATGTGTATTCTCAACCTTTCAGTTCTCTTAAGCCAAATAAATGGCAATGAAAAATAGTACTGGGAAAGAGGGAGACATTGAAATATGAGATAGAAAAAGAACATTGAACCTCTCCCTCCAGCCACTAAAGATAGACTTCCCTCTTTCTCTAGGCCCTAAATAATACACCTCTGCTTAAGAATCTTAAACTAACTATACTTGGACAATTTGCTCACAAGCTGATGGTGACTCCTTTTTACCATCCCTTATTGCTATATAGTTCCATAACAAATTTTAGCTCCCAGGCCAGATGAAAATATAAGCTGTTTCAAAGCACAATAGCCTATATACCAATATAAATATAAGATGTTAAACTCTGTTGGAACTGAGCTTGAGAACATGTACAGGAGTGAATTGTAGTAGAAAATTGAATTATAAAATTTTCTTAGGCTCAATTTCTTTTCAGGAGTGCA
This sequence comes from Tamias sibiricus, assembly GCA_025594165.1. NCBI lineage: Eukaryota > Metazoa > Chordata > Mammalia > Rodentia > Sciuridae > Tamias > Tamias sibiricus. The sequence goes on along the minus strand of CM046663.1, from coordinate 101,404,436 downwards.
TTTATCCTGGATTCAGAGTGTAACATGTTGATAATACATAGAACAATGGTGTTCATAGCCTGCTAGATTGGCTAATTGAACCTAGGTCTTCATAGTAGCTTATAGTTAATGAGGTCAAGACTGCCTGAGCTTTCCCAGAATGTTTGTTATAAAATAAGGTTCTCAAACTTTACCAAGCATCAGAATCATATAGATGACTTGTTAAACCAGGTTTCTGGACCCCACCCTATGAGTTTCTATGTCAGTATTATAAGGTAAACAAAACCAAAAATTATGAATTTCTAACAAGTTCCCAAATGAAGCTGATCCTTCTGTCTAGGGACTACACTTATTAGAGACATTGCTATAAAGCCTAATTACATAAAGTGAGGTGTACAGAGAAGCAATGTTAAGCCATCAACCATACGGCCCCATCTATAGTTACTAAAACAGAATTTGTAATTCTCAAAAGATCCCTAGGTGATTCATATGTTAAAGTGTAGAAGCACTACTTTAGAGAAGTTTGAAGGCTCAGGGTGATGAAAATGTGGAATGGGTTTATTTTTATGTATAACCTTATAAACCTTTCTTTATCATACCTTCAAGGGTGGCCAGAGGACACATACTGCAACAAGATTGAGCGAGTGTTTTGGTAATGGAAGCATCTCATTTCCATGCAGAGCTCTTCAAACTTATGTCGTTCTCTGTAGATTAGGGAAGGTAGTGAAGAATACTATAATGGAATGGGTATCCTGATCCCAATAGGAATAAGGAAATGACATCATATATAAAGAGATCATAGTGACAGGGATGGGAATAACTTTATGGCTGAACAAGATAGCTTTACTAACATTGATCTCACTACCTCTGTTTCTGACTCTTCAATATGCCAGAAACAGAGGCCAAATCTGAATCACTAATATTGTATTGTTCCCATGGGAACCAGCTGGCTGTCCAGTGCCTTTAGACTGTCCTTTATCGTGGAGGAAAAGTACATTGTCCTCATAGGGATAGATATTTTTCTGTGTGGAAACTGTCTGCAGAGATTCTGTCTTATTCAATATTCATGTGCTGAGAGTGCCTTTTCCAGTGCTTCTTATCAATATATGGATGACAACATTATTTCCAATGCAGGGATTTATTTTAAGGCAAAACAGTGATAAGATATACATAGCATATAGTTTATTACCATAAATATTGTGGGTGTGACATTCAGAACCTTCATGTATATTGGTATTGTTGGGCAACCATCACTACTGTCCATATCCAGAAATCTCTCCATCTTGAAAAACTAACAATCTTTACCTGTTAAACAATAATTTCTCATTATTGCCTCCCTGAGACATTGGCAACCACTATTTAACTTGGTTTCTATATGATTGTGACTACAGTATGTACCTCACATAAGAGGAATAGTACAGTGTTTGTCCTTTTGTGTGACCAGATTATTTGACTCAGAATAACTTTATCCATGTTATAACATAGGTCAGGATTTCATTCTTTCTTTGAATGTATATATTACATTTTGCTTATCCACTCATCTACTTATCAGTAGATGCTTGAGTTGTTTCTGCATTTTAGCTATTATAAATGATGCTTCTACAAAGACGAGTGTGTAAATACCTCTTTCAGATGCTGCTCTCAAGTATTTTGTGTGTATGTGAGTGTGTGTGTGTGTATACAGAAATGAAATTGCATGTAATTCTATTTTTAATTTTTAAAGTAAATGGCATACTATTTTTGCAGTGATTTATACTTTTATTTAATTTTAGCTTTTATTTTTAAATGCCACTTGATAAAAATTGTGTAATTCATGGTGTACAACATGATTTTTTTGTTTGAATACAAATGGGAATGGCTAAATCAAGCTAATTAACAATTGAATTACATTGAATACTTTTTTGTGTGTGGTAAAAACACTTAAAATCCATTATCTTGGTAAGTTTTAAATTTTTATATATACATACATATGTATATATAATAGTTGTAGATGGACAACATGCCTTTATTTCATTTGCCCATCTCTATGTGGTGCTAAGGATCAAATCCAGTGCCTCAAGCAAACTAGGCAAGTGCTCTACCACTAAGCTACAGACCCAGCCCCCTCATGTATTATATTATTAACAATATTCACCATGTTGTACAATAGTTCTCTTCAATTTATACTTCACATCTAACTAAACTTTTAGGCCACATCATTTTATGTTCCCACCACCAGTACACAAATTTCCAGTTTTTCCAGATCCTTCCCCAAACTTGGCATTTTCTATTGTAATATTCATTTTAATGAGTACAAGATGGTATCTCACTGCAATTTCGATTGATTTTCTCTAATGAGTAGTGACATTCATCATCTTTTCTTGCGTTTATTGGCCATTTGTATATCTCCTTTGGAGAATGTCTATTCAAATGCTTAAACCATTTTTTGAATCAGATTACGTTCCTTTTTGTTGAGTTTTAGGAATTCTCTGTACATTTTGGATATTGATGCCATATTCATAGTGGTAATTAGCCATACACAAAAAATAGACAATTACTGTCTAGTAGTTTTTTGGCTAATAGCAAATTCATATTCTATAAAGTTGACAAAAATACTGACTAAATTCTTTATCAATATTGGATAAAGTTGAATAACCTCCCTCTCCCTTAAATGCAATGTATTTAGAAAACCCTAAGGATTTTACACACAAAAAAAAAAAATCTCTAAAAACTAATAACTGAGTTCAACACAGTGAAAACATACAAAGCCATCTCTTATGGTTTGAATATGAGGTATCCCCCAAAAGCTCATGTGTGAAACAATACAAGAAAGTAGAGAGGTGAAATGATGAGGTTGTGAGAGTTTTAACCTAATACGTGCATTAATCCCCTGATAAGAATTAACTAGGTGGTAACTGTAGGCAGATAGGATGTGGCTGGAGAAGGTGGGTCCCCAGAGCACGCCTTTGGGATATATATTCAGTCTCGTTGAGTGCAGATTTTCTTTGCTTCTTGGTACAAATTTCCCAGTGGTTTTCCTCTGCCACATTTTCTAACATGATATACTGCCACCCCTCAGGCCCCGAAGAATGGAGTGGGCTATCTATAGACTGAGACCCCTGAAACCAAAACTTTCTTCATCTAATTTTTCTTGTCTGGTCTTTTGATCACAGAGACAGAAAAAGCTAACTAGAACACCAAAATATAAAAATCAGTCATAGTTTTATACACTAACAATGAACAGTTGGAAAAAAAAATGAGATAACAACTCCATTTGCAAAAACATCAAAACTAATAAAATACTTACCAATTAACTTAACCAGGGAGATGAAAGACTTGCACAATGAAAATAATAAAATATTTCTGGAAAAAAATGCTCTGTTAGTTCTTTAAATTAGGTTTTTCAATGTATAAAAAGCTTCTGACTTTCATGGCTTTAGAAATCAAGTGAATAAAATAATTTCTAAAGAGTATCTTGAATAAGCTTATTTAATTTGATTTTTTTTAAAGGTAATTACTTGTAGTATGGAAAAGGAATAAGATTTAGAGAGTTTACTTCATTTGTAAACGTCAATTAATGAAATTTGGTTAGGTGGTTCAGGTTCTATGATGAGCCTACTAGAAAACTTATCATTTGTGTATATTATGGTTCTTTTATGATCAAATTTAAACATCTATTTTCTATTACAGACATTGTAAGTGAAAAATGACAAAATTTGCTACTTTAATATTTATCCATTTTTATAGAAAGAAGCAAACACTGTTTAAGCACATAATGGTTATTCAATATGTCCTTCAGTTAATTATTTCCAGAGGCAAATTAGCTATTGCAATAAAACATTTTTTGCAATGTATTTCCAGATGACATTTACAATAGTTACAAGACTCTCATACTTTACCTTAGACCTAATTTTTTTTTAATTGAAGATGACCTAATTTTTTTTAATTGAAGAACATTGTCTTATTAGAGTATTTGTTTCTTTGACTAATTTTAGAGGTGAAAAATTAGATTAAATTTTAGATTTATGACCAATAAGAATTCTAAAGTTACTGGAAAAGTATATTGCTTTAGTATACTGTAGAGAGTAGAATGTTTTAAGAACCTTATATACAAATTAAATCTGAAATTAAAGAAAAATTGGTAGGACTACATTATGTCCTATTCTTTTTCCTAGAATATAAACATAGTGTTGGTTCAAGCAGAAACCCAAAAATTGTAGCAAGTAAGTGAAGTTGTTGCAAAATATGTTCATAGATCTATTGCTGCAAAATAAATCCACCCCATTGTTTTATAAAAATGAAGTGAGTAAATAGTATATGGTTTACATAATTTCCCAATATTTGAGAGTCCACTATGAATCAGGGATTTCCAAGGCCCTAGACATAGAGCAATGTGGAGGAAGATCCTTTCCTTTATAGTGGGACAATTCAGATAATAAATGAATCCACATGACCTGCATCACATTACATGGCTATAGGTTCTACGAAGGCAACAGGGAAGGGGCATCAGGGTTGTGGACTATGAGAGATGCAACTTTACCTCAGTGGCAGACAAAGTGCAGAATGGGAGAGAAGGACCGGGCTCCCTGGGCCAGAGTGGGGTGCAGCTCCAGCACAGGTGACATGGGGATAGATGAGTGACAGCAACCAATTCCTGAAACTCTCTTCCCTACGAATAGATAACTTATCAATACCCTAGCACCCTGAAACTAATGAAGATTTCTTGGACTCTTTCATATGTGTAATATAAATAAATAAATAAATAAATAAATAAAAGCCTTCCAGTGTTACATACTGGAAAATATAAAGTGATAAACAGTACTGTGAGAACTCACATTTTGTTTTTTCTTTTCTGGTTCAAGCTCAAATGCTCACCCACGCTAAACAGTATCATAGAGTACCAAGTATTTTCTTCAAGGATAAAACAAAACAACAACAACAAAAAGCTCTGACATGTAAAAGTTACTTACAGGAACCACCATTTTTAATTCTAGATTTCAATTTTCTTTTAAATCATCAGAAAATAATTTCAGAAAACAAAAAAAACTTTTTTCAAAAAATTTCAGAAAACAAAAGCTGAAATGTTGGCTTCACTATTTAACAATCTTACTTTGGTAGAATTAAACGGGTTAAAAATACACTTCCATGTTTTAAAATGTTAACCAACAAGAAAAAGACTAAGTCACCAGAGAGGTTTTTAGAAAATAGAATTTCAAATCAGTCATTTAAACAAAGTTTTCCTAGGCTTTTCTTCCTTTCCCCCTGTATGCTTAATCCTTATAACTTTTTGAAATATATAATACATTATTTTTAGGCATTTTAGTTACTGTACTGTGAAATAGCACACCAGAAATTCTTGCTCCTGTCTAACTATAAATTAATACTCATCGACCAGCTTTTTCCCATATTTCCATCTGCCTCCACACCCTCAAACCTCTCCTCAGCCTCTGGTAAAACCAGTCTGCTCTCAATTTCTATAAAATCAAACTTTTTAGACTTCACATATGAATGAGATCATAGATACTTGCCTTTCTGCACCTGACTTGTTTCACTTAACATAATGTTATCTAGTTTCATGAATGTGTTGCAAGTGACAGAACTCTATTCTGTTTTTATGGCTGAGAAGTATCTCCTGGTGTATGTATAACATATTTTCCTGAACCATGAATCATGTGATAGGCACTTAGTTTGTTTCTGTTTCTTGGCTATTGTGAGTAGGAGTGCAATAACACAGGGATGCAGATGTCTCTTCCACAAACTCCTTTCATTTTTACATGCCTTGTCTGTTATAATTCTTTTAGTGATCCTAAAATAAATGAGGTTCTTTTATTTATTTATTTATTTATTTATTTATTTATTTATACTAAATATATTTAAGTAATACAATTAAAGTCAAAATTATGATTGACTGGAAGTTCAAGTTATAAATCTTGTCATTCCTGTTGTAAATGTAGGAAATTTGAAATATTAAGAAAAAATTTGTTCTTTGATTAATGTTCTATGTACTCTATGTACAATTTTTAATAATTGGACTCTTGTAAACAGTTTAAATTACAAACTCCTCAAACATCTGAAAAGGTAGACAAACATACTTAACAGACTTATATCATTGTACTCTTTTTTGGTTAAAGTTATATGGAAAATAAATTTATTTTGGCTCACAGCTCTCGTCCAAATTTTGTAGTACTTGACCAACACTTTCCATTTAATGGATCACATTTACCAACTTGCTAAATTGAATTTTTTGAAAACTTTGAAATAGTGGGGGGGTGTTGTTTATTTGTTTGTTTTATTTTTTGCTTTTTGCAGTACTGGGGATTAAACCTAGGGCATAGTGCATTCTAGGTAGCATAATAGGCATGTGCTCTACCTCTGAGCACATCCCCAGTCCTTTTTTATTTTATTTTGAGACAGAATATCACTGTGCTGCCCAAGTTGGCCTCAAATTTATGATCTTCCTTCTTCAGGTTCCCACAAAGCTGGGAATATAAGCCTGCATTACCATGCACAGATAAAATACTGTCTAGAAGTTAAATCAAATCTCTTGTTTTAAATCACATATCTAACAACAAAAACTTCCTCCAGGTGCATTTTCAGGAAAGAAAGTGAATTCACACTCACAAGTGAAGTTTCAGTGAAAAATCTGGGATCTTGCTAGAGATTTTAGTTTGTTCGTTAGAGAGCTAAAGGAGCCAAGATTTGAATTTTCTAATTAATTCTAATGGAGACATAGGTTAAGAGGTTGAGCCTCTTCATCCAGTAGGTTTTGGACTTCCATATTTTGGAATCAATCAATATCATATACACATCTTAAAAAGGTGCCTTCACCAATGTTTTTTTTTTTTCTTTTATTTCACCCTGAGATTTTTTTTTTAACATAACTGGCCTTTTCCCAATGATGGAGAAGAATTGAGGGTCAGGATCCTTCTTAAACCACCTTTCTATAGCCATCAAATAGAAAGAGAAAAAAAAAAAAAAGATGAGGTCATTTTAAAATTTTTACTCTGCATCAATTTGATGGTATGAAAATAATAAAATCTTTTGTATTCTGAGGATATGAACCTTTGTCATTTTCACATGCCCATGAATTGGATATGCTGATGTTCACTTAATTAGATTTAGTCTTTATCATTATCAATTGGTCTAGCTGATACAGGAAGCAAATACTAATATGAATTTAGACCTCTAAAATGTAATGTTTGCTTTGTCTGGCAAAAACTAGCCTTTTGATTCATGACAAATTTTCAGTGATAACTATGAATAAACAGTTGCCCCCCCCACCCTTTTTTAGTGTTTTTCAGGTGTACAGTCATATTTTTGTCGGATTTTATATATGTTTTGAATTTCTTCTTAGTTGTAAATAAAGTCATATTACATATTAAATATTGTGTATGATGTTCATAATTTAATGAAAAATAATTAATAATTCCTGTATATGCTTGAATCTATATAAACAACCAGTGGCAGTAAGATGGAAAGTATTATTCATTGAGTAACTATGTGCCTCTACTTAACATACATTATTTATTCCTCATAATAACCCATATTGCTGATTATAAGAACCTGGGAAACTTGCCCAAGATTTCAGTTAGTATGTTGTGGTGCCAAGTTTTTGAACATACATCTTTGACTTTAAAGCCTGTACTAATTCTCTATTGCTACACAGCAATATTATGTAAACTTTGTGCCTTCAATCAACATACATTTATTATCTCATAGTTTCTTTGGGTCAAGAGTCCAGGTACAGCATCTCCAGGTCTTCACAAGATTATGATGAAGGAGTTGTCAGGTCTGCAGCCCAATCTGAGATGTGACAAAATATCCACTTTTAAGTCATTTAGGTTTTAGGAACAGTTCTGTTCCTTGTAGTTATAGGACCAAAGACTTCAATGTTTTGTTGGCTATCGGTTGAAGATTAGTTACCCTGAACTCCTGAAGGAAGCTCACAATTTCTTGACATATGTGCCTCCCAACTTGTTTGATTGTTTTGCCACAGTCATCAAGAAAAATAGAGAGAGATCAAGAGAGACAGAGACAGAGACAAGGACAGAGAGAGAGACTCAACAACATAGCTAAGAGAAACTCACGTAACGCAGCCGTGTAATCACTTCCAAGGAAACACAGACTTCCCATCATCTGTGCCATATGCTTTTGGGAAAAGCAAGTCACATGTCCTACCCATAGCCAAGGGAAGGAAATCAAATAAGGCATAAAGCCAGGAGTTAGGCATCATATGGATATCTTTAGAGGTTGTCTGCCGTAAACACTTTTTAGCTTTTTTAAACTCATGACCCAGCTTCTGTGTTTAGCATTCTTCTTTCAGCACAGTGGAAAGAAGGTAGCATGGTCTTACCATGAGACACCAGATCAGTCTGTTCAGTTTTTAAGATCTGCTAAGAGATGATCATCTCCATAAGATGATCTCCATTATTATTGGTCTGTCTTTAATACTCACCATCCTTTTTTATTTATCTCTATATCTCTCTATATTTATTTTAAGGGGATATTAGGTCTAGGGCTAGGTCATTGGTAATTACATTGTATTATTCTTTCATATTTTACTTTAGAATCATTTCCATCTGAATCCATTTAACTTTTGTTCAGAAACATTATACAGGTTGGTATTCCAAATAGTCAGTTTACATATGTACAGGATTTCTTTATAAGTTTCCAAAAAACTTAAATGCACAACAAATAAGGTTTTCATTTTTTTTTTTTTTTTTTTTTTTTTTTTGTGGTACCAGGGATTGAACTCAGGGGCACTCGACCACTGGGCCACATCCCTGGCCCTTTTTGTATTTTATTTAGAGACAGGGTCTCACTGAGTTGCTAAGTGCCTCGCCATTGCTGAGGCTGGCTTTGAACTCGCGATCCTCCTGCCTCAGCCTCCCAAAGTGCTGGGATTACAGGCGTGTGCCACCGCGCCCGACCTAAGGTTTTCATTTTTAAGAATATGTTTGCATCTTTCCACTGAAATGGCAAGATGTGAAGAAAGAAGATCTAAATAGTGAGGAAGTAGAACACAGTTTTATTTTTGGATCTGCTTTTACTAACTAGGAAATCTTGGTCAGGTCCTTTGAACTCTAGGGATGGAGAGAGGTAGAGGATTAGCTTTGTTTCTCTCTCTCTCTCTCACATACACACACTCACTAATGTTGTACACAGATTCTAATTTTATCCTCCTAATTCTATGCTTTTGATTCAATTTTTTGTTGGATAAATTACATATAGGCAAAAATATATGTATAATCTCTATACCAATATGCATACTATGTGCACATTTTGTTGAAATCACAGTATGAAATAGATATTAGGAACGACTAAGCATCAAGGTAGTTATATCAGTTCCTAAAAAATAAAAAAGCAAAGGATAGAATAAAATTCTCTATTTCTGAAGCTTTATACTTGGAATTGTATGGAAACGCTTGATATATACATCATCAATTTTATCATTAAGGAAAAATAAATTTAAAAATATTGTGGAGCAGGATACAGGTCAGTGAAAGAGGCCTTATTATGTAGCATGTGTGAGACTCTGGGTTTGACCCCCAGCCCATGAAAATAAATAAATAAATAATTCTTAAAATAATATTTTACCTAAGAAATGTGAATGAAGTTCACATTAACAAAGCCTCTCATTTTAAGTAAGCTTTCATTTAACCTATTGACTTGATGGTTATAATTTTTCATGTTTAGCAAAAATTACATGTGGTTAATATATTTCTAGCATTTAAATTATAATATAACCAAAATGTGTATTTATTTCCTCTATGATGCAGACATGATAAATCTTCTGACAAAAGTTTTCTAAGAAATCTAGATATAATACGTGCACATGTATAACCACACTATACAATTTATATCTTTGTAAACTACAAAGTGTGAAAGATCAAAGGAGAAAGACTACTTCCAGAATGATACTGAGATGTTTCAATAAAAATAAGGATCTAAGTATGAGAATAGTCTTGTTTAAGCCTGATGACCTTGAAGTTTAAATATCACTTAATACCAAATACATAATGTGCTTCACTGAATAATCTCACTAGAAAACTTCATATTACCTACATTTCCACTTTTTAAAACTTTGTTTTGATTTAATAAGTATATTTGGGAACTTTGTTTTTGTTGGCAGGGAGTAACATGTAAGAAAAAACAATAAATGCTTTTGGTCATATGATGTAAACTATATATCTTCTTCCTTACGGCTGTAAATGGAATCCATATTGCTTACACACCTTTGAATAATTAATTGTTTTAGAGAACCAACTAGTGGGCTCTAGGCAGAGAAAAAATATTTTAAGAATTTGGAATGGATCCAATCAGTCAATTACTTGCTCTCTCTGTAGAACATACTCTTTCAGCTTCATTGAATTAGGCTAATTAGAAAGGCAATGGACGTTCCTCTCCACTGCCACGTCCACAATATTGTTATAGATTAATGCATATGTTATTTAAAGAAGCAAATAATTTCTGCAGGAAAATATTGAGTATGGAATTATAATTGACACCACACATACATATTTTGTTTTATAATATACATCATATGTATATTGTTTGTATGTGTATATATATATGTGTGTATTTGTATATGGCAAACATATATACACACATACTTGTATCCTAACGGAACCAAATACTACTGGGTTGACTAAAGAGTTTTCAGTGTTCTCTCCTAGTATGAATACATATTTTTTGACTATGATCCCTTTCAGCTAAAACTTAAATCTAGTTTGAGTTTTGATGAAAAAATTCAAAGTTGTTTGAGATTAGAAATTGAAAGAATGGAGTCACTCTCTGGTAACTGCAATCCTGTATGGACTGCATGGCCATGGGCATGTAATGTGGGAAGAGCTTGACAGAGGGTTCTGTTTACAAGTGTACCTAGATGGAGTGATCCTTTCTTCCCTTCTAACTTCCAATAATAATTATTTTGGATTCAAATATTTTTAATCCATTCTTCCTGGCAGATTGTCACGCCTAAGCAGTGACCAAACATGGTAAACATAGCTTTGTGACATGAACAGTAGATTTGGTGTGTAAAGACTTCTGTGCCTTACTTTCCTTTAGCCTTTGATGTTTTTCTTTCCCAAATAGAGTTATGACATCAACAGCAATAACCTTTGCTCACATTTTTAAAGTCTTTTTTTGTATCGAAGACTACGATCAGCACTTTGCATGAGTTATCTCATTTAGTCTTCAAAGCAATCTCACCAACTCTTTTTTGATACAAATTACCTTATGCATAATTGGTAAGTAGGAAAAGGAAGTTAGAATACTGAGGAAGTTGTATTGATTCTTAAGCTATTTTCCATTACATTTATGTTTTGACACAGTATGGAAAAGCTTGCTTTTCATAATTAAAAAGCAAAACTTTGCTATATAAGAAGATCTTAAGGGGAAAAATGTGAAAATATACTGGTGCACTTTTGTTTAGTGAAAGTAAAGTCTACTTTATTGGCTACATGAACAAGTATCATTGATAATAGGTTAAACCCTCTGGAGAGTCTGGGAGTACAGATGACTGAGCTGCAGAATTATTTGTCTGACATAAAATAACAGACTAATAAAGATTAATGACATATGAAGTTTTCACTTATTCTTTTTACTTTTCTATTTTTTTAATTTAAATTAACTTTTAAGTGACACATAAAAATAAAAAAATGTACATGCTAATGGTAATTGCATTACCATTTAATGTTTAGTATATGTATATATTGTATAAAGTTTAAATCAGTTTAAACATATCTAATTAAAAGCAAGTAATTCTCAATAATTTGAAATATTAAACACATTTCAATAACTGTGATACATGCCTAAAATACCACTAAAATATCTAACTGTGCTAATATTTTTTATTTCAGTTATGGTTATTATAGAAGGAAATACTGGATTATTTATGATAAAATATATAAATAAATATATAATAAAATATAATAGAAATCATTGATTTTTTATTTCAGTTATGATTATTTTAGTTTTTGTTACTATTCTAGATACGAGAACACAAGTCCTTTCTAGGAACATATATATGCTGTTATAGTAGAGATACCTTTTCAATTATGGTACTGATTTTGTATAAGAGGGAATTGGGAATAATCTATTCTTTTTCACATAGCTGGAAGTGGACAGCTAGGATGGATTCTAAGCACATCAATTCCAGAGTCAGCTCTCTTAACTTACGTGAAACAAATAATTTTAATTCAATTCCTTTATCCTAATAGCCAAAACTTTTATTATGATGAAAGAAATTTTTCAGTAAAAGAGCGTCTAGTCTTTGGTAACACCTATTCTTAAAGGCAGGTTTATTCAAGGTCAACACTATTATTTATTTATTCATTTATTTCTGAGACTATATTTATCAAATGAAAGAAAAAAGAAAATGAAATAATTGGGTAATAAGGAAGAAAAGAAGGTCAGATGAACTCAGAATAGATCTGTTTGCAAGTTATAGACATAATTGAGGAGAGAGGAAGAGGATCCCATCAGATTTCTTTTAATCCCCTTTCTATATAGAAGGCATGTTGTGATGCCTAGCCATTACATAGCTGTTGCTACTTGACAAATGGCCCCTTTACTGAGAGTGGAAAGCCTATTTGGGGGGTTCTGGGCAAATAAATGACACCTGAAGGAGCATTTGTGGACGTTCTGGTTCAGGTCCAGTATTTCCTTCTATGTCCTAATTGAAGCTTTCCTCTTTATTCCAGTTCTCCCCCAATTTTTTTCATTACAGCAGTCTTACTCTATCAAATTAATTATTGTCCCGAGTCCTGTGTTTCCTCACTTCAACTCTGGTTTCAATTGATTGCCTTATTGTCACAGAATATGTCATTTTATCCCAATAATATTAGAAACACTTAGCTGTCTTACTTATGTTGCACCGTGTATCCTATCATCTCATGTTATGAAGTATCTGTCTTTATATTTAGATTGAAGTTAAGGATGGGAAAGTAGTTTTGTTGAGAGGGAAGCTTGCAAGCAAGAGAGGCATTTAAAGGACCACATTGTCCCACTATGCCTGGATTATACTGCTGGTCAGCTACCCACCTGCACTGTCTTAGAACACCAGCTGCCCAAATCTAGACATTTGAAGACCTGTGGAAAGAAACATTCCTCCTCCTGGGGTGGAAAAAGGTGAAAAGTTTCTGGTATATGACTAAATCCACCTTGGGTATTACCTGTTTTTCTAATCACAGGGGTAAGTAGGCAGAAGAACAGGGTTGTCTAGGCCAGAGAGTGAGAACCTAGGTTAATTTTAAAAAAGAAACATTGATCCTTGCATTAAGCGTGACTTAGCCTTGTGTTTCTTCTTTACCTCAACTATTGATCCAAGGCAGTATGGCATATGAAAGTCTTGAGAGATTTCTGACAGTACGTAATGTTCTTTGTTTTAGCTCACTACTAGTAGAAACACTGCTGAGTTTCAATCATTGAAGGACATGGTGGTGTGCTGGTGTGCGGAGAGCTAGATAAATATTTAAATCTCCCTGAAAATTAAAAACATTATTAAGTAAACTGTAAGTCCAGATAAAATGTTTTTGTTTCACTGCTTTAGTAGAAGTGAAGATTGCTATTACAATCTTTTCTATCATTGTTTATAAAGGAGAGCTCAATTCCTGTGCCTTGGTGTGCCCATTTGGTATACATGTACACTGCAGAGAAGCTTGCTCTTGCCGTTCTTACTCACTGAATCAAGGCATAAAAATTAACATTAGTTGATCTGCCAACTATGTGTTTCTTTTTTTTTAAATCAGAAAATAGAGTCCTATTTCTTTTCTTAATTATATCTGGAAGCTGACTGAATAATTTTTCAAAGATGAGTTGTATAAAATATTTGCAAATAACTGTGTACTAGGGCCTTGAACATATACTTGGACAGCCTTACAGGTCAGAAAATGGCATCAACATCTTCCCTGTACTTTGGGGTGTATTGTCTGAAGTTTATTCATTTACCATGCAAGTTATAAACTAGTAAGATAGGTTTCACTGAATATTTACATTTTTTTGTATGCCAGCAAATAAAAAACTAGAAGGAAAAATTCTATCATTTAGAAAAGTGTATGTGCATGATAGAGAGAGAGAGAGAGAGAGAGAGAGAGAGAGAGAGAGAGAGAGAGAATATTATTTAGGTTGGTTGATCCAAAAAAATAAAAAGAATGGCTCCTTATCAAATTTCTTAGAAAATTTCCTGGAAATACTATAGACAGTTATTTTTATTAAATTACTTGGAATGACTTACAAAGAATCCCCTTTCTTTTTTGTAGCTATGTAACTGAATAACATTTGGACCAATTTTATGCCTAAAGAAAACAAGGCTTTTAGATTTTCCATCATATTCTTTAAGCCAGATTCATATTTATGGATTATCTATATATCCTTTTGTACTATCCTAAGGCAAGGAGTTTTATAGATATTTGCCATTTATCCTACTGTCTTTAGGAGAGTACATTTTTATTTGCATAGCCACATCCCTTCTATAGCCCTAAGTTTAATAAAATGGATCAGTTGAAAATGACTGCCATAAGCCATAGTACATTATTGTTTGGCAAAGAGATCATTGCTGGGGGTGGGGGTGGGGGGTGGGATGGGGGAATGAGATTTTAGTTGCATCAATGCCATTTACATTCAACTTGTAAAATGCTTGGAATCTTTAACAGAGTAGGAAAGATCAGAGACTTACTCTCTTTTCAACCCTTACTCAAGAACTGTCTACAATTCAGCCTGCTGAAAATATAATAAGAAAGCAAGCATCGAAATGTTACATTGGAATAGCCTGTTGTTCTAGTCAAGTACCCCAGACGTGTCTTAAAGAAGAATGGCTTCTATTGTGTGTCTGCACACTAGTTTTGTCTTTCACATTAAGATTTATGTTTTATGGATTTGCTTTAAGATAAAAGAAAAAGACACCATTCTCACCCTGGGAGACTCTGCAGCTGCTTTATCTCTTCCGTTTTCTTCCTCTATCTTATTTTCACTATATCTCTTTTCATATCAGAAGTCTTACTGAGTGAATTGAAGTATCAGGCTGTTATTACAGGCATTTCTTTTTGTTCAGGATAAAATTCAATGATAACTCCCGTGAGAAGTGATGGACAGGGAAGAGATGAGATTCATGTTGTTAAAAGAAAACAAGAAGTAGATGATGAAACTCACCAAGTGTTTGAATTTTTCCTCCCATTGTCATCTCCCCCCAAAATCATTTATAAATGGTATAATAAAGATATTTTTTGTCTTTTTTGGCAGTAGAAAATTTTCTGTTAGATGTACAGTTGAATATTTTATGCTTTAATAAAGATTCATAAGTCAGCTGTGGTTTAAGAACATAATCTTTGCTAAAGAATGTATATGCATAGAATATGGTTTCAAATAACTCTCTTTGGTTTGCAGGTACGATTCTGGTGGACAACATGCTGATAAAAGGGACTGCTGGAGGACCAGACCCCACCATAGAACTCTCTTTAAAGGACAACGTGGATTACTGGGTGTTGTTGGATCCTGTTAAACAAATGCTTTTCCTGAACAGCACAGGCAGAGTTCTGGACAGAGATGTTAGTGTTTGCTTTTTATTTATTTATTTTTAATTTTGTCCCTGTGTTATAACTTTATTATCATTTAACTGTCTACATGTGTTTGTTGATACAATATTCAATATATATATTCAATATATATATATAACTACTTGAAAGAACCATGAGAAAGGAAGGGAGCATCTGCGTCTGAGAGAACCATTAAATTTCCCTTTTAATATCCTGGAAGCTTGTCAGATTTCTGAACAAGAAGTGAGTAGAATGCATATAATACGGAGGTGGTAGCGGCAGAGTAGGACAGGCATGGCTATAATCCATCTCTCTCTAACAATGGCAAAATATAAGAATGCCTCACAGCTGTTGCCTTGAGGACAGAAGTTTGGAGGTGCCCTCATAGTTAGCCATTCTTGCAAGTTCTAAGCCTTGGTGAAAGGATGTGACAATGTGCTTATTTGGCTATAAGAAGAGTAAAAGAAAGTGAACAAATTTCCTGGTGCTGTCCTAATCCATTAGTTCTCTAGTAGCATGACTTAAGTATTTTGTTCTTAAGAACAGCTAAATTTTCAAAGTTGCTCAATGACTCACTTTTAAAAAAGGTGAAAAAACTTGAGTAGATTTAAGTAGCTCTCTAATGTTACTGTGTTTTCATATGCATACCCAGCTTTCTTGCAGGCAGAGAAGGGAAGTGAAGGTGAGTGGATCATAACCAGTAATTAATGGATAGGGATCTAGACAATTCAGGGAGTTTGTCTGAACACGCTTACCCCCCAATTCCCAATTTATGGAACCTAAACATCAGGTATTCAGCTTAGCGAGCCTGAATTACCTCACATCATTGCTCAGGGTTTACAATCCACTTTACAGTAGGTTAGGAGAATATGATCCCTTAATCTTCACGTCTAAAATGAGGACTCTAATAAATCACAATTTGCCCCTTATTGTAGTGTGGGTTATTATGTTCTTTACTACCTTTGAATTTTTGTGAATTGCCGATTCTGTGGCCACAGTGCTCTCAGCACATCATTCATCAAAGTGCAAGGGCTTTTATTCTGAAAAATCCTTGCACATCTGTTTTGTGCAAAGCATAGACCACTGCTGCTAGACAGTTAGTGAGGTAAATCAGTGCTTTTATTCGAAATCTAATTGCACCTGGAAATTCTTATTTTATACAATTATAAAATAATATAAGCATATGGAAAACATATGAAAAAATAAAGAGCTTATGTTTGAGTATTTGTTTTTGCAAACTAGGGAAATAACATTTTAGTATTTATCCTACCACATATTATTTTAAGCATACGTGTACATATATTTAATACTTAACTAATTTTAATTGCATCACGCTATAAATTTATGCTTTCAGCCTGATTTTCATGTAATTTGTGATACACATACTTCTATGTGAATGAATTTATATTTACATCAACATTTTAATAGCTACATAGTGGTTTGTGGAGAGAAAAATCAGGGATAATGTGTGTGTGTGTGTGTGTGTGTGTGTGTGTGTGTGTGAGTCTGTGTGTCTGTGTGCGCGTGCGCGTGTGCTGCGGATTGAACCCAGTGCCTTGCATGTGATAGGAATATGCTGTACCACTGAGCCACATCCACCAACCTGGCTATATTTTTTAAACCAATCTTTTATTTTGACATCAAGTTTGTTTGCAGTTTTTAGTCATTACAAAAATGCCACAATGAGAATTTTTGTACATGCATCTTTGTATATTTGTCCACTTTAAAAATAAAAATGAAGATAAGCTCACTTACCTTCATTAAATTACTGGGTTAGTTAGTTACATGCAGTTGACTAACTGGTCCTGTAGATATTTTTATCTACACACTTCCACTTCAACACTGCTAACTTACTGTAGTGTATGAAATGAAATGATAATTTTGTTTAAGCATGTGAAATGATTTCACTCATCTTGAAGAGCTGTTATTTTTATTTTATTATTTTGAATTTATGTTTATTGAGTTGAAATAAAGTTGTTTTTTTCTTGTTTATTTATCTCAATGGTCCTAGGTCACAATATCTTCTAAGAAAAAAAAAAAAAAAAAAACACAACTAGCAGGTAATTCATCTGAGAAAAATGTGAATGCCTTTTATTCACATCTAGACTACATTTATAAACAGTGCTCTCCAGTATGAGAATAATATATCAATAATGTGATATTTACATACATGTATTTACATGTTAAATTTTATTGAATTTAAAATATAAATAATTATTTAATTCAAAGGCTAAACATTGACAAGTTAAACATAATATTATTATGAATTAATACCAAAGTATTTATAGTTTCTTTTAAAATGTAGGTCATTTATCTGAAATATAATCCTTTGGGTTATGGCCTGTATAATTTAGACTGTTCATTTTAATGACTTTAATGAATCATAATAAAAAATATGAATGCTCTGAATAGCCAAACAGAACTAAAAATCAGGGCTTAACCTGATGAACAATGGCCTAGGCTCCATTTTATGATCACCAAATTAGAGTTTCCTTTAATATTTCTGATTTTGAAAACTGTTCCAGAAAATTTTTAGTGGAAAATATTCCACTGAGCCCTTGACATACAGTGATTCTTTTCTAAAAATATTACTTTAATCAAAGATTTTTAGCTTTTAAGGAAAGCATAAAAATCCCTTCAAATGAACTCAAGTTGGTGAGGGAAGAATATTAAATTATCAACACAATAGAAAAGAAAGTCAATGTGTTTTCAGGAGGATTGAAGTTTACCAGGGACAGAAGAAAACTACTTGATCTTAGACTAAAAAATAGCCTCTGTCTTTTGTGTATATTCTCTATTCTTCTTCCTGCGGACCAGATTACACTTATAATTTTTGCACTTTTAATTTTCTCTGTCATTTCTTTGTTTTGTATTTGACATTAGCTCTTTTTGATGTTCACTGCATCACAGATCACTAACTTTTTATTTTTAAATTGTTATTTTAACTGTACAAACATGGGGCACAATGTAACATTTTGATACATGTATATAGTGTATAATGATCTAATCAAGATAATTAACCATGATTTCCCATCTTCTTATCATTACTTCTATGGGGAGGCTTTGGAGCTTCTCTCTTTTTTAGTATTTATAAAATACGTAGTAGGCTATTGTAAAATATAGTCATATCATCTTCTGCAGAACACTATAATTTATTACTTCTCTCTAATTGTACCTGGATACCTGGTATCCAACTTCCCAGTCTGCTCCCTTTCCTCTACCTTTCCCAGCCTCTCATAATCACTATGCTACATTCTCAATGACTTTTATTTAAACACCCTCATTTGAGAAAAACTTGCGGTATTTGTCTTTGTCTGACTTACCATAATGTTCTTCATTTCCATTCATTTTGCTGCAGATGGTGGGATATCATGTTTTTGTATGACTAAATAATATTCTATTGTGTATATATGCCATGTTCTTCCTATCCATTCATCTGTCGATGAGCACATATTGACTCCATATCTTAGCTATTTGAATGGTGCAACAACAAACATTAGTTACATATTTTTCTTTGATATACTGGAATATATTCCTTTGGATATATTCCTGAAAGTAGTGTAGTTGGATCATATGGTATATCTCTTTTTAGTTTCTTGAGAAACCTCTATTGTTCTTCTTAGGTGCTATACTAATTAACATTCTCACCAACAGTGAGGGGAATTCTCTATTCTCATCCTTGCCTGCATTTGTTACTTTTTAGCTTTTTGATCAAAGCCAATGTAACTAGGTTAAATGATATCTCATTGTGTGTTTGTTTTGTTTTTTGGTACTAAGGATTGAACCCTAGGGCACTTAACCACTGAGCCACACCCCCAGTCCTTTTTATATTTTTAGAGATGGGGTCTTTGTCAGTTACTTAGGGTTTCTCTAAATTGCTAAGGCTGGCTTTGAACCTGATATCCTCCTGCCTCTCAGCCTTCCCCACCTCTGGGATTATAGGCATGTGCCACTGCACCTGGCTCATTGTGATTTTGACTTGCAATCCCTGGAAAAGTATTGAACTTAAGCACTTTTTCATAAATTTGTTGGCTATTTGAACTTTTTCCTTGTAGAAGTATCTGTATCCTTTCCCTATTTTAATTGTTATTTGTTTTTTAATCAAATATTTTAAGTTCTTTATGCATTTTAATTATTCAACCCTGTCAGAAGAATACTTGCAAAAAATATTTTTCCCCATTCTGCAGGCAGCTGAAGGAAACCTTTTAGTTTGATATAATCCCATTTATCTATTTTTGCTTCTGTTTCCTGTACTTTGGGAGTGTTATCCAAAAAAAGTGTTGCCTACACCTATGGCTTAATATGTTTCCCCAGTGTTTTCTTCTAGTAGTTTTAATTTCAGGTTTTACATTGAGGTCTTTGATCCATTTTGACTTTATGTTCATATAGGTTGAGAGGGCTCAAGTTTTTATCTTCTACATGTAAATATCTAGTTTACAGACCGACTATTATCATTTTTTTTATTTTTAATTTTTTTGTATTAGTCAGGAAAGGAAACAACTAAATAGTTATTGGCTTGAATCAATTATAGCCAAAGAAGGAGGAGTGAAGTCACATGGTAGGTCTATACTTAATTGAAACTGTCATTTGAGGAACTCTTAGTGGAACTTCATTTTCCAGGGAAGGCATCCAAATTATGTTTTCTATGATTTATTCATTGAGGACAAAAATGCTCTATTATTTACACAATTATGGTTGCATATGACTAAAAACAAATTTAATATAAACCAAAATATTTTTTTAAAAATGATAAACTAAATATTTGCATGAGAATTTCTA
The DNA here is from genome assembly GCA_025594165.1 of Tamias sibiricus. Taxonomy (NCBI): domain Eukaryota; kingdom Metazoa; phylum Chordata; class Mammalia; order Rodentia; family Sciuridae; genus Tamias; species Tamias sibiricus. The sequence goes on along the minus strand of CM046663.1, from coordinate 101,384,166 downwards.
AGGATAAAATTAAAACATAAAAATATCAAGCTTCATGTATTTTATTTAATTAGAAAATTTTTTATTAAATTGTATGAACTATTTGGGAATTTTTAAGCTTGGTCCATAAATCTTGCCCTTATTGTTGTTTTTTGTTCTTTATTTTCATTTCTGTTAAATAAATTTACTTTACATAAAAAAGTCAAGCCTATAAAATCAATAGTCAAAAATGATAAAGCAATCAAAATATGATGTCCACTGGGAAAATGAATAGTCTTTGTATTAAAGGAGCATCACATAAGAATCTTCAAAGTACCAAATTGTCTCCTCTCATGAATATTCTTTAATCATTAACTAGGCATAAAACAATTTTACTTAAGATAATATCAACAATTAAAATAATATTAAGAAAAATATGATTACAGTACAGTACTTTAATAGTTATATCAAACTCTGTGCAAAATTAAAAAAAAAAATAGAACATACAGAAATTGTTTTCATGGTAGTACCAAATCTCTTAACCTGTCCTCTGTCAGAGTCTAAGCTGGTAGCTACATAAAGAGCTTTGACAACTCTACCCAGACCACTATTTAATGACTTAGTTTAGTAGACTTATCTATACCTTGCATCTATTAACATAACTTTAGTATAAGATCCCTTAGTTCTCACTTGGAGTTTGAGATAATCTCTTAACTATTAATTAAACCATCATTCTTGATTTAGTCTGTTCTAGATTCAGTACCCTCAAAGAGTTCTGACCTTGTCAGGAACTAAACTTTTATTGCAAACTGTTTTATTTTGCCCTCAGAGTTTCCTATAGTCATTTCTTTTACTTAAAAGTATATACATTACACTAGGAAAACTGAATTTAATTGCTCTCTCCTAAGTACAATCTAGGTTTTTGTTTTCTTTTGAACTTAAGCTTTGAAATCACCTTTGTCTAGTAAAGTAATTAAAAGTTATCTACTGTCAAGGCATGTCTTAAAAGATACTTCATATAAAAGCCTACTCCCTAATGCTAACACTGACATGTCATCTCTTGGTCTATATTCTGTAACCTTCAATAGTCTCTTATTGTACCTTTAACATAATTTTTACGCTCATTTAATGTCAATTTTACAGGATTTTTTTTTAGTGTTCAAGGATTAGGTCATATTAATCTAATTCCAACATATATGGAACTTTGCACATAATAAGTACCTACTACTTAAGAATAAAACAAACTGAATATCCTTTTAATTTATTGTGAAAACCTACAACATTTCCCAAATATTTCATATTTCTATATTCTGTAATCAATACTTTCTTCTTTAGGCATCTTCTGAAAATAACCTGTTATTCACTGTGAAATTTTAATTTGTGAAGGATGTTCACATTTCTGTCCAGTCATTTAAATTATTTTTTCATTGAAAAAAACATTTTTAGAATACACTGTGTCTCATATCCTTTTATTTTCTTCCATATGTAAAATAATGAAGGTTTTTCATTTTGTAAAGGTAGTAAATACAAAGGAAGAAAAATCATGATACAAACCACTCATTCCTATGAAGATACAACATACTTTGCCTACATTTTATGAAAAAATAAAACAAATTCCTATTGGTTTGCTCAAAAATTATCCTCCTCCAAATAGTGAGCTTCCAATTCATTAAGCCTCCCAAATAACGTGGTTTCTAGAAAAACTCAATTCACTTTAAATTGCAGAAGAGTGTTATAATCTACATTATTCACATCAAAAAAATCTCATTTTGCATGTTAAATAGTCTGAGAAACATTTTCTTTTTGTTCTTTTATATTACAAAATTCACAAGTATTTTTGGAAAATCTCTTCACTAACTTCATCCTCCCAGTATCACTTTTCAAAGATAACTTTCATTAACCATTGATGATTAACCATTCCTGATACTTGTATCAAAACCTTTACACATACATACACTGATGTTCAAATATACTAGTATACTTTCAGAGTTTTATGTTAAGCATTTATTTTGAAATTAGTAGGACAATGTGCATTTCTACATATATATGAATGTTCGTTATTTTAAAATGATTACCTAAATATGGTTCATATGTAGCTTTTTCCCTGTGTTTCATGAATGAAGAAATTAAAAAGAACTTAAAAAAGATAAAATTACTGTGACATTTTCCACTTATAAAAAATAAACTAAAATTTCTCCAACACATACCTAAGCACTTTGGAGTCTCTAAACTCTCCCTAATTGACTTAGGAGAACTGTACTTGCTTATACAGCAGAATAGAAACTATTCCAATGCAAAATTACTCTGTGTTATATATTAGACACAGGGAATTATTGACTTCAGTATAATCCATTGTGGTTGGGATTTATTGCCTGCTATGTTCCATCCATGCTACTAAGAGTTGCACAGGGAGCTAAAGTTGAGAGTGTCAACAATTCCAGGTGACCTAGTTATGTCTAATTTATGGGTACTTAGCATGACTAAGTGGGGCTCACTGCATACTGCATTTGATCCTCTGTTTGAAAGGACTGTGACCTTTCTGTCCCAGTGCAACCACTCAATGTAGAATTAGAAGTGGAGATGGAATGATTTTATATATCTCTCTTGAAGTGTTTAGAAGAACATAATTCACTTGATTGTATTCCAAGAGTTGTGCTATGAGCTAACAGCACAAATATTTTTATTCGGTTTTACTTTACAATTAAAATATGCAGAACGTAGCCGGGCGCGGTGGCGCATGCCTGTAATCCCAGCACTTTGGGAGGCTGAGGCAGGAGGATCGCAAGTTCAAAGCCAGCCTCAGCAATGGCGAGGCACTTAGCAACTCAGTGAGACCCTGTCGCTAAATAAAACACAAAAAAGGGCTGGGGATGTGGCCCAGTGGTCAAGTGCCCCTGAGTTCAATCCCTGGTACAAAAAAAAAAAAAAAAAAAAAATATGCAGAACGTTTTTAAAAATATCTAATAGTGCAAATGTTTTTAAACTATTAGTAAAGATAGAAGTCATTTAATTCAAACTATTTCCCAAAATCTTTAAGATCTAGTCTTTTTAAATGGTCTTTTACTCTATAGCTTGCATGTTTTCAGTGATGAAGCTTGCTTGATAGGGTAGTACATTCTATTCTGTGCTGCTTTGGATTATGAGAAAACCTCCACTTGTACTGAAAGTATATATGCTTTGAATACATTATAGTCATTGTTCTTATTTCTGTTCTCTGAAACTATAATAAAAGAACTATTAGGTTTTTTTATGATACCATTTAGTTATCTGGATTTTTTTAAATTTTCATCATTCTCAAATTTTATAATACATGCTCAGTGTTCAAACTTTACTTCCTATTCACCTAAAAGATGGTGCCTCTTATAAGCCACCATTTTTGCACGTGACATTAGCAATGAATAATGTTTGCATTAGTGTTTCAGCAGCCATTTAAGGTGCTAACATATAAAATCAGCTTTTAAACATCAAAATTTCATTATATGTTTATATTCATGTTTATATTCATTTATTATTTTTGAGTGATTGCATTATTTTTCTATAACAAATAGGAGGATTTATGTTTAGTATTATAAATATTTATCATTTTAACCTAATACTTTCAATTACTAAGATAACTTTGAGCCTTGCCTTTTGTTATTATGTTTATAAATATGTACATATATATGTGTGTGTATATATTCTTTTGATATTTGTGACATTCACAGATTTCATACACAACATAACTTTATATTTAGTGTTTAAAAGTGAAGTGAGGTAGATATCAGAACAGAGAACTCTGTGGCATCTCATGAGAGATATTCCTCTGTATATTAATGATGCCTCAATTTATTCTTTCTAGATACAGTAATTCAGGCGTGTATAAATAAATTATCTTTTGTTACTGAACATAAAATATCTTGAAATTAAACAATGCTTTTCTTTAATTTAGGTACAGTTTTTACAGCATTCTTCTCATTTACAAATGTAGCATATGATATTTTTAATGAACATATCCTGGATCAGAGTGGTCATTGGAATATTTTTAATTTGGTTTAATCCAAATATTTAATAATTTGTCATGTATTCCAATATTATTAGCTCATATTTAACACATTTCATTTTTTATTTTTGGAGATTTAGCTTTTTAAATTTTTTTGACAGACACATAATGTTTTCACATATTTGTGAGGTACAATATGATATTTGGATTCATGTATACCTTTGGTAGTAATCAGCTCATAAAAATTATCCTAGACTTGGGAGACTAGTGGAAAATGAAGAAACAGAAAGATTGGTCAATGGGCACAATGTTATTATTTAATAGGAGAAATGAGTTTTGGTGTTCTAGGGCATAGCAGGGTGAATTTATTGAACAACAATGCATTGAATATCCCAACATAGCTACAAGGGAGGGATTTGAATGTACTCGCCTAAAGAAATGATAAGATAAAGATAATGGAAACTTAATTTTTAGATATAAAAAAGTAGTTAGCATCCATCATATGCTTTTATGTGCTCCATTGAGATAATCCTAGGTAATATTTACAGTTCTATCATATTATTGTAATTAATAGCCATATTTTTAGAGTTCAACAAACTCAGCACAGAGAGGTTTTTCAATTTTCCATGGATCATACAGTTAGCAGTTTCTGGAATTAAAATGAGAAGTCAAATCATATGATTCTGATAACATCCACTCATCTGTCCGAGGAACAATGCTAGTTACTGGATAGAGCAACAGCTATTAGTAGAAAAAAGACCAAGGTTTTATGAGACAAGGGACACAAACTGGAATAAATATATAAAGTATATAATACTCCAACTTGTGGATAAGAAATGCAATGTGGAAAAATAAATAGTGGCAGAGGAAGTTGAAAGAAAAAGGCAGGCTGAAGACACAGTATTTAAGATGGTATAGTCCAGATATGTTATTATTATTATTATTATTTGGTACAGGGGATTGAATCCAGGAGTGGTTATGCTATCCTGAAAAACTGAATTATTTAGAGTCTATTTTTTAAGCTTAAAAGACATTTGCCAATCACAAAGAAAGAAGTGTTTTGTAGTGTTCTGCCTCTGACTCTGGATTCAAACATGGCAGGTGTTCATCCCAGCTCTACAGGCTCTTAGCCATGGGACCTGAGTCAACAAATGCCACTTTAATGACACTTTCTCCCTTCAAAGAATTTATCATAAAAAGTAATTAGGCAAGTGGGCTGGGGATTTGGCTCAGTGGTAAAGTGCTTGCCTGGCATGCATGAGGCCCTGGGTTCAAATCCCAAGCACACACACACACACACACACACACACACACACACACAAAGTAATTAGGCAAGTGGGCATATATTTACATATAGTATGTACTGAAATATTATAATATTATTTATAATGACATAAATTGGTAGTTTGAAATTTCTTATTCTGTTATTATAAATAACATAAATTAAGCTACAAACATATAATGGAGTACTATTAAATTGCATAACATAACTTCATACTAGCATTACATGAAACTGCTTTAGTAAATCTCGGTTAACAAACATGAGATATGTATGTGTGTGTATGTGTTTGTGTGTGTGAATGTGTGATATATTTTTGGTATATATTTGGAAAAGGAAAAGATGAATAAAATGAACATATAATTGTGTAGAGTGAGAAAGTTTGGTTGGGTTGTGAATGATGTTTCTTCTTTTGACTGTATTTTAATATTTATCAGTAAAGAGCATGTATTTATAATAAAAATTTACATGAACACTAAAATTCTTACAATATCTTTTGTCCAAGGCTTTATTCATTTATGCATTTTTTATTAAAAATTAGTTCATATCATTGCTTCTTTAACTTTTGTAGGGAAAAATTTTGTTTTATCTCATTCCATCTCAGCATTAGTTTTATGGTTTTAATCATCAGTAATACTTGAAGTGTAGCACTACTTGAAGCCCTGTATTTGAGATACAAAAGTAAGCAATGCAATCATTATAATTGTTCTCTCTAGTCTTTTGAATAATAGAAAATTTGTCACTTTTTAGATTACTATAATTTGAAAATGATCAAGTACAAAAATTGTATTGAATAAACACATTTCGATAATGATGAGAAGCTTTGATTTCAATTGATTTTTCACAAACCGTAACATCTATATTACAGCCACCAATGAACATCCACTCCATTGTGGTGCAAGTCCAGTGCATTAACAAGAAAGTGGGCACCGTCATCTACCATGAAGTGCGAATCGTAGTGAGGGATAGGAATGACAACCCACCCACCTTCAAACATGAAAGCTATTATGCCACTGTGAATGAGGTCAGTTCCTGCCTGCTCTTTGTGTCATTTTTATTGATACATAAAATTAACTGTATACCTTAAGTTTTATTTTTTAATGTTATACCTTTATAATGATAGGCCTATTTAGAAATATTAAGAAAACATTTTTAGGAATGGTATTTAGAAGAAATGTGTTATGGGTGACTTCTGATGTGATTCACATTGCTATGGGAAAAGTTCAACTGACCCCAAAATTTTACATTTTTGATCATCTTAGAAAATTTGGTGCCTAAATCTACTACATACTTACTGAAGTAAAACAGGAGTTATTTATTCTCATTGTATGGCAGTGGTCTAATTGTATCTCTGAGGTGACTGAACTAATTAAAAACTGGAAGGAAATATATGAGCCTCTATTAATTTGAGGTACTTGCTCAGTTTTAAAATCAAGTTCTGGAATATTAAAAAAAGTAAATATAAATCACTACTGAATTCTTATACAGAAATGCTGATCAAATTGGCAAAAACCTTAAATGCAATCTTCTTGCTTTTATTATTTTATTATTGTTATTTGTTGTTTGGGTTGTTTGTTTTTCCCTTTGAGTTAATATCCATGAGCCAAGAATCTGTCTTAACTTAAAAAAATTTTAAAAATTAGTCTATTAAGTTTTTTTTAGTTCAATAAACCAGAAAATATTTTTAAAGTACTTCTAATGCCATTTATTATGTGTACTTTAGACACACAGAAAAATAAATTGAATTAATATGATAATCTATATTTTAGCAGGTCACTTTTACCTCCAGGTTTTTTTATTTTAAAAATACATGCCTATTTTATAGGAGAAAAATCAGTGTAATTTGGTCATTAAACATACCATTAGGCCTTTAATCTTTTCATTCCCTTTGAAATTAATTAAATATATTTTAATTTAGTATTATTTTATTCATACAAAATTGGAGAAATTATGTTTCACATGATATGGGATTTCCAAAATTATATTATTTAAGAAATAAAAACTCCTATTTTAAGTTGCTTGGCCAGGACAAACTACAGGTTAGTAAATGCTGAATATCTTGAAGACACTTTTAACAGGTTTCTGCAGTAATGACAGTGCTAATTGATTACCATGTACTTGGTTTTAGATACTTATAAATGGTGTCTTTTAGCATCTGAAGTAAAGCCTTTGAATTTATTTGCTTGAGGGTTAACTTCATTGGAACTATGTTAGGCAACACCTCATTGGAAAAGCTGTTCTTATATCACTTTGATTGCTTCTGAATCTTTGACTATCGTTCATTTTTCTTACAGAAACCTGTAATGCTTAATTTGAATTTTAAAGCATCATAAGTGATTGGTTTATTCTCACTCCCCTCTCCAAACTTTTCAGTGCCTTGTTGAAAAATAACTCTCTCAAATACCATTTGTACTCTTCAGCAATTGTTTACTTTCTCATTATGGTCAGGAAAAAGAACACCTCTTTGGCATACCTTCAAGTTCTTGCACAATATTACCATTTGTCAATACATTCTTAACTTCAAATTCTCTCTGATAATGCTTTATGCTTCTCAGCTGAAATCCTCACATCCCATACATTTCCATTTTTTGGGCTTTGCTCACACTGTTCATTGAGATCTTCTCTATTGAATTCTCCAAGTTTCATTCATCTTTTAAAATTTAGTTTCATACCCATTTTCCAGAAATTATCTCTCCCTGATTTTCATAATTATTGATCTTCAATTTCTCCAAATTTTTACAATATCAGGATAAATGACAGAGTGATAAATTCATGAACAAGTTAAGCATTTTATCTTAGTATTTTGAGAAGCCCAGTTTCCTTTCCAAACCTGTTTAATGTGGTTGAACTGAAACGTTACTTGCAATGTATTTTCCTATAGCCATCTAAGTTACAACTTCTAAGATTTTACCCATACTGCCTCATATCTATTTTTGAAAAAAATCAAAACTGTATTTAAACCTGAAAACAATAACAAGAAAAAATATAATTCAGTTTCTCTCGTCTTACATTTAGTTGAGATGTTCTTCCATAGTGATAGTTCTTAGTTTAATTAACTCAAATTTTTACAATGTAAAAAATTTTTATCTGTAAAATAAAATTAAATGAATTGGGTTTACTTTGTGAAAAATTGCAAGATATTTTTTGATATTTTCTCATTTAGTACAAGCTATGCAGTTAATTCAGTTAAGACTAGAAAGTTCCAAATTTAAAAAAAACAAAAAAAAAAAAACTTCCCAGTTTGATAGATTGTTGGTGTCAAAATATTTCACACTTCATTAAAATACAAAAAAAGACAGGTATAAAGTCATTATCACAGATTTATCAAAGAAGCTTCCAAACTTAAAGTCCTGATTAGTCACTCATTTCACTCTGTACAAGAAAATTGTGTAGTAGTAGCATCAATTGACTGTTAGTAAATTGGTCAGAAAATTGGGGATATTTCAAATCCTTTGTTCAGTCATCCCTTCACTATTCATTAATAAGCATCTTAGTAGCTAGCATAACTACTTTCATGTACCTGATATTGAAAATTAATATCAGAGTTTGCATTTATGGTATTATATGGAATTACAGCATATCATAACCACAATCAGTACTTTTATAAGCACATTAAATTCTACCCTCTTACACTCTTTGTAAACATGTTCTTCTATTAGTATGTCAAGAATTTACCAAAACATTATTAATTCCTTTATCTAAATGTCAAGTAAGGATTATAACAAGGTTTATAATTCCTTATTTATGAGAAAGGCATCAGACATTATAAGTATTTTTATCTCTCTGGGTAATTGAAGACTCTCAATTAATTTTTGTCTATTGTATCATTAAGTAATTAGACTGGCTGACTTGAAGAACAAATTACACAGTAAAATTCTGATCATTCTTAAGCCATTTGTGGAAGATAAATCTTTCCTAACAGTGATGCCTTTAATAATGTATACATCTCACCCCCCAAGATTATTTTTATGTAATAAAAAATAAAAGTAAAAATTCAAGGAACAGTTCAGTAAATCAGCTATAGTAAACATCAGATTACATTAAATTAAGAAGTACACTGAAAGTGAAGAAATAGAGATAGTCAATATTAACTGACTTTCAAGATGTTTAATTAAAAGGAGAAGGAGAAATTGAGTGGTAGCCAGGAGATGATGAAGGGCTCAAGTTAGAGTTAAAGGAAGAAGATGATAGAGGATATTTGAATGCAGGCCAAATAACACATAAAAACTAACATTTCTGCCAGATGCAGTGGTGCACGCCTATAATCCCAGCACTTTAGGAGGTTGAGGCAGAAGGATCATGTGTTCAAAGCCAGATTCAGCAACAGCAAGGCGCTAAGCAACTCAGTGAGACCCTGTCTGAATAAAATATAAAAAAAAAAAAAAAAAAAAAAAAAAAATGGGGCCTTGGGATGTGGTTCACTAGAGGAGTATCCCAGAGTAAATCTCTGTACCCCACCCTACCAAAAATTAGCATTTCTAAAACCTTAACATTGATTTGTTAACATTATTTCATATAAAATTAGATATGTGAGGAAAGTACTTCAACACAATAGACTATAAATGACAAAGCTACAGCTAAACTCATAACGAATGGGAAGCAACTGAAATGATTTTCTCTAAGACTATAAACAAAACAAGGATATCCACTTTCATCACTCTTAAATTTAACATAGAATTGAAAGTCCTAGCCAGAAAAATAAGGCAAGGGGAAGAAATAAAGGGCCTCTAAATAAGAAAGGAATAGCTAAAGCAATCCTTACCCAGAAGAGTGAAGCAGATTGCATCACTATACCAGACCTTAAATTATACCACAGAGCAATAGTAACAAAAACAGTATGGTATTGGCACCAAAATAGACTCTTAGACCAATGGTACAGAATAGAGGACACAGAGACTAGTGCACATAATTTCAGTTAAATTATATTTAAAAAGCTGCCAAAAATGTACATTGGAGAAAAGATAGCCCCTTCAACAAATGGTGCTGGGAAAACTGGAAATCCATATGCAACAAAATGAAATTAAACCTCTATCTCTCACCATGCAGAAAACTCAACTCAAAGTGGATCAAGGATCTAGGAATTAGACCAGAGACACTAAGCCTAATAGAAGAAAAAGTAAGCTCTAATCTCCATCATGTCAGATTAGGCCCCAAGTTCCTTAATAAGATTCCTGTAGTGCAAGAATTAATATCAAGAATCAATAAATGGGATAGAATCAAACTAAACAGCTTGTTCTCAGCAAAAGAAACAATCAGTGAGGTGAATAGAGAATCTACTAATTGGGAACAATTTTTTACCACATGCACTTCAGATAGAGCACTAATCTCTAGAATATATAAATAACTCAAAAATCTTAACACCAAAAAAACAAATAATCCAATCAATAAGTGGGCCAAGGAACTGAACAGACATTTCTCAGAAGAAGATATACAATCAATCAACAAATACATGAAAAAATGTTCAACATCTCTGGCAATTAGAGAAATGCAAATCAAAACCACACTAAGATTTCATCTCACACCAGTCAGAATGGCAGCTATTAAGAATACAAACAACAATAAATGTTGTAGAGGATGTGGGGAAAAAGGCACACTCATACATTGCTGGTAGGACTGCAAAATGGTACAGGCAATATGGAAAGCAGTATGGAGATTCGTTGGAAAACTGGGAATGGAACCACCTTATGACCCAGCCATTCCACTACTGGGTCTATTCCCAAAGGACTTAAAAACAGCATACTACAGGGACACAACCACATCAATGTTTATAGCAGAACAATTCACAATAGCTAAATTGTGGAACCAACCTAGATGCCCTTCAGTAGATGAATGGATAAAGAAAATGTGGTATATATACACAATGGAGTATTACTCAGCAATGAAAGAGAATAAATAATGGATGAAGTTGGAGAATATAATGCTAAGTGAAGTTAGCCAATCCCAAAAAGCCAAATGCGGAATGTTTTCTCTGATATAAGGAGGCCGTTTCACAGTGGGGTTGGGGCAGGGAGCATAGGAGGATTAGAGGAACACTAGAATGGCCAATGAGGAGGGAGAGGAAAGGGGGGAGGCAAAAGGGTGAAGAAGAAAAAAAAAAGATGGTAGAATGAGATGGATATCATTTTCTTAAGTGCATGTATGAAGTCACGAATGGTGTGAATATACTTTGTATACAACCAGAGATATGTAAAAATGTGATCTATAAGTATAATATGAAATGTAAAAAAATAAATAAATAAGAAAGGAAGAAAAAATATGATTTCTGTTTTCAGATGACATGATTTTATATACAGAAATACCCAAAGATACTACCAAAAAACCCTGTTAGAACTGATCAACAAATTCAGTAGGTTTGAAAGGGAAAAAATGAAAATGCAAAATCCTATAACATTTTTATACAACATGATAAACGTTTTGGGAAAGAAATTAATCCCATTTAAAATAAACACAAAAGTAATAAAATACCTAGACATAAATTCAAGGAAGGTAGTCTACAATGAAAATTTTAAAACCCCAATGAAATAAATTAAAGAGAACACAAGAAGAATAGAAGGACCTCATATACTCATTGATTAGAAGAATTAATATTTTAAAAATGTTAAAGCCAGCCTCAGCAATGGCGAGGCACTTAGCAACTCATGAGACCCTGTCTCTAAATAAAATACAAAAAAAGGGCTGGGGATGTGGCCCAGTGGTTAAGTGCCCCTAGTTCAATCCCCGATACAAAAAAAAAAAAAAAAAAAAATGTTTATACTACCCAAAGCAATACACAGATTCAATACAATCCTCATAAAATATGAATAATCTTCTTCACAGTAGTTTTTTTTTTATATTCTTTAAATCATATGGAACCATAAACAAACCTGAGTACCATGAGCAATCTTGACCAAAGAGAGCAAAGATGCAGACATCATAATATAGGACCTCAAAAATACTACAAACCAAAAAACATGGTATTAGCATTAAAACTGATACATAGCATAATGATAGCAAATGGAGAACCTGGATAGCCAACTGATCTTTGACAAAGACAACAAAACATACCTTGAAGAAAGTATAATCTCTTCAATATGTAGTCCTGGGGAAAACAGAAATTCATACATAGAAGATTGAAACTAGATGTCTCTTATAAAAAATAAAATTCCATTCCAAATGGACCAAAGACCTAAAGGTAACACAAATTATCAAATTACAAGGAGAAAACATAATAGAAACGATTCAAGATGTCAGTAAAAGCAATGACTTTTTAAAATAATATCCCCAAATCATAGGCAATAAAAGCAAAAATAGATACATTAGACTATATCAAACTAAGAATTTTCTGCACAGCAAAATAAAAAACAACAGAGTAAAGATACAACCTATTTAATGTGATAAAACATTTGAAAACTATCTGTCAAGGTATTATTTGCAGAATATACAAGAAATGCAAAACAATCACAATCAATTGAAAAGAGAATTTAAAATTTGGGAAATAACATGAACAGCCATTTCTCAAAACAATGTATAAATGTTCAGAAAATATAAGAAAAAGATTCAACACCACTAATCATCAGGGACAAATTCAAACCTCAATGAGAATATTTTTTTCCAGTTAGAATGGTTATAGTATAAAATAATAATAATAATAATAATAATAATAATAATAATAATAATGAAAAAAACAACAAAGTTGTGAAGAAAGGAAAAATCCACACAGTTAATGGGAATGTGGATTAGTATGGTCACTTTGGACAAAAGTATGGAGGTTCCTTAATAAATTATAATCAAAACTACCTTATGATTCAGCTGTCTCACTACTGGGTATATATCCAACAGAAATAAAATCAGTATATCAAATATTTGCCTATGCTGCCATATTTTTTTGCAGCACTATTCACTATAGCCAACAGACTATATGAAATAGACTAATATGTCTATAGATGGATGAACTGATAAGGAAAATATGGTATAATACACTCATTTCATTATTATTTAGTCATACAATAATAGAATTCTATAATTCATAGCAAAATGGACAGAACTAGAAGACATCATGTTAAGTGAAATAAACATGGCACAGAGAGACAAATACCACGTGTTCTCACTCACACTTAGAGGATTACAAAGTTAATTGTTTAATAATAGCAAGTAGGATGCTGGTAGTTAAATGCTGGAAGGACAGGTGGGGAGAAGATAGAGTACAGGTTGGATAACAGGTTCCAAAATCCAGCTACAGTGTTCTACAGTTCACAAGAATATAGTATCTATTTTATAAGTAACTAGAAGAGAGGACTTTTAAAAGTTCCCACCAAGAAGAAGTGATAAGTGTTTAAGGAGATGGAATTGCTAATTATCCCAAACTGACATTCCACACTGTGTACATGTATTGGATTATCACATTGAACCCCTTGAAGAGGTACAGTTATATGTCAATTAAAACAAATAAAGTAAGTTTTTCTGGCTAGAGTTAGAGACAAGGGAAGAGGAACCAGTTAAAACTGAGGCAGAAGGAGAAATTAAAGAAAACTGAAGAATTGGAAAGACAGCCACAATTGTGTGCTTTGAAGATGAATGGAGTTGTAACCCTAGGAGTGCAACCAACATAACATGCTGAGAAGAAACTGCAGTGGAGCCCTATCCAGGACTCAGTTCTCTTAGTCCTTAGTGGGTAATTAATTAATTATTTCAACCCATAATTGCAATGAGCTTGGAAACAGAATAGTGAACTCCTTGATTTCAGTTTGTTGAGAGCTATCAATGACTTCTGGCTGAAATGTATGACAGCAAATAGTATGCTAAGTCACTTAAATTGTGTTAATTTCTTATGGCAACAATAGAAATGAATGTAAATATTCTGTCGGTAACAGAGAAAAAAATAACTGTAAGAAAATGAAAGATTTGAACAATGAAATTAGTAAAACTGATCTATACCCAAGAACTGCAGAGTTCATTCTTTTTAAGTACATGGACTATTTACAACAATTCACTGAAAAAAAAAAAAAAAAAAAAAAAAAAAAAAAAAAAAAAAAAACTCTAGATAAATATATCCTGAAGGGTTGAAATTATACCAAATATATTTTATAAACACCATATAGCTAAGTTTAAAGTCAAATTTAAAAAAAAAAAAACCACAAAACTTTCCATATATTTAGCAAAAGACACATAGAAGGTTATTTACAAATTGTCTTACTATATATGTAGAAACCCAACAGTATTTATAGAAAAAGTATTACAATTTAAAGTGAGTTCACCAAGTTTGCTGGAGACAAAGACAATATATTTTAAAGGATTTACAAAAAATTTTAATAAACCAGCAACGAACAGAAAATGAATTTTTAAAGTGATCCACTGATCATAATTTCTACCAAAATGGAGTTTTAATTATATCTATTTATTTTAAATTCAGTTGAAAGAAAAACAATACTTTTATGTTTTGGTCAATATATGGAGTTCCTATAACTTTCACACATTGCTGGTATTTGAGTAAATTAGCCCAATTACTTTGGAATCGTGTTTGTAGAATCTATAAAAAAATAATCAAGTACAGATCACATGACTCATAAATTCTACTCTTCTGTATCTACTATAAAAAATTAGTGCATATGTCCACTGAAAAACATGTATAAAGAGATGCATTGAAGATATAACATGGTAGGCACAAACTGGACATAATCTGTTATGGTTTGGATATGGGGTATCCCCCAAAAGCTCACATATACGACAATACAAGAAGATTTGGTAGAGAAATGATTGGGTCATAGCCTTAATCTAATCAGTACATAAATCCCTGATGGGATTAACTAACTGAATGGTAGCTGGAGGCAGATGGGGTGTGGCTGGAGGAGTGGTTCATTGAGGGAGTGGCTGTGGGGCCTATATTTAGTATCTAGAGAGTGGAGTCTCTCTCGGCTTCCTGATCCTCATGTGACCTGCTTCCCTCTACCACACTCTTCTGCTATGACGTTTTGCCTCACTTGAGCCCCAAGGAATAGAGCCAGCCTTTTATGGATTAAAACCTCTGAAACTCTGAGCCCTCTAATAAACTTTTCCTCCACTACGATTGTTCTTGTCAGATCTTTTAGTCACAGTGGTGAAAAAGCTTACTAAAACACAATCCAAATGTCCAATGATATACTAAAGTCAGTCAGTATTTGTTAGTTGCATTTATCTGTAAAAAAAAAATTATTTCCTTTTCTCTGTGCTCAAATTTCTGAGCTAATGAGATTATTACTATTATATTATTACTATTACCTCATAGGGTTTAATGAATATATCTAATAAATAAAAACTAGAATCCCATAGATTTTCAGTGTATAAGATTTGCATGTCTTGTAATTATTTCAATGGATATCTGAAGGTGTTTTTCTTTATATCGCATATCTACATCTGGTATTATATATGTATTTGCTTCCTTCATAATGTCTACCTCCTTAGAATCAAATCTATACTAAAGCTTGCAGTGTTTTCATTTAGTAGAACAGTATGTGACACATTGTAGAAGTTCTATAATTGAACTACCAGGGAATTATGAATGGTGCAATCTTGAAACAGAAAAATACTATTTAACATTCCTATTTAGTCCGATGGTGGCAGTGGCGGAGAAAGAGTGAGACAGAAAGCAAGTTTGTTTTGAGTTAAATTCTGAATGAAGTTCATATGTGGTAAAATTTTTAAAGAAATTAATAAAGGCTTTCTGGATCATTATAATACACTGTTCAAAACAACTGTGATGACAACAAAAAGAAACTTAATACTTGGTGAATATGAACTATGTGAATTATGGTTCTTTTACATAATTCTAGAGGGAAATTATGTATTTATTTGTGATAGAACTATTATACCACTTGAGAATTTTTACCCTACTTTTCATGTCCCAGAAAAACTAAGATCATATTGATTAAGCAACATTAATATGAGTCCCCTTTGACCAAATGTCCCTTTTGTTTTCTCTGTGAAATTTTTCTACACACACAGCTTTATGAGACTCAATACAAATGGTCCCAAGAGCTTCACAGTCAGTTTAATAAATTTGTGGTTGATCAAGTTCTATTTCTTTCAGTTCTTAACAACATGAAACTTTAAAGGATGCCTCATAAATCTAAATTTAAAATGCCATTTACAATTTAGAAAGGTGACTATTAGCATATGAAGTAACCTTGGGTTTCAAGAACAATGAAATTGCTGAGTAAATATTGACATTACAATTATGTGCAAACTTTTTATTTATAATAATTTTAGTATTTACTTTCTTGCTTTTTTTTAATGATTAGATATAATCGTAAGGACTGAACTGCATACCAGACAAATTTTTCATTTTTTCTTGTCCAAAATCTGTTTATAGTAAGATTGTTGTATAAATGTTCTTGTCAATTTAGTGGCATCATCTGTCCTAATATTAGATGATATAAAGAAAGACTATCATAATCATTTAATTCAGTAATTACCACTTTTTAAGGGCATTGTGTGGCAAGCAAAATCAGATTGTGTTTTTTTCTGAAATAGCTCATTTAAAACTTACACATACTTAAAAATAGACTTAAACTATGTGTGTTTATTGTTTTCATACAGATGAGTAAGTGTAGATATAGGGAAGAATTGATTAATTTGCTTAAGATTTCATTGTTAATTAGGAAAATTTCTAAGCCAGAAATCAAGGTAGACTCATTTTAAAACCAGGAAACTTATCACCATGTTGTATAAAGATATCAGGAAAGAGAATGATAGAAATAAGATTGTATAAACACATCCGGAAAGAGAATGATAGAAATACGATCCATGGAGAAAATTGCATGAATTTGAAAAAATTATGTTTCTTCCCCCATGTCTTAATATTTTCTGAAAGAGTGAATAAGTAAGATCACTTATATGAGTACATATTAATGCTAATTTCAAAAAAACAATTACAGTTGTTCATTTGGTCTAAATTTCATCTTCATTCAGTTTGTGAAACTAGTCAAGCTCAAGCACTGGGTAGATTGTTTATAAGGAAGGAGAACAGTCTTTAAACACTTGTGACATAGGTTCTGATTTTAGGAATATCATTTCTTATCTCTATAATCATGGAAAAATTATGAATTTATACTAGCCTTAATTTCCTCCACAAACAATTAATAATCATGTTTGTAGGATAATTATTGAAAATTAAAGCATATAGAGAAGGCAAAGTGAGACACCTTGACTGGTATTGAATAGTAACAAAGAATTTCATCTTCTATCTAGCGATTTCCACTTTCACCCAACTAAGCTTCCCAGTATATTAATTCTCAAATAAAATGTACCTGAATAATTTTATTAATAAAGCATTTATTTCTGATGAAATTATTTATTCAATTTTATTTTTATTTCTACTACCTTCTTTTTTAGGATAACTGTATGCCACATTATCATTAAAATTTCATTGTTAGTAACTCAATTTTTTTAAATATTTTAAAAATGGTAAGCATGTGATAAAATGAAAAAGTTAAATATATATATGTATATATAATCTACAAATGTTCTGTTTTCATTCTTTTTAGACTTTGTAAGATTAATACCCAGAAAACTCCCTTTGATGCATCAGGAAGGGACACTGTAAAATGCTTTTTATATATGACATAATGACTATGGAATACAAAGTAGATTATAGGATGATGATAATATAGCACCAAATCTGCATGGTTAAAAAAGCAAGATTTTAAAGACATAAGAAGTTGTTATGTATTATACGTGTTTTAAATTCATATAAAACCTTTAATAGCTTCTGTATAGAATTTCCAAAAGTTCATGAAGATATCTAAAATTCAATGAAATGGCATGCATCTCAAGATGAACATCTTGCCTCATTATGTACATAACAGTTGGCATTCCATAGAGGATATTTTATATTAGTAGGAATCATGTGCTTATTTAATTAGGGATTTTATTTTACTCTACTTTAAATGCTATTATGCTTATTTCTCCTGACATGCCCTAAACATATCCTGCAAAAATATCACTTACATCATACCATGCTTAACTCAAAGAACGACTGAGCTCTAAAATCTTTTAGATTTATTTTTAAGTTTTAAAATAATTGTTAAATATATTTTAATGATGTTATCAATCTGTAGGAACTAAAAGTTGAATTTTTGTCAAATTAAAACACAAAACTGCATAAGAATTTTTCTCTTTTGCTTGCTCTTGCTATTTAAGATATCTTAATTTTTTCCCACATTTTTACTGATGCATTATAGTTGTATATATTGATGGTATTTATTGTTATATAGTCATACATGCACACAATATAACAACACAATTTGGCCAACGTCACTCCCCAACATTTACCCCCTCCCTTCTTGCCTCCTACTCCTTAGTCCCCTTCCCTCTGCTGGTCTCCCTTTCATTTTTAGGAGTTCCACTGCCTTTGTTTTTCTTTTTTTCTCTCTAGCTTCCACATATGAGAGAAAACACAGGACCCTTAGCTTTCTGAATTTGACTTATTTCACTTAATATCATGATCTCTAGTTCCACCCATTTTTCTGCAAATGCCATAATTCCATCTTCTTTATGGCTGAATAAAACTCTATTGTGTATATTTACCACCTTTTCTTTATCCATTCATCCACTGATGGACATTTAGGCTGGTTCAGTAGTTTGACTATTATGAATTGTGCTCTTATAAACATGGTTATACATGTATCACTATAGTAAGGTGACTTTAATTCTCAAGAGTAAATACAAGAAGTGCCAGTTGGGTTATAAGGTGGATCCAGGCCTAGTCTTTTGAGAAGACTTCATACTGACTTCCATAGCAGTTGTAGTAATTTACAGTCTCACCAAAAGTGGGGGAAAAAAAAAAAAAAGGTGTTCCTTTTTGTCCATATCCTCCCCAGCATTTATTATTATTTGTTTTCTTGATGACTGCCATTTTGACTGGTATGAGGTGAAATATTGGTGTAGTTTTTATTTCATTTCCCTAATTGCTAATGATGTTGATTTTTTTTTCTAGTATTTGTTGGCCACTTGTATTTCTTCTTTTGAGAAGTGTCTGCTTGTTTGCCCATTAACATTGGGTCATATTGGGTCATTTGAATTTTTTGGTGTAAAGTTTTTTTTAGCTCTGTATATATTCTAGATATTAATCCTCTACCTGAAGAGTAAGCAAAGAGTAAGCAAAAATTTCCTCCTATTCTGTAGGTTCTCTCTTCACATTCCTAATTGTTTCCTTTGCTGTGCAGAAGCTTTTTAATTTGATGCTATCCCATTTATGAACTCTTGGCATTATTTCCTGAACTTTATGTGTCCTATTTAGAAAGTCATTGCCTGTGCCTAAAAGTGGGAGTATTGACCCTATGTTTTCTACTAGGAGTTGCATAGTTTCTGGTCTGATTCCAAGACCTTTGATAGATTTTGAGTTGATTTTGTGCAGGGTGAGAGATGAGGGTCTAGTTTCAATCTAGTCCTTATGGATAATCAGTTGTCCCAGCACTATTTCTTAAAAAGGCTTTTTCTCCAATGTATGCTTTTGTCACATTTATCAAGGATCAGATGACCTAACCATGTGGGTTTGTCTCTGCATCTTCTATTCTGTGCCATTGGTCTATGTATGTGTTTTTATGCCAGTACCATGCAAGATTTGTTACTATATATCTCTGTGTATAATTTGAAGTCAGGTATTGCATTGCCTCCAACATTGCTTTTTTAGCTTAAAATTGTTTGATACATTTTGGGACTGTTTTTTCTAGCTCTGTGAAAAATGTCATTGGTATTTTGATGGGGATTGCATTGAATCTGTATATTGCTTTTGGTAATATGCCCATTTTAAAAATATTAAATCTGCCTATTCATGAATATGGGAGTTCTTTCCATCTTTTGAGGTCATCCACAATTTCATTCTTCAGTGTTCTGTAGTTTTCATTGTAGAGGTCTTTCACCCTCTTGATTCAGTTTATTCCTAGGGGTTTTTTGTTTGTTTGTTTTTTGAGCTATTGTGAATGGGATTGTCTTCCTTATTTCTTTTTCAGTAGATTTATTGTTAAAGATACCTTACTGAATATCATGTTTATAAAAATATGTGACATAAATAAATAAAAGCTTTATGATCTTTAAAATATTATCTACATGTTGTAAATGATATGTTAAAGTCCTGAACTTTATAATAATAAAAATTATAATGAAAGTGGTCTGTTTATTACTATATTTTCAATATGTATTTGAATAATATTAGAAGTATTTATAGCTAAGTAATATTTTAAAAGAATGATAGTGTTATCCTCTATTCCTCATCAAGCTTCTGCATTGTTAACATATTTGTGTGATAAGTTTTTAAATAAACTAACATTTATACATTATGATTAACTTAAAGCCGTACTTCATTTAGATTTTCTTACTTTTTAACTTACATCCTTTTATTGTTCTAGGACCCCCTCTGGAACTCCACATTACATTTAATCACTATGTTTCTTGTTTTTTGTTTGTTTGTTTGTTTAATCAATTCTAGATCATGATAGTTCTTGTTTTGTTTGTTTTTGATGATTTTGACAGTTTTGAGAACTGGTCAGATAAGCTTTCCTTATATCTGACATACATAAATGTATATATGTATCAAATATATAATATATACATATTTGTACCTTTTATTGCCTAAGTGTATGAACATGTATAATAGATATTTAGTATAAATAGATAATTATTTATTATTTTCCAATGAGCTGTGAATTGAATAATTGAAACCCCTTGAAGTATTAGCACTTTAGTATGTATCTACAAAAATGAGAGTACTCTTCTATGTATCCATTTTATGCAGTCAGTAAATTACATTAATTAATATAGTATTTCTAGCTTCAGATGCCATTCAAATGTTGCTGAATTTTCAGATATTATCATACGTAGGACAAAGATCCAATTTGAGATCACAGGTTCCATTTAGTTGTCATGAATTCCTAACTTCAATTTTAGTAGTTCTAGTATCAGTCTTAGATGTTCCTCAGTATTTCCTTGGCTTTCAAGGCCTTACAATTTTTAGAAACTGGAAAGATTATGGAAAGTATCTCACTGTGGGGTCACCTGTTGCTACAAAGTGATATCATGATCAATCTTCACTGTATGTAACATACAAGACACAATACCAATGTGTTCCATGGTTAGTGTTTTAGTCAGCTTTTTTGCTTCTGTGATGAAAAGAACCAACCAAAACAACTGCAGTGGAAGAATTTATTTAGAGGCTCATGGTTTTACAGTTTCAGATGACTTAGTCCATAAAGTCTGGCTCCATTCCTCCGGATGAGGCAGGGCATCATGGAAGAAGACTGTGGCAGAGGAAAATAGCTCACATGAAGATCAGGAAGTGAATATGAAATGTATGCCAGATAGCCACGCCCCCAATGAAACCACTTCCTCCAGCCACATCCTGCCTGGCTCCAGTTACCACTCAATTAATCCCATCAGGGATTAATCTCTGATTGGGTTAAGACTCTCATAACCCAATCATTTCTCCTCTGAATTTTCTTGCTTTGTCCCATATGTGAGCTCTTGAGGGCCAACACACATCCAAACCATAACAGTTAGTAAATGTAGCCTTTATCACTTTGGTAAGATGGAGTTCTCCAAATTTATCCACCACTAAAATTACCAAAAATTTGTACTTAATAATTAATGAATGTTAAAGCTATTCTATGCAAAACCATTTTAAGAATCTGTAAATAACTTGTTTCTCATCAAACCTATGCCTATTATTTTTATTAGGGATTTACAGAATATTAATTTATTAAAAAACAACTGAGGAAATATAAATTATAGTGATTGCACATATTTTCTTTATTGTTGCTTCTGATGTATTTATTGACTTAATACATTTTCAGGCTTTATGCAATGTTCTACCAGTAAATATGTGATTGTTAATGAAAATATTAGAATAATAAAACCAGGGTGAATTTGGAATTTACGAAATAATTTACTTTCTGAGGAACAAGTTGTTTTCAGTAGTGATAATTATTTCAAATGATTTTGCTAAAGTGTTGATACCAGCAAAGTTGAGTTTCTATTTCTCTAAAATACCTCAAAAGTATTAATTTCTTGGGCCAATAAGTTTTTTGTTTGTTTGTTTCTTTACTTGTGATGCCACACACCCAGCCCCCTTATTTATTTATTTATTTATTTATTTATTTATTTATTTTGAGACAGGGTGTTGCTAAGTTGCTTAGGACCTCAGTAAGTTGACAAGGCTTACCTCAAACTTGTAATCTTCCTACTTCAATCTCCCAAGCCCTGTGATTACAAGCATGGACCATTGCTTCTAGATAATAATTTATCTTTGATAGAATACATGTTCCAAATTGTATCAGTTCAGATTAGCTGTAAAATATGTGCTGTTATATGCAAATTTTGGGCTTTCTTTCATTTCCCCTTACCTCAAAAGTTTATTAATTATGACATTTCAGACAATCGCTGCCATAGAACTACTCAACAATCATTAGACTTATGACATTGGGCATAAGCTGTCATAGCCCATGATTTCTTAATGAAAGTAAATATAATAATAACAAATGATATAAACTTTTATTGAGGATTGAAAGACATAATGCTTTTAAGCTACTAAGTATAGGATTTGACCAACTTTTCCTGCAGGTCACCCTTGCCTTGGAAACGTTCTTTAAAAACAGTCATGTATCTGAAAGCCAAATTGTCCTCCACATAGCAAATTCAGAGGTAAATCTGTGAATAGGCAGTAATTAGTGGAACATCATTGAAACTCCAGCTTTTTCTCACAAAGATGAAATTTCATTCTCTCCTAAATCTATCCATTTTGAGCTTTACTTTTACAACCAAGTTCTCTCAGTTTGGTGTCATTCTTTCACATTTTATCAAGATTGTATCATCTTCCATTTAATACATGTATTTTTGAACATTTGTAATCATCAAAGTCATTCTGGCAGAAGAGGGAGCGTAACAATGTGATTTCATACAAGGGTTTTAAGTATTTTACATATTTTGTAAATATTTTCATTAAATATACAGTATTAATAATTCTTAGATATTTATAAATTCAGGCTAGAATTAGTAATTTTTCAAATAAATTATGGTCACTTTTTAGAAACATCTCCCATGGAATTTATGGAACTTCAGAGCCTTTCCTTTTTTAGAGTTGCTAAAAAAAATCAATATACAAAAATTAGAAGTATTTTATATACCACTAATGACTAACTTTGTTGAAAAGGAAATTAAAAAACAGGGAGGAAATTGAAACTGAAAATAAATCACAACAAAATGTAAAATACAACATTCTTACTCATTTTCACAAATTAAAAAGTGGATCTCATACACCAGAGATTTGGAAAGGCAGAGGGAGGGATAAAAGTTAAATAACAGGGCTGGGGTTGTGGCTCAGCGGTAGAGCACTCCTCTAGAATGTGGGCAGCCCAGGTTCAATCCTCAGCACCACATAAGGCATTGTGTACAACTAAAACAAATAAATAAATACTTTTTTAAAAAAGTTAAATAACAGGCTTCAAAACAATGATGGAGAGGAGTTCATTCTGGTCTCTAAGCACAGGAGGCTTACTAGGGTAACTATTGCTTTTATCAATGTATGATATATTTCAAACTAAGTAGAAGAATATCAAAGCTCCCAATACATAGAATAGAAATGATTAACGTTTGAGGAGATGAAAGTGCCTATTATACTGACTTGATCATTTTGCATTGTATACATGTATCAAATTATCATACTCTACAGCATAGAGATACACAAATATTGTGTATTAATTAAAATAGACAATATGTTGATATTTTCACAAAATAATTGCAAATGAAAATTTAAAAATAGAAACAAAACATTAAGTTGAGCAAATAAAGCTAGACACAAAATAGTATAAATTATTGCAGACCAAGAACAGGAAAACTAAGCTATATTAATTGAAAACAAAAATTGGTTGCATCTGCGATGATAGTCTCTAAAAAGACAGAGGGGAACTTGTGAAATGAGAAAAATATTGTGCATTTTGTTTAAGGTGGTTTTTACATGGGTGTGTGTACATGTAAAGACCACCTTAAACAATCTGAATACCTAAAATATATTTTATTTTACATAAATTTTATTTCAATGAGTTAGTATTACCTTGACTAAAGTACCTCTTTTTTTTTGTTTCCACTTTTATTATATTAAATCAGTACAAGATAGCTTCTACTGAATTCAATGATGAGTACTATTTATGATCAATTCTAGAAAAATTTAAAACAGAATTCAATTGGAGTTAATTTGTATGAATGCTTAAGTAAAACAAACATTGTATTCAAGAGTTAATGTGAAATCAATATAATGATCATAAAAACATTGATTTGGTCCATAAATTATTATAGATTCTGAGATGATATAATTTCATTATTTTGAGAACAGCTAGAGTTCAGTCATGTCCTGCTAATTACTGCCCATTTACAAATTCAACTCTGAATTTCACTGATAGCAATTCCCTAGATTTCAAATTTGACACTGTTTTAAAAGCATATTTTTAAGGCAGGGATGATTTGTAATAAAGGATTCATAAAATTATTTTATTTGAGGAGGAAGTTAAAGAATGAAGCGTAGTTGAGGATCAGTCTTTTTAGATTTGGAAAGATGATTATTATGGTAATTGATCATCATACCATGCAGTGTAATTGAGAGGACCCTGAAAGGTAAGTGTAGATGAAAAAGAAAACAATGTCTAATCATCTGAAAAATAGGTCAATTTTCTGGAAGTATATAAATTAGTGTTTAGAAATTTTCAACAATTTGTATAATGATTATGGGAGCACTGTGGGTAATCTTCAAAGGATCATGGAGTATGATTGAAGTACTAGAGGATTGTATGGCCCGTGTTGCAGATAAATCAGCAACTGTTCTTCCGCAGAATGCCAAACAGTGGGTATATAGACCTAGATCAGTCAGAATCCTGGGAATCTAATGCTTACTTCTTAAAAATCAAATATGCAATTATACTTCTTCTCTGAAAAGAAAATAGGGTCAAGGATATATTAATCAGAGTTCTTAAGAGCAGAGAAAAAGAACTAGAATTTTATACAAACACACATATACACATACATAGTTGTGTCTCATTGTCCTTGGGGAATTGTTTCTGGGACACCCAGCAAATACCAAAGTCTGCAAATGCTCAAGTGGTGTAGTATTTGCATATAATTGATGCATATCTTTTAATTTAAATCATCTCTAGATTTCTTATAATATCTATAAAATGTGCATACATTATAAATAATTTTATACCTTATTGATTCAGGAATAATGACAAGAAAAAAAAGTCTGCACATGCTCAACACACATACAAACATTTTTTTTTCCCAAATTTTTCCATTCACAGCTAATTGGAGCCATGTATATGTAACTCGCAGATATAAATGGCTGACAATATCTATATCTATTTCTATCTATATCTACCTGTACATCTTTATCTGTATCTATCTATCTGAGAAAGAGGGAGAGAGAGGAATATCTATTTATTATAAGGAATTGGAGTTGCAATTGTCGAGGCCAAAAAGCCCCAAAGTCAAACTAGAGACCTAGGAATACCAATGGTACAATTCCAGTCTGAGTCTATAGACCTGAAAAAATAAGAGATTTAATAATTGAAATGCTGGTCAGAGTTTGAGTCTGAAGGCAGGAGGAGGTGATGTACCTGTTCAAAGTCAGGCGATTTCTCCCTTATTCAGCTTTTTATTCTTGTCAGGACATCAATAAATTGGATGAGACCACCCACACTGTGGAATGTAATTAATCTACTTTATTCAGACTACTTATTCAAGTGTTAATCTTACTCAGAAACACTCACATATATACTCAGAAGAATGCTTAGCCAAATATCTGGGCACCCCATGGCCAAGTTGATATAGAAAATTAACTATGCTCTTGGAGACCTGGGGCAAAGGTCCTAATCCCAGTGGTTCCAAAAAACCAGGCTTGGTCACCCATCTCCATATGCCAATCAAAGAGACTAGTAGTGGAGAACCAAAGGAAACAAACTATAATCAGTATGGCCATTCTAGAAAGAAGAGGTGTAGGAGTACAATGACCAAAGATCTGTCTTCAAGCAAGTGACAAAAACTTTGAGGTTTTACATAAAAGAAGAAAACAGGCAAGGGTTAAGGGCTTTCATGGCTGGAAGTTAGCTAGCTGGTAAATTAGGTTATGTTGGTCAGGCCATGATCATTATCTTAGAAAAGGTTCTGTGGAGCTCTGAGAAGGTCATTGTCATTTAAAGGAGTTCATTGGTTTCCATCATGGGATGACTGCTCTTCCTTATGGGTGGGGGGAGACTCAGTTCCAACATGGGATGATTATTCCTGCCTGATGGGCCCCACCCCCCTGACAATCTCATCATGGGTGATGTTTACATACATTTGCTTGGGAGTAGTTTCAGTCTCTTGTCATCAGAATGTTTATAGATCAGGCCTGTTGTTTCCTGGAATCCAAGGTAACTGCAGAAGAAAGGTGCTCAGGGAAGAGGGAGGGACAACATTAAAAATGGAGTCATGGAGTCAGAGAGGGTCAAAATGAAATTGTTAAAGTCACTGACTGAGCCATCCTCCAATAAAAAAAAAAAAAAGTTGAACTCATGCCATACAAATGCAAGATACAAATTATAAAATTGAAATCTCATTGCTAATTAAACAGGAAGGTGTCTCCAGTTTTACTAGTAGCAATAATTTTCACAGAATATCATCATCTGTTGGATTGAGAGACTAATTGGCATGAAATGACTGTGTAATACTATAAATTGGATAAATACTATTGATAATTAAAAAAATAAATGAATTAATCTAATATAGACTGACAAGTAATCCTGTTTCACTAAAGATAGCACTCTCTTTTGATTACGTCTATCAGTAAAAATATAGTGTCTGCTGCCTTGATAACATCTGTCATTAAGTCATTATTATATGATAAACATCATGTAGTGCTTAGTTCTATTTGAGTTTATTTAAATACCCCTGACCCTTCAGATGTTCTCTCTCTTTTTATATGAAAGAGGAACAGAACACTTGGATTCTTGAAGAAACATATACGTAACTAGCATCTCATTAATTGCATTTTAAATCATCTTTTCAGGGTAGCTTTTTCTTAGGCAAGTTTCCAAAACTAGATAAAATTATTTTATATCAATCGTTTTCCAGTTGAGATGATATTACTTAAATTACCTTATTACATAAAAATATTCTTCAAAGTATTATAGGAAGCATATGTAAGTAGATCAACTTTGTAGATTTACTACCAGAAATTATAAAATAGATATAAATCTCAGAAGATTGTTACTACCTACCTGTACAATGGCACTGATGCCAGAGACATTATGGAATCAGCAAGTATATACATTTAACACAGTATGATGATTTCTAAAGTGTTTTCTACCATTCATTCTTCTCAATGTTTTATTTAAACTGAGCAACATAACATTTGTTTGCTAAATACAAAGTTGTTCTACTTGCTTGTGCTTGCTAAAACTGGATCCTCTTATATTTTGCTCACTAAATTCTACAGATTTTCTTCAAAGAAAAGTAGCAAGAACACAGGAAGAGCTATCTTCATAGTGGGCTTTGTATGATTTTCTCCATGGAAGCAGGGAAATGAGCCTAAAGTTTGTTGGAACTGAGCTGCCAGAAGCCATGGTCAGCCTACTGCAGACTAAAACTTAATGAATGGGTAGGAGTTTCTTTTAAAAAGAGGTTGCTCACGGTGCTGGGAAAAGGCAAACAGGGGATATGAAACAGTGTTCCGATATCCAGGTCTTGTGATGGGTTTACTGTATTAAAATGCAAAAGAAATGATAATTTTCAGTCTCAAAAATGAAAATAGTACATATAAATATGAAGAATTTTTTGAGTTTCTATTGTTGAGCCATTTTATATTAATTGCTATGAGAGATAAAAGAAAAAATAAAATGTTTTCTAAGGTTAAAGAGTTTGGGTTACAAATAGCAGGCTCTGTGGACAGATTCTTGTATTTGTCTTTATTTAATACTTTGTTAGTTATGCATATATTGTCCTGCTATATGTCCATTTAGCTATATGCTTTCTGTCACTTCTTTTAATGTATTTTTCACTGTCATTATAAGTGAGTTAGCAGTTTTGAGATATAACAATTAATATAACACATGCAAGTAGATATGCTACCTACATGTGCAAGATATGTTACCTACATATGCAAGATATAACACATGGAAGTAGATATGTTACCTACTACACAGGGAGCAGGTTTTGTTTCATAGTTTTCTTACTGTAGAAAGTTGATCTATAAGATATGAATGACACATTGATAGAGAGAGAACTCCTTTCAAATATTGATGGTCAAATGCCTTCTTTCAGAAGTTTTGTGTGAAGAAAATATGGCAAAGAACAAATACTTAACGTGATTTTATTAGTAAGAACATTCCATATTTAGCTATTAGTCAATACTATCTCACCTAATTTTATTTTTCTTTATTCATTGCTGTAATGAAAATTCTGACTGTTTTAAAGGGAATGTTCTTACGTACAATGTCCTACTGTGATACCAATTTCATGTTTATGTTATACTGGAATACTATTCCCTGGAATCGTTTCTACATTTTGTAGTTTTCAAAGAAATTCATAAGGAGATGTGTGTGTATGTGTGTGTGTGTGTGTGTGTGTGTGTGCATATATATATATATATATGTATGTATGTATTTTAGTAAGTTGATGGTATTGATTTTTTATTTTTCACATTTGTTTCATAACAAATGGGAAGTTCAGGGGTGTTGTACCTTTGTGATTAAATAGCATATTTGTCATTTCAAAAATATTTTCTATTTTTATTGCTGTCTGGTTGAATCAAGAGGCATTTTTTGAAAGTTCCTTAAAATTCACTATTTTTATGTCCAAATTTGCTTAAACATTTAAGAATAACTAGAAAAAAAGTCATCTTGATAGCTACAAAGAATAAAAATTCCAACAACAAAACTATATCAGGTATACAACATATTTTGAATGCACTATGTTACATATTATGCTAGACCATTTTACCTACATTTTATTTTTAATTTTATTTTTAATTATCCCACATGGACAAATTGAGAAAATTGAGAAAAAAACTGGGTTGATACAAACAAAGGAAGAGGAAAGATACACTAGAAAAACAAAAAATTGTTGATTACAGTATTTTGTTGTTTGCTTAACTTATTTATTTATTTATTCTGTTTTGTTATATATGATGGCAGAAAGCAATTAATTTCATGTTACACATATAGAGCAAATTTTTCAAGTCACTGGTTGTACACAAAGTAATAATGTCTAACTCATTCCACCATTTTTCCTACTTAACTTTTTGTTAAAGAAAATTTTAAACATACACAAAGGTCAATGCTCATTATTCGGCTTCAAGAATTATCAGCTCTGGACAAACTTGCTTTATTCCTATCCCCTACCCTGCAAGATTTTTGAAGAAAATCTTATACATATCATTTCATATAAAAACATTTCAGTATTTATATTCAAGTGATAAGGAGTTATAATAAGTCTTTCAATTAAGGACTAGTGGAAATATAACATAGAAGCAAAAATTAAAGAGATCATAATTATCTACCTCAGTGAATTCTTCAAAGTAAACTCCTAAGTATTACCACAAACCTGTTCAAAAATGGAACTACTGTCAGATATTAGGAAGGACACCTTCCACAGTCACTGAACCTTTACAAAGGGCAGCCTCATGTCTCACTATATTATTAGTTTTGCTAGTTGTGAACACTAGCATAAATAGAATCATGCAGCATGAATTCTTTTGATGGCAGTATTATTTTTTCATCATTATGTTTATGACTATACAATGATACTGTAGCAATATAATAGTTAATGGTATGAACATTTTTCACTTTGTATACAGCTACTCAATTATTGATAGACATTTCAGTTATTTCTACATTTGGGATATTAAGAACACTATGTCTAGGTATATTCTTTCATAGGATTTTTCAGTGCACATGTACATATTCTTGTTTGATAAATACGAAAACAATTTTTAAGAGAAAATTCTGAGTCATAAGATATGTATCCTTTTAGAATAGTATATATTGCCAAAGACTTTCCCTAAGTGGCTAGGTAAATTGATTCATGCTTATAGTATAACAGAGTTCCATTTGTTCCACCATAGTGTTTTCCTTATAATTAGTTTTAGCCAGTTTAATGGAGACATAGAAATGTTCCATTGAATTTTTTTTTTTTTTTTTTTTTTTTTTTTTTTTTTTTTTTTTTTTTTTTTGTGGTACCGGGGATTGAACTCAGGGGCACTCAACCACTGGCTCACATCCTCAGCCCTTTTTTGTATTTTATTTAGAGACAGGGTCTCACTGAGTTGCCAAGTGCCTCGCCATTGCTGAGGCTGGCTTTGAACTCGCGATCCTCCTGCCTCAGCCTCCCAAAGTGCTGGGATTACAGGCGTGCACCACCGCGCCCGGCTTCCATTGAATTTTAATTAGAATTTTCTGATGTTTATTGAAAAGGAGCATTTCTTGGCTGGATACGGATGCCTATTCCTGAAATTCCAGTGGCTCAGGAGGCTGAGGCAGGAGGATTACAAGTTCAAAGCCAGCCTCAACAACTTAGTGAGACCCTGTCTCTAAATAAAATATTAAAAAGGACTGGTGAGGTGACTCAATGGTTAAGTATCCTTGGGTTCAATCCCCAGTATCAAAAAAAAAAAAAAAAAAAGAAAGAAAGAAAGAAAGAAAGGAAAAAAAAAGGAGCATTTCTTATATGTTCATTGTTCATTGAACTATATTGTTTTCAAGAAATTTATTTTTCAAGTATCTGGTATTTTTCTAATTGCATTATAGGAATTCTTTATATATTCTAGGCATAATTTGTTGGTGAACATATGTTCTCCAACTATCTCTACTGATTTTGTATCTAGCATTTTTGCAAGATCTTATTTTCAATGTAGTCCATCTTATTTTCATGGCTTATGCTCTGTACGTCCTATTGAATAAATTTCTGCTGATTGTAATGTTGTAAAGATATTATCTAATGATTCTCCTTGAAACACTATCTTGTAATTTACATTTCTATCTATAGTCTACTGAAATCTAGTATTATGTATGCTGTGAAGTAGAAATCAACATTGAGGCTTTTTTTTTTCGTTATGGATATGTAGTTGGCCCAACATCATTTAGTCAAATGACCATTAGATTCCCATTAGACTGAATTTTTGTGTTTTCTGAATCAGATGATTCTATCTGTGGGAATTGTTTCTGGACAAGAGCTATTGTACTGTGAGTATATTTGTTTACTCCCAAGTCAGTACCACAGTGTCTGCTTTTCTACAACTTAATAATAAGTTCTTGAAATCTGAAAGAGTAAGTCTTGAAATTTAATTCTTTATTAAGATAGTCTTCTCTAATGTTGGACCTATGTATTTTTACACAAATTTTAAAATCAACCTAGAAAGCGCTTATCTAAAGATAAATTTGGGGAAAATTGACATCATAACCTTAATGAATCAGAAAAATCTATTTATAGACTGCCCCTCCATTTATGTAATTCTTTAATGAGGACTCCAAATATAGATCTAAACTGTCTCTCAAAAGTACTTCAATCCAATTTTAATATTCACAAGAAAGTAATTGAGTTTCAAAAGAGCTATGTAAAAATCAGACATCACAGTAGTTTTATAGTTTAGGGTCTTATATTCAATCCATTTTGGTTTGATTTTTGTACATGTTAAGAAATAAGTGTATAATCTTATTTTCCTGTCTTAGTTTTCCACAAACACCATTTATTGAATTAATTTCCTTCTCCATTGTGTGCTCTTAGTACCTTTGTGAAATATCAGTTGACAGTAACTACGTGGGTTTATTTCTGTGCTCTCCATTCTATTCCATTGATCTATGTTGTTTTTTTTCCATGCCAGCACAATGTATTTGTGATACTATAGCTTTGCAGTATATTTTAAAGTGATGATTCTACCTTTGTTTTTTTCATTTTTTTTTTCCTCAAAATTGCTTTGTTTATTGGTATTTTATGGTTCCATATAACTTTTAGAATTTTTTTCTATTCATGTGAAGAATGTCATTGATATTTTAATAGGGATTTCATTGAATCTATAGATTTTTTGAGTAGTATGGACATTTTTCCCCTTTTTTAAATTTTATTTTTTTAATTTTTCATTTGATATATATGACAACAGAATGTATTACAATTCATATCACACATATAGAGCACAATTTTTCATATCTCTGGTTGTATACAAAGTAGAGTCACATCATTCATGTCTTCATACATGTACATAGGGTAATGATGACCATCACAGGACATTTTAACAAAATTAATTATTTCAACTCATGAATACAGGCTGTTGTTCCATTTGTGTTTTCTTCTATTTTTTTAATCAATGCTTTATAGTTCTCTATAGATCTTTCACCTCTAGGATGAATTTTTTTGAAGTATTTTACATTTTTATACCTATTGTAAATGGAATTGTTCTCTCAATTTCTTTCTCAGATACTTTACTGTTAGATTATAGAAAGGCCACTAATTTAATGTACAATAGACTTCATAGTTATTCTTTCTATTTAACCAGAATTGCATGCGTTCAAACAGCTCCCTTAATCTGCTATTCCTAACCACACCAGTCTCTGTTGACTTTCATTCTATTTTCTGCTTCTATGAAATCAATCTTTTAGATTCTACAAATGAGTAATATCATGAGGTATTTGTCTTTTTTGTGCCTGGCTTATTTCACTCAACACAGTGTCATCCAGCTTCATCTGAGCTATTGCAGATGGCAGGATTTCCCATCCTTTAATGGCTGAATTTATAACAATTTTTAAAAATCTATTCATTAGTTGATGGAGACATGTTGATTTAATAGCTTGTCTATTGTGAAGAGTAACCCAGCCAACATGAGAAACATTCGCTTTCTCTCTGTTGGGTTGTTTGGATTCTTTACATATTTTGGATATTAATTGCTTATCAGATATATAGAAAAGATTTTCCCCCATTCTATAACTTGTTTCATTACTCAGTTGATTGTTTTCTTTTACTCTACAGAATAATTTTAGTATAATCTATTCCCATTTGTATATTTTCCTTTAGTTTCTTACACTCATGGATCACATCCAAAAACTCATTGCCAAGACTGAGTTCTTAGAGCTTTCCCCCGTATTTACATTAAATGGGAAGAATATGTTTAAGGGATCTATCTATCGTAAAGTTTGGAACTATAGTTAGTGACAGTATGTTGTGTTGTTGAAAAATTCAAAGAACATGGTTATTTAATGTTTTGCCACAAAAATTATAAGCATGTGAGGAAAAACATTTGTTAATTAGCTAGATTAAAGCCTTACAAAAATGTTTCATATGCTCAGAAACATTATGTTGTACATGATATATGCATAAAATTTTATTTATCAATGTAAAATAACTGAAAACAGAAATCATAGAGCTAAGCAGAGACAGGACAAAAGTCAAACTTAAGTCATATATTTTCTAGTTTATTGCATCTTTTAGCCAGAATTTCAAATGAAAACCTAGTTTTGTCTGTTATGTATATCCAATTCTCATTGTGAACAGACTGTTTATTTGCAAATTGTTCTACTAACTAAAATTTATTTGTAACTACAAAACCAATTCTTGCCACACTTTTGCAGTCATTTGCAGATATGCACAGATTGGTGAGAATTTTGACAATTGCCCACCTTTCTAGTTAAAGTGAAATAAATCTATGTTCTGCTATCTCTTCAAATTTCATACTTCATGAAAGTATTCTTTTTATAATTTATGTAGTGCCATCTTTTCACATTTTTATGGTCTTTATTGTTACTGTTGGTGGTGGTGGTAATGATCGTGTTTTTTGAAATGGCCCCTTAATATACTGCTGATGGACTGTCAAGTGTTTGTAACACAAGACTATGAAAGGCTTTGTGCAGAAAATACGTGGGTTAGATAAGCGTGATTCAGGCATGAATTATAGTGCTGCTAACTCAGAAATGGACTTTAATGAATCCAAAACATGTATTAAATGTCTTTAAACAGAAACACAAAACAAGGTTATGCACTGATTAGTTGATATAAATATTGAAACCAAAGATTTGCAGTATCCATTTCTGCATTTCTCAAGGCTACTAAGTTTAGTATTCACTAAATCAATGTTTGTGTTGATGTTATGGAACTTAACCACTACATCTAATAATATAACAAACTGGATTCATATCACACAATGAATACAATAATTCTGTGGGGATTTTTCATGTGTAATATTGGAGTACTCTCTTTTGGAGTATTGTTCATAATTTTTGAGTTATATGAAGGAAATACTCTTTACAAAATGAAGAGTACACTGAGAAATCGTCACCACTTGTGTATGTTTACATTCTAACTTCTCTTACATTTTTTAAAGAGAAATTGTTTAATTTTGAGACAAAATATATCAATTCAATATTAAAAATCAAAACTAAAACTTTCATCAAACCTAGAAAGAGAAACGATTTTTTAAAATTAAACACTTTAATACATAAATTATAAAATTGTACATATTAATGGAGTATTACATGATGTTTAGATATATGTTCATGTGGCATAATACTTAAATCAGGTTAAACATCTCATCAGATATTTATCATTTCTTTATGGTAAAAACTCTTATTACTGGATTCTTCTTAAAGAATGTTAATTTTTCCTTTTGATTTTTTTTTAATTTTTGCTTTTGAATTTATCTGTGTAGTTTATGAACTTCCTAATTGCTATATAGCTCTATGAAATTATTTGTGGAAAAAGACATGAACTAAATAAACAGGTAACAGATTCAGCCACCTGCCCAAGTTGATCATCATTCCTCACAGAGAAGTCCTTTCAGAAAATATAATTTAAACCTGAGACTTATCAAAATGTTAAGGGACAGCAAAACTGGTCATCAGCCTGGCAGAGATGCCCTGAAAGCTTCCCAGTGAAACCTTTTCTCTTACAATTATAAATCTTGTTTAAATAAAGAAAAACAGGAAAAAGTGGTTTTAGTAATGGTGAGTAGATATTAAAAAAAAATCAATCTTATAGCAAATTGTTGTTTAAGGTAATACTAAACAGGCTAGCAGAATTTATTAAATTAGGAATATTACCTCTGTTGTCTTCGATACTCTTTCTTCTCCCTTTTCACTGAAAACCAGTTACTTTCCTGGCTCCAGTCCACCTGTGGATCCCAGGACCATTAATATCCTGGAACATGACCTGAGTTCCTCCAGGATCTCCTATTCCTTCCCCATGATACCCACTGTATTGCCCACAGTTTGACTCCAGATTCTGGCTCTAATATGAAAGTGGTCTAATGGTACCTGAAGCCTCAGTAAGTGGATTAAAGGATACAAGAACTCTTTGTTTTTAGAATTTCCACACACAATATCATTCAATTTTTTGATTGTTTATTTCATTTGTTCTTTGTTTTAGTGTTTCTTTGATTTTTTTTTTTTTTTTTAGTTCAACTCCATGGTGTAATTGTTTTCTTTGACACCAAGATCTTTGATTAAATAATTTATTTTACTAAACACCTGGTAGCAATAATTTTCATAACCATTGAATATATTGGTGACTGTAGATACAAAATTCTACTTAAGTAAGGAGAAGAAATAAGTTTGTTTAAGAGGTCTGCTGTACAACATAGTGACTGACTGCAGTTTAACAGATTTTCAAAAATTGCTAAACAAGTAGATTTTTAAGTGTTCTCACCACAAAAAGATGAGAAGCATTTGAAGTATAGATATGTTAATTAGCCTTGTTTAAACAATCCACAATACATACATATTTCAAAACATCCTGTATAAAAACAAATACAAATATACATATGTATACACAATTTTTATTTGCTAAATAAATAGAAGCAAAAAAATTAAAGAGAATGGTATATTTTCTGATATTTTATGCATTTAAAAATAAGTAAAAATGTCAATTTGGAAACCATTTAGTTAATTTAAATTTCCTTCTCAAAGTATTCTTACATATACTACTTAAACCATTTCTTCTCACTTCATTTTTCTGCTCCCTAAAATTGTCTAAAGTTGCCTTTCGGGAACAATAACTTTGTAAATATCCTATTTCCTTGTAGTTATGGTTTACTTCTTTAATCATAGCTATATTCTTTTTCTAAATCAGAATTTACAAACTAGTGTACAAATTAGTGTACAAACTAGTGTAGTTGTTAGACCAATGTGTTTAGTCCATTCATAGTTTAATTTTTATAAAACCTATTGCCAACTTGAGAATCAATAATTTTGCTTTAAAATTTGAATTTTAGACATTCTAATAATTTTAGCTCCATATTCCATTATTGCAAGAATTTTCTAGGGTTGAGTAGCAGCTACCAAATTAGACAAACCATTTGTTCACCTTTCCCATCTAACTTGCTTTCCACATTTCCATCACCTGATTGATCTCTGTAGACATTTGAATTTGTAATCCCTAAAAAATGTAAGTGAATTAGATGATCTCTTTTTTTCATTCTAAAAATATTTTTCCATGATGGAATTCCATTCAATAATTAACACAACAAACCTAACAAACAAAAATTAGGTCTCTGCAGACCTAATTTTTGTACAGGTACAGAGCTTATGTTTATTACTAAAATGTGTTAATTTACTGGGACAGCATAATGGATACAGAGTGTAAAATGCGTAAACAAACATACTCATAGTGGCAAAGGCTATATTAGCAATGGTATTGTAGTAAGTGCTATCAAATTAAGTTGAAACTTACTTAATGAGTAATTAATGAACTAAAGCCTGAGGAATAGGAAAGGAGAACTGACAAAAATATATCGTATAAAGACCTGTAGGTAACTGAAAATAACAGTGATGTTCTGTGTAGATTGTAAGAACTAAAGCTAATCATTAATAGGTCGAATGCATTATGTGGTTTTACATGCAAATATATAATGTTTTATTGTTATTCTTTTAATAATAAAAAAAGATGTGACCTTCTGTCAGACTTCTGTAACAAAATGGTTTCTTAAACAACCAATATTAGAAGCCTAGAAGAAGCTCACAACTTCTTCCTCTAAAATGGAAGTCATTGTTCCCAATTTCTCTTCCCCAAACTTGCCATTGCCTATACTTAACAACCTGGATTTTGTGGCTGTCTCTGAAATGAGTTTTGAGTCTAAAAT
This sequence comes from Tamias sibiricus, assembly GCA_025594165.1. NCBI lineage: Eukaryota > Metazoa > Chordata > Mammalia > Rodentia > Sciuridae > Tamias > Tamias sibiricus. Next base: position 101,346,867 of record CM046663.1, on the reverse strand, counting down.
AAAGAAACTTCCTTGTAGGATTGAAATTCTAGCATGTAGATAATTTAATGCGTCAATGTTTTTCAAGAAAAACAGATGCATTTTCTCCACAGGTATTAAGATGCTAATGGGTATAAATTGGTCCAAATGTGCGTTACACTGAATCCTTCTATTTCTTTACTTGAAGCAAGAATCAGGAAGTTGGAAATTTCAGATATTGTAAGAACTCCTATGTTAAGTTTGCAAGTGTATTTTTTTAAATACTTTATTTCTGTGGTTGTAGACAGCTGACTATTCTCTTCTTTTGTGTAACAAAAGGCTGGTTTTTGTGCTATATACTAGTTATGCGACTGATTAAATGAGAATTGAGTTTTTCTTTTCTTTTCCTTTCAGCTCACTCCAGTTGGCACCACGGTATTTACAGGATTTTCAGGAGACAATGGAGCTACTGACATAGATGATGGCCCAAATGGACAGATAGAATATGTTATTCAATTCAATCCAGAAGACCCGGTATGTAAATACTCATATATGATGAGATGAGATGTCACTATGAGGAATAAAATTAACATTTTTCCAGTTGATATTTGTTCTATTTTCCATTAGTTAATGGAACCACTTAAATTAACTATTGTTAATACAAAAATTGACTTATTTCCAATATTTGTTTTGTATTTTAAGTTATCTTTCGTGGTAACTGAACGTAAGAGTAAAATGCATGCATAGGCATAATATGCCATCATCTTTGCTAAATTTATTTTATATTTGTAGACTCATAAGCAGTCTAAGCATTATAAACAGAGCATTGCATATGTATAACCAATGTGATGCATATGCTTTATGCAATTTGAAAATTAATGACAATAATGCCACCACAAACCATAAACACCCACCAAATACATTGATAGTTTTGAAAAGCCCTTAAAATTCCAGTTGTGCCAACAGTGAAATCTCAGCTAGAGCAGGAAACAAAGCCTCTAGCTATAGGCCTTTCTTTTGGGGTTTTATATTGGTTTTTAGGCCATGGAATCACTTATTCAAATTACATATTAAACAACACTAGACAAAATGTGAAATCTCCAAATGGGGCTATAGCTAGAAGTCTTGCCTGCCCTCCATCTTTCCTCTTTGCTATGGCATCGTCTCAGATTACAATGGGCTCCCCAAAGCAGAATTAAAACCACTTCCTAAGTAGTTCTTATTTCTTGTTTTTTTCTTTCATTTATTATTGGGAATATAAAAAGTTTTGAGGTTAACATAATACCCTCATTTTTTACCTTTGTATTTTTTCATAAGGTTTAACTAAACACACACAACACACATAAATGAACAAAAACTCTATTGAGCAGGCAGAGGTTAAGAACTCACCAAATATGTCTACCTCACAAATTTATTGTGAGAATAGGTGAAACACAAATTCATCATCTTCTTTTATTCTCCAAAGTAAATTATAGTAGCAACTTTTCTCTGTTGCTTCAGAGAAACAACCAGGCTCACAGGTGAAGTGATTTGCTTGGCATTACACCCCACTTCTAAGTCTCAAAGCCTAATTTTAGAGGAGCATGCCCTCCACTCTTCCTCTACTGAATTCTAATGAAGTAGATGTAGTATTATTGTTTAAAATTCTAAAAATATTTGAAAAATAAGAACAAAATAAATCGGGTAGGGTATGGGCATAGTAGGGCCAGGGATAGGTTTTGGAGATTTTGTTTCCCTTAAAGGGAACCTCTCAACATGTTTGAATTGAAACCAAGAGATGGGGACGTGATGAGAATGTGACAGAGAACCTGAAGTGTGAAGGTTTATATAAGAAATGGAGTGGAAAGGACTACAGAAACAGCAGAGGAGCAAAGGGCAAGAGAAACACTTTTCCATTAACAGTACAAAAGACAGCTGACTGCACATTCTGTCCAAACCATTCACCTTGTTTGCTCTTCAGATTTTCTTCTTTAATAATTAATATTTCACATGTGTGCCATTTTTCTAGCTTACATTATATGATGGTCATTCCCTAATCCTTATTCCTCAAGCAATATGAAAATGAAACCAGAAAATATAGAATGGTCATTCCATGTATTTGAGGGAAGTGTTTTTGGCATTGAAAAAAAAAAAAAATTTAAAGCTTAAGTTATAGTTTGAGCTAAAAAAAAAAAATTACTTGGAAACTATCTTTTAGTTTTGTGAAGCTGAAATTCCTTTGTAGCTGTGCAGTAGTCCCTTCTGAATGCTTCCCCCTTTGGGGGATCTATGGGCTTGAAATCAAACACAATTATGTATCTTTTACTACCTACAGAATGGATAACCAATCAGCCCCATGCAGTTTCAAAATGACAAAAAAGAAAAATAAATTTTAGCAAGCTAGCACTACTGTAGAATAAATAAAGTTCTCTGGGTATGGACTTACTTCCATGTAACAAAAGAATGAGACATCATGAAAACATTTCATGTGCATTCTATTGGAGGAGAAAGCATTAATCAAGGCACATTTTTAGGGAGAGAATCCACCTTCAGATGTCCTAGAAATTTACTGTAAACTTCAGTACCAGACTTTTCTCTTTTAAAGTCTGCAAGAGAAATACTTATAATTTTTATATTTTATATTCTCATAAATCTCTAGTAATTCTTTATAGTAAAAGTAGCATAATGGCTGGGCGTGGTGGTGCATGCCTGTAGTCCCACCAGCTCAGGAGGTTGAGGCAGGGTGATGGAGAGTTCAAAGCCAGCCTTAGCAAAAGTGAGGTGCTAAGCAATTCACGGAGACCCTGTCTCTGAATAAAATGCAAAATAGGGCTGGGGATGTGATTCAGTGGTCGAGTGCCCCTGAGTTCAATCCCTGGTTCCCCCTCACTGAAAAAAAGTAGAATAATATTCTTCTTATTTCTCAATATCAAAGCAAAAGTGCATGTGCAATGAATAAACTATTTAACCTGAAATTGTGATCATCTCTGGCTTTGGTAAGCACTGATATAATTTCTTTCAGAGTAGTCTCATACTGTGTGATAAATGGTAGAAAATGTAGATCAGCCTGTCCTACTTAAAATTCTGGTCGCTTTCTTCCATCTGATGCTTTGTTGTTCATTACTTGAAGTCACATATTAGCTACCTGCTATTTCATTCATCTCACAGATGTTTTGTTTGGCCACAAATTATTGTAAACTATTTTGAAGTCAATATCTAAACATTATGAAATTTTACATTCAAAATTAGCTTCCTTTCTTCCTTTGAGAAACAGAAACATGTTGACACTGCCCTTGATTTCCAATAACAAAATAATCTGCCATTGTTGAACTTCTGTCACTCCTACCACTGAGCCAATATGTATATATACACCCATACCTCAGTTGCTTCCCTCATTTATATTATCTGTTTCATCCTTGTAGACAGTCGCAAATGTCCCTCCTGTCACATAACAATGCAAAATATTAATTAATTTTTCCCATCATTTTAATCAGCGATTTTGATGAGAGTTCAGTGGAGATTTAATATTTCTTGTACATAATGCATCACTTTTCTTGACATTTTTCATTTAATTGTGTGTGCTTGGGCACTGTTTAATTATTTTCAATATGTGTTTATTTTTTTTTCTACAAACTGGATGTTTTCTATTGATCTGTTTTCAAAGTCACACATTCTCTGCCATCTCCATCCTGTTGTCAAAATATGTGCAATGGTCTTTTTATGTTTTTGTTTTTAAATTTAAGATATTGTGTTCTTTTGTTCTAAAATTTCTACATTCTTATAGTTTTCATTTCTTCACAAGCTATAAGATTTTCTCATTTTTTTAAAATTTATAGTGTATATCATTCTTACATCTTTTTACACAGGTAGAGTTATAATACCTGCTTGAATACCCTTGTCTTGTTTTTGTAATATTGTCTTGTCTCCCTCTGGAAAATGGAACACATTCCCTTCTTCATCACACTGTCTTATTTGGGACACTGTCCTGGATATTGTGAATCTTATGCTATAGAGAGACAGTTGAATCTATTTCATTTCTCTGAGGATTGTGATTATTTTAATGTTGTTTGTTTATTTTTGTATTTCATTTTAACAGACAACTTGGTTGAACTCAAACTGGAAGCTCTTTTACTTGATTGCAGCTCAGATCTCCATTCAGCATGTATTATTTTTCATAGTTGTAATCTGCCCTACAAAGGTATAGTTTAGAGAACAGCTAGAGGAATTTTATCCTACCCCTCGCTAGCTTTCTCCTTTCCAGTATCTCCCCACTCAATTACAGTTAACCTTGGTCTATCACCTGATGCTTCAGTCCATAAAGACGTGAGGCTTCCTATCAGACTTTTATGTGTCTCAACATGGTGCTGAACTCGGCCTGCTTTCTGGCTAACTGCCATAAAAAAGAAAATTTAACTCATGACATCTCTTTTTCCAAGTGTCTATCTTCTTCAAAAAATATCTGCTTTGGTTTCCTCTCCAAAGAAATTGGCCTTTTGGTTTGTTTGAGTGGTTGGTTGATTTTAATATTCTGTATATTTGTGCATTTTGTTGAATTACTTGGTCAAGTAGGAGTTAGTTATATAGGAGTAGAATGATTAATTCCCAAAGAGTTTCTCTCTTCAATATATCTTTAGAAAAATCTACTGTCTTCACTCATTTTTGCCTTTGAAACATTCTGGCTTTCCTAAATAGCACAATAGCAACAATGATAATAGCATTCTCAAATCTGAATAACAAAAGGGAACATGCATCCATTCCACCATAACTGGATCTGCAGTGATATGCTGTCAGCTGATTTGGTACATCTACTACTGCATAACCAGAAACACTGAAATTCCAAATCTATTTCAGGCTGTTTTCTCTATAACAAAGGCAAAATTAGAGAAAGTACTGAATCCTAATATGTCTAGTAATCTTTTTTATTAAAAAAGAAAGACTAATAATGTAGGAGATAATGCTCTTTAATACAAGTGTTACAGGGCTAGGGCCTTTTGGAACACTGAGGCCGTGTGAAGATGCCCCTTGCCCTGCTTTTAAGCCTCAATTTTTACAATCAAGTCAGAAGGATTTCAGACATGTCGCTCAAAGTAACAGGATGAGCTTACTGAAAGGATAAGAAAAAGGGAAAGGGGACACTCTCAAAAGAGAGAGTGGGTCATCTCAGAGAGTAAAAGGACGGCGTGCCTCTCCTGAACTCCAGTTTTATTTGGGTTCCTACAGAAGTTTCCAGAGAGTCCCACCTAGGTTCACCTCTTGACTTTTGACTGATAACAGAATTATGTCAGAATTTCAAGTCCCCACTGCTATGACAGCTCTGGGTCACTTTGGCCCATGCTGACTGGTTCTAATTGTATTCTTAACAATAAATTTTTATAAATTTTACAGTTTTAAGGAATTGTCCTTATCTTCCTGAGTTTCAGGATCTGGTCTTTGTAAAGAGTCACAGAAGTATCTCCCTTCAGGGTAACGTGGATTCCTCTTATTGACATTATTTTGGGCCTGCATTTCTTCTGCAGATAATAGGTAGTTTGCTGAGGAATATGACATAGCCTGTCCACTTAAGCCAGGCAGGGTTGCAGGTAAATTGATTTTTGGAAAAGAAAGCATGTAGTGGTGAGCACAGTGGGCCCATTTTATAGAATTATTCCCTTAACCTTCTGTTCTCACCACTCACTTCTGTCACAAGAATATATGAGAAGGTACCCTCATGCCAATGTGTTCATTGTATAAAGTATCAGAGAAGAAAAAATACAGCATCACTACAAAATTATTAATGTGGAGATTCATCAAAGGTAATAGTTATCAAAAACCAGTACTGTTTGTCACCACCTATCCTTCAGGCAATTCTTAGGGAACAGTATGATGTATTGGTTGCTATATAACAAATTATCAAAAATTCAGTAACATAAGACAACATACTTATTTCCTTACAGTTTCTGTGGCTTAATAGCTTAGCTGTGCCTTCTGCTTAAGTTCTCATAAGACTGTAATCAAGGTGCTGGTGAGATTAATACTCATAGTGAGGGTCAACTAGAGAATAATCCATTTCCAAGGAAACTCATGTTGCTGTCAGAATTTATTTATGATTGTACAACACAGGACCTTACCTTCTTGCTCCCCTTTACTGAAGGCCGCTATGGACTGTTACAGGCTGCCCTGAGTTGCCATGTGGTCTGTGTCTACATAACTGCTAGTGCCTCAATCCTTCAAGGAGAGTATCTAGAGCTGGTCTAGATACTTCATCTATCATAATGTAATCATGAGAGTGACAGCTCATCTCCAATGCTATATTCTAAAGGCTAGAAGCAAGTCAGATGTCCTGCCTACACTTAACAAGAAGACATCATACAAAGGTGTGAATTGTTTATCAGGAGTCAGATATGATTGTCACATATACTATAATGCCAACGTTATTGTCATGTTTTTTTGCATAACAAGTAAACAGAATCTACTTTGAAAAAGCATTTTTGACTTTTTTTTTTTTTTAACTACAAAATAGAAAGAATGAAGATTGTACTCTGGTATTAGAAAAAGGTAAATTGAAGATGGCCATTTGCATAACTAGGGTTTTTCTTATCATACCATTTTTTCTTTATGACAGGATAGACAATTTAGTTGGAAATGTGATGTGAGGAAGGAGGGGGCTTTTTTATTATTCAAAATCATAAAATTTCAAATATAGCCAAATGTTGCAAATTCTTCACCACAACAAAGTTCTTTTATTTAGTCCCTGAATAAAATCAGAATAGCTAAACTTGAGCTTTTCTTTTCTTTTCTTTTGTCCTTCTTTTTATTGAAATGCAAATAATCTTTTAAAATAAAGAAAGAACAAATTTTGAGATAAAGGGCTGCTGAACTGATTGACCCAATTTGAAGCAAAAGCACTTGTGCTATTTACCAAAAATTCCTGATTTTTCTTTCTTTGGAGGTATGCCAAGAATGTACTTTTCTTTCTTTGAAGAAATTACTTGCTTTGACTAATAAAATGTGAGCTTAGAAAACCAAAGTACAAGTCATCATATGTCCTCCCACTACTATAGGAATTGAAGAAAAACAAATTAAGGTTGTAACTGAAAGCTCAGTCCTTGTCCCCAATGCCAATTAATGCCAATTTAATAATGAGGACGTGCTTTTGAGAAAAAGGAAAATGTTGTTTTATGGCTTTGCTTGCAAAGGAGAAACACAGGGGACTCTTGTCCGAAAGACTGCTATTCTCCCCATCAGGAGGAACATGGGGATTTAAAAGGAGCTCTTCAAAGGCTACAATCAAGGTGTGCCCTGACAAGGGCCCCAGGGTCCCCTGATGGTGTGTTAGCATTCACTTGTTAATTGGGGTGATATTCACTTCCTAGATCCTCTGGCAGACCTCTCCTTCGTGTGGAGCACAGATAACTCAAGGTAATCTTGTTCCTCGCCCTAAGGTTAGGGAGAAGGAGAAGGAATTGAGGAAAAGAACATGTCTTTAAAAAATAAGTCTCAGAGCATATATTCAGAGCTTATATACAAAAGATGAGGTGGACCACTATTACAAGGTAAACCATCCATTAGCCTGAATGTCTGAATAACTAGAAACAAAGTCTATCTTGCTGAATTGTAGATGTATAAATATGTGGATTAGGTAAGAAATAAAAATAAGGACCTTTGTTCCTATAGCATAACCTATCCTTTCTTAGCTGATTTATTTAGAAAAGAATATTAGTAACTGTCTCATTATAAAAACCTTTAGACATTTGTAAAAGAAAACAATTTCTCAATGACATGTTAAAGCATGGTGAAAAAGACTTAATTCAGGACAATTGCAATAGGTATAGAATCACTGCAACCACGTCTCTAAGTGGAGAGAGATTGCACTCAACCACAAATTAAACACGGTCAAGTAGAAATTTGTAGGCAAGGAACAGAGTGGCGATCCATGTATTACATTTTTCTAAGAGAGATTATCAGGGGAGAAAAGGATTCTGGTTAAACACACCTACCAGGATTCTTGCTAAAGCCAGGCAGGAATGATCAGACATCACCTGGAAGATGATGGAAAATTGGGTACCTGATTAAATATCAGATATGGAGGGTGATCAGATATCTAGGCTGGGGGGATTCTTGCCCAACTGAGTTAGCAGGTTATTTGCTAACATTGAATTTTACAAGGAAATACACCTATGGGCTTGAGGAAAATTTTAGAAGACTGAACAAAGTTTGGCAGAACAGAAAATCTTAGTTCTTTCTTATTCAAGGGAAGAAGAGACATTCTTCTTTATAAGTGCATTTTCTCATTCTGTCACCTATTGTTTATTGGAACATTTGAATCATTTGTTAGGATATGGTAATACAGGGTATTTGCTGGATGAAGAGAGCTACCAACATTTAAATGAGGGGCCTTTAATGTCTGTGACATGTATACTGTGCTCATCACAGTTGTAAAAAAATTGTTTTTGATGCTTTCACCATAATGAATACATTGACTAATTTAATTGTTTAGAAAAAAAGCAAAATAAATAAATAAAAAAAAATACTCTTTAGAATTTATCACATGCTCCACCAATCTTGGATTTTTACACAGCTTTTGTTTTGGAGGTAGTAGAGGTGGGTGATAATATCTTTTATCAATACCTCCTGAGTAGATTGTCCTCTTTTGTAGTACACTTGACTCCCTATAGCTTTGAGGGAATTGAGAAAAAATAAACCACAATTTATTTTTTAACATGTAAGCATATAATACATTTGGATTTCCTGAGTCAGGAAGCTAAAAGCACAGTTCAAATGTAAAAGGTTTTTAACAAATTACCATCCTTTAGTAGTTCTGTATTTAAGTCAATGTTGAATTTCAGATGATATTAAAATATTTCAAGATAAGCAAAAATAGTTTCTAGGCAGCTAAATAGGAGAAATCTTATACTTCAAAAATATTATACATACATAATATATTATATCATGACTGTCTCAAATACCCATCATGTTTAATATTCTCATTTTTTCTTGTTTAAGTCATGTAAAATCTCTCTGTGTAAAACTTGGAACCTAAGTCTTTTTAATACAAATTATAACCTTTTAACTTTGCAACATAAAATACCTCTACAGTCAATTAAGCACTTCTAAATATAGTTTGATGGGAAATAGGTTAGAACTTCATTTTAATCTTTGATGTATCCTTAAATGCAAATGTATGTGTTTGAGATAATTTTATATTAAACAGTAAAAATATGATCAGAATGGTAGTAAGGGAAGAGTCTATTCTTCCTGTAAAAATCTCAGTCTGTTTGGTAAACAAGAATAATGTATTCTCGCTAAGTTCTCCACTTTTTATGTCAGTAATTAGATTAGGGGAAATAGCCTATCAATGACAACCAACCTATAGACTAATAATTAACTGATGCCATGGTGACCTGGCTTAATAAGACACAAGCTAAATAGTGATAAAACTGCTAAACCTGTCTCATACCCTTACTTTACTAAATGGAGGATTGCCCCTTCTCTGACAGTTGTCAAGTCACTGAACCACTGGGAAATTGTGAGTGGACCTTTCTTAGTGGAAGCCAGATGTTTAGAGCCAGTGGATGTCAAGAGATTAAGCTGTAATTGGATTTCTTTTATTAAGATGGTATAGGTAGAAGTCAACATTTAAATTTCCATCACCTAAAGAAAAGGGTGCCAAGTTTGTGTCTTACAGAATGTCCAAAACTATCAGAAAGAGGGCAATGGCTTTGTTTCACAAATCATTGAAGCAAATGCATATTGCTGTTCCCACAATCTTCTTCATTGTGGATCAAAGCTCTAATTATGAAAGGAAAGAGCAATAAATAGTAGAAAGTCAAAATGCGGACTCATTCCTATTCTACTTTTTCAAAGTAAAATCTGAACTGTCTGCATCAGAATCATGCATGCAGTAGGTCTGTTAGAAATGGAGACTATCTAGAATTTCTGAATAAGGAGGAACAGATATATATACATATCTGAACAATACATATCTGTCATATATTATAAATTTTGAGTGAATTGTCCCATTTCCCCATGACTATATCCTACAATAATTAACAAAAAAATACAATGAATTTTCTACAAAATCCAGCTCTCTTTTTACTTCTTAGGTAAAGCTTTATAATTCCACTACTTAGGGCATTTACTTAGAGTTGATCTTAACCAATATTCATTTTACCAGAGAAAGTTTTCCTAAATCTTTTGTTTATTTTTGGTACCAGGGATTGAACTCAGGGGCACTTGACCACTGAGCCACAACCCACTCCAGCCCTTTTTTTGTGTGTTTTATTTAGAGACAGAGTTTCACTAAGTTGCTTAGTGCCTCACTTTTGCTGGGGCTGGCTTTGAACTTGAGATCCTCCTGCATCAAACTCTGGAACTGCTAGGTGTGCACCACTGCACCCAGCTCCTAAATCTTTATCTACATTATGCTTCTCTTTTTTGTACATTTTCTTCTATTGCTTTATTTAATTATTAATCTATAAGTTTTAGAGAAATAATGAATACTCAAAAACACTTGTTTAATCAATAAATTATTTAATCTTAGTACATAGGCTTGCCAACATTTAAAAAATAGTGCTGATAATAAAGCACATGATGTCCCTTTGTTTTTCAAAGTATTTATGAAACAATTAAAGCATGAAAATCTCAGATTTATGTAAAACATAGATGTAGCTAATAAGAAATAAGATTTAAAATTCTCAGAAGAGCAATAACATTACTTGTTATTAACAATAACATTACTTGTTATTAGCATAAACATAGTTGTTTGTAATAGTTCAACAAATTTTTAATGAAAACTGTTAATAACAACAACAAAATATTAAAATATTCCTCAAGCTGTTTTGATAGAGAAAGAAAGGCAAGTATCTCTGTGTCATAGACTGAAGCTCCTGAAGAATCTGTGAAGAGAAACAAAAACTTTTTTTGTCTGAAAAAAGTAATGCAAAGGCTTAATGCAGATTGGAATACAAAGATTTCAGAATAGAATTTGCAAAATTTACTACACAGAAAATGAGCAATGGGATGTTTGGAGAAGTAAAAGAACAAATGAAAGTTGTGAGGAGCTATGGTTTGTGTGGAAAAGTGAGGGGACCAGGTATGGAAACAAGACAGGAGACAGTCATGCATCCAACCACAGTCAGCTGCAAAAAAAAAAAAAAAAAAAAATAGAAAATTAAATTAAAGATCAAAACCAAAATGTTCATTCATTGTCTCTCATAGTAGGTTGTTCACAGATGGTGTGAATATCAGGGATTGTCCAACAACTTAAAAACAAGATCCAGGCACTTTTCATTTTATTTTCTGACATTATTAGCATGTTAATTACTTCTCCAAAATTAGTTCCAGCAATAGTCTCAAAATGGCTGCAAAAGTTTCATATCTGTCTTTCTAATTAAGATAAATTATTCTTTGTTGCCCCAAATTGAATCACATGTGCAATTCCAAAATAATCTGTGGTAAAGAGAATGGAATTACCATGTTTGAATAAGATCAGCCGAGACTCATTCCATTAAGAGTTGTAGCTTCCACTGAAGTACACAGCCACCAGATATTGATATCTAAACTAATTTCAAGTTCTGAGTACAGGGATTAGGTGGCCTCAGGGTAAGCTATAAACTGACATGTTTCTCTGGTTCTTTAGTCACTAAGATGTAATAACCCCATAATAACACAATGAGATATATTTTACAGTGTAAATGGAAATTATTAAACAATACTTTTCCTACAACCAATTTAAATATTTTGATTAAGTCATTTTATACTACCTTGTCACAATTGAGAGTACCACTCACAGGTATAAATGGTACTAAATGAGCAAAAATTTAGAGAAAATGTCAAATGTCTGGTTTTAATTGTCAATATCCCTTATGATGCATTTTCTGTACTTATATTTAGTAAGTGTTACTTTTTAAATTACAATATTTGAAAAAGATTTGCAAAACATGAGTACAGAATGAATCATTTAAAAATATTTTATCAATCATGTATAGTATACTGGTGTGTGTGTGTGTGTGTGTGTGTGTGTGTGTGTGTGAGAGAGAGAGAGAGAGAGACAGAGAGCTCACAACCCCAGATATAGAAAGTTCATCTATCCATACCCCATTGCTTGAATCTAAAATGGGAGACCTGTTTTAGCTGTTTTCTCACTGAGTCTTACTTCCTGAGTGATTCTTGAGAATATATTTACACTGTTTTGAGAGTATAAACACACAACATTCCTTCTTTCCTTCCTTCCCATTTCTATTCCCCTTCTTTTTCCCTCTCCTCCTCTTGCTCCTCCTCTTTTTGAAACAACCTAATATGGATTCAAGCTAAGTATTTCCTCCAATGGACACAAGAACAACTATATAAAACAAACAAAAATTGGTTCCAGTGCTGGAAATAAAACAATCTGTTACTGAGACATTATTTTATCCATCTTCACAATGACAATAAAATACAGGAGTGATTTAAGGACTTTTTAAGGAAGATGCTAATCTTGTAAATTGTCCTCTTAAGGGGTGAATACACTTAAACTGAGGACTGCTTATAACAGGAGGCACTTCAAAGATTATCCTTATGACATGCATGTTACCTGGAAGGCACTTCAAAGATTGTCCTTATGACTTGCATGTTACCAGGAATCAATGAATCTTTGACAGGTTAGGGAGCTTAACTAATGTGTTAAATTATGAGCTTTGAAAAAATAACTGCTAAGTTATAAGTTTCAAGATTATATTGTATTTAATGTCATAAAATGCTTAGAATATGAAATTTGCACAAATGTTAAACAGTGAAATTAACTAGAAATAACAAATTGCAATATTTAAACTCTTTGATGTTAAAACAACTGGTCAAAAGATAACAGGGAAGATTTTCAGGTTCCTGGACTTTGAATCAGGACTACTCCAGATCTATGAATGAATAACCTTAATAATATATGAAAAACTATGACAAGAATACTGTATTACTGGTTATCATTATCTCTGGTGAAACCTGTTGATCAAAATAAAAGTTTTGAGAAATGATAAGAATATTATGAAGCTTATACTCACATTCCATTCTCAGATAATAAACATACCATCTACCTTTTAAGAGGAATAGTCCACAATATAGAACTATCTGTTTCATCATCTATTCAACTTATCTGAACTTTGTGTACTTAATATTTGCAGACATCCAATGACACCTTTGAAATTCCCCTTATGTTGACTGGAAATGTAGTGTTGAGGAAGAGACTCAATTATGAAGATAAGACTCGATACTTTGTCATCATCCAAGCTAATGTGAGTATTTGATATCTTTTTCTATGAACGTATGAAGTGAAAAATGCATCCAAAATATATTAGGTACTCTTAGAGTGCTCAGCATAATATACTTCCTCAACAGGCCAGCACTGCCCTTGGTGAAATTTATATATTATATTATTCAACTTGGGGAAAGTGACAGAATGGAGATGAAGGGGTTGCATCCACTCACTATTCTTTCTTGTCTGACTCTCCCTCTAACATATGACCTGCATGCCAATAATTTGCTTTTTAGCCCAAACTGAAGTATTTCCCAAAGTATGATTTACCAAACAACCACATCAATATCAACTTGGAGTCATATTCAGAATGCAGATTCCTGGATTCTATCTAAGAAGCTCCACTAAAAATCTCAGAGGATGGAAGTGTATGTAAAAATATCTACATTTTTGTTGGATACACAAAAAAATCACCATACTTTCAAATTTCAACCTATGTAAGCAGCTTTTCAGAAATAGCACCACCAAACCCTTCCTTCACTTCTGCTCTCTATCCTTATGTGGAGTAAGTACTAATTTAAAAACCATTGGCTTTTTTTTTTTACTATTTTTTTTTTTTAGTTGTAGATGGACACAATATCTTTATTTATTTACATGTGGTTCTGAGGATCCAACCCAGTGCCTCACAAGCTGAGGACACTGAGCCACAACCCCAACCCCTAAAACCATTGTTTTTAACTCCACACGTTTCTTGGACATTTTCTGAAGTATGGAAGTAAAATGGGTGGATGGTGGTTTGTGGCTTAAGGAACAAATATTTATAGATTGTTAGAATAATAAAGATACATGAGCACATGAGGCTATAAAATATACTATTCCATGTATTGGCATGCATAAAATTGAAGAAAAATCAGGTAAACATCACAAACAAACAAGCAAAAAAACTTCAAGGGAAAAAAAAAAAAAAAAAAGGACCCACTTCTAAAATTTAAAATAGACTAAGATAATACAGTTCCTATTGTTCTCTCTTTTTTAAAATAAACAGAATCAATTTACCAGACTTAATTTTGAAACTTTCAGTCAGTAATATTGCATCTATCACTGGTGAGCAGAAGCAAGACAAATAGCTCTGTGGTTGTAGGTAACAGACTTAGGGTCAAAAGACTCAAGGCAACTCTAATTATGATGAATATTTTTTCTTTCTATACTGCAAATACCTGATAAGGTAATGAAATAGTATTTAATATATGTATCTACGAATGAGTCTGTTGGGTGCTGCTAACCATTTGTTAAACTATAAACTAATACTGCATATTTAAATGCTAGAAGTCTCCTCCAAGGATTCTATGACATTGCCTCAAAAATAAATCAGAAAATAAGCATGTCTGTCCCCTACTCATTTTAAAACCAGGTTTCAGATTTAAAATATTTTTACACTATTTGTAAATCCAAATCATTCCTGGTCCCATTTCCTACAACCAAATTTTACTTAATACATTGCTAAATATACAGCATGTTAAAAAAAAAAAAGTTATAAGTTAGCATTTGTCCCAAGTTTGATCAAGGAATAATTAGCAATTAAACAATTTTATAAGAAACACTTTCATTTGAGATGAAGGAATTAAAGTCTCACCATCTAAAATTAAACATGTTTCATGCTTTAACATTATTACAATTTAAATATTCGTAAATTTATAATACTTTGATTTAGAAAGAGAGTATTATAACAATAAATTAGTTTTATCTGAGCCATTTATAAAAATAGTAACTTTATTTTTAAGTTTTACTAGGTACAGATTCTGTTTTTAAAAAATTAGTTCTTCCTTATAATGTACTGATGAAATTTCAACCTATTCAGCAAGCAATTCATTCAAAAGCAATGTGGCATCTTTGGCATGTGAGAGATAATGTTGCAGTATGCTTCTGAAAAGTTGTACATTGTATTGCCATCATATGGGGCTAGAATATTAAAAGACTTACATGAAGATGCTAAGCATTCAGTATAACCTCCCTGTGAAGCAATGACAGAATGCTCTAGTTCTGTCAAATCCTACACTCCACTGAATTGTCCTTGTTGTTTTCTCGATTCTGTGTTGAAGATAAGTGTATACTTTTAAACTCCCATATGTCAGCTTTCCTGCTGGGTTATTCTTTGTATAACCTCCAATTCCTTACATTTATCTAAAGTAATAATTTTAAAATAAATACTGACTCATTTTTAAGGAAGGTAACTAAGGTTTTTGTGTTACTAAATGTTCAGTGTTAGGAAATATATAAATGATATAGGAAATAACAGAACCTTTTTAGAAAATCTACATTAAGTAGTTATGTTAGTCTGATTGTTTTGCTATAACAAAATACCACAGACTGGTTGTCTTATTCAACAGAAATTTTCTCACCAGTTTGGAGTCTAGAAATCCCAGGCAAAGTCTGGTAGGGTTTGTTTCTGGGGAGACCTATCTTCTTGGCTGGTAGAGGGCCATCTTCTTCCAGTGTGCTCTCATTCCTTTTCCTGTGCTCCCATGGTGCAGGGTGGTAGAACTCTTATTATGATACTACTACTCCTGTCATATTAGGGACCCATCCCTATGACAGCATTTAACCTTAAATAACCTACTTATATAACTGCTCTGGGGATTAAGGCTGCATTGCATGAATTTTGGGGGAACATAATTTATTTCATACAGCAGTTGAACTGTGAGAAGTTTTTAAAGAGATATTCTTCCTTGCCAATTACAATCACTTTTCTAAGTTAATAAAATATTACCTTATTTTAAAACATTTTTTAACAAAGGAAAGAGAATGAGAAATGAAAAGGGAAAATGAAAAAGTGGACAGAAGGAAATTTTCTTGGTAGCTTTTACGTGCATTGCATTGATACATTGCAATGAGTAAAAACACAAGCAATGAAATCATATCAGATGTTTATGCAAATAGTTATATTTTATTTCCATCATTCCCAATTTAGAATATTATTTACTTCATTTTGCTATTTTTATTATGCTTTCAAATGACCAGTTGCTGATAACACACAAATGAAATGGCTCTTCAAAACAGCTAATCAAGCCGAGTTATGTATGGAGCATATAGGATTGGGAAGAACAGGTGGGATTCCAGGGGAACATATAGGAGAAAAAAATCATTGTGACAATATTAATAATATTAATTTATATAGACAGGAATTATCTTCTCTCTATTTTTCTTTATTACTATAGAACCAAAGGGGATTCATGGCACCCTCGCTCCCTGAGATAAAGAAAGCTCAGAGGATTTTTTTCTGTTGAATCTCAAATGTCCTGTGTTTAAAACAATCATTTTATCAACCCATTGATTTGAATGCATCTGAACATTTTAACATTTATTTTTGCCATGATTTGATCATAATCTTATAATTGATCAAAACATAAAAGAATATTAGAAGCCGGGCGCGGTGGCGCACGCCTGTAATCCCAGCACTTTGGGAGGCTGAGGCAGGAGGATCGCGAGTTCAAAGCCAGCCTCAGCAATGGCGAGGCACTTAGCAACTCAGTGAGACCCTGTCTCTAAATAAAAAAATACAAAAAAGGGCTGGGGATGTGGCCCAGAGGTCGAGTGCCCCTGAGTTCAATCCCCGGTACCAAAAAAAAAAAAAAAAAAAAAAAAAAAAAAAAAAAAGAATATTAGAAACAGAAGGTTATACTTTCTAATACGATTGTACTTGTAAAATTCCACCAACAGAGATTTTTGCTTTCTCTGATTTGCCTTCAATTACTTCTCTAAAACTCTTCTGGGTCAACCATGTTGAGAAAAATGACTGGAATGTTGGTAGTATTACCCAAAGTTAAGAAAGTAAGCTTATATTAATGTCTGGTAATTGTCACACAGGAAGATGATTTTCAAGCAATGTAAAATAAGTTGGTCTAATAAACTTCTAAAAATTAATTGAGATAAATTAAGATAAGATTAATTAACCACTTGAAGTGAACAATTCAGTGGCATTTTGTACATCCACAATCCACCACTGCTTCTGTGTAGTTCCCAAACATTGTCAAAATTATTAAAAAACAAGAAATCTGAGAATTTGTCAATGCCAAAAGTAACCTAAAGAGAAATTACGACTAAATATAAAAGTTATCCTAGTTGGAATATTGGAGCAGAAACAATTAATAGACTCTAAGAAAATCATATGTCAATTATTAACAATGTATGATCAAAGAAAAATTGCACTAGACAAATTAAATGGGTAAGGGATACTCTGTTCAGGGCTATCTTGATAAGAAAGAGCAACCAGAGGAAGGGCTTGCGAGTAATTAGAGCAGAATTGAGTTTGTATGTGAGTGAGGATGAAGGATAAGGTAGAGAACCACAGTGCATCAGTGCTTACTAACTGGCCTTTTCAAAGGAAAAGTAAACTTTCTCTAATATTTATGGAAGCACATAAGTTTTGGAACTTGGAACAAGCCTCCTTCAAAGTTAGGCACCTACTTTCCCACAGAGACTCAGTAGGAAGGAGCTGTATCTTCCTTGACTATTACATTTCAAAGGGAAGACTCCCAGGTCATTGAAAAAGACAGTTCTGGGTTGTAAAACTGACAAGAGGTTTATAAAAGGCTTTTTATCTCAAAGGAGCAAAGAAATTTATAATCATAAGGTATCTAAAGTGAATACTCTAAGAAGAGGGAGTAGATTCTGTCAGGAATTAGGTAGGAGGGAGGTCAAGGCCTAGAGACAGGAAGAGGGTCTTATGAAGTTTGGCCTGCCTGAGGGAAATTCCCAGGTTATTTTGGTCAGTATCAATAGTGTCTCTTTGATTGTAACAAATGTGCCATATTAACGCAAAATATTAAGAATAGGGAAAACTGGGCTTGGGGTACACAGGAATTTGGGGGGGGGGTGGGGTACTACGGATTGAACTCAGGGGCACTTAACCACTAAGCCACATACCCAGACCTATATTTTGCATTTTATTTAGAGACAGGATCTCACTGAGTTGCTTAGCACCTTGCCAGTTGCTGAAGCTGGCTTTGAACTCTTGCCTCAGCCTCCCAAGCTGCTGGGATTACAGGCCTGTGCCAGTGTGCCGGGCATGGGAACTCTTTATACTATCTTATCAATATTTTCCTAAATCTAAAACTGCTTCAAAAAAATTTAATAGTATTTAAAAGTAACCACACTTCACACCTTTGGATCCTGATAATTACATGCTTTCTTCTTCCTTCTTATTCAACTTGGATAATGAAAAGTTTCCTTTCATTCCCAGATCAGCTTTCCCAATGAATTATAAAACTCAAAATGAGATTTCTTTTTATTCTCAAAAGGGACTCAATGTAGCAAATTCCCAAGGACAAAATGAACTCATCACAATATTATTATCATTCTAGTGCTGTGAAAAGGTCAGACCTCTGAAAGTTTAGCTACTATAGTATGCTTTTGAGAAAATAGATTTGAAGATAATGGATTTCAGTTTAAATCCCAACTTCACCACTTCAAACTGTTGGTTTAAACAAGTTGCTTATCAATCATTTAAGCAAAAGGAAAAGGAAATTTAACAAGTCACATTATTCCCAATATTTATAAGCTACTCAGTTGTTTTTTCCCTCTCATAGGACCGTGCACAAAATCTGAATGAGCGGCGGACCACCACCACCACACTCACTGTGGATATTCTAGATGGAGATGACTTAGGTCCCATGTTTCTTCCTTGTGTCCTTGTGCCAAACACTCGAGATTGCCGTCCACTCACCTATCAAGCTGCCATACCTGAACTGAGAACTCCGGTAAACACACTCTTATTCTTTTCCCTTCACTTGCATCTCTCTAAATGCACTGGGATCCTATTGAAAGATTTTTCACACATATTGATTGAAGATAGCAAAATTCACTAGACAAGTATTGAAAAATATTTATGTCTAAAATCATTTTCAGACAGTATGGGTAAATTTTTGTCACAATGCATAATTACACCATTTACAAGGTAGAAAGTATATCATGGAGCAGCAAGCCCTCTGACATTGATTGCTTTATTTTTTCTATGCATAAATCACAACAGAGCTCAGTTGCCAACATATTCTGGGAAATTCCAAGAAGCAACTGTAGCATTTCCTTAAATTCACGTTTAAATGTGCAGTCCTAAATCAGAGGACACACAGGCCAAAAGGATGCCCTTCTAGCTTATAAGAGTTCAGAAATGTTGTTGGAGATTATGCTTGGCCATTTCAAGTAGGAACTGAGAAATTCTGAATACAAGTATCCACCACTTAAAGATATATTTTAAGAAAGCAGAAAAGTGAATGATGAATGCATATTTTCTGCATTCAATTCTCAATTTAAAAAATGCTAAGGGAGCTATAAATTTCAGTCAGTTTGGAATTCAGACCACAGACGATACATATACATATATAAGAAAAAAGAATTGTAAGGGAAACAGATACTCTGCTGAGACTAAAATAGCAATTCTGCACTAAAATTGGAATATATATATATATATATATACATATATATATGTATATATATATATATATACATATATATATGTATATATATATATATATATATATATGTTATAGGTATATATAGAGTCTTATTCTGTTTCAGAGAAGTTAAATTCCTGGCAATCAACTACTTAACTAATGGTTTTGCTCTTGCACTGGGAAATATTCAGCTCTCTGGGTTTGCAACATAATTCCCAATGTGGAAATTTACATTGGGATTTTTTTTCTCAGTATGTAAGAAAGCTGAAGTTTTTGGTATCCTCTTTACATTTGAGATTTTGAAGAAGAGAACAGAGAAATGTACAATAAATGGCATAGCACTTTATTCAATTCACAAGTCCTTGTCCCATGTTGTGTCTGTAGGCTTGACTCATTGATCTTAAATGTCTGAGAATCATTTTGTACTTACTAGCATAAATGATCACTAGTGGAGCTGACTTGCTTAAAATGAAAATACTGGAGAAAAACATCATCATAAATGTAAGGCAAAATTTTCAGCTAACTGAAGTAATTTTGAAGACAAAAATGCTAATCAGAACTTGTCTGAACAAATACATGCATATTACTTAAAGTTATACATTGTGATTTTATTTTGTTGAATCTTGGTAAGAAAATAATTATTAAGGATGGTAAATATTAAACTTTGTATGGCTTAATGGAAATGGTAAAATATATTTTAGTATTAATTTATGTTTCTGAGGTAATTTATGTAGCTAGTGTACCAGTGAGATCCCAAAAAAGAGGATGTAGTATAATCACAATAATTAAATTCAATGAATCAGTCAGATGAATGCTCAACAGTACTTAGTGCACTGAAGAAAGTAAAGGAAGATTGATGTTGCTGCATGAGAAATGGAGTATACTGAATTAATTTTAAAAAGTGTCATTGAGCATTCTTTCCTCTCTATTCCAGATTACTGACAGAGCATTTTTCTCATTCTATGGGATTTGGGATAATAGTATAAATGATAATAATGGATAACAATTATATAGAATATTGAGTATGCCATGAAATGTGCTCAACTCTGAACAAATATTAACTGGTTGAATATATATATGCAAGAATCATTTGCAGAGTTGTCACCACTAAGTTCATTTTAAAGATGAGTTCTTGGAAGTAGGGTTTTTGTAACTTCCCATGATCATACAGCTAATAACTAAATATATGCATATAGTATATATGTACAATAGACATATAACATGTATATATGGACATATATATGTATATATACATATGTAATTTAAATCAGGTTTAAGAAGACTAAATAAAGTTAATGTACATTTGAGTCCTGTCTCTAAACTAGATAACAGCCTTATTCTGATTCTTGCAGTCTGAATTATGTGGGAGCTTCCTTCTGTAGAGTGAACACCAAAAGCCTTTGATTCACCCTTTCCATTGTTGCACTGTAATATTTGTATTGAGTATAAGTACCCAAGGAAGAACTAGTCAATGATAAAAGTTATTCAGTCTTTAGTTGACAAAGACATTCCAATAGTGAGAATTGATTCTTCTAGCATAAGAGTGATGATGGTCATGCCCAGTCAAGAAATACCTTATACTGAATCCCTTGGAAAATAGTGTTTAAATTAGAAGCACAAAGAATCCTGGACATGGTGAGTTTTTGTGGATTAAAAAAGAGGTCTCTGCAGGCATGGTGGCACACACCTGTAATTCCAGCGTCTCAGGAGGCTGAGGCAGGAAAATCACGAGTTCAAAGCCAGCCTCAGCAACAGTTCAGTAAGACCCTGTCTCTAAATGAAATACAAAATAGGGCTGGGGATGTGGCTCAGTGGTCAAGTGCTCCTAAATTCAATCCCCCAAGAAAGAGGTTTTCAAGCCAAGATCAATAAACAGTTTCATAAGCAAGTATCCTGGTTAGCTTTTAAAACCTTTCTCATATATACTTATTGTAGCAATAAATATGTTTTCCTAAATTTCAGAATGATCAATCTTCATACTTTGTCATCATTTTTAACAGATTAAGTCATTCCTTAACATCCTGTGAAATGACAATAATTTGAGTTTTATAAAGAAAATTTCATCTTTACACATTTAAATAGATATAGTGAAGATTTATGTATTGAGGAGTATTTTTTATTGCCATATAGGAAAAAATCATAGTGTGTTTACTTCTTAAACTAGACACATAACTGTGATTATCAATTGCAGCATAGATACCCAGCAGACCTTAATGCTTCAAAATGTAATCATTTAATGTTTTCATAAAGCTGAAAGTTAGGGCAGGAGTTGAAGGAATATCTCATCTTTGCTCCATGGACCTTCAGCAGGGGCACCCTAACTGAGAGCTGGGCACCACTTTCAGGATGCTGACAAGTATTTTGGAGACTTGATGACCTCTTACATGGCTGAGGAGCTGATTCTGGCTACTTAGGCCCAGCCAGGTCTGTGGCATGATCCTCTTAGAAGTTGTTTGTGTCGCTTGCTAACACAGTGAGAGAGTGGGTTCAGAAAACAAGCTTCCCAAGACAAGTAGATAGAACTTTTTATGAACCAGCTTTGGAATTTGCAGTGTGACTTCTGCTGTAGTCAAACCTCTGCCAGGTTCAAGGACTAGCAACATTTCATCTCTCTATGGAAGAAGCATCCAGATCATGCTACAGTAAGTATATATGAGAAAGGAAATTTTATTGTGGCAACCTTTGAAAAATGAAATCAGCTCTAGCACTGGCATCAGGTTGTCATGGACTCCTCTAGATCTTTGTTTTGAATTCATTATGTCTCAGTAAAGGGTGCAAACTGAAGTTAGTTTATGAATTTCACATTCAGATTGCTGGGTTTGTATGTATCCTTTCAATTTTTTTTTCTTCTTTCCTATTTTCCTTTATGTGTGCTGATAAAATTTTAGTATATTTCAGTAAATAAGATCTTGCTATTCAAAGTGAGAAAACTAACCATTTGCGTCAGCTAAACAGGACATGTTGACTCTAATTACATACTTGCTGATCCTTTCTCAAACTAATTCTTCAAATTTTGAAAGCTTTGACACCTGCTCACCTTCTATGTTGATGTGAAAATTTCCACCAATTACCTCAGTGGTATTCTTAATCCCACTATAATACGTGCAGAATTTATCAGCTCAGGAAAAAAAATTAAAAATATAGTCTAGTGTTTAATTCATAAATTAGGATATAATGAAAGCAAAAAGTCTGCTTTATATTATAATTTTATAAACATGTTGAATTATAAACTTGTTTTATACATATAGATTACATTGTTTTTCTACTACAGAAAATTGCCTTCAGTAAAAACTAATGTCTTCAGAGACACTGAGGCTAATAATATACTGAAAACATAAATATATAAATCTGGTATCACAAAGGTACTAAAACAATAGATAGTTCTCTTCTGGTTATTTATTCTTAATTTGATAAATATCTATTGGACCCTGATATATGCCAAAGTCTATGCTAATTTAGTAACCTGGTCAATAAGAATAAAATAATCTTGAAAAATATTATTGTATAATTTATTTTAATTTATGACTCTCTTAAATTTGTTTATATACCTATAAAATTTAGGAAAAATAAATAAATAAGCTTTAGAATGTAGAGTACAGAATTCATCGCTCTATTTGTGTTTTCTAAGGAAGCACACAACAAGACATGGTAATTTCTTACACATTTCTTTGGAATTGAATGGTAGTATAAATTTGCATGTTTTGTTGGTTGCCTGTTTTTTGTTTGTTTGTCTTTTGCTGCATAATTTATCCCTAAATGGAAACACTATTAAAGCTGGGCAGCGTGGTACATGCCTGTAATCCCAGTAACTAAGGAGGCTGAGGCAGGAGGATTGCAATTTCAAAGCCAGCCTCAGAAACTAAGTGAAGGCCTAAGCAATTTAGTGATACCATCTCTCTCAAAATTTGAAAAGCAGGATATGGCTGGAAATGTGGGTCCATGTTTAACCATCCCTGGGTTCAATTCCCACTACCAAGAAATGAATAAATAGATGAATGAATGAATGAATGAATGAACCACACTATGACATATTGGCATATTACTTGTTTACTGTTTATGTGAATTATTGCACATTGTGTTTTTCAGCATTTAAGTATTAGTTGCTCACCAGACACAGACATCTTTTTCCCTACCTCTGTTTAAAGCCTTGAATTGTATCCCAATAATCTCTAGCCACAAATACCTCCACTAGAGTCTTTGTCATAAAGAAGTCTAATTTTCATGTCACTGTCAAAGATGGTTTTCCTGGTTTATTTATGGTGCTTTGTCCCTCCAGGGAAGCTTTCTCAGTTATTAGAAGAGTGGTGGCAACTGCAGTGACTTACAGCATTTATAAATTCTTCTTGGCGTATATGCTAATTAAATGTGTTACTACCTGGAAACTCCCCTCCCTTTGTCTTTGTGGTACTTGTTTTTTTTTTTTTTTTTATTCTTCTTCTTCTCTCAATGTCCCTGAGTTAATTTGAGTTTATTTTTATTTTTTTAACTGAATTTTCCTGCTTACTTTTTTCCCCCTCTTATTCTTAAATTTTAGGGATTTTCCAAGCTTCCCTCTTGTATAGTTTTTATTCCCTCACTATGGGTTTTACTAAGATTGAATTGAGCAAATCTACATTAATGAGTCATTTTTCCTCCAATACGAATGATCTATTCATAGGTTGTAGATATGTCATCTGACTTGAAATATCTCCTAAGTTCCACAATTACATTTCTTTCTTTTTCTGGACATTTTTTCCTATTATTCACAGAGATTCCTTTTTATCATTCTAACTAATTCCAATATACTCAGTCACATGTTGCCTACCTTTGGGACAGTGTTGATTTGAATGGAGAATTTAATGACCCTCATTTCAATCTCAATAAATGTTCAGATATACTTTCTGCATTACATGTATAATGTTACTTGTTAGATGGATAGGCTTATAGGTCACCAAAAGTTCGCCCTGTTCCACAGGCAGAGGGCCATTAGGTTGCTCTGTTCTCTGAGCAGGATATTTTATCATCCCCAGGCAGGGGCCAATAGGCTTGAAGGCTGCCCTCACCCCATGGGCAGGAGCCAATAGGCTTTCAGGTCATCAAAAGTTCACCCTCTTCCACAGACAGAGGATCAAAAGTTCACTCTGTTCTCTGGGCAGGATGTTCCATCATCCCTGGGCAGGAGCCAATAGGCTTGAAGGCTGCCCTCACACCATAAGCAGGAGCCAATAGGCTTAAAGTTCACCCTCCCCCCATGGGCAAAGAGTCAATAATGTTAAAGTTCTCTTTGGTACACCCCCCACCAGTAATCCCTATATGAACTCCCATCCATTCGAAGTTTGAGAGCCAGACACTAAAGAGAGCCAGCTGGACGAAGAGAGCCAGAGGAACCACAAGAGAGAGGCGAGGAGAAGAGAGCCGAAGGAGACAGAGCAGAGGCAGCCACTGCACACTTATTTATTTCTCCAGCCCGACGGCAGCTGCCCCAGCTGATAGCTCCAGAGACTGCAGCCAGCACGACCAGACTCCCACCTTCTGTTCAGAGCTTGCACACTCTTCCACCAGAGCTTGCACACTTCCTGAGCTTGCGAATTCCCTGACTCCTTTCTCCCACCAGAGCTTGCACACTTCCCAATCCCTGGTTCCCCTCTCCCCATTCCTTTTCTACCCTTAAGGAGCCATAAAGGCTGGTTAATAAATCCCTTGGCTGCACGTCTGTCCCCAGTGTGATTTTTGCCCTTCATTACTTAAATATGTTTGACACTCCTCTATTTCCAATGCCAAAATGCCCATTTAAATACATACTCTCAACTACCAGCCTCTAATCTCCCTCCACTGACTACTCTCACAAAGCAAGTTAATGTTTATGAGATACAATTTTGGTCTGATCTTTTGCTGTTTAAAATTTTTAAAAACTTTTGATATTTTTTACTTTATGTTTAATGAATCCCAAAAATTTTAACATCTCATTCAAAGTAACGTATGTCTGTCTTTTTCCAGTTTCATCTCTTCTAACTTGCATAGCATAACTTATCTAGGCAGACAACTTTGCATATGACCCTGGACTTTTAAGAATTACCTTTCTTTCTCTCTACATTGTTTCATATATTTAAACAATATTTATTCTTCAGGATTCCTTTTGATTAACCTAAATTATAGGTCCTCAAAATTAAGAGTTTTTTCCATGTGTGCCCACATATTCTTATGACAAATGTTGAACTCTTCAGTGTATCATTTACCTATTTCTCTTTTACTAAGTTATTTAAGTTCTTACTTAAGTTCCTATTTACTGTATATTGAAACCCCATTAATTTCATATAGCAGATATTCAGTAAACTTTAAAATGAATAAATTTAATTAAATTGTGACAAATACATATCATAAACCAAAACAGTGAACATAACTATATATACCCATAACTATATCACTCCTGTCCTCTCACTTGAAATAAGAGTATATTTTTCATAAACAGGAATTTGCAAAAAGTATGTGTATAGATATACATATAATTATTTTAAGTATTTTCAACTAATAATATGATGAAAATCACTACCACACCTGGTCATTGTCTAGTCGAGTATGATCTTCAAGTATGGGTCTAACAGGTAGTCTTATGTAGGAAGCATATTTCCCTGTTTCCATAGAGAGTGAGTTCATCATTGTTGTCCTGACACATTGTTCATAATATCTGCTTTTCTTTTCAATAATATTCAAAATGTTAAATTCTCAGTCTTTTGGTCAGTTATTTTCAAAATGTTTCCTGTGGAGCTCCTTTGGGATCAGTGAATTCGAAAGTGAAGAAGGACAAAATTAAGAAGGATAAAATTGGCAACTCCCCAAACACCCACAGCCCCTCTTTTAATAAGAGGATTGTTTGCTAAATTACATTGAAGGGACAAATGATAAATAATACATCTACAATCAACATATGGCATGTCTGCAAGTTTTTCTTTGCCCCAACAATCACATACACACATTAGTCAGAAACAAATGATCAAAAAAAACCTTCAGATTCTAGTTGGGGAAACAATAGCTAAACAGTTGCAGCAACAATAGAGAAGAACTAGAGTTCAGCAAATATTGTCTTGAGTGTCAAACTGCATTGTAATTCTGACAATGGTATTCATGAAATTATATGAGAGCAAAGAAACCTTTGTTCTTTTCATCATTTGTCAAAATATATTTGAACCATTCATCTATATCCTATCTCCATTTTTTAAATGCTACGAAGATATTTGCATCTTTCAGTTAAACAGTTAAGGCATGATAAACAATAGGAAAAATTCAGTTTTTAAGATCATTTGAAGAAACAAAGTAACTACTCCCCTGAATAGCAAAATCAAAGTCTACTATTCTTTTTTTCTGGAAATGTAGCTCAAAGTATTATTTTACATGAACATTTGAACTGTGTTTTTCTATGAAACACACATAATGGGAAAAGATGATGTCAATTAAATTGTGATGAGGTTTTAAATTTTTCTTAACCTTATATTCTAAAACTTTCTGATGACTTATCAAATTATATGAAAATATTTTACAAAGGCATTTTCTATCAAAATATAGGATAATTTGTAAGAACTCAGTCTCATTTGAAATTATGTGTGTCATTGGGAATATTGATCAATGCTCTGAAACTTCAGTTTACATTTGTTTTCCACAAAATGGGTCAAGAATGTCTTAATACATACACTTTTCATGAGTACTATAAAAGATTTTTGTAATGTAACTCCTTCCTAGCAAGTACTGATAGTTCAATAATATTAGCTGTTATTGTTGTTGATGTACAAGTATCATCATATTGCTGGGTATTTACTCAGTGACTCATGAGAAGAAGTACATAATTCAAGTTTACTTAATCGATATTCCAGTTCCAAAACGGAGTCATGTCTCTGTGTGTGCGTGCGTATGTGTGTGTGTGTGTGTGTGTGTGTGTGTGTGTGTGTGTGTGTTGATGCTAAAACAGACTGAATTTCCACGGCCCTGAGTTGGGAATGACTAACTCATATTGACAGTAAGCAAGGGGCTGCCTTTCATGGCATGTCAGAAGGATGCCAAGAAACCTGAGAGCAAGAATGACCCCTGCCCAGGCCTGTCTAGCAAGGCTGACTGAGTCTTGTGTGTACATTTTCCACCTCTTGTCTCACTTCTCTGCATCACCTCTTCTCCCTGCCTTTTCTTTATTTTTTATTATTAAAGTATTTATTCTAATTTGTTATGTATGAAGGCATAATGCAATTCATTTAACATTACACATAGAGAGCACAATTTTTTAAGGATCTGTTTGTACACAAAGTATTTTTACACCATTTGTGTCTTCATACATGTACTTAGGGTAATGACGTCTAAATCATTCTACCATCTTTCCTACACCATACCCCCTTCCTTCTCCTCCCTCCCCTTTGCCCTATCTAAAGTTCCTCAATTCCTCCCAAGCTCCCCTTCCACCATTATGAGTCATCATTCTCATATGACAGAAAACATTTGGCCTTTGGGCTTTTGGGTATTGGCTTACTTCGCTTAGCTTCTGTTCTCTAACTCCATCCATTTACCTGCAAATGCCATGATTTTATTCTCTTTTAATGCTGAGTAATATTCTATTGTGTATAGATACCAAAGTTTTCCTATCCATTCATCTATTGAAGAACATCTGGGTTGGTTCCACAATTTACCTATTGTGAATTGTGCTGTTATAAACATTGATGTGGCTGTGTCTCTGTAGTATGCTGTTTTTAAGTACTTTGGGCATAAACCAAGGAGTGGGATTGCTGGGTCAAATGGTGATTCCATTCTACCTTTTCCAAGGAATCTCCATACTGCTTTCCAGATTGGTTGCATCAATTTGCAATCCCACCAGCAATGTAGGAGTGTGCCTTTCCCCCCACATCCTCATCAACACTTACTGTTGTTTGTATTCTTGATAGCTGCCATTCTGATTGGAGTGAGATGAAATCTTAGAGTAGTTTTGATTTGCATTTCTCTACTTGCAAATATCTCTAATATTTGAATCTCAAATCCAATATCTCTAATAGAGATGTTGAACATTTTTTCATATATTTGTTGATTGATTTCATATCCTCTTCTAAGAAGTATCTGTTCAGTTCCTTGGCCCATTTATTGATTGGGTTATTTATTTTTTTCGTGTTAAGGTTTTTGAGTGCTTTATATATCCTAGAGATTAGTGCTCTATCTGATGTGCTTGTGGTAAAGATTGGCTCCCATTCTGTAGGCTCTCTATTCACCTCAGTGATTAATTCTTTTGCTGAGAAGAAGCTTTTTAGTTTGAATCCATCCCATTTATTGATTCTTGTGCTATAGGATTCTTATTAAGGAAGTTGAGGCCTAATCCAACATGTTGGAGATTAGGGCTTAATTTTTCTTCTAGTAGGCTTAGTGTCTTTGGTCTAATTCCTAGGTCTTTAATCCACTTTGAGTTGATTTTTTTGCATGGTGAGAGATATAGGTTTAATTTCATTTTGTTACATGTGGATTTCCAGTTTTCCCATCACCATTTGTTTAAGAAGCTATCTTTTCTCTAATATATGTATTTGGCACCTTTGTCTAGTATCAGATAACTGTAATTATGTGGGTTTGTCTCTGTGTCCTCTATTCTGTACCATTGGTCTACAGGTCTATTTTTGTTCCAATACCATGCTGTTTTTGTTACTATTGCTCTGTAGTATAGTTTAAGATCTGGTATAGTAATGCCACCTGCTTCACTCTTATTGCTAAGGATTGCTTTGGCTATTCCAGGTCTCTTATTTTTCCAGATGAATTTCATGGCTGCTTTTTCTATTTCTATGAGGAATAACATTGGGATTTTGATTAGGATTGCATTGAATCTGTATAGTGCTTTTGGTAGTGTGGTCATTTTGACAATATTAATTCTGCCTATCCAAGAACAAGGTAGATTTTTCCATCTTCTAAGGTCTTCTTTAATTTCTTTCTTTAGTTTTCTGTAGTTTTCATTGTAGAGGTCTTTCACCTCTTTCATTAAGTTGATTCTCAAATATTTTATTTATTTATTTTTTTGAGGCTATTGTAAATGGAGTGGTTTTCCTAGTTTCTCTTTCTAAGGGTTTGTAATTAATGTACAGAAACGCCTTTGATTTATGGGTGTTGATTTTATATCCTGCTACTATGCTGAATTAATTTATTAGTTCTAGAAGATTTCTGGTGGAATTTTTTGGGTCTTCTATGTATAAAATCATATCATCAGCAAATAGTGATAATTTGAGTTCTTCTTTTACTATCTGTATCCCTTTAATTTCTTTTGTCAGTCTAATTGCTCTGGATAGAGTTTCAATAACCATTAAAACACTAGAAAAACTAGGGATATCAGGAACATATCTCAACATTGTAAAAGCTGTCTATGATAAACCCCAGGCCAACATAATTCTAAATGGAGAATAATTAAAAGCATTCCCTCTAAAAACTGGAACAAGACAGGGATGCCCTCTTTCACCCTGTATCTTCTTTACAAGTTCTGCTCAACTTCAGGGATTTCAAAGATGGAACATTTGAAACAATTGGTTTCTTCTATTTTCCCTCATAACTAGCTTTGTATATAACCTATTTTCTTAACAATTTGACTCTGAATACTTCTGAAGCAGTGGGCATTATAGTCTAACCTCTTCCTCCCTGGGCTAGTATTAGAGCCACCCAATAATAATACTGCCTAGTTTATTCTGATTATATTATTCATGATTTTGGCCTTTTAAAGAATGCAACACTTTTTTCAGAAAAAGAGAAATAATATTTTTAAACAAACTGATTTGGCACTGTTTGTGATGAATTAATTATGCACTATATTATCATTTTGGAGATAGCAATTAATAGAAAATGACACAAGATAATATTGAGAGCCAAAAATATATCAATGAATCACATTTTAAATATTGTCTGGAAATCAGAGTAAGTATCCTTTATCCTTTTAAAAATAAATATAAAATCAATGGATTTTGGTTTAGTTTCACAACTTGCCCCACAGAGAACCCCATATTTCATAGGTGCCTCAGGGCTCCTGCTGAAGGTAAAAGTAGGACTTCTACTCCCTATAACATTTGAAATTCTGCTATGTTCCCCACCTATTAATCTATAAAGATTTTTATGATTTACTTGAATTATGAAAGGACTGGCTGCTAACCATATATTATACAAAAACATTTCTTAAATTATACACATTAAAATTGGAAACCTTTTATCCTTAAAGCCCAGTCTCCTGGACAATCATTATTTATTTGATGCATGTCTTTCCAAATAGCTGAAGCCTGCCTCAGACTGTTACATTTTTTAAAAAATTATTTTTAAAATTTCAAAACAAATGACTCTGGCTTATGTAAAAGTGAAGTATTAGAAGTTCACTGTAGTGTCATGGAATTTACTACTGACAACTTTGCAGAGATTGGGAGTTTAAGATTGGGAAGCACATGCCACAACTATGTTCTTTTGGGTATTGGAAGAATTTCATGTGACCCATGTGTAACTATAGGAAGGGGATGTAATTTTTTGTCTTTGGATAGAAATGTGAATTGAGGAAGAGAGCATCTGATTGACCTAGTTTGAATCACATGCTCACTCTTTGACTAGAGGATATGGAATCAATGCTGACTAAATTTATGTTAATATGATTAGAACAAAATACCCAGGTGTTTGGCCAAATACTTCTGAATGGAACCGTGGACATATTTTTTAGATGAGATTAACATTGAAATTGGTGGAATTTGAGTATTGAAGGTTGCACTAAGGTGAGTGGACCCCATTCAATCAGGTGAAGACTTTAAAAAAAAAGACTTCCCTCAAAAGAGAGGGTTTCTCCCAGGAGATCACCTGAGGACTTGAACTAATGACCTAAGTTCTTCCCTAGGTCTCCATGGTGCAAGCTTATCCTGCAGACTTTGGACTTGCTAGACCCTATAATCACATGAATCAATTTATTAATATAAATTCTCCCCCTGGCCTTTTCTAGGAAAAGGTAGTTTTTTAAAAAATCAGAGATGCTGTTAATGGGAAATGGATGGTGAACAACTAAAAACTCAAATATCTAAGGCAAATATGTAATCAAATATCACAAATTCTTTAGTCCTGCTATAGCTATCTAACAGGGCTACCTAAAATGGAGTCAGAATGGTGTTGCACCATAGATATCAGATTATGTCACTTCCTGGTCCAACATTATCGTCATGTTTTACTTAATAATCATATTTAAGTATCTATCTTTACCAGAATTAATAAGATCCAACACAGTCCTGTATCACTACTCTAATCCCTTTCCCCTCCCCTATCTGCTCCCTGGCCTTCTTTCTGTCTTTTAATATGAAGCACTATTTCAACTGAAAGTATAAGTCCTCAAATGCTTTTGTTCTGAAACATTCCCTTTTGTTATTTTCCTCTTCCTGGCCCCTTCAAGTGCTTACGTTTCAGCTAAAATGTCACCTCCTTATAGTGGACTTTCCTGTGGTCCTACCATCACGTCAATAGTTGCCAGCTTTGCCTGGTAATTAGGTAATACATAAGTTAGTTTTATTTTCTGCATATTAGTTGGCTATGTGGAAATTTCTTGCACATTCATTTGTTTAATTAATGTCTGTCTCCCTACTCTAGAAATAAACATCATAAACAGGAAATTTGCCTGTGTAATTTGTTGTTTTATCACAAAATCTGAGAATATTGCTTCAGAAATAGGATGCTCAAAAAGGATGTGCTCATTTGAAATAGCAGAAATTTTCCTTCCTGATGCATATATATCTTATTTTTTTAACTAGCTGCATACTATGACTTATGAATATATCCTAATTTGTTTGCCTATTTTATATCTTGTAATTCTGTGTAAAGTGTTACTTGGGGAAAAAACTCCTATTGTGTGAAAAAATTATATAAAATTTAATCTTTTATAGCAGATATATTGTCAACTGATATTTCTTGTTAGCAAAATCAAATTTAAGTTACATATGCCTTTGCTGAGTTTTTCATTAAAATTCATTAAAATAAATAATGAGGGGAATAATAATTCATTTAAATAGTTTTAACTATGTTGATGCTTTTGTGTTCAAAAAAGATGGTTTTGAACACAGAGGGATAATCAGAAAAGCAATTACAGAAGTAATACTAGAGAAAGTGATAAGTATAGCTTGTGAGATTATTTCATGTACAGCTTCATATTTTAGAAACCATGATATCTGGAGTTGACTTGCTAGTAAAGCTTTACTTTTGAAAGTATTTTATTTCTCTTCTATGATAGTTTCCAACCAATTTCATTTGTAGGCCGCCTAATAGTAATCCTTCTGCTTTGCACTTTGTTTTCTAAAATGTTCTCAAAAAAAAAAAATTTCAGGAAGATGAGAAACAAACAGAAAATGGGTAAAGCAACTGACTTGTTTACTTTTAATTATGTTATGGTGGTTCATGATACCTTTGAAATCTTTAGAGAGAATCTTGTATAGAAGCCACTGACACTTCTTGTTCTGTATTATACTTTTGCTTTTTATAGCTTATTTTTCATGTAGCATACAGAGTGACATTTTAAAAGCATAAATCAGTTCAAGTTACTCTCCCTGGTGAAAATACTCTAGTAGTTTCCAATTATGTTAAGAATAAAGTTCCAATACCTGAATATGGCTTACCATGGTATACATGATTTAATTCCTGTATATCTGGTGGTTTTATGCTTTATCTTTTTACCTTTTACTTAGGACCTTCCAAGTTTGCTCACCATCAAAGCCTTTCCTGTTCATTCTGCTGTAAAACTTTTCTGAGTCCTTTTAATGGTTGGTTTATTCTCAACAATCAAACCCAGGGTTCAGAATACAATATCACATCCTAATGTTCCTGACAATGCTTCCTGACCTTCTTTAAAGAATGTGAAAAAAAAAAATCATATAGAATAATTGAAATGTTTTATTGGTTTTAATTGATATAAAAAGATGAATTAAATATACATCAGCCCTGTTGTCATTTCATTGAGATTTCCTCAAGCTTGCTGTGAGTTTGTGGTAAGTTGATTATTTAAGATAAAACAATGATATAGGGCAATAAATAATACAGAAGACAGCTATTTTCATCCTAATGAAATTGAAAAAAATCTGCCATGTCAAGATAATCAAAGAATAATTACTATAGGTACTATAAATATTTATATGGATAATGTCAAAGTTGTAATAAACACCCAAAGAACTTGAAATCCCCAATCATTAAATTCTTGGCAGACAATTTATCTGAAGACATATGAAATGAAAAAACACTTATTCCTAAAAATATCACTCTTAAGGTGACATTTTCATATAACAGGAAAAGGAGGAAATGTAAATGATTTAGGTATGTCTCTGCCAGGAAGTGTCTCCTTAACTTGATTTGAGGGTCCTATAAGAGACTTTTGCATTTATCAACATGGCATGTATGCACTGGGTTCAAGAGTTATTTAAAATATTACAATCTACTCAGAATGCTCATTTCTCAGTCTGTTTGCTTTGATAAAAAGTGTCACAAATAAGGAACTTCTTGAATTGTATATACTTAGGTTATAAATATTCTCTATGTTCAGAAGCACTTTTATGCTACACAATATTTAAGGATAGTAGACACCAGATTGATAACTCACATTTGGCCCTAAAAATATGCTTTCTTGTATACATTTCAAAATATATCGCCTATGAAGCATGTGTGATATGACCTTCAATTTTGTTACTCTAGGTTAAGTTCTAATTATTGCCACTGTAAAACAGCTATATATTTCCATGTATTGAAATCTACAGAGGAATTTAGGTATGTGTGCATATGGAAGACAAAAGAGGAAAGGACATCACCTGCTTTCAAAATAATTGTGCTCCAAAAATTGGCCATTAATTAGCTGTTTGGAATATGGAACAGATTTTCTTGGAAATGATGTTAATTAGGGAAACCCCTCAAAACACGTAAACATCTGTTTTACATGTTTTTTTTTTTCAGTCTTTAGAAATATGAATGCATTTTTATTTGGGAAAACTATATATAAAGAGACCCAGCGTGGAATGATGACAGTAATTTTACCTTCTCAGCAGTTCTCTGGTGCTTGTATTGTGCTATGCTCTTCTATCTGCTGGATGGTAGGAGCCATTTTGAGTCAAGGAATGTTGCAATTCTTAAAGCTTAAACCTAGCAGTGGAAGCTAGCTTTAAGTACAAAGAAATAGCACATTATTTAATAAGCCTTCTTCTTTTTCCTATTCCCAGACTGAATTGAGCTTCTCTTCCACCTCCTTTCTTTCTTTCTTTCCTATTCATTTTAATTTTTAAAAGTGAGCAGAAAGCATTGTGAAGGAAATTTGTGAAATTCCCCAAAGGAGACCTAAGATCAAAGGAACAGCCAAATACTAGCATACATACCATGTGTTAGATATGTTATATAAGCTATTTGATTACTATATAAAAGAGTTGTTTCAGCACATTGAGGCTGCTATAAAAATATACTGTAAGCTGGGTGGCTTATAAACAGTAAAAAAATTTATTTCTCACAATTCTAGAGATTGGTAAGTCTACAGTTGAAGTATCAGAAGACTCACTGTCTCTCTGGTAAGGCCTGCTTTCATACCCACAGATTTCTGGGAGGGGCAAGGTGGCCTCTTATATGTTAAGGGCACTAACATATGTAAGAAGATTTCATTCATGAAGATTTCACCAGCATGAGCCAACCACATTTTCTTTGCATGTTACATCAACTAGTATCTCTGGATCTAGCATAAATTATCAACCTGATTTTATTATCAGTAAGTAAAGGAATGAAAACACATTTCTAGGAAGTGGATGAATGGGGATTTCTTTTCATGTGTCTAAACCATGAAATATCTTGAAATTTTAAAAAAGAGTAAAATCTTTGAAAATTTATTTTCATTATCATTATCTGAACAGCTAAAAGTATTCCTTTTGCTGAGACAATGCAGTATGCTGTGTTGATTTTAAACGAAATTTTAAAAAATAGTTTTATATTTTATTACTAAGTATTTAATTTAGGCACTATTGAAAAAAAAACCACAATGTGGCCATTTTTAACTATCACTGCAGCAGTTCTGTGAAAATTTGAAAGGGGCATATAAGGGGGAAAAAATAGCAGAAAGAAAGTCCAATGAAAGTCTCTCAGTCCTTTTAGAGAAAGTGATGTTATAATGTATCACATGAGTAATCCTCTTCAGGACTGAGGCAATCCATTTTCCCAAATAACTCTTTCCCTCTGTGCTAGGGGTATAACTGAGTAATGGAGACTACTCAAGTCCCTCTGGAGGAATTGCTGTCTTCCTAGGGAAGCTCTTCCAATCTTGTAGCCCATTCCTGGGCTTCTCAAGTGGGCTAGGAGAGTATAGACAAGCCTTGTCATCTTGCCTTAATATATGCATATTCTGGAAGTTACCCTTTAGTAGCTTTTGTGGTTTGGTTTGTCTCTCTGAACTGTATCTTTTCAATTCCTTCCTCTGTCCAGTCCTACTTCCTTTGCTTCTGTATACATTTATTCCCCTATAAGCTTCCTACAGGCAAATTTGAGTCTGTTTTCCAGGAAACCATCCTAATAGAGAAAAGTATTTTACATATCCCAAAGAAAGCTCTAAAGAGTTATTGTGTTTATGTAAAAGAATGATAGAAGATTGATAAGCACTTTGCAAAAATGTAGGACTTATATAATAAGCATGTTAAAGCATCTGACTCTTCTTCAAACTCTCTAATTCCTTGTTTTGAATAAAACCAGGGAATTTGAGTTTTAACCCCTAGGGATTGTGACTCAGTATGTCTGAGATAGGGCCTACAGAATTTGTATTTTGAAAAAAAATGATATAGGGATGTTTAAGTATCTACAAATACAGAGACAAGAGTATCATGAGCACCTACAAACTCATCACTCAGCCTCAACAGTTTTCAATTCATGGGCAACATGGTTCAACTCTATCTCATCTTATCCTTCTCCCTTCATAACAATTTGAAGTTTGTCTCAGATATCATCTCATTTTATCTAAATATGTTTCACTGAGTATCTTGAAACTGTGTCATTCCTCAATGCCACTAACACAAGTAGGATTTTGTATTTTAAATGTGTCAAAATAATTCCAATAATCTAGAGGTATTGAGACATAATTTAGACTAGTTTATAGGCTTGGTATATAAAAAATTTTGGTAGAGGATTAGTGATATCACCATTTACCATGATGCTAAAGTATAACACCAGAGAAGCACGCCAAGGCAAGTGTAGAGTGGAAAGTAAAAGGCTTTATTAAAGGACAGCAGAAAAGATTCTCCCCCTTATTCCTGGGGGACCCAAAAGGTGGAATCCGTGGAAGGGGAGGTCTTATCCCTTTTATATCTAAGATCTACTTTTGTCCTCCTACTTTTCTGTCCTTTATTTTGCTTATTTCCCTCTATCCTGCATGTGATGGGGGATGCAGGTAGGAAGGCCAAAAGGTGGAAGACAGGTGGGCCAAGAGGTAGAGGGAAGAATGATCTGGGCAGAAATGGCCTAGGGTGATTTGATTAGCACCTCCCTGTTTTGTTGGGAGCTGCTTCATCAACAGTTCTTTAGAATGGGCCCTGGCCTTGGGGACTTTAACATTTCAGTCTCCCAGGTGTTGATCTGGCTCCCAGGATCAGACAGGACTCCATTTTCTTTATGGACTCCATTTTTTTTAATTAGACTCAATATTAGACCCAATTTACCTAATTACACTAACTACCTATGTTTAAATCTGGCTTCATTTGTGTGTGTGTGTGTGTGTGTGTGTGTGTGTGTGTGTGAGATCTCTTACTTTTAGGTAAACATCTTTGAATTATGACAAGTATATACTTTGTCAAGTCCTAAAATCATCCATTGCATACTAATATTTGGTAATTATACCATTAATTTATTGGATTTGTGTATTTTTCTATCTTGATGATTTCTTATTAATAAGTTATTAATAATAAGATTTCTTTGAGAAAGAGTAACAGCCTCTAAACCAGAAAATTTTAGGATAGGCCGATTTCATCTGCTTCATTTGATATCAGTTCTGTCAATAACCTTTACATTGTAGCATAATGGCAGTAACCTTCACCTTCTTTGAAATGATAAAAGGATATCTATCTATCTATCTATCTATCTACCTATTTATCTATCTATCTATTTATCTTTCCCTTTCTCCTCTCTCTTTTTCCTCTATTCCCCTTTCTCTATACTTTTTTTCTCTTTCTTCTGTCTCTCCTTCCTCTTTTTTCTCCTCTCATCATTACCACAAGCTACTCAAAAATAGTTATCCTGAATGTCTGGTTCCCCCCATAATTTGGAGAAGTATATATGATGATATTGAGTTCTACAGACTTTTAAAAATCCTAGATATTTTATCTATTGTCCAGCAATCTTTTCTAACCAGAGTATATGTTATGTATGTCACTATGAATACAGAGAGAAGTTCAACTATCTTAAATAGAACTGAATCTCAAATTTCTATTAATTTAACATTTATATTCAGATTGAAATAATATCTCTTAATTGAACCAATTACAGAAATTAGTATGTTAAACTTGTCAGAATTACATGAATAGATAAACAGAGGGAATACATATAAAACCC
This sequence comes from Tamias sibiricus, assembly GCA_025594165.1. Lineage (NCBI taxonomy): Eukaryota > Metazoa > Chordata > Mammalia > Rodentia > Sciuridae > Tamias > Tamias sibiricus. Next base: position 101,308,749 of record CM046663.1, on the reverse strand, counting down.
TCTCTCACACTTTAAGTAGCCATGTCATGACTAGCTCCAGAACAAGAAAAATAGGCAAAAATGAATTTTATTGAAAAAGTATATGCAGAGGCTATATTGGATTCCTGAAAGTATCAATAACCCTTGAAAAGAAAAAACACTAATACTCACCTAGGCCGGAATCGAGATCTACCAAATTAACAACTAGAAAAATTAGGTACTGAAATTCAGGTATGCAGAAAAAAATGAAATTTTAATATGTCTTTTTCAAGAAATATGCCACACCATGCAGAACTTTAATATTTGTAATATCATTACTACAAATGAAGCAAATAAACAAAATAGTAAAATTGATATATGTCATAAAATCCATGATTAATTGTCAGAGGGAAAACTGATTGTTATTTTTGGATGCAAAACTCATGTTTTGGTGACAGTTTTCTAAGTTGTTTTCCTCCATAATACATTGGTGGATGTATAATTCATAAAACTTGAAAATAGCAGTTTAAGATGTCGGCAAATTTAAAGAAAATTATAATATAATTTGAAAATGTACAATGAATAAATGTTTATCAAGTATTAGAGGTCTTGAGCATAAATTACATAAAATATTTAATGTTTAACATATTGATCTGTGTCATATCTTACCCTATTATGTGTGTTTACTCTTCTTATCTACCATCTACATGATGATGCAAAGACAGCTGTTATCTAAGTGTAGCAAGACGAACTTGCATATATGATGATAATCAGAAAATATCAAGGAGACACATGTTTTTCAGATGGAAGTGCAAATTTCTCCTATTAAAATATTTACACTGCTTATGTTTTTATTGTGTTCATCCTACCAGTCTACAGATGCTATTAAAATGTGGTATTTTGAAAGGTGGCAACTAAATTTGTTTTGCTGTTAATGTTTAGAACCTGACTATTGATAAAATGTTAAAAAAAAAAATGTATGGATCTAGGAACCCAAAGATACTTTCATTAAAGATAATTTACTTTCAAATGAAATCCAAACAAGTACAATAGGCAAGACCAATGGGCTCTTGGTAAGTATTCATTGAATAAAATTAGCTGAAAAATATTAACCTTTAAAATTTTATTAAATAAAATTAGTTGGAAACACTTCCTTTCATACAAAACTGTCATAATCAACATAAAACTGTACCTTACTCCTATTCTGTTGATGGATATGATGAATCAATCCCTTTGTTTGGTCTTTGAGCCTGTTGAGTAGATAATAATGTAGAAATGGTAAAGAGGCTGTCTTACCCTTGAAGCAGGGTACTGGGTCTGCTGGAGGCTCTCCTCTAGATTAATTACATACTCTCCCTTTTATGGCAGAAAGATATCATATAATGAAATCTAGGGTGGAATGAGGAAACTTTCTGTTAGAGGTGTAACTGTGTACCAAGGACTTATTGCCGCCAATTTGACCAAAGTGGGCAACTCTGTAAGGACACAAAAACAGCCCACCCATATCTGAAAAATCATTATTACTTTTCCTGTGAAGACTTCAACCTTTATGAAAGATGAATGACTTGGGTATCAAAGAAGTGTCTCCGAGATGAGGTAATGAATTCCTCAGATATTTTCTTTCAGTCCTGCTAGGATCTTTAAAATAGCACTCTGTTAATATGTTAATGATATGCTGTAGAAAAACCCCTTATATGTGCCACAGGACTCTTAGTCACTAGAATAATGCCTTCAGTATAAATACATGGTTTAGAAAAAATTAAACAAGTAGATTCTGCTATTTATAAATATAATTACACTCAGGGGGTCACTACTTTGAAATAATGTTTTAAAATCTGTTTCCCTAATTAAGAAGGAAAACTAATGATTTAACAAATACCCATAGGTAGATACACACACCTACATCCATTCCTGAAAGTTTTGAATTACTGGTCTTATTTTCTGGTTGACTTTAATCCATCTTATTAAAAATCATCTAAAATCTTTATTATAATTTTAATTTTGGCATTTCTTTACTTAATCCAGACATGGTCCCAGCCCTCCTGAGGCAAGTCACTTAATGTATTTTATTTCATTAAAAATGCCAGATTCCTAATTTTATTTTAGTATACTCCAGGAAGTAGGGTACATAGGATATTTTTGATTGTTAGTATTTTTCCTATCTTGATTTTTTGCTAGTCAACATTTTGACATGAGAATGATCATAAAAATGAAATAACTGTTTACATTTATTGTTATGGAGAAATATCAACATGTGTAAGCCATTTCCCAGAAAATAGACTGGAAATCCTTGTGCTCTAGTGAGACTTGCCTTTGAAGACTGCCTCTTACTGATACTGAGTTCATTTTCATAATGGTACTAGTACCTGTAATTTTTACACAATGTGACAGGTGATGGCATTATTTAAATAGAAAGTATGATTAAATTCCCCTTGTTAATGACTGTAAGTTCAGTTTAGTTATTTTTGAAGGATCATAAAAGAAGAATGGATGTTAAACAAAATTGAAGGTGAAATAGGGGTAAGAAATGCTCTTTCTCTTATTCCTTTTTAAAAAAAAAAAAATGAGAATACTGTGGAATCCAACTTTGCTGAAATATCATTATATAGTAATGGAATAGATTTGCAGTCTTCCAAAATGCTAGATAAATATTATCCTAGTTTCTCTCTTCCTTCAGTTTCTGCAGGAAAAGATTGAAACATATATATTACCTATAGAATTCTGATATATGGCTAGCTTTTTGCACAGATTCAGGTGATGACTCTATTTCATGCCTTTCACTATACTTTTCTCTTAGTGATGGGTACCTCTTCTAACTTTATCCAGTAGATTTGTTCTCTTATCCATTTTGAAATTATCACAATTTTTTTCTTTCTAATTTTTTTTGGTAAACTTTTTTCACATTATCCTCCCAAAGGCACTGACCATTGGTAATCATGAACTCAAGCATGGTACAACTTGATAAAATTTCCAAATATTATTAATACTTTAATCCACAGTATAGCTATTTGGGACTGCCTACAGTCAATAGTCATTTAAACTTTCAAAATCATATTAGTAGGATCCCACACTCTATAATTTAGCACAAGTCTAACAAATTATTTATTTTGACTTCAAATATAAATTCATCACCTTAATTATAAATTGAGCCTTGTCTAGGTTAGTTTAAATGTCATGAACATACAAGACTAAAGAGGGGCTGGGGTTGTGGCTCAATGGTAGAATGCTTGCCTAGCATATGTGAGACATGGGGTTTCATCCCCAGCACCACATAAAAAAATAATAAATAAAATAAAGGCATTGTGTCCTTCCACAACCAAAAGTTTTAAAAAGACTAAAGAAGGCATCTTAAAATTTGTTTAGCTTTACTTGGTATTAGAAAAGCATTAGAAGATTAAAAGTACCTTTTGAATAATATATCAGTAAAAGTAAAAAGGACACTCTCTAAACTCGTGGGCTCCCTTTCTTTATGTTCATATATTGGATATTATTCATCTTTAAATTTCTAAGCCTACTGTAAAGTTCTAGCTATTTATTCTCTAATGTACGGTATGGTAAAGAAGTTATCAGCATCTCTCTCTCTCTCTCTCTCTCTCTCTCTCTCTCTCTCTCTCTCTCTCTCTTTTATCCTCCTCCTACTACTACTTGTCTCTACCACACCCTCTCAATTTCTCTCTCTTTCAGGGATTTAAAACTTTTATATGCATTAGAATTACATAAACTTGTTAAGACATCAGTAATCAGGTTAAAGAGTTTCTGATTCCGTTGATCTGGATGAACCCTAAAAATGAGCACATTTCCAGGTGATACTAAGATCAAACTGAGAACAACTGCTGTAGTCCCAGAAAACTATGTAGGTCATTTCAACCATTAATAGATTAATTAAATGAAAGAGTTTTTGTTTTGTTTTTGGTATTGGAGATTGAACCCAGGGGTACTCAACTATTAAGACACATCTCCAGCCCTTTTTGTTTTTCATTTTGAGACAGGGTCTCACTAATTTGCTTAGGGCTTTGCTAAGTTGGTGAGTCTGAATTGGAACTTGCAGTCCTCTTGCCTCAGCTATGCAAGAGTTTTACTGAAATTTTATTAACAGATTTTTCAGTACCAAATATTAAAAAACACTCTGCGTGTACACAAAATCAATTGCTACATAGGCTCCAGTAATTAAATTTCAATTTAAGATTCTGGTCCCAACATCTTTAAAGAACTGAATTAAAATCTCTTTGTACTGACATGTGCAGGTGTTATTCCATTTATTACCTTGGTGGGAGAATTTTTTTGATGAGTTACTGAATATCTTGTTTCTTTAATACCTGCAATACACTTTAAATTAAAGGCCTGATATTTATATGAAATCACATAATATTTATGTTATGCTGAGATAGCAAGAATTACAGTTTAGTAGAAAATACCTTATTTCCAAATTTATTAATCTCATTTATAGATGATATTACCAAAATTATCCATCCTGGTATATAGTTATCTTGGCAACTTTAAATATGACTTAAAAATACTCAACAGAGGAAATTGGGAAATAAACTATGAAATTAAAAAGTCCATTTTTCCTAATAGTAGAATCTATTTGCATGGTGTACCCCGAACACATTTACTTAAAATTCTACCACCATTGATCACACAAAGTTCATTTTGGAGAAGATTCCAAAGATAATTTAACTCTAAAATAGCACCTAAGATTTTCAATAATTTTAATAGTATTAATGGTCATATTTTCATTTAATTAACTTTGCCCCAAATGGGAAGCAAGTAAAATTGTTGACTTATCCATAAACCTTTTCTATGTTTCTATTAAAACATAGAGCAAAGAGTCTGGGTGAAATTTGTTAACTGTGGGCTTTTCAAAAAATTTTATTTTCTAATTTTTTATATCATGGTAAACACAAGTAGATGTTATAGCCAATTTTTTTAAAGGTTACAAACCTGGTGCAAGTGCAGGAAATTTAAAACCCCTTTACCAAGTTGGGAACAGTTCATTTAAGCAGGCTGAGCATTCCTCTGCCTAATTAAAAATGAGGCTGTGTTCCTTTATATCATCAATTTCAATTAAAATTTTGGGGCATATTAATAAAGTAAAAATTTGCATAATGCTTTCAACAATTTAGAGATAGAAAATCGATAGCTCTTCTTGTAAGCAAAGGTATACTTTTTAATAGATTTTAAGATTTATGCTAATTTTGGGGTTGTATTAACATTCAGTTAGGCAAACACCATGGTGTTATAGACACAGAATTTGCTTTACCTGCCCAGGTTAATTTTGTGTTTGTTGTATATAGGCCAGCCGAGTTGAGAAACAGGACAATTATGTAATTTAAAATGCTCATATGCAAGATCTCTTTTAAGCAGGAGCCATCTACAAACAGCAATGACCCCTTGAGGGAAATAAGGAAATAATCATAGAGCTGAGGACTAGAAAATACAAATATATAAGGAATTCACAAGGAAGGAGGGAAAAGAATAAGGACTTCATAGACAGGCAGGATATATATGGCCATTGAGATTAAAATTTCAAAGCAAGACAGTGTGTTATGAGCTAAAAGCAAAAATTGGAGTAGATAAAAGCATTATCATAGACCCCAAAGTAAATAATCATTCCTAAAATTAACAATGAAAGAAAGAAGATTGCCACGCCTGTAATCCAGCACTTGGGAGGCTGAGGCAGGAGGATCGCGAGTTCAAAGCCAGCCTCTGCAATGGCGAGGCACTTGGCAACTCAGTAAGACCCTGTCTCTAAATAAAATACAAAAAAGGGCTGGGGATGTGGCCCAGTGTTCAAGTGCTCCTGAGTTCAATCCCCAGTACAAAAAAAAAAAAAAAAAAAAAAGAAAAGAAAGAAAGAAAGAAAGAAGATTAAGGATCAAAGTGAAGAACTGCGATCATTTTCAGATATCAGAGCCCCATGAGGGTTCTAAAAATGGTGTAGAGGACATCTTTTAAGGTACCCCTGACTTTAAAAGGGACTTTCCTTCCACTGAGTAAGAGGAAAGAAAAGCTGGAATGTTTGCTAATCATTTTCTAACCCAAACCCAAACCAAACCAAACCCAAACAATAACAACAATAAAAACAATAACGCCATAAATGGGCAGTCTTCATTTATTCCAAAAATGCAAAGATATTAGAAGGAAATGGGTAGCAGGTTTAAAATAGATCCAGTGACCTTATAAGTGACCTTGATTTTCTTATTTTGAATTAGCTGACTCTAATGTGTAAAGTTCCTTATGATAATTAAAAGGTAAGGGAATGAGAATTTTGAACACACAGCATAAATATGTAATATCTAATGTGATGGCTTAATGACGACACTGATTTTATATTTCCATCATTTTAATTGGTCATGTCTTTTAGCTACATCAAAACCAAAAGTTTTGATGAGTTAATCACTTTCTAGAAAGTCTCAGAGCACTCTAAAAAGCTACATGCCCAACATTTCTTTTTCTTCCCCCCTTTCCTGATAAATCAAATATCTACTATATGCAGTCCTGATAAATCAAATATCTACTATATGCAGTCACCTGATAAGTGTTTTAAATAAATGTCACTGTAAACAACTGAGGCATAAAAAGGTTAAAATTATAAAGAAGTGAGTTCCAGGTAATTAATTTTTATATATCTAAGACGGCTCTAAGAAGGGCAGAGATAATTAAAAGAAACTGCCGCTGATTGTAATGGGAAAGTGAATGAGATTTGAGAGGGCAATCAGTACCACATTCCCTTTAAGAAAATGTGGTATCTAGAAAGAATTATTAGGAAGGAGAGCTATCTTCTCTCATATTTGGATGAAAAATTAATAGAGTGTTGACACAAAGTAGTTATTTTATTATATAAAACTGATACCCTTCACATACCCTTCTCTACCATAGAGGCTTCTCAAAACTAGCACCATTTTTTTGAAAAATGTGAATTTCCACTTTTTAAATTATTAATATATAACTCAACTGAGTATTGTGTGCTTTATTGGGAGAGATGAGAAATACTTTCATTATCTTTGAACATTTTTAGACATTGGGGCCATATGAATATCAATATATTTAATTTCCTCATGTAAATAAGAAACCATTTTACCAGCAGAACATATTGTACAATTTAAAGATGAAATTGTGATTTTGCCCACAAAACAGCTTTTGTACCTAGCATGCCCAACTGTATCAATATTTATTTATTTGTGTTATTTGTATTTATTCTTACTATTTACTGTTAATATTTCTAATACTCATTTGATTTTGTTCATTTTGCCATGCACTATATATTCATTAGCAGTGAGATGATAGCAAATATATAAACAGGAAAGCTTAGAAGCAAGTGCAAAATCATATACTATGTATATAATACACAAATGGAGAATTCTGGAGGTATAACAAATAAGTGCAGAAAATGAAGGATGAGGTAGGTTGGAGTAGGTCTCCAATTAGGAACAATTGAAGTACAGATTTGCAGAATAGGAAAGAGATCTTGGCATGTTTGCCTGTGCTGAGCAATTAGAATGATATTAGTAAAAATACATTCATGGAATTTAATTAATTCTAAAATGTATAGATACTGTATGTTGTGAGACTCCACAGGCTATATATATAAAAAAAAAAAAAAAAAAAAAAAAACTTGAACATTCATTCCCAAAATACAGTGCTGTAGTTGACAAAATAATCTCAACTTGATGATGTCTCTAGTATGTCTCTAATAATCAAGTTATGTCACTCCATCTTGGGTTGTTTTTTTTTTTCCCCTGGACTTTTAAAGACCACAGATTCTTGGGCTGCTAATTCATCCTTGTGTTAATAATGATATAGGAGAAAGAATAGCTAATTTTCCCCTTTTAATATGTTAAACTATGAGGAGGTTGTTTAAATATTTATCACAATATAGGTGCTAAGACAAAAATGCCTTAATATTATTAAAGGCCTATGGATAAAATAAAATAAATTTATACTTCTAGGGATGATGGCAGGGTTTACTGACTAGAAAATTACCAGAAATCATTTTGAAATCAGGCCAACTACTACATATTTAAGAGGAGTAGAGATTGTTAAACCTCTCCTTTTAAAAATAATATTTTGAGTAGTGTAATAATAATGGATCCAAGTCTATAGTGTTGTAGCAAGGATTCAATGAGTTAGGACATAAAATACTTACACCATAAACTCACATGTGAGAAGCTAGCATTAGCTTTTGTTATTATTTTTTTAATAGGATCCAGTTTTTTATTTATTTTTTTTTAGTTGTAAATGGACACAATACCATTATTTTGTTTATTTATGTTTATGTGGTGCTGAGGATTGAACACAGTGCCTCAAATGTGCCAGGAAAATGCTCTACCACTCAGCCACAACCCCAGCCCAGGTTTTGTTATTAATTTATCTTTATCATCTTCATTTCATATCTACATGCTGAAAAATATTAATATTTGTCTTTTATTGAAACTTTTCACTGACCCAAAGACCTACATATCCAATTCTGCATATCCCCAGTTGAATGTCTAATGAGCATCTCCAATTACCTGTGTCTACTGTTTTCTCCATCACCATTTCTTTAAGCCATAAAACTTGGTGTCATCTTAGGTTCCCCTATATCCCTTTCATTCTAGAATCTTTTGTGAATGTTTCTGAAAAATGTACTACCTCCAAAATTTACCCACTTAAACCACCATTGCTTAAGTCTAAAGAGTAGTCACAACTGCAGTACTTAAGATACCTATTTCTGACAATGCTCTGTTTCATTCTTCCAAAAAGCACCAATGAGATCCTTTTTTATTTGCGTTTTTAAGAATTTGTTCTTTTTAGGTATACATGACAGTAGAGTATATTTTGACTTATTTATACCAACATGAAGTACATCTAATTCTAATTAGGATCCAAGATTTTTTATTGGAGATTCACTGTGGTGTATTTATATATGTACATAAGAACATTAAGTCAGATTCATTCCTATCTCCCCCCCTTCCCTTCATTCCCCTTTGTCTAATCTATTGACCTGCTATTTTCCCCAACCCCTTGTTTTGTGTTAACATATGCATACCAGAGAGAACATTCAGCCTTTGTTTTTTGGGGATTGATTTATTTCACTTAGCATAATAGTCTCCAGATCCAGCCATTTACCAGAAAATGTCATAAAATCATTCTTTTTATGGCTGAGTAATATTACATTCTATATATATATTACATTTTCTTTGTTTGTTCATCTGTTGAAGGGCACCTAGGTTGGTCCCATAGCTTAGGTATTGTGAATTGAGATGCTATGAACATTGATGTTGTTGTGTCTCTGCAGTATGTTGATTTTAAGTCCTTTGGGTATACACAGAAGAGGGAGATACCTGGGTCAAATAGTGGTTCCATTCCAAGTTTTCTGAGGAGTCTCCATACTTCTTTCCAGAACAGTTGCACTAATTTGTAGTCCCACCAGCAATTTATGAGTGTACCCTTCTCCCCACATCCTCACCAAAATTTATGTTACTTGTATTCTTTTTTTTAAAAAATATTTATTTATTTACTTTGGTTGTACACAATGCAACGCATTTATGTTTACGTGGTGCTGAGGATCCAACCCGGGCCGCGCACGTGCAAGGCCAGCGCTCTGCCGCTGAGCCACCTCCCCAGCCCCTTACTTGTATTCTTGACTTTTGCCATTCCCCCAGGAGTGAGATGAAATCGCAGTATAGTTTTAATTTGTATTTCTCTGATTGTTAGAGATGTTGAACATTTTTCATGCATTTGTTGACCATTTGTATTTCTTCTGTGAAGTATCTGTTCAGTTCCTTTGCCCATTTATTGATTGGGTTACTTGTTTTTCTTTCGGGTGTTAAGCTTTTTTTTTTTTTTTTTTTTTTTTTGATACCAGGCATCGGCATCAAATTCAAGGCACTTGACCACTGAGCCACATCGCCAGCCCTATTTTGTATTCTATTTAGAGTCTGTCTCACTGAGTTTCTTAGAGCCTCATTTTGCTGAGGCTGGCTTTGAATTCATGCTCCTCCTGCCTGAGTCTCCAGAGCCACTGGGATTGCAGGCATAAACCACCTACCCGGCAGTCTTAAGCTTTCTGAGTTCCTTGTGTATTCTAGAAATTATTGCCTTATTTGAGGTTTAAGTGGCTAATATTGTCTCCCGTTCTGTAGGTTCTCTCAAGTTTTTAATTGTTTCCTTTGCTGTGAAGAAGCTTTTTAGTTTGATATTGTCCTGTTTATTAATTTTTTATTTTACTTCTTGCATTTTAGGAGTCTTGTTGAGGAAGTCAGTTCCTAAGATGACCAAGTGGAGTGTTGGGTCAACATTGTCTTCTAAGTAGGTGTAGGGTTTTCTGTCTAGTGATACTTTCTAAACACGGTTCAGCTCTGTTACATGTCACTTCAAAATCTCCCAATGGTTTCCCATCTCATTAGGGAGACTTCTATGTTTTTAAAATAACTACTGTTTTGCCCTCCTCTTCTCTGACTTCATGGGCCCTCACAGAATCTTTTCGAATAGCTTTAAAAATGAAAAAGAGATGAGCCTAACTTTCTGCTTTACAACCTCTTTTTCTTGCTTGATAAGGGTGCCAGGTTGATAAGGATACAGACTTGATTGCTAGGGATATGGACTCCTAGTCAATTTCAAATTTTAGGTAAGCAACATTTTTTAGTATAGTTATAATTATTCAGTATACTATTGCAAGGAACATATAACTGAATGACATTATTTGTTGAGTATCTGAAATTTAAATTTATCTGGGTTTTCTGCATTTTGATTTGTTAAATCTGACAATTCTACAACTGGGATTAAAAATATATTAGGAATATCATCTGCCTTCCACATTTTTTCCAGTGAAGGTCTTATCCAATATTTTATCACTGCAGAGCACTGCTCACCATTTTTCTAGTCACAATATTAATTGTTCTGCTATTCACCAAAAGAGCACTAAGGCAATGACACATATTTTAGGATTAAAAATATGGATCTTGGTATCAGTTGGCTATGTGAAACTTAATATACCATTGCAATGGTATATTAAAACAGTCTGACATTACTTTTTTACTCATGGCTATTGTATTTACTTATTGCGTAGCCTCGTCAGTTAAGAAAATTCTGTCTGTATTATACACACTCAGGGAACCACAAAAAGAGTGCTAAACCGCCATACTTTGTGATTGCTGAAGATGGGTGGAGGGAGGTGGGAAGAAATGTGTTAAATTCCTATAAGTTCTTAATATTTGAGATAATTTTAATTTTGAAGAGATCAATTTCTGAAACAATTGTATCCATCACCCTCTCTTCCTAGTCTTATGGTCTACTTTCAAATGTGGGAAATAAAAACTGTTTCAAAATTGGTGTGTATTTTTCTTTACATGTTTATACTTCTACTGTTCATACATGCATCACAATTTCTTTTTGCTACTGGGTATGAATGATTATACCACAATACATTTTAAGAATATTATTTTTAAATTGACAGATAAAATTGTATGTTTATCATATGTAACATAATGTTTTGAAGTATTGTGGAATGACTAAATCAAGCTAATTCACATATATATTACTTCATATGTTTATCATTTTTATGGCAAAAACAATACATCCATTCCGTAAGCATTTTTCAAGAATGTAATATACTGTTATTAACTGTTGTCACTATTTTGTACAATAGACCTCTTCAACTTATTCCTCCTATCAAACTTAAGTTTGTATCCATTTCAACCAGCATTTCCCAAACCCCCTACAACCATACCAGCTATTGGTAATTCACGCTCTACTTTTTACTTCTAAGAGATCAAGATTTTTAGGTTCCACATATGAGTGAGGTCATGAAATATTTGTCTTTGTGTCCCTGATTTGTTTCATAATTTCCTATATGTCATTCATGTTGTGACAGATGACAGTATTTTCATTTTTTTAATGACTGAAGAGTATTCAATTGTGTATGTATATCACATTTCCTTTATCTCTTCATTAGTTGATGGACACTTAGCTTGATTTCGTATCTTGGTTACTGTCAGTAAACATGGAAGTACATGATTGATTTGATTTCCTTGGGGTACAAACCAGTAGTGGGGTTTCCTGTTCGTATGGCAATTGTTTTAGTTTTTGAGGACTGTTCATACCATTTCTCGTAATGCTTGTAATAATTAGCGCTCCCATCAGCAGAGTACAATATTCCCTTCTCTTCACTTACTTGCCAATATTTATGTTTTTGTCTTTTTGATAATTCTAACAGTTATAAAGTAATATCTTGTGGTTTTAATTTGCATTTTCTAATAGTAAATGTTGAGCATTCTTTTAATGTAACTATTGGCCATTTATATGTCTGTACATTTTCCACTTCTAAATTGCATTGTTTTCTTCCTAATGAGGTGTTCGAAGGTTTTCAATAATATATTTTGGCTATTAATTTCTCTTCCAAAATATAATTCAAAATATTTTTCTTCTATCTGGTATTTGTTGCCTGTACTGGTGAAGTCATTATCCCAAGATGCTTCACTGAGACTAATGTGATGGAGATTTTACCCTGTGTATTCTTCTACTAGTTTCATAGTTTTAGGTATTATATTTAAGTCTTTAATCCTTCCTGGGTTGGCCTTGTTATATAATATGAAATAAGGACCTACTTTCATTCCTCTGCATGTGGATTTTCAGTTTGCACAATACCATCTACTGAAGAGACTGTTCTTTCCCTATTTGTTATTCCTTACACCTTTGCCAAAAATCTGCTGACTGTAAACTTGTAAATGTGTGCATTCATCCCTGGGTTTTCTATCCTGTTTCATTGCTCTAACTGTATTTATGCCAGTACCAGGGTGCTTTGTTTAGTATAATTTTGTAGTATACTTTGAAGCCAGATAGTGTGGTGCCTCTAATTTTGCTTTTTATACTCAAGATTGCTTTTACTATTTAGGGGCATTTCTGGTTCCAAACACATTTGACAGCTGCTTATTTATTTTCTCCTATTTCTGTGAAGAAAGTCATTGTATTAAGGTATTGCATTGAATTTGTAGATTACCTTGAGTAAGATGACATCTTAACACTATTAATATTTCCAAACCATGAAAGGGCCTATCTTTTTATTTATTTTTGTGTTATTCAATAATTTTGTCAACATTTTATAGTTTTAGGTATAGAGATCTTTCACCTCCCAAGTTAAATTTACTAAACTATTTCATTTTACTATGTCTTTTTCAGAAGTTTACTGGTAGTGCATAGATAGCCTATGGATGCTTGCATATTGATTTTGAATCCTGCAACTTTCCTGGATTCATTTCCTGGATTCATTCATTAGTTCTAATATTTTTGTTGGAGGCTTTAGCTTATTTTATACATAAGATCAAATCACCTGCAAACATGGATGGTTTTTTTTAGTTTTTCTTTCCAACTTGTATAGATTTTCTTTCTTTTGCCAAATTCTCACAGGTAGGACGTTTAACCTTCATACTGAATATATAAATGCTTTACACACCAACATTACATTGTTTGAGCCTGTATAATGATTTAACTGTGCTCTGACTTCTACTAGGAAGTTTTATACATCACAATGTTTTCATGCTACTCATAGGCATCTTTTCTTTCACAGAAGAGAACTCCCTTTAGCATTTCCTATTAGACAGGTCTGTTGGTTATGAATCCTTCAGCTTTTATTTGTCTGGGAAAGTCTGTCTCTATTTCTGAAGGACAGCTTTACTAGGTACTATAATCTTGCTTGGATGGATTGTATTTGTTTATATTTTCCTGTTAGCACTTGAACATAACATCTCATTCTGTCCTTGACTGTAATGTTTCTGCTGAGAACTCTGATACTAGTGATACTCCTTTATAACTTATTATTTATTTGCTTCTTTTCTCTTATTGCTTTCAAGATCCTCCATTTGTCTTTGATTTTTGAAAGGATGGTTATAATATGTCTTAAAGTAATTTTGTTGTATGAAATCTGACAAGAGGCCCATGGCCTTTCTGTTTCTGGATATTTGCATCATTCTCCAGGTTTGGGAAGTGTTCTGTTTTTTAAAAATGTAACTTCTACTCCATTGTCTTTATTTTCCTCTTCTTTAATGCCTACCCCTTAAAATTTGCTCTTCTTATGCTGTCATATAACTCAGTAAATTTTCTTAATTTCTTTATATATATATTTTTTTCTATTCTGACAATATATTTTCAAACAACCTGTCTTCAGGTTGACAGATTCTTTCCATTGCATGGTTTATTCTGCTGTTGATACTGTCTATGTTTTAAAATCGTGTTCATTATATTTTTCAGCACCAGAATTTCTGCTTCAAAAAAATTTTTTTTCTGTTATTTTATTAAATCTTTGACACTCCTGTAGTTTTGGCTCTCATAATCATTGTATTGTGTCCAAATATCTTTGCCTTTTGCTTTCTGTTTTCTTAATCATCAAACTAACTAAAAGTTCATCTATGAACAAAAATTTTTAGAGAATTCTCTTTTTTTATATTATCTTTTCTTTCACCTATTTCTTCCCCTAAACTGTTATGTCCACTTACTTTTTATGTTTATATTTCTTACATAATTTCAGCTTTTGTTATATTCAACATTCCTAAATACCATTTCACTGTAAGTAAATTCTAATAATGGTATGGTTTCCAATTAACTTTTTATACTGTAAAGTGCATGTGAATATCTATTTAAGTTCACAAACATTACCTAATTTTCTCTTACATTTGGGTCAGGAAACATGGTCAGTATAAAAAGATATTTTTAATCTGCAAATGTATTGTTAGTTTACTAATTTAACAAATTTTAATAACTAATTCACTAGTCAAGATGTTTTTCCTCATGCAGTACAATTTATTTTTTTCTGGCCAATATCTCAAAAAGTTATTTTCATGAATACTTTTATTAATGCTTTTTTAAAAATTAAAAGTACTCAGTGAGTTTACATCTGACTGTATGTACTGCCTTATTAAGTATGATGTCATGAATAGCATATAAATTGAAATTGACAATTACTCTTCTGGAGTACAGAGATTCCCATCATGGTAAAACATCCAAGCGAAGAGCTTGGTCTGGTTTAGGCTGCAAAACAATAAGAACTAGATATATGCACTGTTTTAGAAAACATTATATCTTTTAAAACTGGCTTTATCTACTCCATTATTATATTTTAATTTTAGATTTCACTTTCTCTACAGTTCTACAGATTTTACTTGATAATATCCCTTTGAATGATTATTAAGTTAGCAAAAACTGACCACTCTTCATAAAATATTCTCTCATTTCCTTGCTCTTCTGTTGATATTGATTTGCCATATCTGATTGAGATGATTGTAATTTCAATATCAATTGCCATAATATTAATTTAGAATACAAATTGCTGCATATAAACATGGATGAAATAATATCTTCACTGTTATTGTTGAAACAGTGTGAGTCCTGAATGATTTGATAGCTGTATAATTAATTAAATAACAGGCTATCAAATTGAATCTAAGTGAACTAAAAATAGAGTGCATATCTGTGGATAGCTGTAAACAAAATTAAAATTGTATACTTGGTGCCTCTGGTTCTTTAAATGCCATGAACAACAGCAGGCATGATTTTAAATGACAATTTATATTCCTTTGCTACCGGGTAGGAGATCTACTAGCATGTTGTTTATATTACATAGAAATAAGAATGGTACAATCTGGCTGTAAGGATGATAAACAGATTATATGATGGTCACTTACCAGAACAAAAGATATTATTTCTATGGGTCTGTGTCCCCAGAATATTCTAAAATATAGTTGTATGAGATATATAATATTTCAATTTAATCTCCTTCAGTGGCTCCTTATAATTAAGCTCTGGGGATATAAACACTGTGTGTGTTTGAACTCTTACATGGTATAAGAGTAATTAGTGAGTATGGAAATCATTTCATTTTACTCATTGATATCTTGCATACTTCCTCTACTGGTTAAGTGTGTAAATTTAATTAACTACTAAATATTTGCTAAGTCCAACATTGTTTCAGTAAGCTTTGTCACTTCTATGACTAAAAGACCTGACAAGAACAACTTTCGAGTAGGAAAGGTTTATTTGAGGCCTCACAGTTTCAGGGGTCTCAGTCCACAGACTCCATTTCTTGGGGCTTGATATGAGGCTGAACATCATGGTAGAAGAATGTGGTAAATAGAAGTAGCTCACATGATGATCAGGCAGCACAGAGAGACTCCACTCGCCAGTTACAAAATATATACCCCAAAGGCACGCCCTAAGTAACCCACCTCCTTTAGCCACACCTTACCCACCTTTAGTTACCACTCAGTTAATCTTGTCAGGAAATTAACTCAATGATTGGGTTAAGGCTTTTATTACTCATTATCCTCTAAAACTTCTTGCATTGTCTCACACATGAACTTTTGGGGGACACCTCACATCCATACCATAAAAAGAACTTTAATGAAACAAAATCTTATGGCACAAAATATGTTTGTGATAAGGAAATGGTAAAATTATTGATGTCTCATATTTTGTTATATAAGCATTGCTTGTTAATGTGAATAAAGTTTAACCTATTTCAAATTTTACATTAAATACAAAGACAGATTATGCCTGCAATTATAATAGAAGATCAAGATCAGTTATCTGTCAATCAACTAAGTGCCTGAATTTCTTGTAAAAATAAAAGCTTATTTCATGGAATTTACTGACAAATATTACTAAATTCTTATTTGCCTATATAATGTAGTGAAACACATAGTACTATGTGTTAAAGCTGTTCAAAATGAACACTTCCAAAATAAAATTTGCAATAATTCACTTCAGGTGGCATATTGTAACATCATTGGCATATTTGTGAGCATAATAATAATTCACTAATATTTATCATGTGCATCATTAAAAAATGTCTGTAAAATGTTTTGAATGCTTAAAATATTTATGGATGAAGTGATACTCTAGAAATGGTTTGTTATCCTTAAGGAAGAGAAATCCAAATCCATAGGTGACATCATAGTGAGGAGAAAAAAAAAAAAAAGAAGAAGAAGAAATTGCCATAGTCTGCTTTTATGAAGGAAAAATGAAATGTCAAAGAGAAAATTTTTATGGTTCTTTAATCACAATCATCAAATTGTAACAAATGGAACTTTCAAATTGAATTCCTAACTTTTGCCTGAATTGCACATAAAATTATACCTGCATACTAAGTGAAGAATCATATTTCATAATGCATTTCATCTGGCTTTCAACACAGTTATTCTGTTGGAGACATTTCAGTAAATCTTGTCAGATATAGCAAAAGCCATTTAGTAAACACCATGATCAAATACCTATCACATTTCTGCTTGATATTCTTTTAAACTTTCAATGCCTAGGATTTCATTGCTAGAATAACGTGTTATTCTCTCTTCACACTGATTCATTAAATTGTATTCATTGTTCTTTACAATATTGTTTTGATATACCTCACTACCTACCAATTTGAGGAAAAGTTTGGTTGCTTTAGTCCATTTGAAAACACATGTTTTTTAATAATATTGCTTCTTAACTTTTACTGGTTTGTTTTCTTTCACTTTCTCATTAATCCTCATTTTTTGTCATTTTCACTGAAAGCTGAACATATGCTGCTTCACAACAATTTGTAGTAATTGAGTATGTTTTCTACATATTCTCCAAATTAAATTTCCAGTTGCTCACTTTTTCATGATTATGATATTGAGAGAATGTGGCAACAGTTGCTAGCAGAAAAAAAAATTACTGAGAGATTGTAAGACTTAATGTAGGGTATTTTAAGGATCTTTGGAAATAAAGAAAATATGAGGTGCTATATCTATCTATCCAAGACAAAGAAGAGATGAAAGTATCAGATTTGCAAGTTACATAAGGAAATGCTTTTTAAAATTAGTCATAGACATTCTTCCTCTGATAGACTTTGGAAAATTCTATTAATCAAGGAATATCTTAAATTAATAAAGTGTTTCTCAACCAATGAACAAAATTGTTTTATTTCCTCTTTTACGTTTACTTGAAATGGTATTCATATTTACAACTCATAATTAGTAGTTGTCTTAATTCTTTCACTCAAAAAGACATCATTGATAAGTATATGTGACGTGTCTGAAATGATTTTTCACATGTCCCAATATCTAGCCTGATAATCACTATGCTAGATTCCAACAAATGATTATGCAATGAGTAAATTAGGAACCAAGTTACAAGAAACTAAGTTCTCTGTCTCATGATCAATCTCCTATAAAATATTGTACTATGCTTGAGGTAGCCACAGAGGTCATGCGTGGAAAATGGGGAAGCTTTCATCAGCCTAGAATACTAAATGAGATACTGACCTTTGAATGAGAAATAAGCATCTATTATACTGAACTAAAAATATTTGAATATTGACCTCTTATAGCAGTGAACATTAACTAATACAAGGGTGTTTTCTAGATACAATGAAAAGAGAAGACAGCAAAACCATAATTTCCCAAGTAGCATTCATCTTCTCTGATTTTCAGCAATTGGTGACAGTGACAGATGTGGCTCAGTAGGTCCTAGCTTGTGCCTCAGTTGAGTAGGGCTTTCTCTGAGTTCAACATCCAAAATCCTAGCAGGATGAATGTAAGAGTTGTTCTCAGATAAGTATCCAATAGCCTGATAGGTTGAACTGCATGCAAAGCACATTCTAAGTAGTATAAAAAGGTCTCAGTCTGTTTCTAAGGCCCAAAGTTTGCAAAGTATCCACCTTTCTCTCTTGTCTATGAAACAAGAAGAAAACCTCCTCTTCAGCTCGTTTCACTCAAAGGTTTCTGGTAATGGGAAGGGGAAGAGATATTTGATTATCATTGGCATATGGATTCCTAAACCCCATAAAGAGGTGAATAGGTAAATGTCTTTGGTCCATTTGATAAATTACTTTAACTTAGATAACTTAAGTAATTGATCTTGTATGCAAAGTGTTTCAATGTCATGTTATTCTTTGCTGTTGATTGTACGTTTTACCATAAATAAAATTCTTAAAATCCTAACATATAAGTAATATTTTTAATTTCTATACTACTGAAAAATATTAAGTCATTTCCCATGTAATAATTACTAGACAATTTCCCACATAATCATACGTGGTGTTTTACTCATGAAAAACTTTAAGTACATATTTTCCTTTTGTTTTCTGCTTCCCCATTTCTTCTCTTCCTCAAACATTGTCTGATACAAACTCTGACATTCAGTTTTTAATATAATTTGAGCATTCCATATTTAAAATTCTTGGGACTAGAAATATTTCATATTATGGATTTTTTAAATTTTAGAATACAAGTTAAGCATAACTAATCTGAAAATCTAAAATCCAAGGTGACTTTTTGAGGATTGACCTGATGCCATAGTGGAAAATTCCATACCTGATTTCACATGATGAACTGCAGTCAAAATGTAGACACTTAAACATATTATATAAAATTACCCTCAGGCTTGTGTATTAGTCATATATAAGATATAAATGAATGATTTATTTAGATTGGAGTCCCATCATCAAGATAACACACTATGAATTTGCAAACATTCAATGATGTTTTTTTTGAGTGAAAGAATTAAGAAAACTATTAATTATGAGTTGTAAATATGAATACCATTTCAAGTAAATGTAAAAGAGGAAATAAAACAATTTTGTCCAGTGGTTGAGGAACACTTAATTAATTTAAGATATTCCTTGATTAATAGAATTTTCCAAAGTCTATCAGAGGAACATTCCCAAATCTGAAATCTGAAACACTTCTGGTTCCAAGCATTTCAGATAAGGAGCATTCAACCTGTATGCATATGATAAAAAATAAACATATGTAAAGTATCTGTCTGTGTTTCTAAAGAATAGAAAATTTGTATTCATATTTTTAAGAATCTTGCTTTTCTTTATAAAAAAAATTACTCAGAAATGCCAACATGTCTTCAAGTATAAAGCCAATACCTTTATTCATTCATTATAACCAAAAGTCTCATGAAACTGAACATTTTTTTTCCATGTTTACAGGCCATATGTATTTACTTACCTTTGGTTTGTCTATTCATATTTTTTCTATTTTTCCAAGTAGTTATTTACTTTTTTCTTATTTATTTAAAAATTTATTATTAATTTACGTGGGTATTATAGGTATTTGCCTTTATTCTGATAGAGGACAAATATTTTTCCATGTTCTTTTCTTTGTTTTTTGACTATATTAATGATTTTGTTTATTCCAATGTTTAAACTTTTATGTAATTTAAAATCTTTTAAATATCTACTAATTATCCTTCCATGAACATCTTACAGATTTTTTATTTCTTATGTAGTAATTTACATTTCCTTCTAAAATTTGATATTTTACGTTTTTCTCTAAATAACTTTTAAATGTTTTAGAGTATTTTTGTCTCTATAAGCCTAAGACCACAATAATTTTCAATACTCAAGCAAAAATTATGTTCATGAGTAAAATAACTTCTTAAGCAATATAAAGGTAACTATCAAAACCCCAGAAGAGGGTTAGGGGTATAGCTAAGTTGGTAAAGTGCTTGCCTTACAAGCATAAGACCCTGGGTTCAAACCCCAGCACTACAAAAAAAAAAAAAAAAAAAAAAAAAAAAGCAGAGGTGAGACCATCCTCTTGGTTCACAGAAGGGTGCCTTCTTTTTCTCTTGTGTCCTTACATGTTAGAAGGGGTGAGGGGTCCCTCTTGGGCCCCCCTTTTTTTATAAGAGCATTAATTCCAAACATGAGGACAGAGCCTTCATGACCTAATCATTTCCCAAAACCCCACCTCCTAATACTATTAACTTGAGGATTAGGATTTCAACAGAACACTCCAAATTTCACGGCATAATCGATGCCACTGAATTAATGTATGTTCATGAATATTCCATGCATTCTAATCTTGCACCAAAAACAGCTTGGTAAAAAATAGTTTCTAAGTAATTCTGGCACGATTTTTTTAAAAAAGAACTTCACCTAATGGTCATGTCCCACTCTTGGGGAAAAAAAGAAAAAAAATTGGAATAAAATTTGTGATAATTATGCAGTGAAATATGGTATTCCTCAGCCACCACAATGTTCAATAATTTTAGAAAATCTATTGTTCAGAATAAGGGAAGTGTGAATATATCATTGTACAGACAGAAAACAGATCACCTAAGACATTGAAATATCAAAAAAAAAAAAAAAAAATCGGAGAGTAGAACTAGGATCCATATAGCCATCACTACTTAGTCTCTGGCTGACTGAAATAC
Organism: Tamias sibiricus; assembly: GCA_025594165.1. Taxonomy (NCBI): domain Eukaryota; kingdom Metazoa; phylum Chordata; class Mammalia; order Rodentia; family Sciuridae; genus Tamias; species Tamias sibiricus. The sequence goes on along the minus strand of CM046663.1, from coordinate 101,287,629 downwards.
CTTCCCTAGGTATTATCCTAAAACCCCATAAAGAAAACTTATTATCCTCAATCATTGTACCCTACTGAAAATGACATACAAATATTTGAGAAAGTAGAAGCAGCAGCAGAAGTCTCTTTTAAAGTCTGGATCATAAATATACCACTGGTGGATGTATTGGCACGAAGTTCAATTGGAGTGGGGAAAGCAATGTTTGGGGATCCTATAGTAGACTATCAGCTCCTCTGGAGCATGGATCATGTCACATGCACATTCTGTCACACTGACACAGAGCAATATCTAGCACATATCAAGTGTGCATTCATTTTAGATAGATTTGCAGGGGGCTATGGGATTTTGCCTGGGAATATAGAGATTGTTCAGAGTCCTGCTTCAGAGTCACTGCTGCTTTTCACATCAGTATTTATTTTTGCCTTTAATATATACTTGGTTCTCGTGAGGAACCAATTGTCATTTGTAAAATGGAGACCTATTTAAGCCTTAGTATTTTGTATCATAATAATGTGTGTATATACCATAATATGTGATGATTTTAAATAAACACAAGATGAAAAATAAATCATGCAACAACAAAATGTCACTAAGCAAAAAAATTTATTTAATGATATAGATTAGCTCATATTTGTTAAAACAAAACAAAACAAAAAACAGCAAATATCATCATAAACAGAGAAACACAAAGCTGTATATAAAACAAGGAATCAATATGGACATGCTCAGTAAGAACATGTTAGGAATATTTTCATGTGAATTTGCTAACTTGATAAAATGAAAATAATATTTTAAAATATCAAGCAAAAAGAGTAAGTTTTGACAATGATATGATATTTGTAAGTCCAAAAGAATTAATAAGCGCAATGCAATGACTACAATTTGGTAACTCTTGAATATATCCCAATTAAACACTCTTTAAAAAATTTAATAGACTTCTCTCTACTGTCTTTCCTAAGAATGAACATGTGCATAAATTTCCTAGTCATAATAGTGATAAATCTAATAACTTTTAACATGTAAATTTATATTAATCTCATATTGATTGTATTTTATAAATTCATTTTACTTTTCAAAAATTCTTTGAATGATTTTAATTTTTTGCCGTTGATAAAAATCTCTACTGTCATTAAATAAGTAATTATTCCCCAAAATATATTAAAATTGATGGTTGTGTTTTTCCTGTATGTAAACTTCCTTGCTTTTATTGACTTGAATGTAGCAGCTACACTCCTGAAATTACTAAGAAAATCTATCTAGATTCTTACAATTTTTAGGAAAATTTTTATTTTAGTTTAGATTAAAGTCATTTACTTTTCAACTAGAAATAATCATTTCCATTTTCTTGGATCAATCTTATGAAAATGTTTAAAGCTAATTTGTCATGAATTAAACTGCCTCAGACCAGGAACTCTAGAAAGTCGTAGAATTTATAAGACTAGAACAGAATAAAATTAGTTTATTAGACAAAGTTGAGTCTATGCCTTACAGATTTCTGTAAGTTATAGGAAACACCAAGAGAGAGAAAGTGATCCATAGCAATGCCCCCTGGTCTGTTCCACTTTGGTGTATTTTGGCACATCACATTAGTGGAAATAATCACAAGAATTATAATAATGTGCTGATAAATTTTACTCAATGACTGTTCTGTGTTACTTTCCTCAGCTCTCCTCCTAGTTTTTAATCTCCTCTTTTCTCTCATGGACTGGGAATGTACTTCAGTGGTTAACTATCCAGAGGTTCAATCTTCAGCACCAAAAAAAAAAAAAAAAAAAAAAAAAAAAAAAGGGTCTCATTTGACTTAGCACGTTTAGGATTGTTGATCCAGTTACATTCACTGCATCCTTATGTTGATTTTTTTACTTTCTTGTGTTATTCTATTATGATGATGTCTTCTCATCTCTCCCACCACAAATAATATGCATCCTGATTGTGAATCCAACTTATGACAACTTATGACAGGGGCCAGTTGGTGTTTACTAATCATGGAATACAATATATTCAATATATTGGCAAGAGGACCAGTGTTGAAAGCAATTTTCTTTCCAAGTCTGTTGCCTATTTAGTCTAGACCTGTTAAATGTCATGCAATCTGTTATTTTCCAAAAGTGAAACTTTGAGGTCTCCTATAATATTCCATTATGGTGAACATTACTTTTAAAGTGATTCTAGGTCACTGTCTCCTCAAATGCAAAAGTTCTGTAATTTTTCTTGAAGCTTTTCTATAATGAATACTTTTATAAGATTGAAAGTGACTAAAAAGTTTTAAAGGATAGATGGCAAAAGGATAAATGTAATTTTAATTTGTTCATATAGAAGAGCACATATTTCTTTTTCTTAATGAGATAAGAAACATGCTAAATGAAAAATGAAGTGGTATATTATGTTTTATATCAAACTTTTATATTGCGAGCTATATAATTAAAATTGTTGTACATTAGTATTTTTCTTAAATAAGATTTTGGGGGAAATATAGTTACATTATTAGAAAATATTTTTTCTTTTGAGTATAAGGACTTTAGTCATGCTGGTTATATTGTATTGCATTTACATATTTTTATCACAACATCTTATTTGTTACAAAACAGCTAAGTGCTGAAATTAGTGTTTCAATTGAAAGAGATATTTATGTTTTTCATTTTATACCCAATGTTTGTTTTTATATAGACAGCTCAGGGCTTAGCTTCAGGTACTGTAGGCTCTGCCCTTAAACCAGTGCCATGATTAATTTTTCTTGCCCTCTAGCAAGAAATTTATATTTAGATTAGGTTGGGATTTTCCTCTAGTTGAAACAAGCATTTGATCCTTTCCAGTAGACTATTTAGCAAACATTTAGGTTCGTAGTCTAAGTGGATTATTCCTAAATTAATATTCACTGTGCAGTTCCTTTCCTTACCTGTCCATATTTTCCTATTCTGTCAGCAAAATAAAGAACAATCAGATATCAATCTAATTCACTCTTTGACCTTTCACTCACCCTTGACTCTACAGTATTTGCTGTATCTAAGCAACCTCATCACCAGTAGAAATGGCTCTGGAACCTTGAGTAAAAATCAGTACATAGAGAATGTTCCCGAAAAGGGGAAGAGAATCTTTGAGAGACTAAATTTACTAATTTATCATCTACCCTTTACATATAAAGTATTTGAGATCATTTTAATCTCTAGGCTTTCAATAATGAACACATATTATTTGATGAGTCATTTTAAAGTGTACAGGCCCACGCCTCACTCAGAGGACTCTACATATAAAAGTTGTATCCTGCATTTTTTTTAATTACCAGTACATATAAAATGTGTTTATAAGGGTTTATTTCCACATGAAGTCAGTTGGGCAAGTATATTTTTTAAAAATAAATGTTTACATCATATGACATTATTGTTAAATCAGGGATAAATGTATTTGTATGACATCTTTTCTTTAGTGCCATTGAATTGCTAGAATATTCTAGAAGTATATACCTGCACTTTCCACCCAACATAAATCCATAAAATTTTCTTATTTTAGCAAGTTGATCCATGATGCTTTTAATAAGCTAAATATTATGCCAGTATTCACTGTTGCAGATTTTTTAATCTCTTCACCTGGCCTAATTTTCCCAATTAATTAGTTCTATATTTCTAAAATAAAACCTTAAAAAGAGGATAGCATTTTTCACAAGTTCTATTTCCTTTAGGAAACCTTCTCCTAGTACTGAAATTGTGCATTGAGATGTAATTTAACCTCTCTATTAAAAAAAAAAGAGGGAGGTAGTTACTTCAAACTGCTCCTTTAAGAGTCAAATGAAATAAAATACATGAGAGAAAAACCCTGCAGAAAGCTCTAATATATTTATATTACTCTGGTCTCCCTTGTCACTCAACCCTCTGGCTCTGAATAATTCTGTAGAAAGTTAGTTCCACATATTATGCATTGTTTTAAATTATAAATTCTATTATACATTCAATAGTCTTGTTTTATAATTATATATTTTGAACTCAACTAGGAAAATAACCTTAAAAGGAATCAACCCATTTGTTATAGATACATATATACTATACCTCTATTTCCAACTCAACATCAATCTATCTATCTAGAGTGAGAGAGAAAAATTTTTTTTTTGGTACCAGGGATTGAACTCAGGGCCACTCGACCACTGAGCCACATCCCCAGCCCCCCTCCCTTTTTTTTTTTTTTTTTTTTTTTTGTACTTTATTTAGAGACAGGGTCTCACTGAGTTGCTAAGTGCCTTGCCATTGCTGAGGTTGGCTTTGAACTCTATCCTCCTGCCTCAGCCTCCCAAGTGCTGGGATTACAGACTTGTGCCACGGCACCCGGCAAGAGAAATTCGTATTACAGAACAGAACAGGGTTTAAATGCTAGGAATGCAGAGATTGTTATCTTCTGCCTTGACGGAAGTTACATTGCTATATGAGGAGATATAAAATGAAAATTTCTATAAAGAAGAATATCAGGCACTGATAACAGCCATGAAGAGGACAACATATAGTAAATACTATAAGTGAAGGTGTTGTGTGGGTAACACTGGCCAGGGAAATCATCTCTGAGGAAGGGGCATTTCTGCCTTCTGAGAAGGAAGCGTGAAAAAGAGCAGCAAATGCAAAATCCTTTGGAAAGAAAATGGCAGACACATTTAAAACAACAACAATAACAAAATCAAAACAAAACAAACAAAAACCTAGAGATACCAGAGTGCAGGGAATGAGAAACAGCATGGGAGGTGCATTCAGGCAGGACAGGAAACTGAAGCCTCACCCACACATGGATGGAAAGACAAAGGATCCAAAAAGTACAAGGCTAAAAGTCAGATTCTGATTCAAGATTTACCGCTTGATATTCAAGGCTTTGGGCAGGTTTCACAACAATGGACTGTGAAAATTAAACCTACAGAACAGATACAAGTAGAATATTAATAAATGTTACTCTACTTCTTTTCACTTCCTTTCGATAGTGATCGTTGATTAATCGATTAAGAAAACCTGTCTCAAATATTTCCTAAGTAAATAAAGCTGATGATCCTATTGTTCTTGTTTTTCATTAGGTCATTGCAGGAAAGCTTAACTCTTCTATTTGAAACTCCACTTTTGTCCCATATTTATTTACCAATCCAATTATTACTGTGACTATTCACTGGTTAACTGAATCCATTTGAAATATAATGTACCCATTCATTTAAATTTTGTGGTCTATGAATGTCTTATGTTTGATAACTTTCTACTAGATTAACTATTTTACTATCATTTGTTTTTTCTTGGTATAACTTAGCAATAGAAGTCTATAAGTGGGGTGCCTAGTTATTCACATTTTCTGCATTTTAGAAATAGTTCATCATAAAATACACAATATTGTTTTTTTTTTAATAATCAGAATTCAAAAAACAAATGAAGAAATTCTAAAGTGAAGAGAGTTACCCAATGTAGTGTAAATACAAATACAATATATAATGCTGTCTCAACAAGTTTACGAGGAAAGTGCAATGCACAGGCTACATCCTTCCCAACACTGCCATCCCCTCTTTTTAACAAGTGAGGAAAAAGAAATAAACTTTGAGAAATAAAAGTAAGAAAGTGGGAGAGCCTTTCAGAAATAGTTAAAGGGCATAAAATAGTGTGCATAAATTTTTATTGTATATAAAATTTGCTCAAGATGTTTGTACAAAATACAGATTACCTAAAACTATCCTCAGGTATTATGACTGTTTCTGTTTGGGGGGTCAAGCCCTGAGGTTGGGATATTTTTAACAAATGTTTCTGATGTAAGCATAATGTCACCTACACTTTGAAAAATGTCAATATAGTGAGAAATAAGTAGATTTAATGTGGAAGACATAATTGGTACCAATGCAGGCAGGAGAAAAGGAAAACTATTATGTCGAAATTCTAAAGAAAAATTGAAAAGTTTAGTGGATGCATCCAGCGACCCCGTGGGCAAATATCAAGAATGTGATTTGGGAAAGATTTATGAAGCATCTATCAGTGCCCCACAGGCATCAGCATCCAGAGTTATTATCAACAGCTTCCCTGTTGTGGTTTAAAGTAGTAGCCTCTGTTGCAAGGACAAAAAAGAATTCTGAAAACAAGTCTAAGTCACACTTCTTTCAAACATCAAATCCAAGTGTTTCAGTTGGCCCTTCCCCAGAAAAAGTCAGATCTCTTAGGATCCTTTAGTAATCTGGGGGATTTAAATGTTGCAAATGGTTTAGTTTGGGGGAAGTTGCTATTATGCTTGTGATTCCAAAGCCAGCTGTGGGTGTTGGGTGGGAGTGCATGAGGAGCCATGCTATTTGAAGTTATTTTACATGCTTTGCCAAATGTTTTATACTGTTCAGTGAGGCAGACATAATCCCACCAAGTTTTTCTATCAAAAAATGAGTCTTTATTTTTGCTATCCTTGTATCCTCAGGAAATTCAGGTTATGTGAGATCTTCAAAGCATTAGAACTTTATCTTGCTATGGTATCCTGGTGTGCATTTTCATTTTAGTATTATTTTATAAATGTTCTGCTTGTGAAAGGGAGGCTTACATGATCTCTACAAATTCTTATTCTTGCTGTTTAAATGTGGAGATATAGGGTGAAACAGTAGGTCTGTTGGGTAACAAGGCGATACTTCTCCTTCTTCACTCAACTTTCAATAACAAGAGACAAAAAGTTTAAGGTACTTTATGTACCAAATCATCATCCAATAAGATAGGTTGAGTTTTTCATTGTCTGGGATATAATACAAATAATGAAACTGGAAATGCAAAAGGCTTATTCGTTTTTTTCCTCAGTAAATCCAATATCCAACAAAACTTACATCTGCAATATGTTTTATAGGTATCCTATTCTTTTGGATTTTCTCAAATAATTTCAGGAATCTTTCTGCAAAGGATATTAGTACTGTTGTTATATTATTCATAATGATGATGCACAAATGGTTGCTATGTTAAAATTTCAATATACCAGACTAAATGTAACTAGAAAATGACATTAACATTTCTTCCTCTGTTATTAAATATTTATTTGGTTATTAATTTAAAATTTGGAATTTGATATTGAAAATCCAAGTTAAATAGCACTAAATAATGTGCTTCAAACCAGTTACTAAAAAGAAAATTCATTTATATAATTAAAGTTATAGCATACATTAATGCATGCACATTTTAATAATAGTAAAATGATAATTATTTTTAAAAATTACTGAAGTTTAAATTGTATGTTTAGAAACAAACCACTAGTCACTAATGTTTCTTTTTCAGTGGTCCATGTTTGGAAGATAAGATAAACCAGCTAATTAATATTCATGTTTTTATGAAACAAACATTGTAATGTTCTTTAGAAAGTTTCATTTGGTACTGGCTTATATCAAAGAATATATCCAAATATATAAATATTGTTCTAATTTATTACTCAATATTTGAAAGCACATAAGAAAATATTCTACTGCAAGCATATTCATCCACTTAGAAGCATCCGATCATTAATTTTTTTTTAATTTAGATTGGATTTCCCTTAGAACTCCAAGTTCATGATAACCATCTTTAGCATAATTTTAAGACAGGTGGGAGAAATTTAAAAAATTAAAGGCCACCATATAACATAGTTTGTATTTGTGCCTAAGTTCAGAAGATGCCACTATGAGAAGTCATTATTTCATTCAGTAAGAGTGTATTTGGAGAAATGATCATTACATGCTCTCTACAGCACATTATTATAAAATAGTAGAAAGTCTGTAAAAAATATGATCAGTACTGCCACAAAATCATCAATAATCTCATTGTTCATGAAAAAAAACAACAATATCAACAAGCAGTGGATTTGAGAGCCAATATTATTTTATTATTATTGGTAGTAATGTTTGAATATCTTTATAGTAAATTATACTACGTATTTGTTATTATAAGATATATCAAAAAGATATAGGAAAAATGCAATAGCTTTGATATTCTCAGATAAAATGAGTGTCAAATTAATATCAAATGTTAATATGAAACACAGGATTAGTTTCACTTATTTTTTTCTATTTTATTATTCATTATAATTGTTTCCCTTTCTGAAGTATGAATCTAAAATTTATTTTTTTCCTCAGTAAACCTAATCTTCAACAAAACTTACATCTGCAATATATTTTTAGATATCCTATTCTTTTGGGTTTTCTTATCTTCCAGCTGTATCATCCTGTAATTACTGTACAACCAGAATTTATTCAATAGCCCAATACTCGGTTTTACAATTTGGTTAATTGCAATCATGTATCTACAATATGTAAAACAACAAGTTAATCACTATCATTGAAGGAAACAATAATGCACATTCTTTTTAGTGTAGTTATGTTCCAGAACAAAAATAAATTTATGAATTAATAAAAGTATAAGAAACTTATAATCTAATATTTGTTGAATGGTACTTGATATAGTCACAGCAAGGCCCTCTAAACAGTTATATTTAATCTTGAGAAAAGCTCTGTGATTTAATTGATGTGAATTATTCTTCTAAATGGCAAAATTAGAGGTGAAGACTTTCCCACAAAGTGCTCATCTAGTTCATAGGTGGAAACATAGTTATATCTAATCCCTCTTTTGTCACTTGTCTGCTAAGCTATGTAGAGTAGTTTTGGATTGAAAGGGCAAGTGGCATTTTGATAATATTCGATAATATTTTTGATAATATTTTGATAATGGAAGGACATTTTGAAAATATTAATTCTGCTTATCCAAGAATATAGGAGGTCTTTCCATTTTATAAGGTCTTCCTCAATTTTTTTCATTCGTGTTCTGTAGTTTTCATTTCACTTTTTTCGTAAGGTTGATTCCCAAGTTTTTTTTTTTTTTTTTTTTGAGGCTATTGTGAATGGAATTGGTTTCCTAATTTCTCTTTCAGCTGATTCATATTTAGAGTATCAGAAAGAAATTGATTTATTGGTGTTAATTTTGTATCCTGCTATTTGCTGAATTTATGAGTTCTAGAAGTTTTATGGTGGAGTGTTTTTGGTCTTCTAATTATAGGATCATGTCATTGGCAAACAGAGAACTTTTGAGCTCTTCTTTTCCTCTTCATATCCCTTTAATTTTTTTTTTTCCAAATTGCTCTGGTTAGGACTATTAAATAAAAGTGGTGAAAGTAGGCATCCCAGTCTTGTTCCTGTTTTTTGTGGGAATGCTTTCATTTTTTCTCCCTTTGGAATGACATTGGCCTTGTCATAAATAGCTTTTAAATGTTAGCCTTGTCATAAATGGCTTTTAAAATGTTGAGGTATGTTCCTTCTATCCCTATTTTTCTAGTGTTTTAATCATGAATTGATGCTGAATGTCTGCATCTATTGAGATAATCATGGCTTTTGTGTCATTCAGTTTATTTATGTAATGAATTGCATTTATTGATTTCTGTATGTTGAACCAATCTTGCATTTCTGGGATGACACCCACTTGATCATGGTGCAGTATCTTTTTAATGTTTTTTGTATGGAATTTGCCATAATTTTATTAAGAATTTTTGCACCTAGCAAAAGTGTTATACAGATTTAATGTGATTTCTATTAAAATTCCAATTATATTTTCCATAGAAATAGAAAAGGTAGTTGAAGGAGCCCCAATTAGGAAGGGCTATTGCGGCTAGCTGGAAGCCATAAGTTCCACCTGATATGTATGTGACGCACCTGTAAATGCACGTGAGGCACCCGCAAAGCTAAAGGTATATAACCGGGTGAAAGTGGTCGGAGTTAGGAGAACGAAGAATGAATTCATTCAGTCAGTCATGCAGTCGCTCGGTCGGTCAGAAGAAGAGTTCGGGTCGGAGAAGAAGAAAAGAATCAGAGCGTCCAGAACGTAGGCAGAAACCAGATAGAAGAAGTAATTGCTGGTCAGAGTTAGGCCGAGGCTCCCGAGGAAGAAAGAAGAAAGAAGAAAGAAGCTCTAAAAAATAATCTTTCTCTAAGCTAAGCTCACTCTATCTTTCTTTCTCTCTAAGCTAAGAAGAAAAGAGGAAAGAAGAAAGAAGAAAGCTCTCTCTAATCTCTCTCTAATCTTTCTCTCTAAGCTCTTTCTAAGAAGAAGAAAAATCTTTCTTTCTCTCTCTAAGCTCTCTCTAAGAAAGTAGAAGTAAAAGTAGTAATAGCTTTACTCTGCCTCCGAGTTTTCCTCCCGCAGCGCTGTGGCTGGCCATGACAGGCAGCTTACAGGTAGTCTTAAAATTTTTTTGAAAAAATAAGAGGACCAGAATAGCCAAAACAATCCTTAGTGAGGAAAGCAAAGTAGAAGGCATCAGAATACCAGACCTAAAATTATACTGCAGAGATGTAGTAACAAAAACAGCATGGTATTGGTACTAGAACATGCCAGAGACCAGCTCGGCCGGGGGGGTCGAGGACGTCGGCGGAAAGGTGAGAGAAAGACCACGCAGCACACAAGTCTGGAGGCTAACTCTAACTTTACTTCTTTTACCCGAGTTTTTATAGCCCAGACAGCACAGTCTTTTGTATTACAGCTTTTGAGGTTACATTTTAAGAATTTCAGAGTTATACATTATGAAGGAAACAAGTTACATTAAGCAATTTCAGGGTTATACATTCTGAGGGAAACAGGATATTGTTCTAAGTACATATTACTGATTAAACTTATCTGAAAACATAAAGAAAGCATATATTGATTAATCTTAAATGTCAAGAACAAAAACTGTTTTTTACCTAAAACTATTTTTATAGCCCTTTAAGATCACTCACAATGTTCCACACCTTGATTGCCCTAATACATCATAGCTAAACCTTGACTGAACTCAGCTTACTATTGTTTCTTATAATAACTTTGTTCTGAATTAGAAAGAAGGAAGTACAGCTATTTCTCAGAAGTTAAGCTAACAGTTATTTTTCCTTTGATCAGGTGTTAGATCTAAGGGGTCTCTACCATGGAAAACTTCTATCAATATATCTTAAACTAATATCCTAAACTTACCTAAGATAAAAGAATCCTTATCAATCACAAGAAAGCCTTATAACTATAACTTAAAACCTTATAACTATAACTTAGGAAAGTCTGAACTATGGGGCACAGCAAGAGCCATAAGTTTAATCATTACTTACAAGCCTAATGTCTAATTATAAACCTGTTTTTCTCATGTACTAATGAATTTGCTATAAAGCTCCTGACTCAGATTTCACAATGTAAATTTTGTGTGATCAGATTTATGTTTAATAGCTAACTTATGAGTCCCTAGTGGTCACACAGAGACACAGTAAGAATAGGGAGATAGAATTAACCATCACGGTGCCATTTTTGTCTTACATCATTCCTAGAAGAGGGAGAGATGCCTTGCTTTCTCTCGCTATTATTTCAGACAAGGAGCCTTGCTCACTTGTCCCAAGGAAGATGTGACAAGAACAGGCATGAGGACTAATGTAATAGAATGGAAGACAAAGCGAGAAACCCACCTAAATACAGTTATCTCATACTAGGCAAAAACAAAATACTGAAAACACATACTGAAGAAAAGATAGCCTCTTCAACAAATGGTGCTAGGAAAACTGGAAATCCATATACAGTAAAATGAAATTTAAGCCCTACCTCTCATCCTGCACAAAACTCAAAGTGGATCAAAGACCTAGGAATTAGACCAGAAACCTTGCACATACTAGAAGAAAATAGAAACCCAACACTTCAACATATTGGCTCAGGATCTGACTTCCAATAAGACTCCTATAGCACAAGAAGCAAAATCAAGAATTAATTATTGGGATGGCATCAAACTAAAAAGTTTATTCATAACAAAGGCAACCATCAAAAGCATGAAAAGAGGGTCTACAGAATGGGAGAAAATCTTTGCCACTTGCACTGCAGATATGGCATTAATTTCCAGAATATATAAAGAACTCAAAAAACTTAATAACAAAAGAAAGATAACCCAATCAATAAATGGGCAAAAACAAAACAAAACACATATACTTCTCAAAAGAAGAAATATGAATCATCAACAAATATTTGAAGAAATGTTCAACATCTCTAACAATTACAGAAATTCCAGTTACAAGTACAGTGAGATTTCATCTCAGAATGCCAACTATCAAGAATATAACTAACAATAAAAGTCTACAAGGACATAGGGGAAAAGGTACAGTCATACACTGTTGGTGAGACTGCAAATTGGTGCAACCACTCTGGAAAGCGTGTGGAGATTCCTTTAAAAATTAGGAATGGAATCACCATTTGACTTAGTTATCCCACTCCTCAGCATATACCCAAAGGACTTAAAATCAGCACACTATAGTGACACAGCCACATCAATATTTATCACAGCTCAATTCACAATAACTAAGCTAGGGAGCCAATCTAGGTGCACTTCAACAGATTAATGGATAAAGAAAATATGGTATATATACACCATTGAGTATTGCTCAGTCATTAAGAAAAATGAGTTTATGCCTTTTTCCAGTAAATGGGTGGATCTGGAGACTATCACATTAAGTGAAATAAACCAATCCCCAAAAACCAAAGGTTGAATGTTCTCTCTTATATCTGGATCCTAACACACAAGAAGGGGGACTGGAATAGAAATTCAGTTGATTAGACAAAGAGGAATGAAGGGAAGAAGGGGAATATGATTAGAAAAGACAGTTGAATATACCTAACATGACTTTCCTAGGTACATATATGAATATACCACCGTGAATCTCACCATTGTGTACACCCACAAGTCTGGGATCCTAATTAGAATAATACATACCTCATGTTTGTGTAACATGTCAAAATGTACTCTACTGTCATGTATATCTAAAATGAACAAATAAAATAAATAAAACAGAGATATCAGAGGAAAAAAAAATTGGGATTGTTAAAGAACCTGCAATTGTAGATGGAAGGTGTGCTAAGTGTGAGATACACTTAAGTCAAAGAGACCATACCTTATGATGCCTGGTATACTGTGTTTATCTGAAGACAAAAACAAATTTCAACTAGATAATTGGAGAAAAATCAACAAAATCAAATATTACATAGAATTTCTAGTGATTTCAAAGAAAAAGTTTGTGCTTATAGAACCTAAAATTTGGTCAAAATTTTATTTAACAATGAAGTACTTAAAATCTGCATAGATAGAACTCATTTATTTTCTTACAGGGAAAAATTATTCAAAGAAATGTTTTAGTTGACTATTGAAGACAAATAATTCAAGTGTTGTAATAATTGAACATGAACCAATGGAAAAAATCTAAATACAAACTAATCTAGACATATTGCACTGAATATGGAAATCTGAAATAATGCTTAAAGTAAATATACAGTACAAAAATTATAATATGGCTTCCAATTCTCAAATTTTATTAATATAGGCAGTAGTTGTGGTATATGCGCACATGCATGTGTGTGTGTGTGTGTGTGTGTGTGTGTGTGTGTGTTTTGTGTATGCATCCTTGGGAATCAGAAGTATAACAAATTAAAGACATTAAGAAGTGCAATTAGATGATCATTTCTGTTTGACATTCCATTGTCCTTATGTACATTAATTTTGTGGTTAGATTTCCAATTCCACATTGTAACTCAATATTCCAATACTTAGTTTTCATACACACACACACAGTCCTAAACTTTATTGCCTTCATATAACAGAAAAAATGGTTTCTATTTTAAGGGATTATAAATAAAAACAAATTAATATTTTTAAATGATGCAATAGAATAGAAGCAAGGCATAATTAAATTTTAAAAGAATTAATTTTAATAGATGCCCATTTGAGACAAAGGGGGAAAGAAGAGATTTTCAAACTAGCTTTACTTCTTTGGAAAAACAAATAAAAAATATAATTTGATGGATATTAAGTCTTTACTATTCAACTTTCTTTATACACTCTAACAATACATTTAAAATATTCTATAAATATAAAATTCAGAGGTGAAAAACTAACAGAAATCTAAAAGAAGATGCATTTGCATACATAAAAATGCAAGCAAATAACATTAAAAGACAAAGAACAAACAGAATATTTACAAGTCTAGAAATATGTACCATGGAAATAAGATTTTTATGTGCCAAAATTAAAAAGAAAATATACTAAGTAAATAGAAGAAACAGAAATAAATCTATCAAATAAATCATGCTAGCAAGAAAATTCAAAATTAAGCTTTATACTTATTTAGCAATATTCTAGATATATATCATTGTTAATAATGACAAGTAGATGCAGTTACAAACATTCATACAATACTGAGGAAGAAATAAATCATTGACGTCTATTTGGAAAGCCATCTGGTAATTTGTGCCAAGGAGTTCAGCATATCCTTATTGCTCAATAAGAAACTCCACATGTAGGATTATAATTTATGACATAGAACAATAATGAATATATCATTTATGTTACCAAAATAATATAAGAAATAAATATCTAACTCTGTAAACTAATTATTGATAATATTTGTGTATGTCATGCATTATTGGAAATTGTGGTTTTAAATCATATTTATTTGCTTGGAATCATGATTATACAATATAAGACAAAAGTAACCAACCACAATTTAATATCACATTGGTAAATAGGTAGACAGACAAAGACAAGTGAGAAACACAGGGAGAAAAATACCTCAAAGCTGGCATGGTGGTGCAGGAGGCTAAGACAGGAGAATCACAAGTTCAAGGCCAGCCTCAGCAGTTTAGCAAGGTCCTTAGCAATTTAGAGAGATTGTGTCTCAAAATTCAAAAAAATAAAAACAGCTGGGGATGTGGCTCCGTGGTAAAGTGCAACTGAGTTCAATTTCTGGTACATGCCTCCCTCCCCCGAAAAAAAGAAAAGAAAAATCTCATGATATTAAAAATTGTTATTGCTGGGTTGTCGGACAATGTGTGTGTGTGTGTGTGTGTGTGTGTGTGTGTGTGAGAGAGAGAGAGAGAGAGAGAGAGAGACAGCCTATTTACTACTCTGTTCTTACAAGATAATCTAGATAATGCTTTCTTTAATCAGAAAGAAAATAAATAATATTTTCGCTATAGATGTTTTCCATTGTCAAGTATATGAAAAGCTGCACTGTTTTAAAGCATTTTAATGACTTTTCTCAAAATATTCTTATAGGACCATCAATTAATCTACTGATCTCTCTGCCTATCTCTCCTTTACTCCCTTATCCAGCTCTTATCAGAAACAAACACATAATTTAATCTGTACCAATCTTGCCTTTAAAACCTGGATAAAAATTTATTTTATTTGATCTGTTCATGCTTAAAGATCTCTGATATTTGGTATTTTGCATAATTTCACCCATAATACTTGAACTTGTAAATTTTCTATCAGAATTTTCTATGAATGTTTATTGATAAATGTCATTACAAAACATTTTGTAATTTGACTTATGGTAGATAACTTTAAGATGCCATACTTCTTACCATTAGCTCCTTCATATAAAATTCATATCTAATTTATTTTATACTGCTTGGAAAATTTGTAGAGATTTTTGTACACAACATGTTCTTAGCACATTTATGTAGCTTATTTGGATATCAATAATTAAGAAATGTCCCTGCAACATTTTATAACAAAAATATGGGGAATAGACCAGTTCTAAAACTGTGATGTGTCTGAGTCTATAGAAGATTTGACTGAAGCTTCCTTTTAATAAAAGGAAATATACACCTTATGTAAATATTCAGTTCACTGGCACATTATCTTAAATTATATTTATGTGTAATCACTAAATAGTTTATTTTGCAGTTTTTATGTCCGACACTTGGCTTAAAATTTAATAGCAGTGATAGGTATGTTTGTAAGACTATTTCTTATACTATCAAAAGTCCTTCTCAGGGAACCCTATAAGTCCTTATCTCTTTTAATCCACATTCCTGGCTTCATTATTTTTGCCTCTGGTTAAGTGCAGCAACTTGATAGCTTAAATATCTCGGCATTATAAGGAGAGTTTCAAAAGCCATCAATATTTATATTTGGATGCCGTGCAGAAGCCTGGGGAGCCAGGCTAGCATCCAGAAGCCTCAAGAACACTCTAAATAAGTCTAAACCTGGCAAGTCTAAACCCTGTATTCACAGTTTTTGAGTTTCTATGTGTCATGTGTGTTCTCCAATGCAAAGGCAAATAGCACCTAACCCTACCCTCAAGAAAGTTATATTCAAAGCAGCTAAAACAGGAGTAACAAGAATATATAATTAATTCTGAAAAGGATGAGCAAATTGTTTTATTAAAGTAAATACTTTAGAAAATTTATGAGTTATACCTCAGGTGGTCAAAATACACATATAGTTAAAGGAAATAGCCAAGTATAAATGAATAGAGAAAAGGAAGGATAGGACTACATTAAAATCAGGGAAATTAGGAATTTTCTTCTACATGGCAATACTAGTAGGGGTTAAACATAAGCCATAAGGGATATGATATTTATAAAATCTTAAGTTGACACAAGCCTTACATTCCATCACACAGAGAACTCATCAAACATGGAGGAAAAGATATATAACTCAATGAAAAGTACCCAGAACACATGAATCAACACTTCAGAAAGGTCCAATATCATAAAACAGTTGCTCAACTTCATTTGCCATCAAAAACATACAAATTTAAACCACTGAGATAAAAATTCACACATGTACTAGAACTGCTAACATTTTAAGAGAATAAAATGATAAACTGGCAAATGGTTGGAGTAATTCAAATTCTCCCACCCTATACTAATATTTTAATCTGTAAAACCACTTTAGAAAACTGGCAGCAATCCAGCCTATGAGAACACACACACACATTCTCCAACTTTATTCTTATGTTTAACAGAAGCATGTGAATATGTGTAAGAAAACAGTCACAAATGTTTATAGTAGCATTATTCATAACAGTATATAGTAGAAACAATCCAAAATATATCATTTGTTTTAAAAAATAATTATAAAAGGTTAGGATATTAATTGTATAGACTACAATTAGTAAAACAAGTGTACTCTACTTAACAATGTGCATGGATCTCAGATGCAAGTATATCTTATGAGAAATAAGAATAAAAAGGTCCTAGAAGATATACTCTATACTTCAATTTATATAAAACTCAGAACAAGTATGACATCTAGAATATGAAAAGTCAGGTTATCTCTAAGATGGAAAAAGGGTAGTAATTAGTATAGGATATTTAAAAATGGGCTACTGAGACAATATTCTATTTCTTAATCTCAGTAGTAACTACATGAGTGAAATATAAATGTGAAAACAAACTGGAAACTAATAATTTATTAAGGTATAACATGTATTGTACTTCAGTAAAAAAGTTTGCTTATAAAGTAAATTGTATATTATATAATAGATATGTTTGTGAATATGTCTCTGAGCACACTTCTCAATATTTATGTAAGATAAACAACTCAGAGTACAATCATTAAGTCTAAGCTACAAATACTTTCAAACCTCCTAACAGATATCATTATTTTTTTCCCCAGAATTTAACCTACTTACTTTCTATTACAAATTTTTCAGACCATTTTTCCCCAGGCCCTTAACTGTTGTAATTACTAGATTTGTTTCTAATCATTGGTGATTTATTTGATATGAAAATACTTGCATTTTTAATAAACCATTTCCTTATTTTCACTTATGTTATCGTCTAACCCATTTGTGGTTATCTCTTACATTTATTTCTGATCCACTAAGATTTATTTCACATAAAGTATGGAGTCAATATCTAATATAATTTTGTCATAAAAGTTGTTAATCAGCTAGGCGTGGTGGCACACACCTATAATCACAGCAGCTGAGTAGACTGAGGCAGGAGGATCACAAGTTCAAAACCAGCCTCAGCAAAAGCGAGGTGCTAAGCAACTCAGTGAGACCCTGTCTCTAATTTAAATACAAAATAGGGTGAGGATGTGGCTCAGTGGTTGAGTGCCCCTGAGTTCAATGCCCAGTATCCCCCCCCCCCAAAAAAGTTGTTAACCAATATTTAATCAGTCTTCATGAAGAAAATTCAGTATTTCTCCCACTGACTTGCACATTCACGTTTATCACATATATACTCAGTGGAAACATAAACTAATAAAATCACTTGGGAAAATAGTGTGCACATGACTCAGCTTCACTGATGTAAAAACATGCCTATTCTCCCACCAAGTCATACTGCATCTGATAACTCTAAGACTTTGTTTTCTCCAAAATCAAATCAATAAAAAGGACTGCTTTGTTACACATTGAGAATATATATTATGCTATATAATATAAAGTATCATTATATCATATAATATATAATACATAGTCTATGTTACACATTATATATTATAATATTTATTAATTATATATTATATTGTATGTGTATAACCTAGCGAGTAAAAAAACCTGAACTAGTGAGACTGAAGGAGAAGTCCTGAATTTTAATTGTGATTTGATGATGAATTGAAGTCATCATGATGACGAATTGATGACCCATGGATGTACACAGTGGGCATCTTATCATTCCTGCAATGGAAATACTCATGCAAATGTGATAAGACTAAAATTGTAAATAAAGTTCTCCCAAGATTGTCGCTTCATCTTCATAATAAAGACATTCTACCCACTCAGTTTCTTATTTACTACTGACTTATAATGTCCTGACTTGATTCCAGTAAGCAATGTGTTAATGAATGGGAAGCAAAGAACAAGAATAGCTCAGGTTTGAGGCAATGTGAGGACTAGAACAGGGGAAGCTGTTAAATAAATGGTTAAGAATGTGAAAAAAGGGTTATAAGGAATATTTCTATACTCTACATACCTTCTTTACAGTGTCTATCAAATGCAAGTCCTTAAATTTGAGGATTTTTTAAACGGATTTCTGTAGCTGAATCCAGTGTCTCTGACTACAATATCGCTTTGAGGCTGTGTTGCTTGGATAGTGTAAGTCCACAGGCTTGAAGTTTTTCTGGTAGGTTTTGTTTAGGACTATAAACTAGGCTTCCATTTCTCAAAACGGCTTAAGTCTCAGTTTCCACCCAAAGATGGCGCTGCCCCGCATTCTCCCACCGACATTCCCCTCAGGCCAGTCAGAACTATGTGCCACCCAAACCCACTCGCGCCCAAATTTAAATCAACAAATAAGACAATCCTGTTGGTGACCCAAAATTCCCAGACCCTCATGACCCTATTAGTATGTGACAAAAAACCTCCAGACCTTCAAGGCCCAATCAATATGTGACAAATACCCCTCATAGCAGATATAAGCTGAAGCTTGAACATACACACTCTCTCTGCCTACCGCCATCCCCAGCTCCTCTGGCAGCCATCGCACTGCCCCCCAATAAATCTCTTAGTTGGAGGTCTCCGTCTCTTGTCTCTTGGGTGTGGTCACTCGCCTTTCAGGTTTTTATTATTTATACTAGGAAGTAACAAGGGGGTTAACCCCTAGCCAGGGATTTTCTTACCCTTCTGGGATTCATTTGGAGAACCAAGATATAGGAGAAACTTACCCCAGAGTATTCTAATTTAAGAAGCAGAGAGAGATTCAAATAAGCAGTTTGAAAATGTGCATAGTATCAGCAAAAGTGTTCAAATCTTCAGTTGAAAGGATATTAAAATACATATTTTGAAAATATATTCAGTCACAGTATAGAAAGCTTAATATATATATGAAAAACTTGCATGCACAATGGAATAAAGAGGAGTATAATATTGAAGGGTCATGAAGTTAGCACATGGAAAAAATAAAATAAAGGTTTATTGAGTTTTCTCTTTAATATATCACATTCAAATGATTAGACAGGAGCTAATGGTATTTCATGAACCATAGCTATATGAGTATTCTATCTGTGCTCTTTGCCATCCTCTTATGGGGATGATAAATAGCAAAACTGTATAGAAGACTTTAATATGACCCAGATGTCATTTTTATGTACCATATAAACTTCAAAGTTATATGTGAAATTTCCACTTGTGAATCTCCCATAACATAAAAAGTTCAAAGTACTTAGATTGTCTCATTAATTAGTCACCCTTTTTGGAAATATTCACAGTTTGGGGAACACTTGAAATTTATGATAAATTTTCCAACCAATCTGATATTTCTGCCATTTAAAAAGGCAAAATTAAGCAAAATAAAAGCAGAAATGATTGGCCTCTCAAGGAAATATGTAAAGTGTATTTATATGTATTTGAGTGATTAAGAATATATTTAATTTGTACATATTTTCTGTGTTGTTTGTTAATACATGGAAACAAGCAAGAATCTGAGTGAATGCTTTCAAAAACTTCTAGGTAAACAGTACATTTGCAATATAATATTAGATGAGAATTGAAGGGCAAATGAACACACGCTGGGACTGCCCTGTAGAAAAGCAGTTTATTAACCGGCCCCTAATGGCCAGTGGGGACTAAGGGACACGTGGAAGGGAATGAGGAAAACCAGCAGGAGGAGAGGAGACGGGTGACAAAAAGAAAAGAAGAAAAAAAAAGGGGAGGTTTCAGTCCAGAGAAGGCTTACGTAGGGAACTGGTGGTCAGAGGGATCCCCAACTCCATAGGCTGCTGGGGTTGAAAGGGGAACCCATGTGTGGTGATTGGCTCAGTAAGGCACCTGAGGTGTGGCCAGCAGCATGGCCAGTTTAAGGTGCTTGGGAGGTGTGTCTTGTCTTAAGATACCTGGGTGGTGTGGCCTGGTTAGGCTACCTGGAAGGTGTGGCCTGTAGGCCTGGAATCTAACAAGAATAATACTATATCCACTGACATTTCTTACAAGCACTTGAATGATAGAGTTCTGTGGATCATTACTCCTGTCTGCCTGATACAAGTTAAAATGGTCTGAGTATCCAATCTGAAATCTCCATGTTACCTTTAAATATAAATTTTATAAAAGGGAATAGCTTGAACACCTAAGAGTAAAGAGTAAAAATTTTCTTAAATCTGCAGAAGAGTTTTCAGAATCCTTCTTTTGTGATTGCTTGCTAAGATACTTTCTCTATTGTTAATGGTAGGATTTGGACTGAAATTTTTTTTTCAATCTGGTAGTGAGGTTGTATGAGAAGTAACAAAACTACATTCACCTCAAAACTTAAATTGCCTCATGTTTTCTTCTCAGAAGAATACAATAATTGTTCATGATAACATTGTTTTAGACTATTGGAAAAAGCAACACTGGGAATGCCTTGTAGAAAAGGGGAGGGGGGTTTATTAGGGGCCACATGGAAGGGAAGGGGGATAGGGAAAAGGTGGCATGGAAGGGCAGGGAAAGGAAGGGAAGGGAAGAACAAGGGAGAAGAAGGGAAAAGGGGATGCATTCTGGACTGGCGCGGGATGGGGAGAGGGGGAGCGGGATGGGGAGAACTTAAGTACAGAGGGGCCAGAGGGGTGGGAGCTTGACTTGGAGGGTCTGGATTGGCTCAGAAAGGGAGTGCCTGCCCTGGGGCAAATTCCCAGGAGAGGCAAGTACTCCCAGGATCAGGAGGTGTGGCTAGTCTTCAGGTATCCAGGGGGGTGTGGCCTGGTTAGGCTACCTGGGGAATCTAACAGACCAGTTCAAAAAACAAGATCTCAAGCCAGGCGTCGTGGCACACGCCTGTAATCCCAGCACTTTGGGAGACTGAGGCAGGAGGATCATGAGTTCAAAGCCAGCCTCAGCAATGGTGAGGCACTTAGCAACTCAGTGAGACCCTGTCTCTAAATAAAATACAAAAAAAAAAAAAAAAAAAAAAAAAAGGGCTGGGGATGTGGCCCAGTGGTGGAGTGGCCCTAAATTCAATCCCCGGTAACACACACAAAAAAAAAAAAAAAAAAAAGAAAAGAAAAAAATTAAGATCTCTCTCTTCAGGCAGACTCATGAACATGAATCATGTACTATCAATGGAATAATATTGATATTTATTTATTTATTTATTTATTTATTTATTTATGGTGCCAGGGGTTAAACTCAGAGGCACTTAACCACTGAGCCGCATCCCTAGCCAATTTTTGTCTTTTATTTTGAGAGGGGGTCTCACTGAGTTGCTTATCACCTCTCTAAATTGCTGAGGCTGCCTTTGATCTCTTGATCCTTCTGCCTGTCTCCTGAGAGCTGCTGGGATTACAAGCACATGCCACTGATACCACGGGTTGTGGGTGAGGAATTCTGCTCCCCCAAATGTTGAAGTCTGAACATTAGAGAAGCAGGCCGAGGCAAGCATATAAAGCAGGGTTTATTTAAAATGGGTAACATAGACTTCTCCCAGGAAGGAGAAGGGGGCCATTGCTGGTATCCTGGTATCCCAAGAAGCAAGGAAGTTCTGCTTTTTCTGTATGTCCCTGGCTTCCTTTGTTGTTCTCCTGCTCTCTTCCCCCTCACCTCTCTCCTTCCTGCATGTGTGACCAGGCCCAGAGGGATGGCCAAAAGGTGAGAAGCAGATGGGCTGAAGGGAGAAGGGCAGGATGGAGCAGCCCCTGACACATTAATTAACAACTGTATAGCTTCCTGTAGGGAGGGGCAGTTCCTGGAACAGGTTACCTTCACAACAGGTTGGGGCAAGTGTAGGTTCTTGATAAGGGTGGAGGAAGAACTCTGAAGGAATTAACATTCCAGTCCCTCAGGGGACAGTCTCCCTGACAGTCTCCAACTTTCCTGGACTCACTCAAAATTGGCTTTCTTAATATGACCTGACTTGATTAACCTATCTATTCTGACTGCCAGTCAGATTCTAGCTTCACCACCACGTCAGCTAATAATATTGAGCTTTATAAACATTGAATTATACAGTAATTTTACAGGTGATAATCATTTCATTGCTATTAGTTTCTATTCTTACTTTTACATTACGAGAATCTCTTTACCTGAACCCAATCCATGTAAAGATAAGAGCAGGGAATGTAACTCTGAATGGTTTAAACAGTGAAATACAAATCTGCTCTTCTATGTACTTCCAACATACTCCTATCAGCCAGCATAGAATTCAGGAGACAGGACTGCTCAAAGACAAATGAGGCTATAAAGAAAACAGCTTCACTTCAGAGGCAAGTACAAAAGAAACTTCCAGGGTTTGGGTGGCCTTTTTATGTATTTTCTAGAATTCAACCTGATTATGAAAATTTGTTGAAATTGGTAAGGCACTAATCTGAGGGTAATAAAACTAAATATACTTTCTGCCAACAAGCATAGAGGAACATTTTGATCCTCTCCATAAATAATACTGAAGTGCATTCAATCTATGGGTGGATTTTTAAGCTCTTTAACATATACTTCCTCTGTAATCTAGACAGTAAAATCAGAAGCTGAAAGAAATGAGGAGGACAGGAGAAAAATAAATAACAGTAATTACTATCTATTTGCAAAGAATCTGTTCTTCAGAGGAAACAAATCTCTGAGATGATTGCCTTTTCACAAGAGCTCTGAAAATTGTTCTGGCAGTAGTAGTAACTGCTTGGACACTCTTCTTTGTAGTGAGTACTCTGAAACCTATTCTTACAACATTGGATAATTCATTAGATTATAAATTGACACAAATGTATTAAATCAACTATTGGCCAAATTCTCTGATTGCATGAATTGCATTTGCAGGCAAGAAGAATTCAGTTCACTTCACAGGACAGAATTTAGAAGATGAAAGGGAAGCAAGTAAAGCATTTCTGAGCAAGCCAATATACCACCATCTACTACTATATTCTTAACCCAATGATATAGCTTGATATTCTAAGCTCAGTGTCCTAGAAATTCTGCCTCAAAGTAACTTGGAGAAAAGGGACTTTTTATTATAAGGATACTATAGTTTCAGGAAATTGAAGATATTTCTGAATATTATTTTTCACTCTATTATTTTTTTCTCAATTCTTTCAGGGGACAGGGTTTACATTGTTATTGTTTGTTAGAAAACTGCTGAAACATAGTTAACTTAGCTGGGAAGACCGTGTTAGTGAAATAAAAGGGTTTATTGGGGTGCCACATGGGCAAGGGTAGGGAAAGGAAGGGAAGGGAAGGGGGGGTAGGGATGGAGGGGAATAGGGACAGGCAGGAACGGAGAGCAGGAACAAAAGGAGGCAGGAACAGGGGGGGAGTTCAGTCTGGGGCTGGCTTAAATAGAGTAGGGGCCATAAAACCCCCTTGGAGTGAGTCCTTGTCCTATAGGTCAGCAGAGGTCATGGGGGGAGGTAGTGGTAGTGGACAAGGGACTTGCTGGTCAGGTTTTTGGTCACGCTGAGGATCCTGGGAGCTGTAGTTTTTCACAAGGTACCTGGGGAGGTGTGGCCTTCTGCCTGGGAGGTGCAGCCTCTGCCTAGAATCCAACATTCCCCCCTTTTTGATTTCTTAGGAAGTGGGGCGTCGTGCTTTGATCTGGCTGCTTCGGAGCTGAAATGGGGTGACGCGGGGTAGTTTTGAGTGGGGGGAAATGTGGGCAGGCAGGTCCAGCTGGAGGGTGAAAAAATTCCCAGGAGGTAGGCGTGGAAAAGATGAATCTGTCCAGGTATGGGATGGGTGAAGTTTCTTTGAAGCCATATGTTGGTGAGGGTGTCAAACCAGGCTTCTGAAGAAAGTCACTGAGGGAGTCAGCCGGAGAGCATGTAGAAATTGTGGGTCTTGCGAGTTTGTAGGTAACACTATTATGGAAGCAACAAAGGGAAAGAAGGTGAGATGGATTATTGTCCATAGGCCTGTGTTCCACCAGGTGGGACTTATGGTGAAGAGGCCAATGGAGAGTGCGAAGCACATCATAATGAGCGTCTGGTGGCAGCATAAGGGTAGGACTCAGCAGGGGTCTCTGGTTGGAAGGTCATTTGTTGGTTTTTTTAACAGTTGATAGTCCCTGGGAAAAACTGGTTAAATGTTCAAAATGAGAAAAACAGAAAAGATCATTTTGAGTCAGTATCAGGAACACAAGAGAAACAAATTTTTAGGGGACCGGTGGGAATGGGAGAGCAAGTATACTGAAGTAGTTGTCTTTTTGTGGATCTTTACTTGGTTGATCAGCTGGTTTCAGTCTGGAAATATGAATCTAAGAAGTCAAATTTTCTGAGGTTTCACAAAGTTTAGCAGCTGTGGGTGTGCACAGCACAACGTGGAAAGGTCTTGTCCACTTTGGGACAAAGGAGATTGTTCCTGTGTCCTGGGGAGGGGAGAAATATACCCAAGAACCGGGTATTAATGGGAATGAAGCAGTGAGTCTACCTGGGTCAGGCAGAATGAAATCTTGGCATTTCCATATCTGATGTCTGATGAAGGATAAGAAAGGAGAAGAGAGATCTTTGGGTAAGGGTCTCGGAGTTGGGGAAACTCCGGGTGGAAGGGCTGGTCGCCCAAACATAACCTCAAAAGAGGATAGTAAGGAGGGCTTTTGGGGAGGATTCTGAGCCTAAAGAAGGCGAGGGGAAGTAAGAGTTCTATTACTCTCTACCTTCCCTGAAGACATGGGGTGATACGGGATGTAAAAATGCCGAGGAATGTTAAGGGAAGTAGATATATTCTGGGTAACTAGTGCAACGAGCACAACTGAATCGGGTTTGATCAGAGGAGGAAGAAAGCTTGGATATAAAAGAATTTTTGCCCATATTTTCGACCGTTAGTAGAAATTGAAAACAAATTTTCTGAGGGACTTTAGAGGGGTGTCAGCCGGGATGGATTAAGAAGTTCCAACGACTAATACAATATTTTTGAAAAGCATCCTTTTCAAAGTAAGTATTAGAGGGAGAACCAGGTCTGTGACTCGGTCGTCACCGGAGCCAGGCAGACGTGGGATATCAAGAGCCGCTCAAGATATCGGGAGGACTATGAGACACCTTGCGCAAGGGTTTTCCGTGTCCTGTCCCGGACAGGAAAGAGAAAGACTCAAGTCCGGAGTAGGCCAAAGGGCCAGAAAGGAACCTCTGTATCCGTCTCCAGCTGAGAGGTAAATGTTGCCAGAATGACACCAAATTTAATGATATTGCAGTCGAAAAGATGAGTGGAGGCTGAGTCAGGCGATTTCAGAAGGTTTATGCCCTTGGAATGGGATGGAAAAGTGAATGGAGATAGGAGAGGATTGATTGTATGGCAGGGAATGTGGGGGCCTGGGTAGTAGATTGGACTGAAGCCAGAAGAGAAGGAGAAGACAGTGCTGCTTCAGCCTTCATGTTTCCCTGAACTATGGGAGAGTCTCCACTTTGTTGTGAAGGACAATGGGAGATCTCTATTAGTTTGGGCAGAAGAGAGGCTTGTAGGAGTTTAAGCCTGAAGCGTCTCTATATAATCATGTTTTGGGGGCTCTGAGGAGACTGGGAGAAGGAAAACTGGGTGTAAAGAGAAGCAGGACTGGAATGAGGTTGAGGAGCCGAGCGCGACAGGGCAGGAGAGTTTGAAGGTTCTTATACATTAGTCTTTAAATGGTGAGGAGAGGCAATAGTGACATGAGCACCAAATTTAGCTTTTTAGATTTTTGTAGAAGTAGGTAAGCAGCGGCCAGAGCCTGAAGACAGGGGGCTCATCAACGAATGGTGGGGTCAAGCTGTTTAGAAAGGTAGACGGGGAAACACGATACCCACGAGAGGAAAGAAAGTTCAAAAGAGTGTAAGAGCTATGAAAAACGAGGGACTGCAGAGAAGGTGATATTATAAGGGAATGGGTGGATCTGAGAAAACGTTTCTGCAGAAGATCTGAGATAGCTCCCTGTAGGGAGGGGCAATTCCTGAGATGGGTTACCTTGGCAACATGTTGGGGCAGGTTGTTAAGGGTGGACGAAGGGCTCTGAGGGAATCGGTATTTCAATCTCTCAGGGGACAGTTTCCCAACTTCCCAAAATTGGCTCACTCAAATTGGCTTTCGACCTGACTCGATTTATCTACATATGCTGACTGTCTATGAGATTCTGGCTTCACTTCCCTTCTAACCTTAGGAACTCTTAACCACTGTAAGGGAATGGGTCGATGACAGAGTCTGGCTTCTTCAGGCTGAACAGGGGCGAAGTGATGGGGGCAGTAGTTTGGAGTTCCTTTTGTAGAAGTTAGGTCAGATTGAAGCCTGGGGAAGGTTGTAACGTCATCGGGGACGGAAGCTTCTATTGGAGGAACAAAAAACATGAGTACCGAAGAAATGTTGCAGCATCTGAAACATCAATGTATACCATGAAGATGATAATTCAAAGCTTTAGCATGTACAGAGTTATCGGGAATGTAAACACAACACTTCACTTAGGGCTGAAGTTACCTTTGCTTCTAAAATGTTCAGAAATGGTTGTGCATCTGTTTTAACTGTTACTGGATGTCTAGGATGAAATTTGTCAAACTGACTTCTGTTTTGACCATTGGTAAGAGTCAGCTGTTTCTGATGGGAATCTTGGGGAAACTTGAGAGCAGCTTTTGTGCTTGGTGCCTTCTGTAAGGATGGGTCCAGGTCTTGCTTGACCTTGTGGCTTCCCTCAGAAGCATTAGGGATGTTTCTCCCTTTTTTATGGACCCTCCTTTTAGCAAGTGCACTGATTGGCTTTTTTGTCTCTTCCATAGGTCTCACAACCTCTCTGATCGGGAAGTTATGTGGCCCAGAGACGCAAAGCTCTGTAGAGATGTTTCCTCTTGTCTCACAGGCAGACTCTGGGACAAGAACCAAATACTGGTCTTCTTGGCCCTTTTTGATTAATTTAAAAGTTTTGATCTTAGCCATCCAGTAAGCTAATCTTAAATTGAGAACATTGGGCTTTAAACTTACAGTAGCCAGGGTCTGTGGTACCTATCTGTCTTGATGGTTTTTGAAGGTCAGGTGTTTAAGTTTTGAAGTTGATTTCTGTTAAAGAAAGGCTGAGAGCATTTAGCTGACAAAATATTACAATTAGAATGGAGTAAAGAAATTTTGGGAGTACATAGTTTTTGCTGATTGTTTCAGACACTTATTTAACCAACTTACACAGGCCTTTAACATCACTTACATAAACCCTCTTATCTTGAAACATTTCTTAAGACATTCTTATTTTGAAACATTTCTTTTTCTTTCTATTGAGTATGGTTTTCACACCTATAACTTTCTAATTTATTTCTTTCACGTGTTAACTCCTTTCTCTGTTCATCTTTTGAAACAATCTTTATAATGATTTGAATTTAGACGACTTATTTTATTTTAAAAAAACATTTTGTTATTTATGGTATTTTTAGTAGGAATAAAAAACCTTTGGGCCTCTACATACATATCAATCTTTTATAAACCTTTGTATATAAAATTACACACATCTGGTAACTATTTTATGAGAAGTATGTAGAATCATACCTGTTAACATTTTAACCTTGCTACAAATGAATAATCTCATGTGCCAAAATATGAGACTGAATAGTATCAAGCATTTTCTTTGCTGAAGAAAGTCTTGGAAAAAGCTTGCGAATTAAGTTTGAAGTTTGAAGGTACCCTTATTTATTGCGCACTTTGGAAGGGGAAGTGAGGAGCTAAAGAGGCAAAGATGATTTTAGTAGGGGATGAAAAGAGCGGATTGATTGAATTTCCCATTCTGAATGGGAACTGAGGGACTGTGTCTTACGTGAATGAGAAAGAGAGAGAGAGCAGAGGACAGAGGGAGTAAATGGTGAAGGATAAGGCCAGCTGTGCTCGGGCAGGAAGCCAGAGGGAGGGTCGCGCAAGGCAGTGCCTGCTTAGAACGGAATGGCGGGGTCTGGTTTATCGGAGGATTTAGGGAGAACCGAGCAGGCGGCTCTGGGATGTTGGGGTTTCGGGGCTGCACGTGGAGCCTGCTCAGACTCGGCAGCGGCGGCGGTAGCGGCGGCGGCAGCGGCAGCGGCAGCGGTGGCGGGCAGCGGCAGCAGCGGCAGCGGCAGCGGCAGCGGCGGCGGCGCCGGGCAGCCTCACTTGGGGGCGGGCCGGGGCGCCGGGTCGCCGTGTGCGGGGGGGGGGGGCGTCGGGCGTGGGGGGGCCATTGGTTGGGGCGCGGGCCGGCGGGCTGCGCGGCCATTGGTCATTGGTCGGGGCGCCCGCGGCGGCTGGGGGAAGCCGCGGGCTCAGCGCCCGGCCCCGCGCCTTTGTGAGCGGCGCGGAGGATGCATGGGGGGTGGGGGGGTGGATTTGGCCCTTGAGCAAAGAAGCACTCGGCTATCAGAGGGTAGCAGCCCGCGGGGAGCGAGCAGGACGGCGCCAGTCAGAGCTGGACCTATAAGAGAGCAGAGGAAGCGAGCAAGGGGCGCGCTGGGGCTCCAGCGGCAGCGAGCTGGGAGCGCACTGCGGAGCGGGCTAGGAACGGGGACAGAGATGTGCGCAGGCTGTGAGCGTGGACCGGGAACGCACCGCTGGCGTGGGAGGGGGAAAGCGCGCAGAGTTAAGGATGGAAGACGCTGAGGAAGAAGCGCGGGGAGGGGGCCAAAGCCAGAGGCGGCGTGTCTGGTAAAGGACACGTCGCAGAATCCGCGGAAGTGGGGGCTAAAGTCTGGGGCAATGCGTCCAGTAACGCCCGCATGTCTGAAGAGGGCGGGGGAGCCGTGGAGAACCAAGCGGCGGAAGCTGGGGGCGGGGATAACTGCGGGAGAGGCCTGGAGCTAGGAAGGTTGAGTGGGCGGGGGTAACGGCGGAAGGCACCGGAAATGGCGTGAAAGAAAGGGAGGGTTTACAGAGGAGGATTCTGACAGAGCGGAAGGGGGGGGGGCGAAGGATGAAGACAAAGGGAGGGGGAGGATCTAAGCTCGGAAGCCCGCCAATTTCAAAATCTAAAGTCTGAGCTGGGGGTGGAGGGAGCGGCCTGGAGCAGCCTCCGAGGCTGCCGGTACGGGGGAGGTGCGGCAATTGAGAGGCGTGTCGGCTGGAGCTATGAGCTTACTCAATGGAGGTTTTCGGATTTTTCCCGTTCCGAACGGAAAAACGGAAGCTGAAGCCCGGAGTGCGGAGGCCACAGACAGCAGAGGGCCATAGTCTTACAGCTGGAAATTTTAAAGCGGGCGGATAAAGGTGTGGGGGGGGGGGAAGAGTTCCGGGGGTCCACCGTCGCCCTGAAGGCTTGGGTGGGGTGTGGTCCCCCCGTAAAGGCCGCGGGCGAGATTGCCGGACCCTCACCAAATGTTCGATGGTCAATTCTCACCGCGCAGTGGCCAAACAGGTTTAGGAACTCGGGGTGGACGGGGGCTTACCGGAGTCCAGCGATGGTGTGGTGGAGGTGGGCAGACAAAGGAGACGTGTTGGACACTCGTCTCCATCCGAGTCACGGCACCAAATGTTAGAAAACTGCTGAAACATAGTTAACTTAGCTGGGAAACACCGTGTTAGTGAAATAAAAGGGTTTATTGGGGTGCCACATGGGCAAGGGTAGGGAAAGGAAGGGAAGGGAAGGGGGGGTAGGGATGGAGGGGAATAGGGACAGGCAGGAACGGAGAGCAGGAACAAAAGGAGGCAGGAACAGGGGGGGAGTTCAGTCTGGGGCTGGCTTAAATAGAGTAGGGGCCATAAAACCCCCTTGGAGTGAGTCCTTGTCCTATAGGCCAGCAGAGGTCATGGGGGGAGGTAGTGGTAGTGGACAAGGGACTTGCTGGTCAGGTTTTTGGTCACGCTGAGGATCCTGGGAGCTGTAGTTTTTCACAAGGTACCTGGGGAGGTGTGGCCTTCTGCCTGGGAGGTGCAGCCTCTGCCTAGAATCCAACATTGTTAAACTGAATAATTTGCTCATTTATTGTCAACTCTTCAGCTTCTTAATACATGTATCAAAGTAAAATTCATCCTGTATCATGCAAGTTTTGATATCTCAGGATGTCACTGTAAATTATATTTAATTGGGGGTACAGTTTGTTAATTTAATATTCACCTATAAGGCATATTGATCAATTCAAAATGGTGTTTACATATTTAAAATTTTGATTATGCTGCAGCCCATATTAATGACATAATCAAACAGTACTTAAAAACTTCAGGTGAAATATCTTCCTCCCATCTACTCTCACTTCCAGACCCAGTATCCAAATGTATTCACATTTTGCTATTTCCAATATTTACTTCTGATTATTATTAATATAATTAGCAATGTTCTATTATTTTTCTTTTTCTTTCTTCACTTCTTACTATATGACATTTATTAACAAGAAACAATGTAGATGAGGAATTTAATTAACACTTCTCCCTCCTTCCCTCTTGACTTAGCTGTTATTTTTGGTTTTCCTATTATTTATTTAACTTTAAGACAATTAAAACTCCATTGCTTAGTTCAACAACTGTAGATGTTATTTGAAGAGGATTTTAATTTACATGGCTAATTACCAAAACTAAAATGTTTCATGGATTAGTAACTTAGCAGCTCTACAGAAACAAGGAGAGTAAAGGTGGTCAGATGGGACGCCTAATATTGCAATTTTTTTTTCACACTTAACACTCTATAGAAAAGTTCACATTTTACTTTTTAAAGTTAAAAATAGGAAACTTAGGGGTGGGGTTGTGGCTCAGTGGTAGAGCGTTCGCCTAGCACGTGCGCGGCCCGGATTCGATCCTCTGCACCATGTAAACATAAATGCATTGCATTGTGTACAACTAAAGCAAATAAATAAATATTAAAAAAATAGGAAACTTAGGTATTTCAAATAGTCAGAAACTATTTGGGATTTCTGGGTATGTTTCTCTGATGTAGGAGGCAGAATAGTGTTAGATAAAATCAGACCATCAGGCCATACCCCAGGTGCCTTCCCAGAAGTGCACATCTCTCTGGAGAATCCACCTTTGGCGGGCTTTGAGTCCCCACCCTTCCTGATCCTGGGAATACTCGCCTCTCCCGGGAATTTACCCCAGGGCAGGCTCTCCCTTTAAGAGCCAACCCAGACCATACAAGTCATGCTCCCGCCCCTCTGTACTTAAGACCCTGCCAGTCCCTCTCTTTTTGCCGCCATCTTCTCACCAGCTCTCCCCTTCCCCATTCCCCTTCCGCCTTTCTCCCCTTCTCCCTTTCCCTTAATAAACCCCCTTTTATTACAAGGCAGTCCCGGTGTGGTTTTTGCCCTTCAAATAGGAGTACAGAAAATACTCAGAATTGAAATCCTTTCTCAGAATCTGAGTCGTGCCACGCTTTTGGAAAAGATGCCATATATTTAATTAGCTGAACCAGGAATAAAAGAGCTTAACTATAAATTGATAGTTAATGTGATTTTATTCCTTCAACAAAGAACTAGGAACAGTTGGTTAATCCTTAACTCTTATTTCAAACACACATATTTTGACTAGGCTTAGACTTTTTCATTTAGGAATGAAGTATTATATGTGAAGTGAACCAACCATTGGGAAGTTCTGTGTGTGTGTGTGTGTGTGTGTGTGTGTGTGTGTGTGTGTGAGATGCAAAAAAGAGAAAGAGATGAAGAAAGAGAGCATGAGGGAAATGAAGTAGGAATAAGTTTAGTGAGTGTTTTGTGTGTGTGAAAGAAACAACAATTATTTGAATGTAGTGGAATTACTTTGATATTGATTTGATATTTTCATGTTTCAGAATTAATAGTTAAAGAAGAAAATAGAATATTAGTTAAGTTGCTACTACCAATAGTTTATTATTTTCAGAAAAATATGGATTGCATTTAGAGTGCCTGTTAGTGAACTTGAAAACCTTTAAGATTTATGTAGTATCTAAATTATTAGTCAATAATCATCCTTATTATGATAATTTTCATAAAAATAAATATTGTACATGATAGTTTAATATCAGTACACTTTTTAGCATATCGTCTGTATGCATTTATACTGAGAATTGAAACTATTGCTTTTGTATGAGATACATGACATATTTCAATTTTCTGTCATTTCAGAAGAAATAATATGAAATAACATTGAAGTATTTTCTTAGAATGTGAAGCAGTCAGATACTAAGAGAGATTTTATTTCCCTTTAGAATTACCACTTACATATTAGGGCACAGGGTTGCAAAAATTTAAAGTGGTGTTTCTCAAACTATGTTCTAATGATATTAGTTCAAGAAGATGCTAATGAATGTTTCTAGTAATTGTGCACACAATGCCAAGTCTTTAGGGACTTATTACACAAATTAGCATACTTAAGTCTCTGAGAAAACCTTCCATTCTATAAATTAACTTTATTTAAAATAACACTTTATTTACTATCATGATTCCCAAACTGATCTGTACAAAAAGCTTTTCATTTATTCAACATATATATTATTGCTCTTTCATTGTTCATTTTTTCCAGCATACAGATAATTCATATAAGAGTTAGTAAATTATATATCATTCACTTCCTTTTTTAAAATAAACTTTTATTAAAATATTTATGCCTACTTGTGGTTTGTATGCTATGATAGAAGAGTTGAGTGACTGCAACATAAACCTATGGCTGAAAAAGTTTATACATATTGCTTATTTGGTCCTTTTCCAACAGAAAAAATATTTTCAAGTATTGAAAGCACAATAAAATACCACTGGACATCAAATTGGGAAACACTAATTTAAAATATCTATTATAAATTTTGCAGACCATTATAAATTAAATACTTATAACTACATAATATATGTTTTTTAAAATTTTTGTTTATTTATTTTTTAAATTTGTTCTAATTAGTTCTAAATGATAGTAGAATGAATTTTGATTCATTGCACACAAACGGAGCACGATTTTTTATTTTTCTGGTTGTACACAACATAGAGTCACACCATATGTGCAGTCATGCATGTATCAAGGGTAATAATGTTCATCTCATTCCACCATCTTTCCTACCCCCATGCACCTCCCCTTCCTATTCTCCCCATGCCATCCCACTCCCCATTATGGATCAGCATCCATTTATCAGATAGAATGTCCAGGCTTTGTTTTTTTTGGAATTGGCTTACTTTGCTTAGCATGATATTTCACAACTCCATCCATTTTCCTGCAAATGCCATAATTTCATTCTCTTTTAAGGCTGAGTAATATTCCATTGTGTATATGTACCACAGTTTCTTCATCCATTCATCTATTGAAGGGTATCTAGATTGCTTCCACAGTTTTTTTTTTAAATTTTTTATTACTCTAATTTGTTATACATGATTGCAGAGTACATTTCATTTCAAATTACATATAAAGAGCACAATTTTTCAAGTTGCTGGTTTTATATAAAGTATTTTTACAACAATTGGGTCTTCATACATGTATTTAGGGTAATCATGGATATTTCAGTCTGCCATTATTCCTATCCCCTTACCTCCTCCTCTCCCTCCCCATTCTTTGTTCTATTTAAAGCTCTTTCATTCCTCTCATCCCCTCTCTCTTGCCTTTATAAGTTAATATCTTCCTATCAAAGAGATCATTCGACCTTTGGTTTTTTGGGATTGGCTAACTTCACTTAGCATTATTTTCTCCAACTCTATCCATTTACCTGCAAATTTCATGATTTTGTTCTCATTTAGTGCTGAGTAGTGTTCCATTGTGTATATAAACCAAAGTCTCCCTATCCATTCATGTGCTGATGGGCATCGTGGGTTGGTTCCACAATCTAGCTATTGTGAATTGTGCTGCTATAAACATTGATGTGGCTGTGTCCCCATAGTAAGATGTTTTTAAGTCTTTTGGGAATAGGCCAAGGAGTGGGATAGCTGAGTCAAATGGTGGTTCCATTCCAAGTTTTCCTAGGAATCTCATTACTGCTTTCCAGATTGGCTTCACCAATTTGCAGTTCCACCAGCAATGTATGAGTGTGCCTTTTTCCCCACATCCTCACGAGCATTTATTGTTGTTTGTTTTTTTGATAGCTGCCATTCTGACTGGAGTAAGATAAACTCTTAGAGTTGTTTTGATTTGCATTTCTCTAATTGCTAGAGATGTTGAACATTTTTTCATATATTTTTTGATTGTTCGTATATCATCTTCTGAGAAGTGTCTGTTTAGTTCCTTGGCCCATTTGTTGATTGGGTTATTTGCTTTTTTGGTGTTAAGGCTTTTAAGAGCTTTATAAATCCTTGAGGTTAGTGTTCTATCTGATGTGCTTGTGGTAAAGATTTGCTCCCACTCTATAGGTCCTCTATTCACCTCACTGATTGTTTCTTTCGCTGAGAAGAAGCTTTTTAGTTTGAATCCATCCCATTTATTGATTCTTGGTTTTAGTTGTTGCCCTATAGGGGTCTTATTGATGAATTTGGAGCCTAAACCAACATGATGGAGATTTGGGCCTACTTTTTCTTCTATTAGGCACAAGGTCTCCTGTTCAATTCCTAGGTCCTTGATCCACTTTGAGTTAAGTTTTGTGCATGGTGAGAGAAAGAGATTTAATCTCATTTTATAACATGAGGATTTCCAGTTTTCCCAACACCATTTGTTGAAGAGGCTGTCTTTTCTACAGTGAATGTTTTTGGCACCTTTGTCTAATATAAGATAACTGTAGGTGTGTGGGTTTGTCTCTGTTTCTTCTATTCTGTACCATTGGTCAACTGGTCTATTTTGATGCCAGTACCATGCTTTTTTTGTTACTATTGCTTTGCAATACAATTTAAGGGCTGGAATAGTAATGCCACTCACTTTGTTCTTCTTGCTAAGAATTGCTTTGGCTATTCTGGGTCTCTTATTTTTCCAGATGAATTTCATGATTGCTTTTTCTATTTCTATGATGGATACACAGCTGAGTTCTATAAGACCTTTAAAGAAGAACTAACACCAATACTTCTCAAACTATTTCATAAAATAGAAAAAGAGGGAACATTCCCAGACTCACTCTATGAGGCCAATATCACCCTGATTCCAAAACCAGACAGACAAATCAAAGAAAGAAAACTCCAGACCAATATCTCTAATGAATATAGATTCAAAATTTCTCAATAAAATTCTGGCAAATCAAATACAAAAACACATCAAGAAGATACTGCATCATGATCAAGTGGGCTTCATTCGAGGGATGCAAGGTTGGTTCAATATAAGGAAATCAATAAATGTAATTCATTACATCAACAGGCTCAAAGATGAAAATCATATGATCATCTCAATAGACGCAGAGAAAGCATTTGACAAAATACAACATCCCTTCATGTTCAAAATGCTAGAAAAAATAGGGATAACAGGAACATACCTCAACATCGTAAAGGTCATCTATGCTAAGCCCCAGGCCAACATCATCCTAAATGGAGAAAAATTGAAAGCATTTCCTCTAAAAACTGGAACAAGACAGGGATGACCTTTTTTACCATTCCTATTTAACATAGTTCTTGAAGCCCTAGCCAGAGCAATTAGACAGACAAAAGAAATTAAAGGGGTATGGATAAGAAAAGAAGAACTCAAATTATCACTATTTGCAGAGGATATGATTCTATACATAGAAGATCCAAAAAATTCCACTAGAAATCTTCTAGATCTAATAAATGAATTCAGCAAAGTAGTTGGATATAACATCAATACCCATAAATCAAAGGCATTTCTGTACATCAGCAACAAATCCTCAGAAAGAGAAACTAGGAAATACACCCCATTTACTATAGCCTCAAAAAAATAAAATATTTGGGAATCAACAAAAGAAGTGAAAGACCTCTACAATGAAAACTACAGCATGCTAAAGAAAGAAATTAATGAAGATCTTAGATGATGGAAAGATCTACCTTGTTCATGGATAGGTAGAACTAATATTGTCAAAAAGACCATTCTCCCAAAAGCACTATACAGATTCAATGCCATATCAATAAACATTGAATTTTTACATCCATTGGGTACAGACTGAGGAGTGGGATAGCTGGGTCAAATGGTGGTTCCATTCCAAATTTTCTAAGGAATCTCCATACTGCTTTCCATATTGTTTGCACCAATTTGCAGTCCCACCAGCAATGTATAAGTGTTACTTTTTCCCCACATCCTCACCAACAGTTATTGTGCTTGTATTATTGATAACTGCCATTCTGACTGAAGTAAGATGAAATCTTAGAGTAGTTTTGATTTGCATTTCTTTAACTACTACAGATGTTGAACATTTTTTTGATATATTTGTTGAATGAATTGTACATTTTTTTCTGAGAAGTTTCTGTTCAGCTCCTTAGTGCATTTATTAATTGGGTTGTTTGTTTTCTTGGTGTTAAGTTTTTTGTTTTTTGTTTTTGTTTTTTGTTTTTTTTTTTGTTTTTTTTTCTTTTTTTTTTTTGAGTTCTTTATATATCATGGAGGTTAGTGTTTTATCTGACGTGCATGTGGCAAAAATTTCCTTCCAAAATGTAGGCTCTCACTTTACCTCATTGATTGTTTCTTTTGCTGAGAAGAAGCTTTTTAGTTTGAATCCATTCCATTTATTGATCCTTGATTTTATTTCTTGCTCTTTAGGAGTCTTGTTAAGGAAGTTGGGGCCTAATCTGACATGATGAAGATTTGGGCCTACTTTTTTCTATTAGGTGTAGGGTCTCTGGTCTAATTCCTAGGTCTTGATGCACTTTGAGTTGAGTTTTGTGCATGGTGAGAGATAGGCGTTTAGTTTCATTTTGCTACATATGGATTTCCAGTTTTCCCAGCACCATTTGTTGAAGAGGATATCTTTTCTCCAATATAGGTTTTTGGCACCTTTCTCTAGTATGAGGTAAATGTGTTTACGTGAGTTTGTCTCTGTGTCTTTTATTCTGTACCATTGGTCTACAAGTCCATTTTGGTGTCTATTCCGGCTTATAACTAATTTTAATAATATAAAACTCAAATGATGTGGCTTTGATACCTATTGCATTAGTGCATCTTTTTGAAGTTTATTTTTAAGTTTATCAAGTTAATATAATCATATAAAAATGGAAAGAAATATTTAGGATGGAGACAATACAAACATTTCAAATCTTTTCTAAAGCAGAAAGAAAAACTTTGTATCAGAATCATTTTATAGCTTTCATTTTTAAAAAAAAAGTCCTCTAGAAAGTTTAAAGATGTATTATCATATTTCCTCATTTTCCCCATATAAAATTCTATGTACAGATTACTACGTCTTTTCATTTTTAATTTGCAGACACCTTGCTCCCTCTTCATATTCAAAGTTAACTAGTGTAAGGTCTAAAACAATAAATCCTAACATTTTAATTTTACTACTGGATCAGATACTGTGTAGCTGCCCAAACTAAGATATATCAGTGTCAATTCTTTATAAAGTATTAGAATGTAGCTGAAGTAATTTCTGAATTTTTTTCTAGGAAGAACTGAACCCCATTGTTGTTATTCCACCAATCCAAGCCATTGATCAGGATCGGAACATTCAACCACCATCAGACAGGCCTGGAATCCTCTATTCCATCCTTGTTGGTTCGTATCACTAATGTTTTATATTATCAGTAATCACTCTAGAATTATGATAAAATACTTTCAAATCAAAGAAAACCCTTTTAACAACAAAGTTTCTCATATTGGACTTGATTGCTGCATTTGTGTATAAAAATATAGATGTAATAATATAAAAGCTTTTCTTCTTCATAGTCTCAGCAATATATAAAACAATTGAAAACACTTTTACAAATGGATCAAAACAAGTCATTAACATATTAGTAGTTTTATATATACCCTCTCATAAAGAATCCTTTAGGAATATTTTTAAAAAATCAAAGGAAAACATATTATTTGCTCTACTTATATCTTGTCATTGGTTGGATACTACACATGATTCTGATGATATATGACTGAATTGAAAAATGATAATTTTGGAGAAATATGGAAGAAGGAGAAAGATCATGCGTAGCCTAAGGCTTCATGATACATTATATACTTGACAATTTTTCCTGGAAAAAGTCCACAAAAGGTGTCCTAATCCATACACACACACACACACACACACACACACACACACACACACACACACAGCTAATTTGCAAAAAGGAAAAACGGTGATAATTTGATTATGCTTTTGATAAACTATGGATGTTGCAGATTTACATGGTTTATAGGTTTTAGAGGGACAGAGAAATGAAAGTCAGACCACACATCTCTTATGAAGAAGGCCTGCTTTTAAATTGTGCTTCTAAAATAACTTAGTGGAGTTAAACACTCCCTTTAAATTTTATTATCCCCTGGACTTGCAGCATGTGTGCATATGTTCATGCACAACTGCCAGTAGAAATTAGACAGATTCTATACTATTATATCATGTTCTGCTTAGAAATGTTATCCTTAAAGAAATTAAAGTAATTCTGTTTAAAGCTTTTAGAATTTAGTTTTTATGAATATAAGACTCTTAAGTTTATAGAAGTTTTGGTATGGATATAGAAAATAGGTATTGTGTATTTCATTAATTGAAGGCTTGATAATATTAGCAATCACTATGCTAAATACAATATACTCAGAGATGAGAAATAAAATATTCTAGGTTAGGGAGAGAAGGAATTTGAGGGTAGAAAGATGTCAAAAGGTAAATTAAAACACATTGCTTAGGGTTATATAAATATAATTTGAACCACATATCCTGTGGTTTCATGAGAAAGCAGCATTGAACATTTATAAGAGGATTGCTTAGGAAAAGTCATTTCAGCAGAAAAATTCTGCTTTCCAGTTGAAAATGGAAGAAAATTATCTAGGTAGATTATTTAGCATATGTAAAAGACAAAGCACAAATTTTAAAAATAGATTAAGAGAACAATCCTATTTAAAGTGGACTGTCATTGAATGGCATTCATAAGTTTTTTTTTCACTTTAAAAAATTACACTTGTTTTATCTTTCAATAAATCAACATCCAGTCTATGAAGTAATGCAGTTCCCTGACCTCATAGAGATGATTTTCTGGCAGTAGAAATAGGTAACACTTATTTATTTGCTACTTATTTACTAAAAATAGAAGGTTAAAAACACTGGGGCATGAAGTCTACCAAATTATGATGTGTCTATGTGTAAACAAACTGCATAAACCCATGGCATAATGGATATTACTAATTAATAGACATAACCTTTTACGCTAACTTTGCTCTCTCATCAAAGTTAAATAAAATAATATTTTTGTAATATTTACATTTGAAAAGGCCCCAAATTCCCTAACTGTACTGTTCATGTTAAAATCCTAACTTGAACAAACAGCATATAGTGCTAGATGAGTTATTCAACCTTTCTTTATCTTTAAAGATTGTTCCTCTTTAAAATAGAATTGATAATACCAGACCTTTGTTTTAAGAATTTTATACAATACACATAGAAATACACAATAAAACCTGGAGAAAAGTTAATGCTCAATGTGTAAGAGTTGGTGGCATTATTATCATCAGAAAGAAAAGTAAAACATATTGCCTAAATCACATCAGACTCATGAATAGAAGCACAAAAATAAAACACAAAACACTTACATGATAAGAGTATTTCCTTTGCTCTGCTTTCATTCAGTTTGTCAAAATCCTTGATTTTTCTTAAGTCCATTCAAATAATTCTGAGCATATGTATTCCTCATGGCTAGCTCTTGATTACCATGTAGAGGGCTCTTTTCCTGCTTCCAGACCTTATGGATAGTTTCTGTATACTAGATGTGTAGATACAGATGTTGATGTCTGAAAAGGTCATGTAAGAGTAATTGTTGGCCCTACTATCATTAAAATCAGTGGTGGAATTATTACCACTGCTATCAATCACTGCAATCTAAGTCAACTCTGTCACCTTGATTCCCTATTTTCTATGGAGTGTTCATTGACATTTTCTGCAAAATAAACAAAGCAAGGAAGTGATTGGTAGGGCTAATCCAAATGACAGATATTAGAATAATAATTTATAATTTGTTCCTGCCTAAAAATCAGAGTTTGATTTATCTCTTAATGGAGTGAATTTCTTTATTTTTTTTAAAATATTTATTTTTTAGTTGGAGTTGGGCACAATACCTTTTTTTTTTTTTTATTTATTTATTTTTATGAGGTGCTGAGGATTGAACCCAGGGCTGTGCGCATGCTAGGCAAGTGCTCTACTGCTGAGCCACAACCCCAGCCCTGGAGTGAATTTCTTAAGGAGTAAGTAAAACTCTGACTACCAATCAATGGCCTTACCCAGCCTAATTATTAGGGAGATTGGAGTATGTACTGCAGGAAGAAATTTTTCAAAAAAAAAAAAAAATAGTCTAATGATAAATACAAATTTTCTTGAACTGGTTTTCTTTAGGTACTTATGATTTCAAAACATCAACTTGTACATTTAAGAAAATTCCTCACTATTGTTTTAGTCAGTACTATACATTAAAGTCACTATGGTTATGAGATTGGATGACATTTTTTAGCCATTTAAGGATATATTTCATATATAATCAGCATAAATAGTCAAGTAAAGATCTCTGAAATTAAGCAAGTGTTATAGTAATTCAGGAATATGTCTTTAAGAAAAATAGCTAAATCTTAGTAACAACATAAATTATGATGCATTTTTCAGTTACCTATGTCTCACCTATACAATGTATCTTAGCAACATTAATTCCCAGGTGGTTTGGCAGCCATTGTAAGAGACAGAATAAAGTCAAAGTACTTTCAAAATCTCATTCACCAAGAATCATTATTATGTAAATTATCTGTTGGTTCCCTGGAAGATTGTTTCAGATCACCCAGGGCAAAAGGTCTTCTCCCAGAGGGGCATTTACCAAAAACAATTACAGAAAAGAGTTTTACTTTTGTGGCTGCCTAAGATGATAGATCCTAGTTAAAGGAAACAATAGACCAATCAAAAAGCTTTGTAGGAGAAGGTAGAGAACAGTGTCCATAGGGGAGTTTTAAAAGATTCAACATATTTCTGAGAATTCAGAAGAACAATAGCAAGAATCATGCTCAGAAAACTCTTGAAAAAGCCCTAAGTTCTATGTCTCTGGTGAAGGGTAGATGAAACACACGCTGGGACCACAGTGTAGAAAAAGGGGGGATTTTATTAATCAGCCGAGGGGACTCGAGGGGGGAAGGGAGAATTGGCGCATGTGACGGGAGAAGAGGAAAAAGGAAAAAGAAGAAGGGCTGGTTTTAGTCTGGAGAGCCCTTAAGTAATAAACCGGTGGTCTGAGGGACCCCCCCCCCCAGAGGGAACCCCAGTTTCATAGGCTGCCGGGGCTCAGAAGGCAAGCCCATATGTCCTAATTGGCTCAGTAAGGCACTTGGGGAGTGGTCAGCAGCATGGTCAACCTGAGGCATGGCCAGCAGTGTGGCCGACCTGGGGTGCTTGGGAGTCTTAAGGTGCCTGGGGGTATGGCTAGTTGAGCTACCTGGGAGGCATGCCTTGCCTGCCCAGAATCCAACATCTAGCCCACCTTGCGTCTCC
Organism: Tamias sibiricus; assembly: GCA_025594165.1. Lineage (NCBI taxonomy): Eukaryota > Metazoa > Chordata > Mammalia > Rodentia > Sciuridae > Tamias > Tamias sibiricus. Next base: position 101,245,687 of record CM046663.1, on the reverse strand, counting down.
ACAAAAGTAGTATGCAAATGTTAAAATGGGGTTTCATATGATAAGCTTGAGGGAAAAAAAAAATGTGATCTAACATGCACAAAGAGCTCCTGAGCAAGAATTAGGATATTCATTTGTTCCCTTTGTGTAAAAAATATTATTTTTAACAATGAAAATAATAATTACTGTACCAATAATATTGTAAAAGTAATAATTATTGGTCATCCTTAATAGTCACATATCCCTAAGAATATAGATTTTAGAATGTTAATTTTAAAATATCAGAATACAAATGAGCATAACTATAGTAAACTTAAATTAACAAACTCTGTGGAGTAATAATATGATTTCTAGAGTTGTTACAGAATACTATTTGAAAATCTAACTGTAAACAAAATTATAAGACCAGAAAAAATAATACAGTGCCCAAAACAGAGAAAAAGTATCAATGGAATATGTCCTTGATGAAGCCCAGACTCTGTACTCTTTTTTTTTTTTTTTTTGGTACCTGGGATTGGACTCAGGGGCACTTGACCACTGGGCCACATCCCCAGCCCTTTTTTGTGTTTTGTTAGAGACAGGGTCTCACTGAGTTGCTAAGTGCCTCGCCATTGCTGAGGCTGGCTTTGAACTCGTGATCCTCCTGCCTCAGCCTCCCGAGTGCTAGGATTACAGGAATGCGCCACCATGCCCGGCTTCTGTTCTCTTTTGACAAAGATTTCAATCTCCTATTTTAAACAAAAGAGCTAAATAAAACCATGTTCAAATAACTAAATAAAAGTGTGAGAATGATGTCTTGTCAAACAGGGAATGGCAACAAAGAAATTTAAATATTAAAAGGAACTAAATGAAAAATAAAAAGTATTTCTAAAATAAATATTTCACTAGAGATGCTGAGTAGCAAATTCAAGCAGTTAGAAGAAACAACCAGGAAATGTGAGGAGAGATCAACTGACATTATGAAATCTAAGGAGCAGAAAGAAAAAAGAATGAGGAAAAATGAAAGTAATCTCAGAAGCCTGTGGGACATCATTTGTTATAACAAATATGGAAAGTAAGAGTTCTGAAAAGAGCAGAGAGAAAGAATGTATGGGTAAATAATGGTCCAAAACTTCATGGATTTGAGAATAATGTTGATCTATACATCCTAAAAGCTCTATAAACTTAAATTATGGTATATTGAAAGGGATTGTAACCAGGTATGTAGGTACATCCTAATGAAAATGTCAAGTCACACAAAGAGAAATCTTTTTTTTTTTTTTTTTTTTTAGCATTGGGAATCAAAGGCCAGACCTTGCATATGCTATGCAACTTCTCTACCTCTGAGCTACACCCCCAAGCCCAAAAATAATCTTGAAAGCAATTTAAAAAAAAGAATAACTTTTCATAGACAGTTCATCCTCATTAAGATCAGCAAGGGTTTCTTATTAAAAACCATGGATGCCAGACTGCAATAGGGTAATACATTCAAAGTGCTGAAAGAAAAAAAAAAAAGTCAGCCAATAATTCTATATGGGGCAAATCCATTATTCAAAATCAGTTTATCAGGTTGGGATTGTAGATCAGTGGTAGAGCACTTGCTTCAAATGTGTAATTCGAATGTGTAAGGCACTGGGTTCAATCCTCTGCACCACATAAAAATAAATAAATAAAATAAAATTATTTTATCCTCAAGATGTTTTATAAACCTTCATTAACTGTTAGTATTTTCACTATTAATTATCATGATTATGGTCTGATGTTCAGAATACTAATATTGGAAAAGTCAGAAGGAAGATATTGGTTTCAATGCTTATATCAAATTGAAGAAAGGAAAAAAATGTTCAAAGACAATAATTTTTTTCTACTGTATCTTTCAGATATCACAATTACTAGAGAGAACCCAGATTTTTCTTTGCTTGTTTTAACTTTTCTTAGTGTGTGTGTGTCTTCCCATGATGATAGAAAATACACAAGGGACTCCTCCACATACTGATCATTCAAATGCTACATCACCTTGCACATAGTTCCTGAGTTACATTTCCCTTATGACTTTCCATTCTCTAGAATGTTGACTAATGGAATAGACTAGCAAGAAATTAGAGATGATGTTGCCATATGGACTTGCACATAATAATAATTTAATACAAAAAAGAAATAAGGCCCGGAGAAAAATAAGATTAAAATTATCAATATAGTTTTAGTTATCTGAAAGAAGGAGCATTGAATTGAATATTAGAGAAATGGAATATTAGTACAAATAACTCTGAGATTAAGTAAACGAATGTTTATGTGGAGAAAACACAGGAATGTGGAGCTATTTTGGAATAATATCATTTTAGATACATTAAGTTTGCCTCATTTTTCCAAATGAGATAAATTAAGTGAATATGAAGAGACCTTGAAGTTAGACCTACACTTTTGTTTTTGGAACATAATTTTATATGCTAATACCTTGGCTTCTGCAAGGTACTCTGCATTCAGGAATCACTAACATGTTTTCAATAGAAGATCATAATGGAGATAAGTTACATATTATAATTGCTTTTGTTCCAGCAAAGGGAATTATGGGTGTATTCATTAGTAACATTTGACTGAGAATAATTTCATACATATGAACATATTTAAAAATTTGAGAATAATCATACATTTCCATATATCTCAATGGAAACTGGTAGACAGGATTCTTATATTTCTGTGTGCATCACATAACTAGTTGAATACTATATATGAAGATTGACATTCTTAGAGGAGAAAGAACATTCAACACAGTATTTTTTAAGTGCCCCTCTGCAACAGTTTCATGGTATATGTTCCCATACATCAAACATTAAAATCTATGCTCTCTTGGATGTGATTTTGTTGATTAAAGATAGACAAGTGAACTTGATTTTGTTTGACAGAAAAGTCAATTTTTTGAGAGAGCTTTAGTTTCTACCAGAATGCAAGGCAATATTTAACGTACAGTAGAAGCATGAATTTCAACAAGACGAATTAAAGTATTTTACTCTAGGGGCTTGATATTATAGTGGTTCAGCTACCATATCTAACTTCTGATTTTTTTGCTCTAAGTGAAAATTATTGAAACAGTAGCAAATAATTACTATTTTAGGTCATTAACCTCCATTTTATCTAATCAGCTGTGCCTATAGGGTCAGAAATACAATGCCCATAAAGGGAAGATTTTAGTAGCTTGAAAAAATAATAAAGAACACAAAAATAATTAAATGGAGGAAAAGTTTAATATTCACAACCAATGATGATGGAACAATTGAGTAACCATATGTAACCCAATAAACCTTAAATCATACCTCAAACAATGTATAAAAAGTAACTTGAAAGGCTATGCCTAAATGTAAGAGCTAAATTATAAACCTTCAAAAACACAACATTGAGAAGAATTTAAGTGACCTTAGGACTGACAACAAATTCTTAAATATTGTAAAGGTAAACAAATAAAAGAAAAATTAAAATTTTGACTTCATCAAAATAAAAATTCACTTGTTCTTCAAAAGACATGGAGGCCTGATTGAAAAGACAAGTGAGAGAAAAGAACCTGTATTTGCAAACCATGAACCTAATGAAGAACTTCTACTGGGAATATGTAAAGACATAATTTAATAAGAATGAGATAATTCAATTACAAATTGGACAAAGGTTTTAACAAATGCTTTATCATAGAAAATAACAAACCACAAATAACTATGTAAAAAGTTACTCTCTCTCTTTTGCCTTTAAGAAAGGCTACCTAAGGCCAAAATGAGCACTGGAATGGCTAACACTTAAAGGTTTGAACATTTCAAGTATTGATGAAGATGTGGAGAAACTAGAAATCTCTTGCACTGCTGATGGGAAAGTAAAATATTTAAACACAAAGGAAAACACAAAGGAGATCCAAGAACAGTTATGTACTGTGGTTGTGTTGTGTGGTGGATAAAACTGTAACCCCCACAAAAGTTAATAAAACATTTAGACACACACCTATCATATGACTTAGCCATTCTATTCCTAGATATTTACCTAAGAAAAATAAAATTATATACCCAATTTGTAACTAGACACAAAGTTCAAATCCCCATAAACATATAAATAGATAAATTTTGTTTATCAATATGATAGAATAATACTAAGATTTTTTTTTTTTTTTTTTTGGTACCGGGTTTTGAACCCAGGGGCACTCAACCACTAGGCCACATCCCCAGCCCTTTTTTTTGTATTTTATTAGAAACAGGGTCTCACTGAGTCACTAAGTGTCTCACCATTGCAGAGGCTTGCTTTGAACTCGTGATCCTCCCGCCTCAGCCTCCCAAGTGCTGGGATTACAGGCGCGCCCGGCTAGAAGTGAACTATTAATACACAAAAACATGGATCACAAAATCATTAAGGAAAGTAAAGGATGCCAGCCCCTATCTCTCAAAAAAAAAATAGTAAAGACTTACAAATTATTTAATGAATATACATTTATAGAAATAATAATTCATCTATACTGGCAGAAGATGATCAGTAGTTGTATAAGGGTGGGGTGTATGGATATGGAGAGGAGAAAGAACAGAGTCAGGAGAAACCTTGGGCAAAGTTAGATAGGTTCGTTATCTTAATTATGGTGATGGTTCTTTTTTTTTTTTTTTTTGTGGTACCAGGCATTGAACTCAGGGGCACTCGACCACTGGGCCACATCCCCAGCCCTTTTTTATATTTTATTTAGAGACAGGGTCTCACTGAGTTGCTAAGTGCCTTGCCATTGCTGAGGCTGGCTTTGAACTCGCGATCCTCCTGCCTCAGCCTCCCAAAGTGCTGGGATTACAGGCGTGCGCCACCACGCCTGGCTGGTGATGGTTCTTGAACAACATAAAATTATAGTTTTCAAATATGTAAAGTTTATTGTATAACAATTGGATTTAAAACCCATAGAAAATATAAAATGCTCCAAATTGTAAACTTTTCACTAAGAGCTTAGATTTCTATTTTAATCCATTTAACTTTGAGTGGAAGAATAACATTTTCTTAGAATACATAGCAATAATGTTTTGAAATCCATTAATTCCGTTGACTATAATAGAGTTACATTCCGGAAATTTGCTATACTATGTGTAATTTTGAGGGTGGGAGACACAATTCTCGAATTTACACCTAAATTTGTGCTATCAAAGTCAACTCTAAGGAACAGCTTGTTCTCATTTTTAAAAGTATGGTATTTTAAAGGAATATAGGAAATTAAACTGCAATAGCCCTTAATCTTTGTCCAAATAGATGTATTTTTTCAATTACTATTTATACTTTTGCTAAGCTAATATTCTATAATGATGTCTTAATATCAACTTTCTACACACACAGGGCCAGTGTCAAATTCATTGGACCTAGACTATATGGCATAACAGGAAACAGTTTGGACTGCAGAAGAGATACCTTAAATTTGAATCCTGGGTCAGTCATTTATTAGCTGTGACAATACAAGACATTTTGCCAAAATTAACTGTTAGTGTCTTCATAGATCAAATAATATCTTCCCCTTAGGGCTGTTTTGACTTTTACATGAAATAGGACATTTATAAATAAAGAGATTAAAATGTTTTCTCTACAGTAACTCCAGAGTTACCTGCTAGTAAGTGTTACTCCCTTGGAGCTAAACACCTTTTTCCCAAAGCAGCTGCTGTTATTTAGTTAGGTGTAGTGCTTTGGGCTCATCTTTTTCTATGCACTGCTGCATTCTGCTGTGATAAGAGCTGTGGTAAGACAAAACCAAAGTCAACTCTAAAATTTATTGCCTTAAAAAAAAAAAAAAAAAAACTTTCATTAGGAGTATGTGAATAAAAAGAGAAAATGTTAAAATAAAATCATCATTTATAACTCTTAGTTTCAAGAAATATGACCATGTGGTTAAATTTTCATTTTTAGTCTATATATTCTTATTCGCCTCTCCCCTAATGTCAGTTTGAAAATATCAAATGTAATGTTTCAACCCACAAATATTTACTATATATGTCTGTAAAAATAAAGCCACTTTAAACAGTGTTGCAAAATCATATTTTATCTAAAATATTGCACAACCTTTATAAAATATCATATAATATCCTTTTGGTTGTAATTGTCATTTTCTCACAAATGTTATATTTTTAACTCTTCCTTTTTTTGGAATGGGGGTTGGCAGGGAATTTGTATAGTGTTTACATATAGTGATTGATATTTCTCTTAAGTCATTTTAAAACCTGTGTTGGCTCTCTTTCCATTAATTTTTTCCCTTGCAATGTATTTATTAGAAAAATCAAGTTGTTTATTTTATGCAGTATTTCAGCAGTATACAATGTGCTCTCCTTGGTACAATTTTATGTATTGCTCCATCCTTTGTATTTCCTATAAATCACTAAAGATTTCTGTGTGTGTGTGTGTGTGTGTGTGTGTGTGTGACAACTATTCTATAGATGTTGTGCAAGTCTTTTTGGTTTGACATTACAAACAGCACAGATTACATAACTCAATGCAAATTTTTTCACAGTTTTGGAGGCTTAGAAGCTCAAGGTCAGGGTATCTCCATGACTGGTTTCTGGTGATGGTTATCCTCCTGACTTGTAATAGCCATTTTCTTGCCTGTTTCAGTTGGCCTTTTCTTCTTTGTACCCTCACAGGGAGAGAGAGAGTGTGTGTGTGAGCAAGTATCTGTGCACACTCCAATGGGCCTTTGTGTCTTCCCTTTCTCATAAACCAATGAATGGATTTAGGACCCACTCATATGACCTCCTTTAACCTGAATCACCTCATTGAAAGGTGACATCTTTACATACAGTTAAGTGAGTGAGGTTTCACATATAAATCTGGAGGATTAGCAAAATCCAATGCCAAAAAAAATGATTTGAATTAACTTTCAGCAGTCAAAAATATCTAGTAGTCACTATTTTGTAGCAACACCTAATGTTCAATGATGCAATCTATCTATTTATGAGGGTCTGTGAAATCTTTATACTAATTTTATCACTTCTTTTATTATTAGCTGGAATAATTTCATAAATGACAAGTTCAGCAATTATTTATTTACAAAGGCAGTCAATGATTTGTTGGAAAAAGCAGAAAATGAATATGGTTTCTTATTTTCTAGGTTTCAAAATGTTTTCTAAATGTCATCTGTAGATGATCAATAAAGTGTTTTTCTTTTCAAAATTATGAACTTACAAAGTTAAATATTTCTTTCAAATCATTGTTGACATTACCCTTATTGATGATCAATTTGTCCCATCCTTAGCCAGAGAAAACACTTACTTATTGACTCTTGAAAACTTTTGACACAAGCCCAGTTCTCTTTGATAATCTTTCTTGCTACCTGGTACAAGAAGGTGTTTCACATTGATCTTGCTTTCCTGCTCTGGACATGAAATCAATGGTCTTTTACAGAAACCTAATTACTTTTGGTGGTAAATAGTATTTCAAAACCACACAGCACTAGGGGAGTTCATTGTTTCTAAGTCGGCCATTGTTTTTAGTCCTTTGTTTTGGGTTCCATGATATGGGAATATGTATTTTATTTATTAAGAACTAAAATGTGAGTTTAAAGTTACTGTCAATCCAGTATGTAAACTGTAGGCATTTTTTAAAATATTTAATTGTAGATGAACACATGACCTTTATTTTACTTATTTATTTTTATATGGTGCTGAGAATCAAACCCAATGCCTCATGTATGTGAGTGAGGCAAGTGCTCTACCACTGAGCTACAAAACCAGCCCCTAGGCATTTTTATTTAATTTATTCAATTGTATATTTAGATCTCACTGTTAACAATAGTTTTCAATGCCCAAAATGACACAATTAAAATTCCACTCATTTAGTTTATTATAAAATATTTTCACAATCATCTTAGCATAAGAATATGAACACTACCATCAACAAAATAATTACTGTAGACAGTGTAATTTTTTTTTTTTAATTTCTCATATTCTTAGGCTAGTTTACACTGCTGATGTGACAGCAATCTTTTACTGTCTTTTAAATTTATTTGGGTAGTTCTTTTCTTTAGTTTGTTTTAGTTGTAGACAATGCCTTTATTCTTACATGGTGCTGAGGATTGAACCTGGGCCGCACACGTGCTAGGGACCCCAGACCCTGGGTAGTTCTTTTCTATCTGTGTTTATGCCATCAACTGAATATACAGATTGATTTTATTTTAGTTCTTAAATTTTGAGATTTTTTAAATCTAATTTGTTTCATAATAATATGTAATATTTACATGGCTACAATTTTTTTTTTTTTTTTTTTTTTTTTTTTTTTTTTTTTTTTTTTTTTTTTTTTGGTACTGGGGTTGAATTCAAGGGCACTCGAACACTGGGCCACATCCCCAGCTCTTTTTTGTATTTTATTAGAGACAGGGTCTCACTGAGTTGCTAAGTGCCTCGCCATTGCTGAGGCTGGCTTTGAACTCACGATCCTCCTGCCTCAGCCTCCCAAGTGCTGAGATTACAGGCGTGCGCCACCGCGCGTGCACCACTGTGCCTGGTTTACATAGCTACAATTTTTAAAAAATGGTTTATATAGTTAATGAAGTCTATTTTCAATACCTACCCCTTATTCTCTCCCGTTCTTTTTCACGTATGAACAATTTATAAACTATGTTATGATTTATCTTTGAATTTTAAATATACTACATATTTCTTTTTAAGTGTGTGTTCTCTTTTTTAAAAAAAATCAGCAAAATACAAGCTCTTTTTTCCCAAATTCCTTTTTCACTTAACATATTGGTGGTAGGTAGTAGGTAAAGATATTCACTATTCATTTTTACATTTGAATTCTTATTCATTAAAAGATGTATCACCATTTATTCATTCAGAGCACTAATGATGTAGGTTTATGTGGGTATTTATCTTTTATTATAATGCAAACATGTCAGAGAAGTAGGATGTGTGAGTTAAAAAATAAACATTGAGCTGGGGACTCATGCCTCAGTTGTAGAGCCTTTGTCATGTTTGAGGTCCTAGGTTCTGTCTCCAGCACTGCCAAATTAAAAAGAAGAAGAAGAAGAAGAAGAAGAAGAAGAAGAAGAAGAAGAAGAAGAAGAAGAAGAAGAAGAAGAAGAAGAAGAAGAAGAAGTAGGGGAAGAAGGGGAAGAAGGGGAAGAAGAGGAAGAAGAGGAAGAAGAGGAAGAAGAAGGAGGAGGAGGAGGAGGAGGAGGAGGAGGAGGGGAAAAGAAAGAAAGTAAACAATATAATTTTATAGATTATTTCAAGTTCTCATTCGTAGGTTTGGTAGTACTCTTATAAAAATGCACAGCTGTCTAAAACTGCCTGTTTTCTTACAGGCTCACCAATCAAATATAATACTCAACTAGGATGGTTGCTAACCTGACAAGTGAGAAATGGAATTTTAGCATAGTTTTAATTTGTAGTTTTCTTTTTAAGTATAGAGCAGAGCATCTTTGTATATGACCAAAAATCATTTGTTTTTCTCCTTCTGTGAATTTTTTTGTGCATATTTAAATGCCAATTACTTTTAGTGCATTATTACTTTCTGTTCTTGTCTATGGGATAAATTTGTGTATATTAGGGTTATGAACTTTGGTCTTTGATGTAAATTGTAAGCTTCTCCCCAGTTTGTCACATGACTTTATATTGCTTATTTTTCTGGCCATGCAATTTTGTAGTATAATTTAATTTATCTCTTTTCCTTTATTGCTTCCTGACTTTGAACCATGGTTAGCAAAGATTTGCCTATTCTGAAATTAGAGTAAAATATATTCACACTTTTCACCTATTATTAGTGCTTATGTTATGTATTATTTTATTATTGATTATACATGAATATTTTCTCCATTTGGGGGTTTATTCTAGTAAATTATATGAAGAATTGAGGACATCCTATCATTTTCTGTATGACTTTCCTGCTAGAAGAGGTAATCCTTTATCATACAGTAAATTTCATCTATAGTTTTTACTATTTCTGGACTTTCAAGTCTGTTTTAATGTATGATTTTTTGGTGTGTTTTTTAATTTTCTCATATAATGTCCAGGAAAATTTTCCTTTTTTTTAGTCTAAATAAAGGGGTAGTTTAATAATCATACATTTGGATATGAATACAGAGATATAAGTGGAATTCTTTGATGTGGACAAGTTATTTATGCTCTCAATTTCCCCAAATCCTCATCTATAAAATAGAAATGACTTACAGAATTATTAAAATTACTTATATAAATAATTATGTGTAAAATGGGAATGATTTATGGGGTGATTGATGATTGGCAATTGATTGATTATTTAGGTAATCGTCAATATGATTTGATTTGACTTCTACAGTTGACATCCAAGATTTGACTTTGACATTTTCTTCACTTTGGAACAAAGAATGTTGCATTACACAGTGTAAGATATAAAACTGAAGGGAATTTCTACAAGAAGGGTATTTCAACTTTACTAAAATGTTGGTGGTTAAGAAATATTCACCCTAGACATTTTAAATGTATCATCAAAGCCTATATTCTAAATTACTATGGTTGGCATAATTAGCTAAATACTTATTTGTGAAAATTTACTGAGATGAAACAGAGCATGTTCATATTAGTTTCCAGGCATCTTGATATTTGGTTTAAATTACTAGTCATTATTTATTACCAGATATGTAGGGAGACCATGCAGGCTATAATTAAGATTTATGCACCATTAAAATGTAATCTTATAATCCAAATTTTGCTTTTCTTCTACTTAATATCTCTTTTCATGTGATGAGTTTCCAAATTAATTAAAGAGCTCTCTTAATAAAAAAATTTGGAAAATCATTCAAATATTTTTCATTCTCTTACTCATAAACTAATTAATTATATACCACATTTGTGTCTGCTTTCCCTAGACTGCATAATTTTGAAACTTAATTTAGTAATGAAATTGTAATTCTGTTGCTCAGTTAATGAAGGGAAATAGACAAAGCAGATACACATATTACTTTTTGTTCTCAGTTATGTGCTGAAATCTCAATGTCTTCCAGGGACTCCTGAGGATTACCCACGGTTTTTCCATATGCACCCTAGGACTGCAGAACTTAGTCTGCTGGAGCCAGTAAACAGAGACTTTCATCAGAAATTTGATTTGGTTATTAAGGTAAATTAAACTAATGTCTAATTTCCTTGTATTTATGAAATGCTAATCAAAGAAAAGCAGAGGCTAATGTAGGCACTTTTATGTTTTAAATATTAAAATAAATGTAAATAGCAATTAACCAACTTTTTTTATTAAAAACGCACATGTTAGGTACATATTTAATATACTATACTGCTTTTCTCTAAAACAACTTTTATAATTCTATGTAATAAAATACTTAATATTTTAATATGTAATAAATGTCTTAGTCATATATATGTATTATATATATATATTTCTACATAATACAATGTATTATGTCTTGTAACATTTATTATTTTTTACTAAAAGGAATTAACTCTGTACCACAAAAGAATAATCAATGAGTATATCTAAAATGTACTTGATTTATATTTTTAATTTAATAATATTTTAATGCTGCATTTTAATCCTTACATAAAAATGAAATGTCTTGCTTATCAACAGATTCTTTCAATAGATGCTGCATTATACTTTTTGTATTGAAAGTTCATTCTAGATCTGAAAAATGTTTGAAAGCTAGGGTAATCTACACTACAATTTTCATTTAATGATATGTAACATGAAATCATATAAGAGATACTGTAAAAACCTGGATGATTTTCCAATTGATTTCCATGGACTTCATTGAAAAGGGGAGATTTAAATTGGGCTTTGGGAAGAATAGGAATTTTCCAAACAGAAATGGGGACTGAGAGAAGGGAACTCTAGTGAAGGAATGGCTACCAGCAAAGACACAGGGTATGTCTAGTTTATGTTGTATGAGTGTTTATATCTATGCATACAAAATAATAGCTATACAAAGGCTGCCCTTTACTTTTTACTTTTATCTAAAGTAAATCTTTTTCTTACTTTATTTAAATTTAAAATAATTAAAGAAAAAGGAAGTAAAATATATAAACTTGTGGAGCATGCATGTAATAATACATACTTTTTTCTGTACACTTTTCTTTGGATTGTTGCCACAGTCTTAATTGTATGTTCATTTATACAAACTGTAGAAACTAAAGCTCAGGTAGGGTAAATAACTGGCTTAGCATTACATGACTAACCAGGTGAAAATGAGATTCAAATTTAGTTTTACCTAAGTTAAAAGCATTTTCTTTTCATATTACAGAATTATTGTTGCTTAGAAATGGTTATTTGCTTTAACTATCTGTACATCTAACTGCAAATAATATTTTGTATACAGACATTTAATTTTAATTCAAGTTAGGAGATATATTCTTTGCACCTATTATAGTATACATGCTGCAAACTGTTTATTAAAGTAGTTCCTTGTCCTGGGAGAACTTACATATTCTAAAAACAGGGAAATCAAATATAGAATGTCAAGTGCTAATAAGAAGCCACATAAGTAGAAATAACAGAGCATAGAAAAAAGACATTTAAGTTAATCTGTGGAACCAGAAAAAGTTTCCGAATATTACCCCATGCTAAATATTGCTAGTTTGAAAGTTTGACCAAAGAGTGAAAGTGGGACATGTGTTTGAACGTAAGGAAAACAGAAGTAAAAGATTGCAGGCAAACATAGCAGGCTACAAGCAGTTAACATAGAAATGAGCTGTAGTCCTAGACCATGGAGAGAATCTTATGAATGGATACAATTTCTTGGATTTCATTCAGTAAGGCAGTAGGACTCATTCAACAAAGAAACCCTACTTTTTACCACTTGTATAAATTGGCTACACGTGATTAATCGTTCATTGATGATTTTAATTATCATGGAACTATATAAAACTAAGAAACGTGTACCCATGGTCTACTGTCATCTACCTGCAGTCTTGTGGCACTACTGTCTGTGGAAGTTAAGAAACGTGACAAAATAAACTGGTGCATTTGAAACCAGAAATCATTTTTTTTTTCCCCCTATGTTATCAAAGTCAGCTGTCTTGGTACCTGAGTACTATATGACTTAGCCCGTCAATTACAGGAAAAAAAAAATCAATTAGAACTGGCCACAGATAATTCCTTTATGTTCTAATAAAATTTTATATTATTAACAGAAGTTTTTGCAGACATGATTAGATTTGAATTTCTGTGTTTTGTGTGCAATCAGGGAATAATAAGCAAAGGTATCAATCTGTAAGAATAACAATGTGCCTCCTGCTTAAATAATAGCTGAGTATTGTGGCCTTGTTCAGGGATCCATTGAAACTCTACAATCTGGCACTTCCCTGTAGTATGTCTTTCAACATTTCCCATTTTTCTTATTTTAATAATGCCTCCATTTTTATTGGCTGTGAAAGATTTTGTTGGACTAGATCCCAATTTCTGTTTTGGAAGCTAAGAAAAATTAAATACAATGAAGTATCTTTTCCTAGACTTTGAAGAGTTATGCTTTAAAAAATTAAGTGTGAGCATTTAACAGCTGCTGAGGGTCAAAAATTAGGATTTATCATCCTCATTTTTTTTCTATTTCTGCCAGTGATTTAATCAGCATGCTGACAAATAAAAATGTAAAGGTGAAGCTGGGAAGAGAAAATGAAGTAGTTCACAAACTTGAGCACATTAAAGGACTGAAACATGTCCAACTGAAAGAGTGAAGGGTATTCTATTTCAAAATTCTATCTTAAACTTCAAATAATTACCCTTGTTTAAGGATATTTAGAAAGTGATACATACTGTGAACCATGCATTGGATTTCCCCAGGACAGTTAATGTTTGTGCCTGTTATCCTTGAATTATTGTCTGTAGCACCTATTTCATTCAAAGAGTTGTCCCAATTTGGATGATAAGATATGTGATCATTATATTCATAGAGTAAAAAATAATCCTATGAAATCATATTTGATATGCTAGGTGAATTTGGTTCGTGTGTGGAACTGAAACAAAGCACAAAAATTCATTTTCATTTTTAAAATGTGGGTGTGTTAAAGGCATTATTAGTCAATATATTTGTACTCTAGACATCTAGTAAAAAGATACTTCCTTCACTGTAATATACTGATTTTACATCCTTTGGGTATAAACTGAGGAGTGGGATAGCTGGGTCAAAAGGTGATTCCATTCCAAGTTTTCTGAGGAATCTACATACTGCTTTCCAGATTGGTTGCACCAATTTGCAGTCCCACCCACAATGTATGAGTGTACCTTTTCCCCCACATTCTTGCCCATATTTATTGTTGCTTGTATTCTTGTTGATTGCCATTCTGATTGGTGTGAGATGAAATCTTAGAGTAGTTTTGATTTGCATTTCTCTAATTGCTAGAGATGTTGAACATTTTTTTTTTCATATATTTGTTGATTAATTGTATTTCTTCTTCTGTAAAGTGTCTGTTCAGTTCCTTAGCCTAGTGATGCAGCCACATCAATGTTTACAGCAGCTCAATTCACAGTAGCTAAACTATGGAACCAGCTTAGGTACCCTTTTAACAGATGGAAAACAGCTTAGGTACCCTTTTAACAATGGAAAATTACCCAGCCTTAAAGAAGAATGAAAGTATGACATTGGCTGGTAAATAAATGGAGCTGGAGAAAATCATGCTAAGCAAAATACATCTATCCCAAAACCAAAGGCTGAATGTTTTCTGTGATATGTGGATGCTAATTCAAAATAAAGAGGGTGGCTAAAGGAGAATACCGTTACTTTATATTAGGGAAAGAGGAGTGAAGGGAGGGAAGAGGGCATGTGGGTAGGAAGGATAGCAGAATGAATCAGACATTATTACCCTATGTATATATATTAGTACATGACTGGTGGGATTCTACATCAGGTACAACCAGAAGAATGAGAAATTATACCCCATTTATGTATGATGTATCAAAAAGAATTATACTGCCAAGCATAACTAGTTAGAAAAAATAAAAAGAATTTTTCATTTATAAAAAATACTGCCTTCAATTAATAAAACAGGTTATGGGTAAATTATTCATAATCTTGTGTCTCCTGATTCTTCAGAAAATAACTGCATTTTTGTTTTAACCTAAGGCCCTTTAATTGACAACTTTGGCCTCTGATTAAGCAAGGGTCACACTGAAATTATAAACATCATTGTATTGTGGTACCTTGGATTTTCATGTTACTCAATAACCGACTCATACTGTCTAGCAAACTGGCTTTTAACATCTTTTCCTTTCAACTCATGGGCTTATTATAATACAATGTATCAAATATTTAGCCTGATTCTAAGCTCTCACCACTCACTTTGTGCTTAAATTCCAGGTATACCGAACCACTTACTCTGCCCTAAATGCAGCATGCTCTTTTGGGTTTTCAGCATTTGCAGATGCTGTTCCTCTTCTTGAATCAGACTTCCCTGTTCAGGTTGATAGTCTGATTCGTACTGATACTTAAGTTTTTCAACTAAGATACTTGTTCTGGAAAGACATAGCCTTGCTCAGAAGCCTTTTCTTGCACTCCCTCTGCCTTTGGCTCTGTTCACTCTGTATTGAACTTCTCTATTGATTTCTCCTGACTTTTGCAGAGGACAGATTGTAGTGTATTCCCTTGCATTGTATACTATGCTTAACCCTACCTATATAAAATACATAGAAGGTGCTCAATAAGCTTCAGTTATAATGGTTTTCTCCCTGGCACAGTAAATCTTGGAAAATTGCTGAAGGGCATATGATACATCTTCACTCTTTTTAAATGTATACATTTAATACAATTCTATCTTGCATCTCTGTCTGAGAAAAAAAAGAAAGAAAAAAGAAAGATGCAGTGGTATTCTCAAATAAATTCAATCCCCAGTTAAGAAGACAGACTTATGTTAAAGCATAGTGAAAACTGTTTATGACTCCATCTAGAATGAGATTCATTTCTTATAAAGTACATATTTTTGACACAGAAAAATGAGCCAAGGAGTGAAAATTAGTGAACTTGACTATTAGTCCTGGCTAGGTGCTTAACTTCACTCATTTGAGATTTGCAGGAAAACAGCATCTGAAAAAGATTGAGGCCTGAGAACAGCTATTGTAACTCTTGATCCTACATGAATTTTTAATGCCACAACTCTAGAAGATGTTCAGCCTCTACTTTAATAATGATGCTGATCACAATTTACTTCCCAAGAATTCAATGGAAAAAACAGATTCAATATTTGGCTGGGTGTGGTGGCACACACCTGTAATCCCAGCAGCTCACAAGGCTGAGGCACGAGGATTGAGGGTTCAAAGCCAGCCTCAGCAAAAGCAAGGCACTAAGCAACTCAGTGAGACCCAGCCTCTAAATAAAATACAAAATACAGTTGGGAATGTGGCTCAGTGGCTGAGTGCCCCTGAGATCAATTCCTGGTACACCCCCCCCCAAAAAAAAAAAAAAAAAAAAAACAGATTCAATATTTTGAAATATGGCATTTGCTATCTTTCAATTTGTCAGATCCTTTTTGAACCCTGGCATGTGGTTTGGTGAAGAGAAAAAAATCTATAAAGGCTCTGCCTCAGGTCAGTCCTAGTTAGATATATTATGCTTTTTTATGTATTTCTTGCTGATATTTACATCCATGTGTCCAATTATTTTCTAATCAACTAAAACCACAGTCATGTGGTTTTATCCAATAAATAATATATATATATATATACATATATATATATATAAAGATGTACACTTTTTAAATTTCAAGACTTCTCTAGATCATTTTTTCAATTAATAATATTACAAGTGGACAGTCACTGAAGCTAGGCATTCCCATTTCTTCACAGGTCTCTGCTCCCGTATGTCCCCACCCTGTCAGTTATAAAATCCTTTCAATATCTTAGGCACATTTCCCCAACTCTCCACAACAACTGCAATTGTTTAGTTAGTCTCCCACACAAACGATCTCTCAAGCCTTGTATCTCAACCTTGTATCTCAACCATGTTCTCACATTGCCAATACAGTATCAATGAACCAATAATAATGAAAATACATCAGGGTGCTGCATATTGCCTTTGTGTCACTTTACAATTTGCCACCTGTGTGAATCACCACCAGAGATTTTGTCATGTTGAAAGATCACAGGTGTCAGGGTCAGACAGAATATCAAGTCACAGATCATCAGTCATTACTTCTCCAAATAAAAAAGATGAAATCTTTGGAAATGAAGGAACTACCAAAACTCATCACATGTCTTTAGAAGATTGTGAAATACAAGTTACTGTGTTTTTTTTTTCCCCCCTCTATGGCATGTGCATTGTAAGTTTATTTACAAAAAGATAAATAATCAGTAGAACAGAACACCATAAACTCCTCCCTTTGGGAGAGATTAAACAGAAGCCATCAGTAACCCAGGGTTCAGACACCCCCTGTCCCCCCCCCACACAATCAGGGCTGCTTTTGACCAGCTACAGGAAAGCAAGGCAAATGCTATGAATGACACACCTTCGTACCTCTGGATATATTCTTGCTATGTACTCTTATTCTTATAGATTCTTGAAAGAATGAAATACACATACAACGTGTTCTCATCTGTTAGTGTAAACTACTATAACAAAATGGTGTACACTGATTTATACTCAGCAGAAACTTATTTCACACTCTTTTGGTGGTGGGAAATCTGAGATCAGGTGCCAGCAAGATTGGGTTGTGGTGAGGTTCCTCTTCTGGGTGGCAGATTGCCAAATTCTTGTATTTTTATGTGAAATAAAGGGTGCAAGAGAGCCATCTAAGGAGGATTTTATAAGGACATTAATCCCACCATAAATCTTTGACCCTCAACCTAATTAACCTTACAAAGCTACCATCTCTTAATATCATTATGTGAGGGATTAGGTTTCAAAACATGAATTTTGGGGACACATTTTTTCCATTGTATACCTAATCTTAGTTTAGCAGATTAGTAAAGAATAAGTTTATATCTTTTCCCCAATATCAAGGTCCCTATGGTGAACAAGAGTGAAGATCCTTTTTATAGTTTAGAGAAAAATTATTCCACAAAAATTTCAGGCAATATTGTTGTTAAAAATAAAATAGCAATCTTTTCATGGATAAGTAATGCATATTCTAAAATCTCTTGACCCATTTCATACAGTGGTAAATATTCAACTTCTAAAATTTTTGTTTTACTTTTTTTTTATTTTAGTGGATTACCACATAAAACCTTATTTTTTGTTTATTCAGCAATAGTATTGTGTCATTTTATTTCCTCCTGAAATATTTCTAAAAATTATAAACATTAAGGCAAAGTTAATTATTTTTATGCCAATTATGGGTATTAATAACAAGAAAAATTGTATGGAGACCTCATGTCTCATACCATTATCTATTATGCAAGGTTAGTTAGAGTAGAAGTAGAATATAGCAGATGAATACACTGGCTTTCCAAGTGTGCAAGCTGACAAGACACAGAGGTGATATTTTACTTGGCTTTTTTGCAGGTGAACTGCAACTGCTTGGAAGAAGAAATGCAATTTTTCCAGTCACAGTACCTTGATTTTGGCAAGGTCCTCTTGTCTGCAAAGGTCATTACAGGAGTACCACAGGAAGATCACATATTGTAAAATGTTCAAATAAAGCTGCTTTCTGAGCAATCCTTGCTGTATCTCAAAACTCCACACCTGCTCCCACACATAAATTCCCTCAGCCCTCCTACACAATTGTTCCCAAGAAATCTTTTTTTCATGAACTTCTTGGTTATTGCTTAGAAATATAAAAATAATATTGGAAAATCTGTAGACTAAATAGGACTGTTGGTTATTTTATTTCTTGAGAACAGTCTGGTACTGTTATATATAGAAGAAATATTAACCTCCTCCTCAGTACCTTCTGGGCTCTGAAAAACAATCCATTTGGAGATCACAAATTTTTATGTTGATGACTATTTTTTAAATTCAAATAATACAGGATGGGTAATTTCAGTTGATCAAATTATAGAAAGCACTTTGGTGAGATTTTTTTAGTTGAGAGAAAACTAGGGAAATAGTACCAAAACCCAGAATAGTACTGGGCTGCTTTGCTGCATGCAGTAGGAAAAGGGAAAGGAAAAATAAAGGGAACATAGCTCAGTTAGAAGAGAATAACATTACATTATTATTATCATAATTTTTTCTCTGGTTGGGATGACTGGCTATAACTAAGATAATTATCATGTTTAAAACACCAGCCAAATAGGATGATATACCTGTGATTAGAGGGAAGTTTTTAAAGCTGTGGTCTTCCCCAGAGAGACAATTTTTCTTCTACAAATCATTGAAAATGGCTATACTCATTCTAGTGTCAGTTTATATCTCCATCTCTAAACAAAGAGAGATTTTTATTATTCAAAGGTATATAAGAGATTTGAAGATTTCTGTTTTCATTATAGAAAATTATAAACAGAATGGGTATATTCTTATTCAAGTGAATACAAAATATATTTCATTTTATTAAAAATATTCTCTAAGCGGGAAATGTGTTAGTTTTATTTTGTTGTCATTTAATAAGGCCTTCCCTAATCTATCTAGTAATCCTATCTTTTCCTTTGGGTCAAATAAAAAATATACTATTTCCTATTAAGAAAGTGTTCTTCTACTACATTTATGACCTTGCAAACAAACGAATTGTTGTATTACACACAGAGCAATTCTTTGTATTTTATTTGATAAATTGTCATATGGCTTTGTAAGCTTTAAAATATTTTTCATAACATACTGTTAAACTGTTTATGTAGCTTTCAATTTTTAGAGTATTAAAGTTTAAATGGAGGATAATATAGAGATTTTAAGTCACTATAATTTCATAAGGAGGCAAGAAACAATGGAATATATTTAAAATTATCCATTAGTCATGCATATTAATGTGACCTTTGACCAAGGAAGTATAGGCTTGCCACAAGCCATCTCTGCATAGGCACGTATTTAGAAAAAAAGAAAGTGTAACCTTTGGCTAATATTAGAACTTTGGCTCCAAAGCCACTCTCCAACTTTAGGGAGCAAGGTAGAATTCTATAGATAATTTCATTACATAAATGGAGATCTTGCACTCTACTTCCAACCTTGAAATTTGAGACTTAGAGTAAAAAGTAAGAACCACTTGCATAAGTAGTGTGAGAATAATTAGCTCACTCAGGAGTTCTTTTAGTGTAACAGCAACCCACAGTCCATGTAAGATAAGTTAAATTGCCAGATCCAACTGAAACCACAAAGACTATTCGCTGGAATTAATAGGATGATGTGATGTGCTTGTTTTTGAAAGGTAGATTTCAGGGTTCCACCTACCAAATCAAGATTTCCATGTGATTTTTAGGATACAATATATAGTTTGAGAGCAACCTATATACTGAATTTGGGGACTTGGGAAGAGAAAATAAAATTAAGATAATAATAAGTAAACAAACAAGTAAGCAACAAGACATATCAGGTATATGGATTGAGCTTGCAAGAATATTCCTTAACAATTACTGCAAATGATTTTAAAGCTGCAGACAAGAAGCTGGATTTTGGAAATGACAGTGTTTAAAAGAAAAAAAAAAAAGATGGAAAAACACAAAAGCTGAGTCATTTAGGGAATCTGATTTTAATCAATACACATGTGAAGAGATAAACATCTTCTAATGCTAAGAATTGTGTTTTTGTTGTCATTGTGTTTGTGGTACTGGATATTGCACCCTGGAGCACTCTACCACTTAGCTACACTTAGAGACAGCCCTTTTTATTTTATTTTTTAAATTTTGTGCAGGCTCTCATTAAATTACTGAGGTTCATCTGAACTTATTATCCTCCTACCTCAGCCTCCCAAATCACTTGGGATTACAAATGTGCACCACTGAGCCTAGCAATTGCTAAATTTTATTAATATTTTTCAAGTCATTTCATAAAGCAGATTTTATTAATCTGTACTGTACCATTCAGACTTGCATTACCATAGACTAGTCTACTATGTTGGAAGAGGGATAGATTACATGCCCTTTTTTTGAAGGAAGTTTATTGCAACATTTTTATTGAAATCCTTCTGAATATATAAATAAAGTACATGTTGATGAGTTTTCACAAAGTAAAATTAATCATGTAACCACGACCCAGATTTAAAAAAATGAAAACATCCTGCAAACATCCCAGATGGCTGCTTTACCCACTCCTATTCACCCAACAAATCAAGAACTCCTACTTCCTCTTGTTTGAAGGAGTCATTTTATAATTGAATGATAAAACATTCATGTTTTTAATCTTAAATTTTAAGCACTCTCCATATGCCTCTTTTTTATTACTATGGTCAACACAGGAGAAATCATATACTTTCTACTTGTGTAAGAAATCATACACTTTCTACTTGTGTAAGAACTCAACAAAAAGGAATTATATCTGTACAAGGAAATTTTAGAGGATGATTATCAACATTTTATTAAGAAGTAAAAGTAGAAATAATCCATGTTTGAGCCCCAAAGCAAACTTTTCTAAATTTCTGATTGTTTTAAAGTTATACAGTAATAATATTACTACTGTTAATAAATAAATTGGTTGAAAGTTTAAGCATATTTTAACAATCTACACTGATGAATTAAAATGTTCAACAAATATAAATATAATTTATTAATATAATTTATTTCTAATAAGAAAGAAAGAATTAAAGTATAATTTAGCAATCCAGTTAGATTCATAAAAGCAAACATTCTTTGTTGTTTGAAAGTTGAATTTAAAATTTGAAATAAAGGGATGAAGTGAATGCACGATAGCTTGATGAACTTGCCAGTTTTTCAGTCAGCCTTCTGTGAAGGGAAACATGCAGCCTATACTTTGTTAGGAGAGGAAGTTTTGAAACATTACATTCTTTGTAAATTGAAAGTTTTACTGCATGAGATTTAAGCAAGGGGTGTGGTGTCCAGGAAGGGAACACAGGACAAAGAAGAATTTCAATTACACAGCAGCTTTATATTTTGTGTTAAGGGTCAGCAGCAACTCCAATGTACTATGACTCAGAACATTTTTAATGCCTACTTTTAGTGGACTTTCTATATATAAATCTTTTTCTCCCACTAGGTATTAGTATTCTTCTAAAGATTAAATTATCTTCTCTCTCTGTCCCCCTCTCAATCTGCTGTACTATTAATATAATACTTTTTTTTCCATTTCAAGTTCACTGACATGAAATATTTGTTGGCATGTGAAATCCATTAATTATGTGTTATCAAAAGAAAAGGTAGATCCAGGCATGTTGGTGTACACCTCAGAAGGCTGAGGCGAGTTCAAAGGTAGCCTCAGCAATGGTGAGGTGCTAAGCAACTCAGTGAGACCCTGTCTCTAAATAAAAAAGGTACCAAATAGGGGTAAAGATGTAGCTCATTGATCAAGTGCCCATGAGTTCAATCCCTGATACTCACCCCCTTAGAAAAGGTGAAAACTAAAATTATTAACTTAAAAATTTGTGTCCACTTTTTCTATATGTAACAACTGAAGTAAGAGGTTTTTTTTTTTTTTTTTTTTCTAAACTATATTTAAATAACAGTAATAAGACTAATAGTATTTAAGCAGGGCATTTTCTTGCAAGTTTGTAAATATCTTGAATACATTATGTTATATAGTAGTCACGTGTTTAACAATGTCTTATGAATTGTTACTTAATGTGACTTACTGTGACTCAAGAATATTAGAGATCTGACTGAGGTCATGAAATTCATTGGATATAGACCAAAGGACAAACACCACTCTGTATAATCCACCTTAACATTACAGCATTGTTTGTTTTTAAAGCAATATGTGATTTCCTTATGCAAAATGAATTTTTTCACTCAATATTCAATAATTGAGTCTAGTCTGTGTAGGTACTGTTATAAGCTCAGCAAACTAACATTAGCAAATAGTCATACATCTCTAAATTCTCGGAGGTTTTTTCTAGTGTAAGGACTAACAATAAGTGACAAATATAATAAACATATTTTGTGATATTTTAGAAATTCTTAAGTGCTGTAAAAATAGCAAAGTGCATTAGGAATTCCAGTTGGAAGATGTGTTAAAAAAATAAGGTAATCAGAGATTCAAGAGGGCAGATTACAGGAAGGCTACATTTCTAGTGGCTTTGTGGATTCAAGCAGTAGCACTACTGTTTACTAGTGAGGTTGGGTAAAAGAGAATTCACTGAAATTTTGGATCAGACAGTCAGAATCTCTTAGAGACTCAGAAATTTGCTGCATCAAACACAGGACAAGAAAGAGTACAGTGGAGCCAAGTCACTATGGCAATGTCAGTGGCAGGGGCAGCAGCACTGGTTCACTGCAGTGGGGAGGAATAGCACAAACAGTGAGAGAAACAACAGAAAATGTGTCATGGAAAAACCCATAGTTCAGAAAAACGGCTTAAACGTAACTGCTCCAGAGGTTGCAGAACAAGCTAGTGGTTGAAAATTGTCCTGAATTTCCCAATTGGCAAGCAGAGAATTGAGGAAGGGAGCCATCTTGAGGAGGCTACACTTCAGTTTGCTGCTATGGGAGCTCAGGGGATCATACCATAAGGCCCTGGCAAGTGCCTACTATGTTGCAAGGGTATACTTAGTAGAAAATGAATGAAACAGGAACAGAGAAGATTATATCCAATGGGGTTCAAGTCAGGAAAATGGAGGGGAGTGCAACACAGTTTCCCTTTGAGTCTGGTGGCTTACTTGACCAGCTGAAGAAGGTTGGGAAAGTGAACAGGCAGATATGAATACACTCAGGAACTGAGCCTGGGATGATCATATTCACAGGCAACAGAGCTTTTGAGGCCTATGGAGGGTTGACTGCTCTGCTGATAAGTAGAATTCTTGAGAGGCTCCTGAGATCCAAACTCCTAGCAGAGATTGACATCTGCCTGTCCCTAAAGGTATTTTGATTGTGTTAATCTAACCTTTCCACAGCTCATATCACCCAACAAATTTTCTAAGGCCTAATTTGACCTAACCCTCAGGTCTGGAACTCCCTTCTTAGAACTCTGCATAGCTCTACCATCAGACTTCATCAATTTTGTCTGTCTGAACAAAATATCAATTGATAACATTTTATATTCCATTCTACCATGTACTGATGAGAATGGAAGCTATTTTATCCAGCTGCAGTTTTAAGCCACTCCAATCAATAATTTGGCAAACAACAGAAAAAGAGGAAGGGCATAACAAACTCCACTTCTTGTGTGACCCTCTCCCTATGTCTGTAGCCCAAGAAGAAATGGAAAGAAGGACAATCAGGCATAGACAGTTTCCATCCATCATTGTCCACAGTTTTGATCACTTCTTTGGAGACAGTTCTTTCATTTTTCATTAGAGATCCAACCCCAATTTTTGGTGTTCTTGCTGTGCTGACTGGTTCATATATATTTTTTTTTTCTCATTTTTATAATTATTTTTCCTTGTCTTTTAAGGGTTAGAGCTATTCGTTTTTGTTTCCCTTTCATCTCTGTTTCTTTTTCTCTCCCTTCTTCTTCTGCTAGCATCCAAATTCTGTTTTTTTAATCTTTCTTTCTTTGTTTTATTCTATTTATTTTTCTTCCCTTTCTTCATAGCCATCATCTCACATCCCTTTTGCTTTTTTTCTGTTCACATTTTTTAACATTATAAACTTTCTTTTATCTTTCTATCACATTTTATTTTCTTTTAATGAACTACATTTTTGCCATCTTTTAGAACTATTTGGTTTATATAAGTCCTGCCATCATGATTTCTGTTGTTGCAGTTAGCAGTATAGTTGCCGTAGTTGACATCTGCTGTTTCTTTTAATGCTAAATCTAGTTCACAGCTATTTATTGTTTTTCCTGTTAGTAGTTGCTGAACTCACAATTCCTGCCTTTTGGTATATAATGTTACACATGTTATAGTAAGTACTGGGTATTTATATTAATGCTATATATAGTTTGCTTCAGCTATCATTATTGTTTCATTCCAACTTTTTTGTGAGGTACACAGAAGCCACAGGAACACTATGAGTTTACAGGGTGGAGACTCTTCTGCTGAAATAAACTCAACTAAAAGACATTGTCCCTTGCTTCACACAAAGTAACAACACTAAAATTCAATTCATTCCCCAAAATATTAAAGTAGATGAAATATCAGATAAAGAATTCAAAGGAATTGTTATAAAAATGATCAATGAATTACAAGAGAACACAGAAAAACAACTGAATGAATTAAGGAAGTCAGTAGAGGATATTAATAAGAAATTCAATAAAAAGAGATTGAAAAAATGAAAAATCTTGGAAATGAATGATAATCAAATATAATGCTTGGTTGGAAGTCTTTTATTTGTTCTTTTTAGTTACACATGATAGTAGAGTCTATTTTGCATATATATAAAAACATGAACTATATCTTATTCAAATTAGGATCCCAGTCTTGTGCATGTATAAGATGTGAAGATTCACTGTGGTGCATTCATATACGTACATAGGATAGTTATGTCAGATTCATTCCACTGTCTTTCCTATGCCTATGCCCATACCCTTCCTTTTACTCCCCTTTGTCTAATCCACTGTACTTCTCTCCTGCCCTTGTTCTGTGTTAGCATACATATATTAGAAAGAACATTCAACCTTTGTTTTTTTTTTGAGGGGGGGCAGGCAGGGATTGACTAATTGCTGTTAGTATGATAGTCTCCAGATCCATCCATTGACATGCAAATGTCATAAAGTCCTTTATGACTGAAGAATAATCCACTGTGTGTGTGTGTGTGTGTGTGTGTGTGTGTGTGTATACACATGTATATATATAAAACACATTTTCTTTATCTATTCATCTGATGAAGGGTGGCTACATGTTCAAGGGTGGCTCCATAGTTCTGCTATTGTGAATTGAAATGTTATAAACATTGATATGGCTGTTAGGCTGATTTTAACTCCTTTGAATATATGCTGAGAAGTGGTGTAACCAGGCCAAATGGTGGTTCGATTCCTAATTTTTGAGGAATCTTTATACCGCTTTCCAGAGCACTTGCACCAATTTGTAGTCCCATCAGCAATGTATGTTTGTTTTTCCCCACACTCTTGCTAACATTTATTGTTACTTGTATTCTTTTTATTTTTGGTAGTGCTGGGGATTGAACCCAGGGTCTTATGCATACTAGGCAAGCACTCTACCAACAGCTATACCCCCAACCCCATTACCTGTATTCTTGATAGTAGCCATTCTGACTGGAGTGAAATGAAATATCAATGTAGTTTTAATTTACATTTCTCTAATTGGTAGACATGTTGAACATTTTTCATGTATTTGTTGACCATTCATATATCTTCTTTTTAAATTTTTAAATTATTTTTATTTGTTCTTATTAGTTAAACATGACAGTAGAATGGACTTTGATTCATTATACATAGATGAAGTATAATTTCTCATTCTTCTGGTTGTACATGATGTAGAATCCTACTGGTCATAGTTATATATGTACATAAGGTAATATGTCTGATTCATTCTATGTTCTTTCTATCCCCATGACCCCTCCCCTTCCTCCATTCCCCTCTACCAAATCTAAAGTAATTATAATTCCTTATGCGCCCCCCCATTGTGAATTAGCACTTGCATATCAATGAAAGCATTCAGCCTTTTGTTTTTTGAGATTATCTTTATTTCTTAGCATGATTGAGAAGTGTTTATTTAGTTCCTTTGCCCATTTATTGATTGGGCTATTTGTTTTGTTTAATTTTGTTTTTTTGTTAAGTTTTTTTTTTTTTTTTTTTTTGAGTTTTGTATATTCTGGAAATTAATGCTTTATCTGAGATGTAGGTGCCCAACAGTTTTAGTAAAATACCAGCAAATCACATAGAAAAATACATTGAAAAAATAGCACATCATGATCAAGTGGATTTCATCC
This sequence comes from Tamias sibiricus, assembly GCA_025594165.1. Taxonomy (NCBI): domain Eukaryota; kingdom Metazoa; phylum Chordata; class Mammalia; order Rodentia; family Sciuridae; genus Tamias; species Tamias sibiricus. The sequence continues at coordinate 101,218,978 of CM046663.1, read as the reverse complement.
CAGGGATGCAAAGTCGTTTCGCATTATGGAAATCAATAAATGTAATTTACCACATAAATAGAATTAAATACAAAAATCAAATGATTATCTCAATAGATTCAGAAAAAGCATTTAACAAAATCTAGCATTCATTCATGTTCAATACACTGGGTAAACTAGGGATAGTAGGAATATATGTCAACATCATAAAAGCTATAGACATTAAATGAAAGACCAAACTCATTCTAAATAGAGAAAAACTGAAAACATTCCCTCTAAAAACTGGATTAAGAAAAATGACCTCTAACCACTTTTTTTTTTCTCAATGTAGTTCTTGAAGCTCTAGCCAGAACAATTAGGCAAATGAAAGAAGTTAAAAGAATATGAATAGGAAAAGAAGAGCTCAAATATTCCCATTTGCTGATGACCCAAAAAACTCTACCTGAAGGCTTTTAGAACTCATAAATTAATTCAGCAAAGTAGCAGGATACAAAATTAACACACATAAATCAATTGCATTTCTATACAACAATGAAAAATCAATTGAAAGAGAAATTAGGAAAACTACCCCATTCACTATAACCTGAAAAACAAACAAACAGCAGCAACAACAACAACAACAAAAAAAAAACCCACTTGGGAATCAATGTACAAAAAGAGGAGAAAAACCTCTTCAATGAAAACTATAGAACACTAAAGAAAGAAATTGAAGAAGACCTTAGAAAATGGAAAGATCTTCCATGTTCTTGGATAGAAAGAATTAATAGGGTCAAGATGGCCATACTACCAAAAGTGCAATACAGATTCAATGCAATTCCAATCAAAGTTCCAATGATGTTCTTAATACAAATAGAAAAAGCTATCATTAAATTCATTGGGAAAAACAAGAGGTACAGAATAGACTAAGTAATCCTAAGCGAGAAAAGTGAAGAAGGAGTCATCGCAATACCAGACCTTAATTATACTACAGAACTATACTAACAAAAATGGAATAGTGTTGACACCAAAACAGACAAAAAGACCAATGGAATAGAATTGAAAACACAGAGACAAGCTCACAAAAATATAGTTATCATATACTAGACAAAGGCACTGAAAACATACTTGAAGAACATATAACCTCTTCAACAAATGGTGCTAGGAAAACTGGAAATCCATATGTAGTAATATTAAATTTATCCCCTATCTCTCACCCTGCACAAAATTCAACTCAAAGCAGATCAAAAACCTAGGCATTAGACCAAAAACCCTGCAACTATAAGAAGAAAATATAAACCCAAAACTCTAACATGTTGGCATAGCAACTGACTTTCTCAACAAGACACCTAAAGTGCAAGAAGTAAAATCAAAAATCAACAAGTGGGATGATATTAAACTAAAAAGCTTATTCACAGAAAAAAAAAAAAAAGAGAGAGTGTGAAAGCCTTTCTAATAGAGAAGGACTATTATAAATAAAGAGTCTCAGAGATGAAAGGCAAAGTGGGTACCCTTAAACATTCAAACTGTATTAAAGAGAAATAAAGAAAAAGTAACCATGATCAGGATATACAAGAACTCTGGGACAACATTAGGAGGCCAAATTTAAGAATCACTGGATTTAATAGGATTGGGAGACATAGGCTATTGACATGGATAAACTCTTTAGGGAACTTTTTCCAAATCTTGAGAATAAGATAGATATCCAACTACAGAAGGCATTCAGAACCCCAAATAGACAATGTCAAAAAGAACCTCTCCATAACACATTAAAATTAAAATGCTTAACATCCAAAACAAGAATAGAATTTCAAATGCCTTGAGAGAAAATTGTCAGTTCACATTTAGAAGCTAGCCAATCAGAACTACTTCTAAATTCTGAGCACAAAATCTAAAAGCGAGGAAAGTTTGCAATGATGTGTTCCAAGTTATGAAAGAAAATAACTGCCAACTAAGATTACTATATCCAGTAAAGCTATCCTTTACAATAAAAAAAGAAATAACACCCTTCCAAGGTAAGCCGAAACAAAAATAATTCATTAAAATTAAGCAGGTACTACAAAAAATACTTAAAGAAACACTTCACACAGAAAAAAAATCAAAAGCAAAAGTGAGGCATTACAAATGAACAAATCTCATTTGAAGAGTAGCTAAGAAAACAAAGAACTAAACTTTATCAAACATTAGAAATAATTCAAAATGTCAGAAATTAATAAACATCTCTTTATAATAATGTTTAATGCAAGTGTTCTTAACTTTTCAATTAAAAGAAAAACTGGCAGAATGGGTTGAAAAAAAGACTCAACTGTGTTTTTTGTAAGAGAGTTGCTTTTCAGGTAAAGAGAGCCACCGGATGAAAGTGAAAGGATAGAAGTTGATACCATACAAATGGAGTCCCCAAAACAAACAGGAGTAGCTACTCTCATTAAACAAAGCAGAATTCAAACCAAAATTAATTAGAAGATAGAAAGGTCATTTCATACTAGTAAAGGGATAAATCCAATGAGAAGGCATAACAATAGTAAATATTTATGTTTGAAACATTGGTGCACCTAATCACATAAAGCAGACACTACTCCAATTAAAACCTCATATGGACCACAGTACAATAATAACAGGTGATATCAATAACTCTCTCTCACCAATAGATAGGCATATAGACATAAACTCAGTTAAGACTCTTAAAACCTAAAAAATATTATAAATCAAATGGACTTAACAGACATCTATAAAATATTTCATCCAACAGCAACCAAATATACTTTCTTCCCAACATATCATGAATGATCAATGAAGAGTTGGTACTTTAAAATTATAAACAAGATTGACAAGTCCATAACAAAAATGACCTAAAGAAAAAGGGAGAAAATGTTAATAAAAATTAGAGATGAAAAAATTCACCATAAATATCACAGAAATCCAGAGGATCATTAGGGACTATTTTGAAAACTTATACTTCATTAAATTGGAAAACCTAGAAGCAGATAAGTTTTTGACACATATGACTTTCAAAAATTGAATCAAGAGAAGCCAGAAAAACCAAAGTAGACCAATAACTAGTAATGAGATAAAAGAACTAATAAAAAGCCTTCCAACAATAAAAAGGCAAGGACTTCATGGATTTTCAATTGAATTCTACTAGATCTTTAAGGAAGAAAACTTGCAATGCTTATCAAATTATTCCATGAAATAGAAAAAGATGGAGCACATTCAAATTCATTCTATAAAGTTAGTATCCTCGTTATAACAAAACTAGATAAGGATACATCAAGAAAACAAAGCTATAGACTAATATTCCTGATTAACTTAGATTCATAAATATTGAATAAAATATGAGCAAATGATGCTCAGCAGTATAAGTTTGCACAAGGTGATTTTATCCCAGAGATGTGAGGAACGCTATAACATATGCAAATCAATACATGAAATTTACCACAAAAATAGAACTGAGAACAAATATCACTGTCATATCAATAGAGGAAGAGAAAGCCTTAGACAAAACAGTACCCATTTGTGATACAAACACAGAAGAGACTAAGGATAGAATGGACCTTAACATTATAAAGGCTATGTATGACAAACCCAAATTCAACATTACAGTTAATAGGGGAAACTGAAAGCATTTCCTTTAAATTCTAGATTAAGACAAGGATGTCCACTCTCATGATTCCTATTTAATATAGTACTAAAAATTATAGCAAGAGCACTTAAGCAAAAGAAGGAAGTAAAAAGGATGATAATAGGAAAGGAAAAAGCCAAGTTATCACTGTTTGCAAATGAAGATCTTCTATGCAAAGAAGATCCAAAAATCTCCACCAGGAGACTGTTAGAGGTAATAAGCAAATTCAGCAAATATAAAAATCAACATCAAAAATATAAATATAAAATCAATATCCAAAAATCAACAGCTGTTTAATACACCAATACTAAATCTGCTGAGAAGGAAATCAGGAAAACAACCCCTTTCATCATCGCCTCAAAACAAAACAATAGAAAGAAATCTAAGCAAGGAGATGAAAGGCCTATACAATGATAACTAGAGAATATTGAAGAATACAAAAGAAGATGGAAAGACTTTCCATGTTTATGAATAAGCTGAATTAATATGGCTAATATGGTCAGACTACCAAATGCAATATACAGATTCAGTGCAATCCCTATCAAAACACCAATGACATTCTTCACATAACTAGAAGTGTTGTCTTAAAATTCAATTGGAAGAATAAAAGACTAAGAAGAGCCATATCAATTTTAAGCCCAAAAAGCAATGCAATCCCTATCAAAACACCAATGACATTCTTCACATAACTAGAAGTGTTGTCTTAAAATTCAATTGGAAGAATAAAAGACTAAGAAGAGCCATAATAATTTTAAGCCCAAAAAGCATAACAACACATGACTTCAAATTATATTACAGACGTATGGTAACCAAAACTTCATGGCACTGGCATAAAAACAGACATAGAGACTAATGTTACAGAATAGAAGGCACAGCACAGAATAGAAGTCATATAGACAAACTGACCCACACAGTCATCTGGTCCTTGAAGAAGGTGATAAAAACACACTTTTGAGAAAAGACAGCCTTTTAAACAAATGGTGCTAGACAAACTGCTTATCCATATGTAAAAGAATGAAACTGGAGCTGGGGTTGTGGTGCAGTGGTAGAGCACTTGCCTTTCATGTGTGGGGCACTGGGTTCAATCCTCAGCACCACATAAATAAATAAAATAAAGGTATTGTGTCCTACAACTACAAAAAAAAAATTGAAAAAAAGAGAATGAGACTAGATCTTTATCTCTGACCCTTCATAAAGGTCAACTGAAAACAGATCAAAGACTTGGGAATCAGACCAGAAACTATGCAACTCCCAGAAAAAAAAAAAAAAAAAAAAAAAAACATTGGTTCAACACTCCCAACACATAGGCACAGGCAATGACATTCTCATTAGCACCCCTAAAATTTAGGATATAATGCCAAGAGTTAATCAATGGGATGTCATCAAATTAAAAAGCTTCCGCATAGCAAAGAAATAGTTAAGAATGTGAAGAAATAACCAATAGAGTAGGAGAAAAATCTTTGCTAACTATTCTTCTGAAGACAATTATCCAGAATATATAAAGAACTCAAAAATCTTAACTCCAAAAATAAACAAATACCCAATTAATAAATGTTCAAGTGAACTAAACAGACACTTTTCAAAAATAAGAACCATAAATGGCCAACAAATACACAAAAATTTTTTGACATCTTTAACAATTAGGGAAATGCAAATAAAAAACTGCATCGAGGTTACATCTCATACCAGTTAGAATGAAGGCATCAAGAATACAAACAATAATTAATGATGAAGAGGCTATGGTGGGAAAGGAACACTTTTATACTGTTGGTGGGATGGTAAATTAGTACAAACACTATGGAAATTAATAAGAAGTTTCTTCAAATGATCAGGAATGATCCAGCTATACCACTCTTGGGTGTTTATCCTAAAGAATTTAAGTCAGCATACTATAGCAAAACATGCATAGTCATGTTTATAGAAACACAACTTGCAATACCCAAACCTATAGAAGCAGTCTAGGTGTCCATCAGTGGATGAATGGATAAAGAAAATGTGGTATAGGGGCTGGGGCTATGGCTCAGTGGTAGAGTGCTTGTCTCGCATGTGTGAGGCCTTGGGTTCAATCCTCAGCACCACATAAGTAAAATAAAGGTATTGTGTCCATTTACAACTAATAAAATATTAATAAAAAAAGAAAATGTGGTATATATTCACAATGGACTTTTATTCAGCCATAATAAAGAATAAAAATATGACATTTACAGGAAAATGGATAGAAATTAGAGAACATTATGTTCAGTGAAATAAGCCAAACTTAGAAAGTCAAGGATCATGTTATCTCCCATATGGAAGCTAGAGAAGAAAAAGAAAAAGAAAGGTGGAGGATCTCACAAAAATTGAAGAGATATTAATAGAACAGAGAAAAGGGACCAGAAAGAGGGAAAAAAAGATATATAGAAGAAGCATTGGGGAGTGAGATTATTATATTGTTATATTGTGTGCATGTATGAATATTCACATATCCTACTATTATGTACAACTATAAGTTACCAATTTAAAAATAATGGGAAAGAAGGGATATGCAAATTTAAAATAAAGAGGTCATCAAAGTGAACCAAGTGGAAAAAGTGTTTGATCTATGTGACCAACTATGGGAACAGCATTTCTGATAGTGGAAACAGCCAATAAAAAGTTCTAAGATGATAATGCATCTGGTTTAGAAGAGCAGCATCAAGACAATTTAGTCAGAGTACAGTAAGAGACAAAACAATAAGTATGATAAAAGCAATAAGATAGCAGTTCTGGTAGGGCCTGGGCAATTTGGAAATCAGTGGTGTGTATTAAAGAGAGAAGTGACATGATCTGGCTATTATTTAACAAAATCATTGGGCTGCAATGTGAGAATGAACAGTGATCAAGGATAGAACCTGACTGAGAAAATATAATAATCTAGATAACAGATAATAGTAGGTTGGATCAAGGTGGTATTGGGAGGATGAGAGATGTACTTAGATCCTGTAGATATCTTACAGTTAGTCAATAGAGTTTCCTCATAAATTTGATGTTAGGTATGAAAAGAAGTGAGGAGTAAAGATTACTCTAAAGTTTGTGACCTGAGTCACTATATGTAACTACCATGAAAATAAAAAAGATGGGTTGGATCAGGTTTGTGAAGGGGAATCTGAGCTTAATTTTTGGAGTGGTTTCAAATTGTTTATTAGATATCCAATCTAAATTATTAATTATATATTGGATATAGACTATAACTCAGAGGAAAGGTCCAGGCTGTGTATGTAAGTTAGGAGACAACATAATACTAACATTTTTTAATTCAAAGTTATTGTATTTATAATAGTAGTATGCATTATAATTCATAATAAACATATAGAGCATCTTTTTACAAAACACTGTTTGTATACAATGTATATTCGTACAATTCAAATCTTCAATCATGCATTTAGGATAATGATATCTATCTTATTCACCCACCTTTTTTTCCCCCCTCCATTTCCCTTGCTCCCTCCCTTTCTCTCCCTCCCCTTTGACCATTCTAGTGTTCCTCTAATCCTCCTATGTACCCCGACCCAACACCACTGTGAATCAGCCTCCTTATATCAGAGAAAACATTCAGCATTTGGATTTTTGAGATTGACTAACTTCACTTAGCATTATATTCTCCAACTTCATCCATTTACCTGAGAATGCCATTATTTTATTCTCTTTTATTGCTGAGTAAAATTCCATTGTATATATATACCATATTTTCGTTATCAACTCATCTCCTGAGGGACATCTAGGTTGATTTCACAACCTAGCTATTGTGAATTGTGCTGCTATAAACATTGAAGTGGCTGTTTCACTGTAATATGCTGTTTTTAAGTCCTTTGGGAATAGACCCAGGAGTGGGATGGCTGGGTCATAGGGTGGTTCCATTCCCAGTTTTCCAAGAAATCTCCATACTGCTTAATACTAACATTTTTAAAGCCTGTGATTAAATGAAAAAAATTAAGAGGAGACAAAGGTGAATACCTGAAAAGTGAATTCTGAAATAGAAAATGAACTATTCCTGACTTCAGAGATAAAAAGGATTTGTTGTATCTTTTCTTGAATTTATTTACATGTCTTAGTAATCTTCCCCATTTTCTCTTTAAAAAAGTATTGTATGTACTCAAAACATTTCATATCATGGAATTAGTTAAATGGCTTGCCACTAGCCAGCAAAAAGAAAAAAATAGTTATTCTGCATTCTCAGTCATCTGGTGCAAGGAACTCAGAAATTGGCAATACTTTCTTGTTTTAATACTAAATATGGAATTGTCTCTTTCAATGTTTTGCTCTCCAAAATGCCTAAATAATGTTCTTGTTATATGTCTGCTGTTTTGGCTTCAGTTTTATTTTGTCCCATTAGTAAGAATGGGATTCATGCCCAGAATTTCTCCAAAATAATAATAAAAAATACTGGTTTTTAAATACAATGTTCAACTGGAAACAACAGACTTTGTAGACATAAATAAGGTTATTAGCTTAAATTTTAAAAATACTACTTTGTTTCACTTGACCTGCTTTTTTATATTCCTCCTGAAATTCACTAATGATTGCAATGGAATAGAATAAGTGACATATTTAAAACTCACCTAATTCAGAAAAAAAGAGGATTGGATAAGAATTTTGATAGAAGGGCTCACTAAAGAGTATAGTAAAATAGTATTAATTTGTTTTAAGTTCTACATTTTACTTCTACTTCAAGCAGAAGTGTTTATGTTACACTTATTTCCTACACTAATTTTTCCCATTAATCTTAATTCTGGATATTCATTTGCATTTTAGACATATGAGAAACTTGGAGTTGATTTCCCTCTGTGGCCTCTCCATACCTTAGGAAACCTGGATCTCAGCCCAAGGTCTTTGTGCTTCTTACATGCTACCCAGCATTGAACACAAAACTAATCTTTCTAATGTTCTACCAGTACAGGAGTATGTGTTTTTATATCTAGAAAGACAAAATGCCATAGGGATTAAGAACGTGGGCTTTGTTTTCTATTACATGTGGAAACTAGAGAGAAATAAGGAATAAAAAATAAAAGGGATAGCAAGAGGGAATCCCATGAAAGTAGAGAGAATAACAGTGGAGTTGAGGAAGGAAATCCAGGGGGAGGAAGGAGGTATGGGAAAGGGAGGAAGTGCGGAAAGAAATTGACCACACTGATTTGTGCATGTACAATAAACTCCACTTTTACATATAATTCTAATGCACCAATTAAAAAGTAATAAATAAATGGAAGAAAGATCAATTAAGGGAAGGAACTGGGGAGGAAGAAGAGTAAAAAGGCAAATACTGGAATTCGAAATGGAGCAAATTGTATTATCTATGTATTAATAATATAAGATGATCCCCACTAGTATGTCTAACTACAGTGCACTAATAAAAACAAACTTTAAAAAAAGAACTTAGTATTTGGAGAAGGATATCTAGTTGTCACTCTGGGACCCTTCAAAGAGAGCAAAAACATGGAGTAGCAATTAAAAACTGTTAGTCATTATTGCAATGAACTATTGTTAGGGTAATAAAAGCAGGTCTGTTATATGTTATTTTTTTTAAAGGTGGGGGAAATAGGAATTAGATTGTTTTAAAGAATCTGAGTTTTATTTTTGATTTCATTGAATCACTTTGTTTTCATCATGAGAATTGTATGTTTTTCCTTGCCTCACAGCTGGCAGTAAAAATTAATGGCATGTGACCTGAATATATAATGTAAGCTTCTTTTGTTATTATACAATTGTGGCTTTTTTCTCCCTACCACCCATAACTTGTTGATTTGTGTTTGTTTATTGGGGGAAGGGGATAAATAATGAAATTTGTGACTTTTCATACCATTGTAAGTATATTCTGGACATGACATGATGGCTATTAAAATAATTAAACACAAAATAGAGACCAAAAAAAAATTCATAATGAGTTTCATGTGTGAGCTGATAAAAGTCTAAGAATCAGGCAAAGCACCCATCTTTCAGCAAGTCAAGAAGGTTGGGTTGGAACTGCACATTGGAACTGTTAGTTTCACTTCATCAAAAAAACAAACAAAAAGTTTCCTTGTTCTAAACTGTACTTCTTGCCCTGGTCAGCTGTCTACAAAATACCTGATGTATGTTGCAGAGGAAGCTCCTAGAGCAATATCCATGATTCGGCACATATTAAACATAACCGCTCGAAGCACAAAGGTCCCCTACTTAACGATGTATCAGTAGCACACATGGTCTTGTGTGAAAAATGGTACATAATTCTAGAGAAAGCCACACGTCATTCTATCACTACTCCTATGGTCCAGCAGGAGCTCATAAACATTTGGTTCCATGGAAGACTTTGCCATTATTACAGAACCTAATTTAAATACACAAACTATGTAATATTTAACATCAAAACAGAAATATCAAAATATTTAAATATATATGTTAATTTTGTCACTGCATTATCTCATAGTATTTAAGGGTTTATGAACTACCATATTTTAAAAGTAGTAATTAGTATCCAATATTTCAATGTATCTTAAGTATGAATAATCATAAGAAGTTAAATGTATTGTGACTTTTCTTTCTCCAAAGTTACCAGTTTTACCAAAAAACCACTATGGTTTGCCACCTACTTTCTTACTTGTTGAAAATATTAAATAACAATTAGAATGAAGAAAAAAAAATATTCTCAGTTCTTTCCTCTGGATTAACAAATAAGTAAAGCTACTGATCTGAACTACTTATATACACTAGAGTTTCTCTTTATTTAGATAAATAAAGTTTATCTATCTTTATTTAGATAAATAAAGTTTAGATAAATAAAGTTTATCTATCTTTATTTAGATAAATAAAGTTTAGATAAATAAAGTTTATCTAAATAAAGAGAAACTCTAGTGCTTAATATTAGAAAAATTGACCTTTACTTTGTGCTTATTTCAAATGGACTATTTTAGAAGTGGGAAAATCATATTGATATAGATTAATGACAGAGAGGTTGAATCCATTTTAATAAATGTATATACTATTAAATTGTAGTGCTATTTTCTCCTAACCATTAAAGGGGATTTTCTAGAAATCAGTGGTGATGAAAACTTCTCTTATACTAAATCTTTAGATTCCTGTGTAGTAAAACCCACTGTTTCAGAGAAACAGAGAATCTAGGATTGATGCTTCCTCAAAGAATGGTCATATGGAGACTTCTTAAGAAAAATTATTAGAAATGAAATTTTTGTCAATTTCTTAAATTTAAAAAAGAAATGCAAACCTATGTATACACATTAATATAATTTTACTCATGTATAATTGAATGACTTAGTTATGGTAATAATATTTGAAATTTTATAGCTATTAAAATATTATGATGAAATTATCTCTGTACTTTATAGGATGCTTTTAAGGACTTTTAATGGACAATAAATATAGTTTTAATCTATTAATTTTATATAAAATTATAAATTATTTGGAGCTTATCTTTGTTGTGGCTGATATAACAAAATTCTATAAACTCTGAGGCTTGTAAATGATGGGTAGTTATTTCTCACAGTTCTGGAGGCTGCAAAGATCAAGGCACTGGCAGATTTGATGTTTGGTGACTGTCCGTTCTTCACAGACAGGGACTTCTTGCTGTGTCTCACATGGTAGGATGAGAGAAGAGGAGTTTTCTTACATGTCTTTATTGAAGGCAACAATTCCATTAATGAAGGTTCTGCTATTATCACCTCCAAAAGCTCCATCTCTTGATGTTTTTACCTTGGGTGTTAGGATTTCAACATCTGAATTTTGGGGTTATGGAAACATTCTGACTACAGTGTGAAACAAGAAGACTTGGAAAAGGCAAAAATAGATGTGGTATTTTATTCAGGTTATAAGTCCCTTTTTTTCCCTTTTATTTAAATATTTCATCAGCAAGTCACTCAAATGCCTTACTTCTTATGTTCTATGTACCTATGTTTAATCACAGCCATCACTCTTTATGTGATAATGGTTATAATAATTCATTGCAGTATTATTTTAAAAATATATCCTGGATTTGAAGATAGAGGATCAAACAATAAGCCTGGTACTTATGTTTCCTGATTTATATTTTTAATGTATTTCTTCTTTTTGTAGTGATACTAGTTTAAAAAGTCCATATATACAGCATGAAAAGTGTCACACAAGAAGGATATCCTAACACAATTTTTAAATGTTTTTGGTTTTTACTTCAGGCTGAGCAAGACAATGGCCATCCTCTCCCTGCCTTTGCCAGTCTACACATTGAAATACTGGATGAGAACAACCAGAGCCCCTATTTCACAATGCCAAGCTATCAAGGCTACATCCTTGAATCTGCCCCAGTGGGAGCAACCATTTCTGACAATATAGATTTAACTACTCCTCTAAGAATTGTAGCTCTGGACAAAGACATAGAAGATGTAAGTGAAATATGCATTTTTCCTTTTGTTTTGTTAATATCTATTCTTCTATTTATGTTGTTTTAATAGGAAATGTTACAAAGATATGGCTACATAAACTATAGAATACAGGATATACAGAGTCAGCATAATGATTTAATTCCATCCCAAAAATGTTTTTTAAAAAATGTGTTTGAATTCAGCAACTGTTCTTTTTCAGTTTGCAGCAATTCAGTATACAATAGAACAGGAATGTTTCACTTGGGGTTTGCTAAGTCACCAGGGCAATCTTTTGTATTAACATAAATTAAAAACTGTTTTACATAATTACTGATAGGGAAAAAAATGGTATTACCAAGTGAAAATAAAAATCATGACAGAGGCCCAAAAGTGTGATATGGGGGAGTTTTTCCCATCTGTTGGTATATTCTTAAAGAAAACACATTTGGGGGCAACTGATCAACCCAAGTCTGGCAGTCGCTATTGACAAGACCTCTCCTCCAAGCCACACATCATTGTCCTCTGGCTTCGTGGAACTGACCCTATCTTCATGAGTGGAAAGTGGTCCAGGTTGGACAAATCAGAGTCCTTTACTGCCTTAGCGATAGTCATTTTATGTGTGGACTTGACATAAAATCTATACCAGGCAAACCAGAGTTGTCCTCAAATATACCTTCATGACACATATTTCCAAACAGAAGAAACTTCAATTTCAGATACAAGACATTCTATATTTGATACCCTGAACATTTCTTCATCTTCAATTTCTGACACTTCTTGCTTTACTCATTACATTTATTAATTGCTTGTAGTTCCTTCCATTCACCAAACTATGTTTTATCTAATTTTCTTTTTACATTTTTATGTTTGAAATCTTTCATCTTCTTTTATACAGAGTAAAATGGATAACTTTCATTTAATGTATGGTTTTATAATTCAGCTCAGGCCATTTCCTTACTCCAAAATCTTTCAGGGCATTCATTGCCCAAGTTGCATTGCAAACATCCTCACAGTACATGTCTCTAATGTGACACATCCAACTTTGTAATGTGGGTCTTTCTCCTACATTTAGTTTAAATTTGGGGGGAAAATGTCCTATATCTTAATAATATATGTATCCTGAGCATCTATTACAGTTCCCAGCACTTGATGATAGATTTTAATAGTTCTTCAGTTTAATGATAAATTCAGACATGATTAAAGGAATGATGATACCTAATATAGGATTCAAAAATTTTAATGATATTGAGTTAGTTAATTTAATAATTTAGAATGTAGCCCATTCCAGGTTGGCCAATTCAATTCTGAGACAGTTCTTCCTCATATTGATATGAAACCAACTTACTTGGAACTCACACATTTTCTTTAAAATTTCAATTTACCAGAGCACAGAATAACTCTGTGAAATAGTCTCTAATGTGTTTGAAGAAATTATGTTCTTCTGAATCATCTCTTTTTCCTGACCAAGCATTCATTATTTTTATGACATAAATTACTTCATTGCTAGAATATTTAAAAATCTGCATTAACAAGAATATTTCAAGGTAGTTTTTCTTTACAGTAAGAAAAATTGCTACATGGTAAAATCTTGAAGCTAATGAAAGCCAGAATTAGTGGAAATAATCAGCATAGGGATAAACTGTTTAAGAAGAAAGAGACATGTCATCTTAGACCAGTATCACCAATAAAATTGCAGGGGTGGGCTCCCATGAATTATTTCAAGAATAGCTTGAATTAATATGTTCAAAAATCAAGAGGACTTCTTCTTTCAATTAAGTAGAAAATTAGGAATTGAAGAGTTATGATGTTATTCACAGTGGAGATTTTGAGTGAGAAAGAATCCTAAGAGTCATAGCAAAACTGAAAAAAAAAAAGTACAGAAAAAAAAAAAAACCCACTTATACCAGTGTTTCTTTTGTATAGATGCATATAGACATACAGATTTATCTATATATGTATAAATGTTTATGAATCACTTATGTGTATGATTTTTAAAGTATTCTTATCACATTATAGTTTCAAAATAGTCTCCAATAGAAGTGGGGTAGGTAATGCACAAGGTGTATGAAAAGCAGATCTGAGACTGTAATGTTTACACTATCAGAGCAACTAAAATTTGATTATTGAATTTTATCTAGAAAATAATAGAGAACAAGTATCTTAGAGATCACCCATTTGACTGGTAAAAAGAGAGTTATTTACTTACCATTCATCCATTCATGTAAGTTATTTTCATAAAGTGTAATTGTTTCAAGACACAGGTATCTTATAAAGTAAATGTAGTATAATCTTAAAGATGTTATATACTTTAAATTAATATTTATGATAAATATCATTGTTATATAATATGTATGTCACAATAGTAAGAAAAACATCACATGTATTTTGGGAAAAGTTGTTAAAGTTGTTAATTTAAACATACTGGAAAATTGTTTTTTTTTTTTCCTCTTTTATTAGTATACCTTTTATGTATCATGTTGTAATTGTAATTATTTATATTTACAGTGTTTATTTCATGTCTAATTTGCATATAGGTTCCATCTGGTGGAGTTCCTGTAGGTATTAGTTGCTGATTTTGTGACTGTTAATTGCTGTGGTTCATTTCTTTGTTTTTTTCTTTTTTCTAGTAAAACTTCTCTATCATTATAAATATATCTAAAATTGCTTTATGAAAGTTTAAGTACATTTACATCCTATTATTGATTATTCTACAATGAAAATTTGAAGTTCACAATGAAATTTTGTAGTTTGTAATTTCATTGTAAACTTTGTTAAAGATTGTTTAATTATTATTCTTTTTGTCTATTACAGACAGTAGTAATTCATTACAGCATTCTTTCTAAAAGACTAAATTTGAAATTGAACTTTTTGGAACTAGTTTCATCAGCAACTACTTGTTAATTAAATAAAATTTCAAACCAGATGAAATTTTTTAATCATTTTCTGTTATGCTTTGTCATACCTAAATATGCATGTACCTAAGTAAGTATACATACATATGCACATATGTGCATGGTTATAAGTTTTATGTGCACATGTATAAACATGCATATGTTCTTGTATGTGTGTGATAGTGTTTTGATTCCCATTATATACTCTTAATTGGTTTAAAATTCAGTAATGTTATATTTGAAATCTAAATAATGGGATGTTTTTGCTTATTTTACATTCATGGATTTATTTACTGTGGTTTTATATATGTATTTAAATTTATATTCATTTTTCTGTCATTGTGACTGTGTGTCAGAATTTATTTTATACTCCCAAAATAATATACAAGACATATATAAAAGTCATGCTTTTGGTATATACCAAATGAATATTTTATAGTAAATATTTCCTTATGTGATAGAAGAAAATGATTTTAATCAATTATCTGTTTATATCTTGATTTAAAGTACTACTATCATTTTAAATAATCCCACAGACACAACTACTATAAAATATGTACTGTTTTTGTCATGAAATTAAGAGATAATTATTTGTCTACTTGTATCCTAGTCCATGAAACATTAAGAGTGTGAAGTGAGAAGTGTTACAAATATACAAATGTTGATTGAACTTAGCACATTTATTGTAAAAATGTATAGTTCTAATATGTTTATGAAATCCAAACTGTATTTTATGATGTAGCTTGTCAAAGGAAGAATTAAAGATTTAAAGGATTGAAAGAAGGATATTTGAGTTCATATATACATTGTTCCTTACTAAACATTTTACAAAACTGGACTTATCAAGAGCAGCAAACTCACTGTAAATACTGTCAATCAAAACAATAGTTTTGTTGCTGTCAATGCATGTGCACAGGAGTTTGATATTAATATTACATGAAATTTTCATAAAATTAATAAAAACATAGTATGCATTCTGGAACATTCATATCACTTTTGAAAGTGGTACTATCTTTACAAATCAAGCTTACATATTAAACTTTGAATTATATTTTGCTGAACATTTCCAAATATGTCTTATGACTTTGTACTTAAAGAAATATCAAGATATTCACCAATAACATCTATATATGATATACACATACATACATATGAAGGCAACTAAACATCAAAGAGTTCTATTTCAATCATAGATAGTGTGCAAAAAGATTAAAATGATTTATGAGAGATAATGTATACTTCTAATTTTACATATTACATTATTTCTTTTATATGAAACAACAATCTGTAATTTTAGGAGATATTTTTGTTGGTCTCTTGCTAGTTATTATAAGAGAAATCAAGAAGTTGAGACATTTAAAAGATCAAAAGATCTTAATATCTTTGTTTATGCAATATGAGACACTATATTTTATCAAATTTGTATATCATTTTTAAATAGAAACATTTGACAATGAAATCTTAGGATTTTCAGAAAATCATTTTGGTAAAACAAAATGATTCTGTTTGTGACACACTGCATTCAAGTATAGCCACATACACACATACATACAGTGGTTTACAACTCAGTGAAGTATTATATTATTACAACACTTGACACATTAAAATGTTTAAAAACACTTAGGGAGTATATGAAGGAATATATCTAGCTAATTTGGTAGGGGCTACAGTTGAGTGGGAGAAAAGAAATTGAAAGAGAATTAAGGTATAAATTAAGTAAAGAAAATGAAAGGATTTGTACAAAAAGAAAAAAGTAAATAGATGGTAAACAAGCTACATAGCACAACTTGCTAGTCTGTATTACTGGACCCAAAAGCTATAAGTAATATGAAGTATTAGATGCACTGTTGTTACACTCATAAAATAGAGAAAAATGCATGCTATTTAGTTTGTTATTGATTGAAACTGCATGCTAATATTTTTTATCATCTTTGAAGTAATAATTGCATTTCTTCATGATTGTAAAGTGTGACAAAATAAATGAGAATCTTCTAGAAAATGGTTCAAAATATATTACTTTTATAAACAAACAATTCTATTTTAAAAATTAAGTATCATATTTGATTAATCAAAATAACCCGCATTCTATCCATATATTAAATTAGTCTAAGGACACTAAAATGCAAATGCCTGAAATACCTGTTTGAAAATATCAGACTCCAAGATCTCTTGCCCATTGTGTTTTAATGTATGTGACTATTTTGTAATAGAATAATGAAAGCTATTACTTTTAGCATTAATTTTTGCATGGTTTGGAGATAAATGTAGCATGCTGAACTTAAATCAAAGTCATGAGCACAGAAATTACCACAAAAGGAGATATTATGAATATCTAACTTCAGGTTCAAATGAAATTACTCATTTTAAAATTTTTAAAACAAATATAGATTTCAGTTTTGAAATTTGTACAAATTAAAGTACAGTGTGGTTCAAAGTGTGCCCACTTTTAATTATAGTAGTGTGTTTTACAACTTTCTTTTTATACATAGAAATTTAAAAAATGTGACTCCTGTTTTTATTTCCAAATTAACACTTGTTTAACAATCTGCTACTTTCTGCTCTGTCCTATGTCCTTGATACTAGACTTAAAAAAAAAAAAAAAGTTCTTTCTTATGAAACTCCATTTCACATCATAGTATATTAAAAGGTATCATAATCCGTAAAGATACCTTAGCACCCTGTATTATATCTTTTTATTTTTCATAGTCTTCCTCATATTTCAGTCTCTCAATATTCACCTTTTATTTGTCCCAACTGCTTTCTCTTCCCACTATGCTTATACTAATCCAAGTGTCCTTACTTTATATCTGTTCTTTCTCTGAATTGCAGAGAATAATTATCATTCAGGGGCGGCAATAAAATTGTGAAGAGTTTCCAGTGCCAAGTTAATTATCTCTTACTCTTGAACCTTTGAATATGCTTGAACCTCAATAAGCATGTATCATTTTTCCAGGCTATCTTAATAGATACCTGTGTTAAATTCATATATGTATTTTTAAAGAAAATAATCTGAAATATTTTAATTAAAATAAGTCTTATGTTTCCCTTTGGAAAACCTTTGCAATAATAAAATGAGGAGCAAGCACGATATTTATGGCTAATGAATAATACATAATTTTATTCCTATTTTACATTAAACCAGAACAAGATAGTAATATGCATATGAGCAGTTTATTACTACAAATGAAGTAACTGTAAAATCTTATAACTAAACTTCTGGGCTCCAATTTCCTTTTCTTACAATTATTTCTTATTTCTTGAATCCAACAAAGTTATGGAAAATATTGATATTAAGTAATAAGTAAGAATATATTCAATTGGATTGCTTTCTATTTTTCTTTCTATTCTTTTTCTTGCTTTTGATATTAATTACAACAATATTTTTCTTTTAAAAATAGTTTTGCAATACTAGCACTTGAATTTTTGTTCCTGTACATGCTAGGCAACCTCTGTACCAATCAGCTACATCTCCAGTCTTCTAGTACATATTTTAATATTCTGTATTTCACACAATAGATTACCATTTTTTGACCACCTTATATTATTCATGAGTAAATATCTACTTAAATCTCTCTTTTTTTTCTTTAGGAAATCTTAATACAGTTATATACATATATTTTTGTAACAAACATTAAAAATTAATTTTTAGGTAATAAACTAATAGTCACATTTTGTAATCAACATTTTCAATAATGATTTTTTTTTTTTTAAGACAAAAGACCCAGAGCTTCACCTTTTCCTGAATGATTACACATCAGTCTTCACCGTCACACAGACTGGTATCACTCGCTACCTCACCCTGCTACAACCAGTGGACAGGGAAGAACAGCAAACTTACACATTTTCGGTAAATAGATTTTGTATATATGCATATATATGTCTGTATGTTTGAAATGGAAAGAGATGTCTTGTTAAAACTGACAAGGTCTATGATTTGAGGAGAAAACCTCAATATTTCAGGTAATATCAGAGAAAATATCAGCTGCAAAAATTCTTCACATGTATTTCACCCTTTTTGGTACATAAATTTGTGCAACTACATTAATATTTTCCCCACAAAAGTAAAACACTTCTTCAGTCTTCACCATACACTAACAATTAATAATATAAACTAGAATTCACCAAATCATCATATCTTAAAACTTTTTGTTGTATTTTCAATTTTGTCATAGGGTTAGGCTAGTAGTTCTCAAGTGAAGATAACTTTTTACATTCAGAGAATGTTTTACAACATCTGGAGGCATTTCTGGTTGTTAGAACAGGAGGGAGTGCTACTGGCCTCTAGTGGGTAGATACAAAATATGGCTCTGAAAATCTTAGGATACATAGAACACCCCTTACAAAAAACTATCTGGCTCAAATGTCACTAACATGGAGAAATCATGGGTTGGGCTTGATTAATCAAGGTCGGGGAAGTAAATGTTATTAAAGTTGTGATTGCACATATTTATCATGAAGTAGACAAAAATATGTAAACACACACACACACACATACACACACACACACACACACACACACACGGACTAGTATAATAGGGTTAAGAGGTAAATACAAATTTTAAAAACTATGTCCAGATCCTTTAATAAAGTATAAGAAGAGATGAACTGATAGATGCAAGTTACTGAACTTACTTGGGATGTCTTTCTGGACAGGCCTATACAACAAAAGACTGGAACTTCTAGAAAACCTTATTTGACAGCTGTAGAACTTGGACACATAGTTGATTCCAGAAGCCATTCACACAAGGATGGCTGTCTGATGCTTGTAGAATTGATTTTGTTTTATCACACACTTGCAACTATTTTTTTAAGGGGAGAAAAATCAAGAGGAACCCTTTTATTACACATTATAGGACACTAGTATATATACTACAGTTATTAAAAATGGAACAAGTTTTTAAAATTTTGGTTTCTTATATTTTGCATTCCTTTTTCCATCATGCTTACAATCTTTCCTAATTTGTGTTCTGTTACCAAAGAGTTCCACAACCTCTACCTCACCACAGTACGAATGAAAGAAAAAACTATCCAATAGGTTCTTCAGAGAGACATTATCTAAGAAACTAAATTAGTCCAATAACTCTTAACAATGATTGAGTTCTCAAATTTTTAGTAATGTAATTATCACTAGTAACAAATGTTAGTAAGCCCTTTAAAATTACAGTTTACTGAATTTCTAGAATATAATTTAACATATCTAGTGTACATAATTTCTTGTATGATATAAACATGTTATCTATGAAAGTAACTATTGTATCTAAGGGGAAAAAAGACAACATGAAAGTAGTAGAGACTATTAGGTAAGAGGAAGGAGTAGGAGGAAGGGCGAGGAAGAAGAATGGGGGCAGGAATATGAGCCAAGTATGTCATTTTCATGTACAGATATGCCACAGAGAAACCCATTATTCTGTATAATTAAAATGCTCCAGTAAAAAGTAAATATCATATTGTAGTATTACATAATATTACATTTAAAATACCTAAACGTGAAGAATATTTTCTGATTAATTTTTAAGGATTACTTTGTATTTAGCTCCAAGGAATCAGTAATATTATTGGTCGACTTTGAGCCCCTAAGATATTTTGCATATCCTCTTATTTAAAAAATGTGCTTGGAATGGAATGTGTTAAAAAGTAGAAAAGAATCCTTAGTAATTTCTTTTTAGTACATTAAAACACTTTTGAATATATGTAGTATTATATTTTTATTACTTCCTTTCATCAACAAAACATTTTAGCACCCTTTTAAAATTATAAATCACTTATTAAAAACTCGTGAAGTTGTAAGAGTGGATTCTGTACTATTTATACTTGCATGACTTCTCTATTAAGTGTATTTTTCTTCCCCTAAAGATAACGGCATTTGATGGTGTACAAGAAAGCGAGCCAGTTATTGTCAATATTCGAGTGATGGATGCAAATGATAATACTCCAACCTTTCCAGAAATATCCTATGATGTCTATGTTTATACAGACATGAGGCCAGGGGACAGTGTCATACAGGTAACTACCCATATGATGTAAGGATATACACAAAGCAGTTATTTCCATGGTTATCACACAATGTATTAGGAAATCACTTAAGAAATAAAAATGAATTTCAGACATATGTGGCTTAATTTAACTTAGCTGACTTTAAATTGATGCTCACTTTTCAAGTAAATTATACATATATTTGGACTCTAAAGTAGACTAAAGTCATTATTAAAGTAGAATAAAGTCATTATTAGGTATAAACAGCTATTTGACCTGTTTGTATTTGATTTGAAATAATTCAACCTTTTTACACATTTATTTTAAGGGCAGGATTGTAATTAGTTCGTTTTTACATCCATAGCAATTGTATCTATACTTCCTCTCATACAGCAAATGATTTATGTAATAGATGATTAATAAATCTTTATTTGAAAATGAAAGAAAGGAAGGCCAACATACATCAATAAATGAGTGAATGAAAATATGAATAGGTGAGAATTTATAAATGCACTGGCCTTTATTTCTAGTCAATTTATGGACTAAGAGAACTACATTTTTCTTTAATGGGATAGTCTTCCTTAGGTAGCAAAATTATAGTTTACACAGATAAAGGAATGACAATTATTTTCATGTTCTTATTTAATTAAGCCTGATACTCTTCTCCCTAATGATATAATAGGAAATAAAAGTAAGTTTATATAGAAAAACAGCCAGCAGGGAACTGAAAAATGTAACTAAGAAAACGATCGTAATTATGTGGTGGAACTGTATCTCAAAAATGTTTGCCTTAAGGGATCAAAAGCTTATTTCTGGCATTTGAAGGCTACAAAAGTTAATTTCCCTTATGTATCACTTTATAAAACAGATCTTACTTTGTATTTAAATGTTTACATTTTATATAGTTCCATGAATTATTCAGATATGAAGATAAATTGTTGCTTGTGTCTATATGTTTGAATTTTTAAAAAATTATTTAAAAGCCAAGAAATTAAGCTTTATAATTAGTATTTCTAATGGTATTCCTGGTATGTGGTAAATGAATGTTTGGCTATCAATCATCCTACAGGAGTCCAGAAATAAAATGAAATGGATTTCCCATTGAGAGAAAAAATTAAAACAAAGCAAAAAGGTTTAGAGCTGTGTGATTGGCAAAAGCCCTTTTAGGGTCATGACATTGGTTGCTATGCTACACCCCCTTCTGCTCATTAACTTCATTGACCCCAAAGAAGATCAATCAGTTTTCTTTTTTGTTAGTAATCTTAAATCAAAAGAGTGAAAATATTAGAAATGAAGGTGATAATGAGAACTCTACAGAAAAAAAGAGGGTTGGATAACATGTTTTAATTATTGTAATGTCATTTTCAACATAGTCATGAGATTATTTTGGCCTGGTGTGAGTGAATACTAAATTGTTGTAGTGCACAATTTTACTATGAGAAAACTGTTGTTGCTCATAGAAGTAGATAGATTAGTCACAAATATGTAACTAGGTCCTTGTTGAAAACAATAAGTATAAATTATACTACTGAGTTTATGTATATCTCTTAGACTTGATTATTGTAAAGAGGACCAAAGTGATTCTGATGTATATGTGTGATGAATTGAAACTAAGATGAATATTATCTTAAAGCAGCATTTTTACTCCCATATCTGAAACTAATTGGAATATTAGCCTTGTTATAAACCTTTCTCCCAGAGGAAACTCTAGAATGCAACTATCCCACTGATTCTTCACCTCAATGACAAAATTATCTAAATTTATCAATCAATCCAAGTAACAACATGTCTGTGGTTGTCTCTTTCTTGTCTGCCTGTGTCTGTCTATCTAATCTGGATTTCACTCATATCATACTGCTAACATCTTATAAAATCATATATCATATCAGGTCTGTCTATAAGTATTGAACTCAAAAGCATTTTTCAGTCCTTAACCTATTTGAAACTTATGTAGATTCCCACATTTTTGGAATTTCCCTTGGTTCTCAAACTCCATCTCTGCAGGCCAAAGAATGTTATTGTTGAAGTACAATTCTCATACTTTGACTGTTAACATTCCTTTAAAATCTGCCTCTAGTTCTCTCTTTACTTCCAAATTTTCAATTAGTACCATCATATATACTCATGTCTATCAAAGTTAAAAATAAGAAGAAAAGTGAAATTCCCTGTGGTAACCTTTGTCCTGAGCATTGAGCTGACATCACAGTTGTCTGTTGAACTTGACCATGACATGGAGTTTTGACATGTGGAGTTTTGACAAGCACTTCACACTGTACATACCCCAAGAGAAGTTAACTAATCCATTTTCTTTCTTATAATACTCAAAACTCAGACTCAAGCTTCCACATTTGGCTCTCTTTGGAGGTCATTATATCATGAAGCACCCCTCTAGTCCTTGGGAGATGTAGTTGTGTTTGCATCTTTCACCTACTGCATAACTTCTGATTGTTTTTCAGATTATGCAATTTCTATTTTCTTTTACCCCTAAGACAGTACAATTGCATTAGTGATGGTATTCATGTTGTGCATTAGAGCTTAGACTGCCATTCTACCTGTCTGCTACTGTATATGTATATATAATCTGAGCTACATGTCCTTTTCTTCCCATCTGATCCACCATGCAATTTCTACTTCAAAATATATCTTTCATCATTTCCTTTGATTTTGTTTATAAAGGACTTTATTTTTAGAGAAACTTTGAGTTCACAACAAAAGTGATGGAAGGCACAGAATCTTCTGATACATTCCCTGCCTCTCCTGTTATCCACACCCTCTATCCGAGTGGTTCATTTGATACAATTGATGAGTTTACACTGACATTTTTTAATCATTCAAACTCTGCAGTTTACATTAGGATTTACTCTTGGTATTTTACAATCTCTATGTTTTTACTAATGCATCATAAGGTGCATATAGCATTATAGTATCATACAAAGTAGTAGCACTGACCCAAAAATCCTGTGCTCTCCCTTTTCAGTCCTCCCCACCACTTGACAACAACTGAAACTTTTTACTGTCTGTATGGTTTTGCCTTTTCCAGAACAAGATAACAGCAAGTACCCTTTTCAGATTGACTTCTTTCACTTTAGAATATGCATTAAAACTTTCTCCATGTCTTTTCATGGCTGGATAGCCTATTTCTTCTAATACTGAATAAAATGCAATTGTCTAGACATATTACAGATTGTTTATTCATTCTCTTACTGAAGAGCACCTTTGTAACTTCCATTTTTGTCAATCATCAATAAACCTGCTATAAATGTCTTATGCAGTTTTTGTGCAGTAATGTTATCAATTCCCTTCTGTAAATACCATGGAGTGGGATTTCTGAAACATATCTTGAGACCATGTTTAGTGTTTGCTTCTAATTTTTTATTGGTTCTTTTTAGTTATACATGATAATAAAATTTATTTTGACATAATTATAAAAGCATGGAATATAATTTGTTCTAATCCAGCCCCCAGTATCTCCCTTTCCCTCCTTTCCTCTCACCCTCTATTCCCTTCCATCTACTCTACTGATCTTTCTGCTACTTAATTATACATTTTTAAAAAATTAATGTCTTGTGGTTGTACACAATGATGAGATTCACTGTGCTATACACATTTATGTATATAGGAATGTTAGGTCCAATTCATTCTACTATCATTCCCTATCCCTTTCATTTTCTCTTCCCCTCATTCCCCTTTCTCATCCACCAAACTTCGATTCTTTCCCCCCTGTTTATTGTGGGTTAGCCTCAAGATATCAGAGAAAACAGTTGACCATTGTTTTGGGGGGTATTGTCTTATTTCATTTAGTATGATAGTATTCAATCCATCTGTTTACTGACATTTGTCCTAAAGTCATTCTTCTTGATGTCTGAGTAATAATCCATTATGTATATATACCATAATTTCTTTATCCATTCTTCTGTTAAAGGGCACCTAAATTGACTCCACAGCATAGCTATTGTGGATTGAGCTATTATAAACATTGATGCATCACTGTAGTATGCTGATTTCAAATCATTTGGATATATACCAGGTCATATGGTAGTTTTTATTCCTAGTTTTTTTGAGGACTCTTCAACTGTTTTCCAGAGCAGTTGCACCAATTTGAAGTCCCACAAACAATGTATGAGTGTACTTTTCCTCCCACATTCTCACCAATATCTATTTTTACTGATATTCTTGATAATTGCCATTCTGACTGGAGTGAGATGAAATCTCAGTGTAGTTATAATTTGCATTTCTTCAATTGCTAGAGATGTTGAAGACTTTTTCATGTATTTGTTGATCATTTGCATTTCTTATTTTGAGAAGTATCCATTTATTTTCTTTGCTCATTTATTAATTGGATTATTTGTTTTTGATGTTAAATTTTTTGAGTTCTTTATATGTCCTATCTGAGAGACAGGTACAAAGATTTTTCTGCCATTCTTAGGCTCTCTCTTCATGCTCATAATTGTTTCCTTTGCTGTGAAGAAGCTTTTTAACTTGGTGCCATCCATTTATTTATTTCTAATTTTATGTCTTGCACTTTTTGAGTCTTCTTAAGAAAGGCTTCCTGAGCTGACATGTGGAGTGGAGTGTTGGACCTTCAATTTCTTCTAGCAGTTGCAGGGTTTCTGATCAAATTCCTAGGTCTTCTGTCCACTTTGAGTTGAGTTTTCTGCAGGGGAATCATGGGGTTACATTCCACTCTATGACATATGGATTTATAGCTTTCCCATCACCATTTGTTAAAAGTCTATCTTTTCTCCAGCATGTTTTTGGCAACTCTGTCTAGTTTCAGATAACTTGTATCCATGTGGGTTTGTGTCTGTATCTTCTATTCTATTCAATGATCTTCATGCTTATTTTGATGCTGTTTTTGTTATCACATCTCTGTAGTATAATTTGATGTCTGGTATTATGTTTTCCAGTTTGCCTTTCACACTAAGGAATGCTTTAACTATTCGGGTCTCTTATTTTTCCAAATAAATTTCATGACAGATTTTTCTATTTCTGTGAAAAACATCATTGGAATTTTAATGGGAATTGCGTTGAACTAAATAGCACTTTTGGTAGTTTGGCAGTTTAGTTTGGAAATAAGCTGCCAAACTGTATTCAAAAGTGTTGGTGTCAGGGCTGGAGATATAGCTCAGTTGGTAGAGTGCTTGCCTCATATGAACAAGGCCCTGGGTTCAATCCCCAGCACCATTAAAAAAAAAAGTATTTGTATCATTTTGCATATACCCCATAATTTCCTTTTCCATGCCCATTACTGCCATAAATTTTGATGGTACTCTGATAGACAGTAAGGTTATTTCACAAGATTCTCCATTGCATTGCTCCAAATGATTATTCTGAAACTGAGGCAGAGCAGATTTCCATTCTCCTGGAAACTGCTAAAATGTGTGGTCCAAACTCCACACATAACAACCAAGAACATCAGCCAAGAATGGTTGAACATTTTTTTTTGCAACTCCTTCTGTACTTTTCCATTTTATTGACCTTAAAAGCATACAGAGTTTTCTTTTGTTTTAGAATGCAATATCTTTCTTTTTCTATACCTATTGACATATTTCTCATGTTTTAATGTATTATCAAACTTTTACTGTTATTGTTCATTCTTTAAGACGTAATTAAATTGTTAATTCTGTAATAAGACTTTCATATTCTAGGAAATTGAAATCATTGTTTCCATCTTGCTTCCACATATCTAGCTTTCAACTGTATCTCTTATACATTTAACTAAATCATTAACTTTCACATACCCATTTACCTTACAGTACAATAAATCATTTTTATTAATTTGTGCATTTCAGTTTTGCATAATTTTGGAATTCATTTTGACATAACTTTGCAAGCACAGAATATAATTTATTCCAATTCAGTTCCCATTTTTCTTCTCTTTATATATATATTTTTTAAATTAGTTAATTATAGATATACATATAGGTAAAATTCATTGTGATATATTCATATATGGACGCAGGGTAATTTGGTCACTTTCATTGTACAATTCTTCCATTTCCTGTCTCTTCTTCCTCCTCCTCAGTTCCTTTCCTCTACTCCAATAATCTCTTTCCTATTTTCATGGGATTCCACCCCACCCTATCCTCTTCCCCACTCATTTTAATCTAGCTTCTAAAAATGAAAGAAAACATTTGCCCCTTGATTTTCTGGGTTTCATTTATTTCACTTACCATGATGTTCTCTACTGACCTATAAATTCTTTAGGACAGGAATTCTTGAAGGGCTCTAATTGCCAGCAGTTTGCAAAATAGCATGTAATATATAAAATAGTATACAGTATATAAAATTGCAAAAGTGTATATAGTAGGGATCTAATATTAATTTAATTTTTGTTCACAATCTAGTTTTTTAGAAAAACTTGAGTGAATATGGTGATAAGTGATTCAGATTTCCAAAGTTTATAAATGTTGAAACTTATGTTGAATTCAATCTAAGACAATAAAATTAGGAACCAGACTTGTTCATTGTTTGCCCATTTGTCCTTTGCATTCATACATTGTTATAGGGCTGGGGCTTCTAAAAAACTGAGGCAATAGCCGTGCGCGGTGGCGCACGCCTGTAATCCCAGCACTTTGGGAGGCTGAGGCAGGAGGATCGCGAGTTCAAAGCCAGCCTCAGCAGTGGTGAGGCACTTAGCAACTCAGTGAGACCCTGTCTCTAATAAAATACAAAAAAGGGCTGGGGATGTGGCCCAGTGGTCGAGTGCCCCTGAGTTCAATCCCTGGTACCACAAAAAAAAAAAAAAAAAAAAAAAAAAAAAAAAAAAAAACTGAGGCAATGAATGGAGGGGCTTCCCTTTCAATCCTACTTCTTTTGATCATCTTAGAAAGATATCAGACATGTCACCCAGAGTAACAGACCTGAGTGTATTAGAAGGGAATGGATAAAGGAATGGAGACACTTGAGAGAGAGAGAGAGAGAGAGAGAGAGAGAGAGAGAGAGAGAGAGAGAGGGAGGAGAGAGAGAGGAGAGAGAGAGAGATAGGTCTCTCAGAGAGGAGAGAGATAGTGTGCCTCTTCTGTCCTTCAGTTTTATTCGGGTTCTAGGGAAGTTTCCAGAGAGTTCCAAACAGGTCAACCTCTTGACTTTTGACTGACAGCAGGATGATATTAGACTTTAAAGTAACCCCTGCCATGACCACTGTAGGTGACTTTGGCCCACACTAACCAATTCTAATTGGAACCTATTCTTATAAATTTTGTATTCAGGGGGAAATTATCCTTATTTCTCTGTGTTCTGGTATCTGATATGTGAAAGGGTCACAAAATTCTTGTTTCATGGTAACTTGTATTCTTACTGGAATTATTTCAGGCCTGCATTTCTCCTGTGGATAACAGGTGATTTTCTAAGGAATACAACAAATCATGTCAACTTAAGTCAGGCCACAGAGAAATTGCGGTTTTAAAAAAGAAAGCATGTGGGGATCATCACAGTGGGCCCATTTCATAGAGTTTACTCCCTTCACTTCATGTTCTCACCACTCATAACAGTCTTTCCCCTGTCAACATGACTTTGGACAAACAGTTTAATCTTTCTTGCATTACAATTCATATTACACACATAGAGCACAATTTTTCATATCTCTGGTTGTATACAAAGTATATTCACACCATTCGTGTCTTCATACCTGTACTTAGGGTAATGATGCCCATTTCATTCCAGTCTTTCCTACCCCTATTCTCCCTCCCTTAACCTCCCATCCTTTTACCTTATCTAGAGTTCATATAATATTGCCATGCTTCCACTCCCAACCCCACTATGAATCAGCCTCCTTATATCAGAGAAAACATTCGGCATTTGGTTTTTTGGTATTTGCTTATTTCACTTAGCATTATATTCTCCAAATCCATCCATTTACCTGCAAATGCCATGATTGTATTCTCTTTTATTGTTGAGTAATATTCCATTGTGTCTATATACAACATTTTCTTTATCCATTCATCTACTGAAGGGCATCTAGGTTGGTTCCACAGTTTTGCTACTGTGAATTGTGCTGCAATAAACATTGATGTGGCTGTGTTCCTGTAGTATGCTGTTTTTAATTCCTTTGGGTATAGACCAAGGAGTGGAATAGCTGAATCAAAAGGTGGTTCCATTCCCAGTTTTCCAAGGAATCTCCATACTGCTTTCCATATTGGTTGCACCAATTTGCAGTCCCACCAGCAATGTATGAGCGTGTCCTTTTCTCCACATCATTGTCAACACTTATTGTTGTTTGTATTTTTAATAGCTGCCATTCTGATTGGAGTGAGATGAAATCTTAGAGCAGTTTTAATTTATATTTCTCTAATTGCTAGAGATGCTGAACAATTTTTCACATATTTGTTGACTGATTGTATATCGCCTTCTGAGAAGTGTCTGTTCAGTTCCTTGGCACATTTGTTGATTGGGCTATTTGATTTTTTGGTGTTAAGATTTTTGAGTTCTTTATATAATCTAGAGATTAGTGCTCTATCTGATGTGCATGTGGTAAAAAATTGTTCTCAATTAGTAGGTTCTCTATTGACCTCACTGATTGCTTCTTTTGCTGAGAAGAAGCTTTTTAGTTTGAATCTATCCCATTTATTGATTCTTGATATTAATTCTTGTGCTATAGGGGTCTTATTAAGGAAGTTGGGGCCTAATCCTACATGTTGGAGATTAGGGCTTACTTTTTCTTCTAATAGGCATAGTGTCTCTGGTCTAATTCCTAGGTCCTTGATCCACTTTGAGTTGAGTTTTGTGCATGGTGAGAGATACGGGTTTAATTTCATTTTGTTACATATGGATTTCCAGTTTTCCCAGCACCATTTGTTGAAGAGGCTATCTTTTCTCCAATGTACATTTTTGGCACCTTTGTCTAATATAAGATAACTGAAATTATATGCATTAGTCTCCGTGTCCTCTATTCTGTACCATTGGTCTACCAGTCTGTTTTCAGTCTGTTTTGGTGCCAAAGCCATCCTGTTTTTGTTACTATTGCTCTGTAATATAATTTAAGGTCTGATATAGTGATGCCACCTGCTTCACTCTTCTTGCTAAAGATTGCTTTAGCTATTCTGCATCTCTTATTTTTCCAGATGAATTTTATGATTGCTTTTTCTATTTCCATGAGGAATGTCATTCGGATTTTGATTGGAATTGCATTAAATCTGTATACAGCTTTTGGTAGTATGGTTATTTTGACAATATTAATTCTGCCTATCTAAGAACAAAGGAGATCTTTCCATCTTCTAAGGTCTTCCATAATTTCTTTCTTTAGTGTTCTGTAGTTTTCATTATAGAGGTCTTTCACGTCTTTGGTTAAGTTGATTCCCGGGGTTTTTGTTGTTGTTGTTGTTGTTGTTGTTGTTGTTGTTGTTGCTATTGTAAATGGGGTTGTTTTCCTCATTTCCCTTTCAGAGGATTTGTCACTGATATATAGAAATGCCTTTGATTTAGTTGATTTTGTATCCTGTTGCTTGGCTGAATTCATTTATGAGTTCTAGACGTTTTCTGGTGGAATTTTTTTGGGTCTTCTAGGTATAGAATCATATCCTCAGCGAATAGTAATAATTTGAGTTCTTCTTTCCCTATTTGTATCCCTTTAATTTCTTTCATCTGTCTTATTGCTCTGGCCAGAGTTTCAAGAACTATGTTAAATAGAAGTGGTGAAAGAGGGCATCCCTGTCTTGTTCCAGTTTTTAGAGGGAATGCTTTCAATTTTTTCTCCGTTTAGAATGATGTTGGCCTGGGACTTAGCATAGATAGTGTTTACGATGTTGAGATATGTTCCTGTTATCCCTAGTTTTTCTAGTGTTTTAAACATGAAGGGGTACTGTATTTTGTCAAATTATTTTTCTGCATGTATTGAGATAATAATATGGTTCTTTTTTTTTTTTTTAAGTCTATTAATGTAATGAATTCCATTTATTGATTTCTGTATGTTGAACCATCTTTGCATCCCTGGAATGAACCCCACTTGATCATGGTGTACTATATTTTTTATATGTTTTTGTATCTGATTTGCCCGGATTTTATTGAGAATTTTTGCATCTGTGTTCATTAGAGATATTGGTCTGAAGTTTTCTTTCTTTGATGTGTCTTAGCCTGGTTTGGGGATCAGGATGATATTGGCCTCATAGAATGAGTTTGGACGTGCTCCCTCTTTTTCTATTTCCTGAAATAAGTTGAAGTGTATTGGCATTAGTTTTTCTTTAAAAGTCTTGTAGAACTTGGCTGTGTATCCATCTAGTCCTGGGCTTTTCTTGGTTGGTAGGCTTCTGATGGCATCTTCTATTTCATTGCTTGAAATTGGTCTGTTTAAATTGTGTATATCTTCCTGATTCAATTTGGGCAAATCATGACTCTAGAAATTTGTTGATGCCTTTGATATTTTGTATTTTATTAGAGTGCAAGTTTTCAAAATAATTTTGAATTATATTCTGTATTTCTGTAGTGTCTGTTGTGATATTTCCTTTTTCATCGCATATGTTAGTAATTGAGTTTTCTCTCTTTTTCTCTTTGTTAGCCTGGCTAAGGCTCTGTCAATTTTATTTATTTTTTCAAAGAACCAGGTTTTGTTTTGTCAAGTTTTTCAATTGTTTCTTTTGTTTCAATCTCGTTGATTTCAGCTCTGATTTTAATTATTTCCTGTCTTCTACTGCTTTTGGTGTTTGATTGTTCTTCTTTTTCTAGGACTTTGAGATGTAATGTTAAGTCATTTATTTGTTGACTTTTTCTTGTTTTGAGGAATGAACTCAATATGGTGAACATTACTCTTAGAACTGCCTTCACAGTGTCACAGAGATTTCAATATGTTGTGTCTGTGTTCTCATTCATTTCTAAGAATCTTTTAATCTCCTCTTTGATGTCATCTGCAACCCATTGTTCATTCAGTAGCATATTAGTTAGTCTTCAGGTGTTGGAGTAGCTTTTATTTCTTATTTTATCATTGATTTCTAATTTCATTCCATTATGGTCTGATAGAATGCAGGGTAGTATCTCTATTTTTTTTTATATTTGCTAAGAGTTTTTTTGTGGCATAATATATGGTCTATTTTAGAGAAGAATCCATGTGCTACTGAGAAGAAAGTGTATTAGCTCATTGAAGGATGAAATATTCTATATAAGTCAGTTAAGTCTAAGCTGTTTATTGTATATTTGAGTTCTATAGTTTCTTTGTTCAGCTTTTGTTTGGAAGATCTATCCAGTAGTAAAAGGGCCACCCAGAATTATTGTGTTGTGGTCTATTTGACTCTTGAACTTGCAAAGAGTTTGTTTGATAAATATGTATGCTCCATTTTGGGGGGCATATATATTTATAATTGTTAAGTCTTGTTGGTGTATGGCTCCCTGGGGAAGTATGTAGTGTCTTTCTTTATCCCTTTTGATTGACTTTAGCTTGAAGTCTACTTTATTTGATATGAGAATGGAAACTCTCGCTTGTTTCCTCAGTGCATGTGAGTGGTAGGATTTCTCCTAACCTTTTACCTTCAGCCTGTGGATGTCTTTTCCTATGAGATGAGTCTTTTGGAGGCAGCATGTTGTTGTGTCTGTTTTTTTCATCCAATATGCTAGTCTATGTTTTTTGATTGGTGAGTTTAAGCCATTAACATTCAGAGTTATTATCGAGACATGATTTGTGTTCCTAGCCATTTTTGTTTATTTTTTGGTATTTAACTTGACATGATTTCTCCTCTGATTGGTTTTTCCTTTAGTGTAATGCCTCCCTCTGCTGATTTTTATCATTGTTTTTTATTTCCTCTTCCTGGAATATTTTGCCAAGGATGTTCTGTAGTGCTGGCTTTCAGCTGTAAATTCTTTTAACTTTTGTATATCAAGGAAGGTTTTTATTTCATCCTCAAGTCTAAAGCTTAATTTTGCTGGATATAAGATTCATGGTTGGCATCCATTTTCTTTCAGAGCTTGGTATATGTTGTTCCATGATCTCTTGGCTTTGAGTATCTGAGTTGAAAAATCTGCCATGATACAAATTGGTCTCCCCCTATATGTGATCTGATTCCTCTGTCTTGTGGCCTTTAAGATTCTATCCTTATTCTGTACTCTAGGCATTTTCATTATATGTGTCTTGGTGTAGATCTGCTGTAATTTTGTACATTTGGTGTCCTGTAAGCCTCTTGTATTTGGTTTTCCAATTTGTTCTTCATGCTTGGGAAATTTTCTGATATTATCTAATTGAAGAGATTGTGCATGCCTTTGGTTTGAAACTCTGTCCCTTCCTCTATCCCAATTACTTTTATGTTTGGTCTTTTGCTGCTGTGCCATAATTCTTGGATGTTCTGTTCATGGTTTCTTACAATCTTCAATGTGTGGTCAACTTTATTTTCAAGATTATATACTTTGTCTTCATTATTTGAAGTTCTTTCTTCCAGTTGATCTAGTCTATTGGTGATACTTTCTATTGGGTTTTTTATTTGGCTAATTGTTTCCTTAATTTCAAGGATTTCTGACTTTTTTTTCCCCCACAGTTTCTGTATTTTAAAGTAATTTTTGCTACCTGTATTTGCTCTTTTGTATCTTTGTTGTAGTGATCAATTTTTGCCTGTATTTGCTCATTTAGGTCATTCTTTAATTCACAGATCATTTTAATTATGAATCTTCTGAACATTTCATCAACTTTGTTGAGCATGGGTTCTGTTATTGTAGTATCCTGGTTTGTTTGGGGTACTTTCCTCCCTTGTTTGCTCATGTTGTCTATTTGCCTTCCTTTCTTGTAGTATGGATCTGAGATATTACAGTTTCTACCCTATATTCTCGTAATATCTGTGCAGGTTGTCTGTGCCTCACCTTAATGTTGGGCTTTCAGACTCTGCAGGTGTCCCTCAATGTATGCTACTGCAACTAAAGTTGGTATTGGCACTAGTGGAGGTAACTCGAGATAACAGTGAGGGTGTCCCAAGATGAATGCAATGTCTTCCAGAGATGGGGTTGAAAGAGTGGGCCTTACAATGTTTTTGGGATGCCTGCTCTGAGATGCGGCTGCTTTGAAGCCCTGTCTATTGTCAGAAGGTAGGGGCTACTGTGTGAGGAAGGCTATGGCTATGTCTACAGTGTCTCAAGATGGAAGTGGGTTAGGCTTATGCTCCCAGGTGGGGATGGAGTAGTGGACTCTGGATCTACTCTGGGGCTGGGTCCCACACAGGTTGGAAGAGGCAGTCCTCTTAGCAGAGGTCAATGAAGCTGTCCTAGGCCTGCCTGAGCTCTGTGGGTTTTGGCTGGGCTGACCTGGACCCTCCTGTGCTGGGGCAGAGGTGGTGGGGGGGGACTGACTTGGGCCTGGCCACGCTCAAGTGGAGGTCCTCAGGACTGTCCTTGGCCCGCCTGCACTCAAGAGGCAGGGATGTCAGAGGGGCTGACCTGGGCCTGGCAGCACTTGGCTGGAGGTCAGCGGGGCTGACCTGGGCCTGGACACTCTTGGGCAGAGGTCAGCCGCGCAGACCTGGGCCTGGCGCACTCCTGTGGAGGTTGGTGGGACTGACCTGGGCCTGGACGCACTCGGGTGGAGGCCCTTGGGCTGTCCTTGGCATGCCTGTGCTGGAACAGAGGCCAGTAGGGCTGTCCTGTGTCTACCTGAACTCGGTCAGAGGTCGAAGGGGCTGACCTGAGCCTGGATGCACTAGGGTGGAGGTTGGCAGGACTGACTGGGGCCTGGCTGCGCTCAAACAGAGGCCCTCAGGCCTTTCCTTGGCCCACCTGCCCTCAGGCAGTAGTGAGCAGGGCTGTCCTGTGCCCACCTGCTCTAGGTCTGAGGTCACTGGGGGCTGATTTCCATAATTCTAAGATTAGACAAGCCTATATAATCATTTAATAAACTTTGCCAATTTATTTAAGAAAATGATTTCATTTCTCTGGTGTGTGTGTGCGCGCATATGTTTTTATCAACAAAAAAAAGCAAAGTTTTTATCAACAAAACTGTAGATATATTGTACATTTGTACCTAATTTTAACTTATTTTTGATATGTTAAACAATTTAATTTTACTAACATACATACAATTTCTTGTCTCCGCCCATTTGCGCTAGAATAAAAAATAAACAAAAGCATAATTCTTACTTATACATGTTATTCACTCATGGATTTGAAATATTCTTACATCCATATTTTGTTCAAATGAATGGCATTCCCCATCTACAAAAAGAGGAACATCTTCCATTTAGTCACTTAGACTGGAAAACTGTTATTCCTGACACATTCCCATTTATTCCTGTCTCCCAATTTATTATGAAATTCTCCCAATTTTTCTTCCTGTACTGAGTTCAGTTACTTGCTTCTGTTTTATTGTCACCACCAACTCTTACATACACCACTGCAATACCCTTCTTTACATCTTATTTATGTCTCCCTTCTTCATTTAGTACTGAGAGGACTATTTTAAAATTACAATTACATAAAATAATTCCCATGCACTATCCTGTTGGAATAAAGCCTGTAGTCTGTATCCATCATGGCCAGTTCTTTGATTAATGTCCACCTTCATAACCTATCATTTGCCTTCCCCTTTCTCATTCTCATGCTCCACCTGTGACTATTGATCTGCTTTTCCTCTTTAACTCCAGTTTAAAAGTTACTTCCTCAAGGAAGTCTTCCATAACTGCTCTTTCTAAATTATACCCTCTTATCATCTCAGAATATTCTGATTTTTCCTTCAGAGCATATTATAAATATTTTAATTATACTTTTAGAACTCTTACTCCATCAAATTATAACCTCTGTTGGAATAAACCCTAGGTCAATTTCTTTCTTTATTTTCTGTCTTGTTTTTTTCATCTCTGTTGTACACACAACATCTTGCACAACACTGGGAACAAATGTATTTCATGAATATCTTTTCAATGAACCAATGGATAAAGGAGCTCAGGGATGTAGGTGAAATAACTATTAGGGATTTCTGTATGAGTAATGGAAAATCACTTAATTTCAGATTAATGCATTTTTAAAAACTTAATCAAACTTCAGATACATAGATCTCTAGAACATTGTACTTCCTAAATTGATTATTCTGTAGACCCTTCACATTGAAAATCTTAGAGACTAAACAATCAGTTATGTTTTTATAGAGGCAAAGTTGAATAATTAATGTGTTTATTCTATAATCCTTTATTGTCTGTGGGATTTAAAATAATGGGAACTGTGTCAAATTATAGAGCTTAAGGAAACTACTAAAATTTAATTTCTGACCTTGAGTTTTAGAACTAGAGTATTAGCCAAGAAAGATAATATAATAATAACAATAAAAAATATAATATTTTAGTTTTACCATATATAATAAATATGACTCATAAAATTACATAAAACATTTAAAATTTATGGATCTCCCAAGACCTTAACAGGCTGAACTTTCCCATCTAATAAGTTAGTGAAAACATTTGTGAGATCAATATAGTGATTACAAACACCTGCATTTTGAATCTATATTACCAAGAGAGAGGAAAAAGAGAATATTTGTCTTTTATATTATTTTCAGCTATCTTCCCCTTTATATGATATATTTAGAAATACTGATGTTCAAAGAAAATGCATTTCTAAATGCAATTATTTGTCTTTATTATCATCTAGCATACCTTTAGATTGTCATAGTGAGTTTTCCATGGCCCAATTTCAAAAATTAATGCCTAGGTGCTTGAATTTTTGTAAAGTTTTTGTTAGTTTGTACACATTTTTTAAATCATATTAAGTTGGGCATTTTTAATTTTGACAGTATTCTTATTATTACAGTCTAGATATTATTGATTTACTATATAATTGAATTGAAATTTGGTACTATACTAGAAGAAATAAAAATATATATGTTGATTTTTTTCCTTTGCATTCTATACTAACAAAAATAAAACATTTCACCAAAGTTATCTTTTTTTAGCTGTTATTTAAAAAATAATAAACAAGCTATCTTTTTATTTCTATTTCTTTTTTGTAGTAATTTCTGCTCAAATGTCAAATTATAGTTACTTTGGCAAAAGTAAAATAGGTGGGAATTGATATATTTCAAATAGAGGGAATTTTAGAGAGAAAAAACAGTAGCATTCCAATAAAGCAGTGGGTAATTTTAGATGCATAATATACTTGCTTATTCAGTTTCAAAAAGAAAACAAAACGCTACCACCAAGTCCAAATATAAATGCCTATTACCAACAAATATTATGTATGAACTTTTGGCCAAATTATAATTTAATGTAAATATATATTTTAATGTAATTGGTACTAAACTAATTGTACTGAAAAATACATGGGATGAATAAGATACAGTTCTAACACATGGATGAATAAGATACAGTCCTAACACATAAGGAATTTGATGTGTTTTATAAAATAGTATCCTTATTTTCAATGAAACAAGCAGACAGTATCACTGTTATTTTCTTGAAATATTTTTATTTGTGCACTATAAACATAATATTGGGATTAATTTTGACATAATCATACATGCATGGAATATAATTTGCTCCAATTCAGTCCTTATTGTTTCCTCTTTCACTCCCCTACTTCCTTCCCCACTTCCTCTTCCTGCACTCTACTGGGCTTTCTTCTCTTTATTTATATATTTTTAACATTAGTGCATTATAGACATATATAAAAGTGAGATTACTGTGTGATATTCATATACATACACAGAATAGTTTGGTCAGTTTTGTTTCACCATTCTTGCCTTTTCCTGTCCCTTCTCCCTCCCTTTCAATCACCTTCATCTACTCCAATGATCTCTCTTCTATTTTCATGAGATCCATCCCACCCACCTTTGCTCTTATTTTCGTCAGGTTTCCACATATGAGAGAAAACATTTGGCTTTTTACTTTCTGGGTCAGGATTGTTTCACTTAGCATGATGTTCTCCATTTCCATCCATATACCAGTTAATGCCATAATTTCAATATTCTTCATGACTGAGTAAAACTCCATTGTGTATATATCACAATTTTTTTATTCATCCAAATGTTGACGGACACCTGGGATGATTCCATAACTACTCTCTTATGAATTGTGATCTTATAAACATTGATTTGGCTATGTCACTATAGTATGCAATAGTAGATCTTATGGATATATAATGAGGAGTGGGTCATATGGTGGTTCCATTCTTAGTTTTTCGAGACATATCCATACTGCTTTCCAGAATGGTTGCACCAATTTGCAGTCCAGCCAACAATGTATAACATTTCTCCACATCCTCACCAGCATTTATTAGTATTTGTATCTTTGGTAATTGCTACTCTGACTAGGGTGAAATGAAATTTAAATGTAGTTTTTTTTTGGTGGTACCGGGGATTGAACTCAGTGGCACTCGTCCATTGGGTCACATCCCCAGCCCTTTTTTGTATTTTATTAGAGACAGTGCGGGGATTGCAGTGGCACTCGTCCATTGGGTCACATCCCCAGCCCTTTTTTGTATTTTATTAGAGACAGGGTCTCACTGAGTTGCTAAGTGCCTTGACATTGCTGAGGTTGGCTTTGAACTCGCGATCTGCCTGCCTCAGCCTCCCAAAGTGCTGGGATTACAGGCGTGCGCCACCGCGCCCGGCGTCTAAATGTAGTTTTGATATGCATTTTGCTGATTGCTGGAGATATTGAATATTTTTCCATTTATTTGTTAGCCATTTGTGTTTCTTCTTTTTAGAATTGTCCATT
The DNA here is from genome assembly GCA_025594165.1 of Tamias sibiricus. Taxonomy (NCBI): domain Eukaryota; kingdom Metazoa; phylum Chordata; class Mammalia; order Rodentia; family Sciuridae; genus Tamias; species Tamias sibiricus. Next base: position 101,180,592 of record CM046663.1, on the reverse strand, counting down.
TAGTGATTTTGCCCATTTATTAAGTAGGTTATTTATTTATTAATTTATTTTTGGTATTAAGTCTCTTGATTTCTTTATATATTCTGGATATTGATCCCTTCTCTGAGAAGCTGGTGGCAAAAAATCTCTCATTCCGTAGGGTCTCTCTTCATGCTCTTGTTTCCTTTGCTGCTCAGAAGCTTTTTAATTTGATGCTGTCCCACCTTTTGATTTTTGATTTTTTTTTTTTTTTCTTGTGCTTTAAGAGTCTTGTTAAGGAAGTTGGTACCTGTCTCAACATGCTAAGGTGTTGGGCCTACATTTTCTTCTAGTTTTTGCAGAGTTTCTAGTCTAATACCTAGATCTTTGGTCTAACTAAAATTGCCTTTTGTACAGAGTGGAGAGATAGAGATCAAGTATAATTCTTCTACATATGAATATCTAGTTTGACCAACATCATTTGTTTAAGGCTATCTTTATTCCAATGTGTTTGTAGCATCTTTCTTAACTATCAGATGACTGTATCTAGGTGGATTTTTTTTCTATTCTATTCCACTGGTCTTCATGTTGGTTTGGGTGCCAATACCATATTTTGTTTGTTTGTTTGTTTGTTGTTTTGTTACTGTAGCTGTGTAGTATAATTTCAAGTCCAGTATTGTGATGCCTATAACATTGCTCTTCTTGCTCAGTGTTCTTTGGCTATTCTGTGTCTCTTTATTTTTCCAAATTATTTGTAGAATAATTTTTTTCTAGTTCTGTGAGGAATGTCATTGATATTTTGATGGGGAGTGCATTGAATCTTTCTAGTACTTTATAATACTTTTGGTAGTATTTTCATTTTGAAAATATTAATTCTGCCTATCCAACAAAATGGGAAGTAGTTCCTTCTTCTAAGGGGTTCTCGATTTCTTTCTTCAGTGTTTCATAGTTTGTTTTGTTGTTGGTGGTGTTATTTTTTTGTTTTATTTTGGTTTTGGCCTTGTAGGGGTCTTTTACCTCCTTTGTTAGATTTATTTCCAAGTATATTTTGAGGTTATTGTAGATGGGTTAGTTTTACTAATTTCTTTTTCAGCAGATTCATCCTTCGAGTATAAGAATGCAATTGATTTATTATTGCTGATCTGTATCCTGCTACTTTGCTGAATTCACTTATGAGTTCTAGAAGTCTTTCAGTGGAGTTTTTCATCCTTCTAAATATAGGATCATGTTGTTAGCAAACAGAGATAATCTGAGCTTTTCTTTCCCCTTTTGTATCCCTTTTCTTCTCTTACCTTATTGCTCTGGCTAGAGTTTCAAGGACTATGTTGAATAGGAATGGTGAAATTAAGCATCCTTTCCTTTTCCTGTTTTTAGAGAAAATATTTTCTACTGTTTTCCATTCAGCATGATGTTGGTATTGGGTTTGTATTACATAGCCTTTACAATGTTGAGGTAATGTTCTTCTATCCCTCATTTCTCTGGTGTTTTAAATGTGAGTGGATAGTAGAGTTTTTCAAATAGTTTTTCTGCATGCTTTGAGATAATCATTTGAGTCTTGTTGTTAACTTGATTTTATGTAGTAAACTGCATTTGTTGATTCATGCTACATTACTTTCTTAATGTGTTTTTGAATGTGATTTGTCAATATTTTATTAATATTTTATGTCCTCTAAATCATATGAACTCAGAATGTGTTACCCCTTTCATATCTATTTTTTTCTATCTAGTGCAATATCCTTAGGGATATTGGTCTGAAGTTTCTTTCCTAGGGTTTCTTTGTACAAACCATTATTAATTATAAAACTTGATGGAAAATACTAGGATTATTATTTGAGTTCATCAAAAAGTGAGTAGGGAAAGATTATATGTTAGGGCTTGAATTCTTGACAGGGCTTCATTGCTGATTAGAACTTCACGAACCTATCAGGGCATTTAGTACTCAGGAGGGTGAAGCATATATGCTATCATTAGGATGGAATAATAAGGACAAAGACATGGTAATTTCATGAGACATTAATGATATGAATTTGACTGCCATTGGAGAGAGGGCGATCTGAGCCATGTAAGATTTACTTTCCTTTTACTAAGTCAAATACATACATGTTAGTTTATTCTTGAAACTCTTATTTTGAAGGTTTTTCTATGTGTTTTATAATACCTCTTTATTCCTGTATAATAGCCTTTATGTTAAAGATTCTTTTTTTTCTTGCCACCTTTCCCAGAGCACCTGCTTGACAGGAATTATTCTGTTTGTATCTTTTCCTCTGCATTTTTCAGAGTTCAAAATCTGGAACAAATTAAAGTCTTTATTCAGGAATCAGCTTGTTTACCATTTAATTTAAGGAATATCCTGCATTACAAAGTAGTTAAGATTTGGCCATTTTAATTAAAATGAGATTTCTTGAGAAGTATTTAGAAACAAGACCTAAAATTGATGGATTAAGGCTCATAAGGTAGGGATAGATGGAAGCCAATTTTGAGGAAATCCTTAACTGACATAATGAGAGTGGAAGTTGAACATCACAGAGTGCAATAGCATTGGAGTACTTAAGTCCTTGTTTCCAACTTCAGAATCTAAGTAATGAGAATCAATGAACTTATGCAAAAAGATTGTGAAGTTGCCAAAGAAGTAAGTCCTACAGATTCTCACACAATATTAAGAAATATTTTAAAATTCCTTGTTTTATTCTTAGCTCTCTTTAAGGAAGAGAAACATCTAGATGAGAGATCCATCTCCAGCAAATACCTTTCTGATGGCTCATAAGAAATTTATTATGATGTTATTGTTACTTGTGTCTATAACTCTTTCTGATTTATATATTTGAGAAAAAAATTGCCAACCACCAACTCTACAAAGGCACCCATCATCCTGAGTTATTTTATGATGTGCTGAACAGAAGAGAATTAATCAGTACATTTTAAAGAATCAATTGTTTACATTAATTCCAGAGAGAGTAAATCTTGAAAGAAATAAATCTCCAATGTTCAATTTACTTAACCAGCAAGAGTAGTTTTTGGTTCAGCATGACTGTCAACCTTGAGATCCTTGAAATGGCTTACCCAGCTTCAAGTTTATTCATCTGTAAGTAAGGGTACAGTACAAACAATACATAATTTTATAGTAATAACATAGTTAAAATCTTGTGAGCTCTGTATATCACTATTTGTGTCCCTTAAACAATATGAACTCAGAATATATTTTTTCTATCTAGTGCATATAATAGACTTACTAAAACACTAGCAATCCCCGGAATATATTTCATCCAGTAAGGAAATGAAATTCCGTATACAAATCAGATTAATCATAATTTTTCCTAAAGTTTCTTTTATTATTCCTTTAGCATTTGAAAATTGTTTATTTCCTTATCTTATTTTACTCATATTTTTAATAAGCACTGATAGAGACATTCAATTGTGTATATAAGTATTCTGAATGTAAATTAAATTATTCTGCTGGTAAGTCTTCTTCACAGATATGACCTTGTTCAAGAGTTTTAGGTTGCCTTCCCAAATAACATTTCTCTCTTAGAGATCAATATCTAATGAAGTTTTATTTTTATCTAAATGCATAAGTAAATTTAAAAATCCTTTATTACAACATAGTTGAGGCAGAGAATTTTTTTTTACCACCAAATACTTCAATTAATATTATGTTGTTTTCTCAACTCTCCCAGCATATCTGCTTTTTCACATGTATCATACATTTTCCATTACCAGAATAGTCATTAGAAACTATTTATCAAACAATTCTGACCAGCCCTCAGGTAAAAATTTTGACTAGCAAAATCTTTGCAGTATCATTACAGTATACCAACAATTGTCTCTTATGAGGAATCTCATTGAGCATCTTTAATCTGTTCAAACCTCTCCAGAGGTACCATAGCTTTGAAAGGTAAGTTTGTTTTCTTTTACTTGCTTTGCTTGTGTAGTACTGGAGATTGAACTCAGAACCTCACACAGCCTAGGCAAGCATTTTACCACTGAGCTACATGCTCAGACAAATAATTTTGTTTTCCAATTAATAGAACTGTGCCTGTGAGAGAACACTGATAGCAACCACACTTACAAATGATATTTTTCTATAATTTAGACTGGCCAGTTACCAACATGTTCCTCCCTGACTTGATTCTCCAGTAGTGCAAATGTTTAAATACATCAGATTACATTTGTCATTCTGAGTTATTCCAGCTTACTGAATAAGATTATTTCCTCATTTGTTTATTTGGGTTAACAAGTGGGTTCAACAAACCAACTCCAGTTCACAAGTCTCCAGATTCCTCTCAGCTTTTAAGTTCCAGAACTGACGAGATGGCACAGGATTACAATTACCAAGTACGTATGGTATGAAAGTACTTTAAGTAGGCTTTGTGTACACAGAAGTATTGTTGTCTCTTAAAAACTTGTAGCTTGGGTGTATTCAACTTCTGGGTGAAGTTCATCCTGAATGTGCTCAGAGCTTCCCATAAATGTCCCTGGTGAATTTCCAGAAGCAAATCATCTGTGTGATATGGGATCATGATGTACTTCACTATGCACCTTCTTAAGCTAGGTTCCAATTTTCTCCATATTTGTTTATATTCAATCTCACCCTATATCACATCTGGTGAGTTAAAGGGCTGTAGTGCTTGGACCCCAATGACAATGTTTAAATGTCATTCTGAAACATATTATGCATTTATAAGCTATAGCTGGCTGCCACAGAATATTAGCTTAGGTCAAATTAGATTTCTCTTAAGGCTTCAAATGCAATAATAAACATAACAAGCAAAAAAAGATCCATGTGATACATGTGAACCTAGTATTCTGGCACATCTTCAAGGAACATACTGGTAACAAATGATCTCATTATAACTCTCCGGTATATCTTGTACCTTCATTTATTCAAAAGTCAAATCTGGGCACTTTTCCAAATTGGCAATGGCTCAGTGCTACATCTGAGAAGAGCATCTAGGAGGGCTAAACTATTGATCTGCAATATTTTCTCACAGGAAAATATCTTCATATTTTCTTGAAGTCCTTCTTTACATGTTACCCATTCCATATTCTACAATTTTTTCATACTGCCTCTTTATTTATCACTATTCTTAACAATGATTCAGTCTTCAAGATTATTATTGTTGGTTCTAATCTCTATTCCACCTGTGGAACTGCTGCTTCTTGCTTGCCAGCCTTTACAATTTTCCATTCCCAGGAAAAAGATCTAGGTTTTAAAAATTTGTCAAGAAGTGGTGTGAAGTTGATAGTTAATTCGTAGAATGGAGAGAGTAGAGCCAGCTATAAAAGTTTAAAAGAGAAAGATTTAAATATTCCTTTTAAACTTTGGAAAGTGCACAGGAAAGGAGGAATAAAGGAGAAAAATGAATCAAATAATGAAGTAACATGAACAATTAGCCTGAAGGTCATCCTATTAATGCCAAAAAAAAAAAAAAAAAAAAAAAAGGCAAAATGGACACGTATCAATAAAAACAACCATATGTGTGGATAAAATTCTCTTTGTAATTTTGAGAACCTTCCTAAATTATAATTTCTATGTGCTATATATAAATGTATTCTTTTATGACTTTTAGTAAACTTAGACAGTTGTACAACAATTACAACACAGGTCTACACATTTCATTTCATCGTTGAAATGCTTATTCATGCCCACTTGGACTCAATACTCTCTCTTCAGTTCTAGGCAGTCACTTCACTGATTACAACTTTTCCTTGTCTACAAATTTAATAGTATGGAATCATACTATATTAGCTTTCTGCCTTGTGCCAAATTTATAAGAAAATAGAATTAAAAAGTAGAAAGATTTATGTTGGTCCCAAGTTTCAGAGGTTTCAGTCCATGTTCACTTGCCTTTGGGCTTGAGATGAGGCACAGCATCATAGTGAAGAGCATGTGGCAGAGGGCTCTCTGCTCACCTCATGGCAAATGGGAAGCAAAAATAGAGGGACAGTGGGCTGAGATCCCAATAGTCTCCATAAGGGAACACCCCCAGTGACTTCACTTCCTTTCACTAGACACTACCTCCTGAAGGTTCTCCCGTCTCCCAACAGCACCATAAGCTGGTGATCAAGCATTTAGCATATGTGCCTTTGGGGGATATTTAAGATACAAATCGTAACACATAAAACGTAGTTTTCTTTTTTTTTGTATGACTTCTTTTACATAGCATGTATTGACTAATCTATATACTGTACCATCATGAATCAATCTTACATTTTTGTTTCTTTGAATTATGAAATAATATTCCATTATATAAAAATACCATATTTTGTTACATGTTCACCAATTGGTAGATATTTGATTTGTTTCTAGTTTTGGAGAGTATGAATAATATGACTAAGAATATTTTGTTCAAATCTCTTTATAGACATGTTTTTAAAAATTATTGTTTTAGTTATATTTATGAGGAACAGTGTGATAATTTCACAGGTATACATCATGTAATGATCATATATTTTTATTTCTATGGGTATGTATTGATACCTAGAAGAAGACTTCCTAGGTTTTATTGTAAGCATATTTGCTTAAGGGTTCTTTGTCTCTCTGTCTCTCTGTCTCTATCTGCTCTCTCTCTCTCTCTCTCTCTCTCTCTGTGTGTGTGTGTGTGTGTGTGTGTGTGTGTGTGTGTGTGATTGTGTGTGTCTCTCTCCTTCAAGTGCTGACCATCAAACTCAGGCCTTATGCATGCCAGGCAAGTACTCTACCACTAAACTTCAACCCTGCCATATGCTTAAGGTTTTTTGTTTGTTTGTTTGTTTTAAGAAACTACCAAATTATGTTTTGAAGCCTTTAAACCATTTTAAAATTTTATCATAGATTCATTGGCACTTAGTATATCAATTTCCATATTAAATCTACTATAGGTAGTGCTTAATAGCAACTCATGCATTTAATTTGCATTTTCCTAATGACTAATGACATTAAAACACTTTCATGTGCTTATTAGTCATCTAGTGAAATATCTGATCAAATCCTTTGCCTATTTAAAAAATGTATGTTTGTTTTCTTAGTATTGACTTTAAAGGGTTTTGTATACATTATGAACACAAGTCCTTTATCAGAGGTATAATTTTCTCTATTTTCTACTTGTCTCCATTTTATCTCTCATGTTTCTAGTGTTTTGGAAGAGAAAAAGTTTTAATTTTGATGAAGTTTGATTTGTCATTTTCTTACATTTCTGTATTTCATATTTATGAAGCCTGCCAACTGAAGTTTTAAAAAATTCTTCCTATTGATCTTCTGCTGGTTTCATAGTTATAGATTTCACCTTTATGTCAATGAACCAGTGTGAGTTAATTTGTATATACTGTATGGTAAATGTCTCAGTTCATTTATATTTTTAATTACCTTTGTCCACAGTCAATTGTCCCAGAAATACTTATTATAAAAACTAACTTTTCCATATAAAATTACCTTTGCAACTTTGTTGAAAATCTGAAAGCTACAAATATAAAAGTTATTTCGGGACTTCTGTTTTATTAAATTATATGTCTACCTTATCCCATAGCCATGTTATCCTAGTCACTTATGGGTTTATAGTGTGTTTTCAAATCAGATAGTTTATGTTCTTTCTTATTGTCTTTTCTAAAAGTGCTGTGGCTGCTCAAAGTCTCTTATTTTCTCTATGCATTTTAGAAACAATTTAAATTCCTTCAAAAAAACCTCATGGAATTTTGATAAGGGTTACACTGAAACTATAACACAATCAATCATGTGGAATTTTCATCTCACCATTATTGATTCTTTCATTTAATGAAAACATATGCTTTTCCATACAACTTTTAGTTTCTACAGCAATATTACATATTTTGGTATACAAGTCTTACACTAATTCTTTTATTAGTTTTATTCCTAGGTATTTTATTACTGTTGATGCTACTATACATGGAATTGATTTTAGTTTTGGATTGTTCACTGCAAATATACAGAATAAAATAGATTTTGGTTAATCATATTAATCATATGTTAGTTCTAATAATGTCTTGTAGATTTCTCAGTATTTTTCATAGATGATCGTGTCTTCTGTAAAGGATGATAGATTGACTTGTTCCTTTCGATTTTGTGCCTTTTATTTGTTCCTGTATGGCTTTCATTGTACTGAACAGAACATCCAGTTTAATGTTGAAAAAAGCTGATGATAGCATCTTTTTCTTATTCCTGATCTTAGAGAAAAAGTATTTCACTGTTAAGGGTAATGCTAGCTGTAAGCCTGCTATCAGATGATTTTTATAAGGTTGAAGAAGTACCCTTCTATTCCTAGTTGGATGAGAATTTTTATCGCAAAATCATATTGGGTTTTGTTAACTGATTTTTTTGTTTTTCTAAAATTATTATGTTATCCTCTACTGTATTTTATTGATATGATACATTACATATATAATTTGTCTTTATTTTACCTTTATTTCCAGGGGTAGTTTTGCTGGATATAGTATACTGGTTGACAAGAGATGGTGGTTTTTTGTTTGTTTTTTGTTTTTTTTCCTTTGAACTGTGAATATGTTCTGCCTATGCCTTCTGCCCTACTTGTTTTGGGTAAGAATTTAGCCCCAAATCATATTCTGTCTCCTTTTGTAAAATGAACCTTTATTCTATTTGCTTTCAGAATATTTTCTTTGTCTTTCAGAAACTTGACTATGATATGTCAAGAGATGGACATTTTTTGTGTTTATACTATTTAGGATATTTGAACTCCTTGATCTTAACAAAGACTCTCTTCTTGCCCAAACTTAATTAAGTTCCTCTGATATTCTCTCACAACTGATCATTTCCCTTAGATCTTGTCTTCTTCCTTTCTAGCCCAGTTTTAGCAAGAATCCTATCAGTTTAGAGAGTATCTCCCATCCTCAATAATTGATCAAGTCACTCTTGATATCTGATCACCCTTCCCAGTCTTTAGCAAGGACTCTGCTAAGTTGTTTTAGCAAGAAGCCCCCTATAATAGATACCTTCTGTTAATAATTTTCCATGCACTGAGCCCCTTATTCTACTTCTTGGCTTCAGTATATTTGGAATTGAGTTGAGCCTCAGTTTCTCTCCCTATTGTGGTAGTCTTGACACCTATCCAAACAGTCCTGGATGAAGTTTTCCTTGTCATTTTAAGAGGTATCAGAATAATTTGTTCCTTAACAATATCCACGATTTATGTTTTGTTTGTTTATGTTGGACATTACAGTTACTCTCGGTTTTAAATTTTGACTCCAAGGAATTTTTAACATAACATATATGGACTTCATTTGCTTAATCTGTTTTCTTTCATTGTTCAGCTCCTAATGTCTCAGCACAGTTTTTGTATCAATCCTTATTGTCAATCTTCGGCCTTGTTTTTGATAAACAATTTCTGGCTTCTGCTTAGGTTAATGGCAGCCAGTGATTTTAACTAATTTTTTTTTTTTTTTTTTTTTTTTTTTTTTTTTTTTGTGAGAGACCCAAATCACCATTGCCAAAGTTTTCTCTCCAATATACTTCTTTTTGCCACTGTAAAAATGCATTTTAGTGAGGATGTAGTGGTGGGTCCAGATATGTAGTATAAAAGAAGAAATAGAATTTTGAATTTTGAAATTATACTGTCCTATGATGAAATAAATGAAAACAAGAAAGCAAAAAATGAATATACTGTGTTAATACGGGGGAAATGCTGTTTGTTTTTTCTTTTTCTACCTTAGTACTTTCATGTTTTATTTATAAGTTATAGAGTTTTTGCATAACTACTATGCAAATGTTTTCATCTTATGACTAAATCTTTTATTAAGCAATAACATATACATTTAATAAAACCATAAAAAGCATGTTGATGTACTAATGCTTGCTCTGTTGAACTAAAATAAAGTAACTACTGTTTGAGGAAATTTAAATGTCACAATTTTTTTTAATGTAAAGGCAATTCTGCAACCTGTTACACAAAACTTGAAGAATTGTTTTTCTTATATTTTTACAAATAGACCAGCCAAAAAATAAATAAATAAATAAAAAACCAGAAAATTTTACCATAGTAAGTGCAAAATACAAAATAACAGGAAGCACCATGACATACTGGAAGCAGATGGAAGTGAATTGTAGAAACCCAGGGCAATCGTGTTTTTTTTTTTTTTCCCTACTGTGGTGGAAAATTAAATCAACCAAACCCAGACAACATCTGAGATTCTGGGAAGAGCAAACAGTGTCTTCTTAATGACTATGCCTTCAGGAAACCCCAACTCCAGCTCTCTGTCACTCCCCTTAAATTCTCTAGGTGAAATGCACTTGAAGTTAGAACACAAATAAATCCCTTAGACTGGCCTATCTTGACATTCTAACAGACTGCTCAACTTAGTCAACAAATATTTAGAGTATGAGATTTCTAGAACCAAAGAGTTTTATATCATTAAAAATTTAAAATTTGTTTCTATATAAATCAGAAAATCCCTTCCCATACCAGCAGATACCTGTGGTGTGAATGTAGCCTGTTTATACTGCAGAAAACAATATGGCTTCCATTCTTTAATGTTTGATTTTATTATTTATGTTGTTGACCAAAACTTTTCTGTCTCCACATCTATTTTGTCATCTAAATCAGGTGTGAAATGTTGTGGTTCATACTTTGGATACCAGCAGAATTTAACCATAAATTTCATCATATATAAGAACCAAAAATAACTGTCCTAGCTGGGTGTGATGATGCATGCCTGTAATCCTAGTGGTTCAGGAGGCTGAGGCAGGAAAATTGAAAGTTCAAAGCCAGCTTCAGCAATTTAGCGAGGCCCTAAGCAACTTAGTGAGACCCTGTCTCAAAATAAATAAATAAATAGATAATAATAATAATAATAATAATAATAATAGTAATAGTAATTGACTTCTACTTTGATTTTTTTCTCTTGCAGCCTTTCATCTAAAATTGTCTTACTCTCCACAGGTTTCCCTGCTCTCCATAAATATACACACAGAGACTCATGCACAAATGCACACATACACACACAGAAAAAAATCACAAAAGGAAAGAAAAGTGCATAGACAACCATACACAATAAGTATCAAATGTAAGTTACAAGTTAATTCTTTCATTTTTTTTTTTTTGAGCTCTGCTGTGATGTTTTCTAAACTCTCTTAGCACAACCAGCAAAAACTCTTAATCAGCTCATTTCAATTGAGCTCAGCAACTTCATTGCATACTAGGCTTTTTCTAGTTCATCATGTTCTACATCTCTTAGGATGTTTTAGCAGAACCTTGTGTTGCTTAATGACAGGGATATGTTTTTTGAGAAATGCTTCATTAGATGATTTCATCACTGTGCAAACATATACACATGAATATGCAAACTGAGATGTAAATGTCCATCACTCAATGTGGCATTAAGAGACAACATAAACAAGTCATTTGAAGCCGCTGCTGCTGGTATATCATGACGTACTGTTTTACAGTAAATGTTTTTATAAGTAGATGAAGTATACTCTAAAACAATGATGAAAAGTATAGCATGTAAAGTAAACATAATCCAGTAACTGTTACTTATTACTATTTTCACATGATAGGAACTGAGCACAATAGTATATGCCATACTTTTATATTGCAGGCAGTGCAGAGCATTGTTTACACAAGCACTGCCTCCAACACATGAGTAATGCATTGCATTTCAAAGTTAACAATGCCCACAACTTCACAAGGTGATGGAAATTTTTCAGCTCCATTATAATCTCATGAAACCACCACTGTCTGTGTAATCTGTTGCTGATTAAGACATTGTTATACAGCACAGAACTGTACTTCATTCACATATGCCCTTCCTTTTTTCCATGCAATGCTCTTAATCCATTTTCTTCCATCATATTCTCATCTTCCAAATTGTATCTTAAGTGTAACCTATGCCAGAAAGGCTTTCATGTTTATCCTATCACCCACTCATTGTTCCTTAGACTCATTTTTTAATTGTACTTGTCACAACTTGTCAATATGGATTTTTTTGTTTATTATTGAAAATCTCTCTCACCTGGCAGTAAGTGGCAAAAAAAAAAAAAAAAAAAAAAAAAAAAAAAAACAAACAAAAACAAAAAAAAAAAAACAGAGGCCAGTATTATTTACTAATTTAAGCTTACACTTCACTCCTACTGTGTTGCCTGGGAACACTGTACATGGTCATTAATTATTTTTAAATAAATGTTTTTCTACATATTTTTTCCCAGGATTATGTTATCTGAAATTAATACCAAGTAGTTTCAGTAGTATACTTCTTATAACAATTTCCTTGGGAAAGATTGTGATATTTTTCAGGCATTTTAAAACTCAGATTTACATGTTGTAGCATACCATCAATTCAAATTGCATTTTGCATATTTAACATCATTGTAAAATGAGCCAAACTTGAGAATTCATTCATGCCTATCTTATTCTAAATATATTAAATACTACTCAAGTGGCTCTGTTTTATTTCAATCTGTCTTTCTGATTCAAATAATCATCCTAAACAATAAAGGATTTTAAAAAGATGTTTTAAAAATTGTATACTTTTAAAAAGCACTCAATTTTAAAATATGAATAATTCTTTTTTTATCATGCATTTAGGAAAATGATATCTGTCTCATTCAACCACCTTTTCTTTCTTTTTTTCTTTTCTCCCCCTCCCTCCCTCCTTGCTCCCTCCCATACCCTCCCTTCCCTTGACCATTTTAGTGTTCCTCTAATCTTCCTATGTACCCCCATCCAACAATACTATGAACTAGCCTCCTTATATCAGAGAAAACATTTGGTACTTGGATTTTTGAGACTGACTAACTTCACTTAGCATTATGTCTTCCAACTTCATCCATTTACCTGCAAATGCCATTAATTTATTTTCTCTTATTGCTGAGTAAAATTCCATTGTGCATATATACCACATTTTCTTAATCCACTCATTTATTGAGGGACATCTAGATTGGTTCCACAACCTAGCTATTGTGAATTGCGCAGCTACAAACATTGAGATAGCTGTGTCACTGTAATATGCTGTTTTTAAGTCCTTTGGGAATAGACCCAGGAGTGGGATGGCTGGGTTATAGGGTGGTTCCATTCCCAGTTTTCCGAGAAATCTCCATAATGCTTTCCATAACAGTTGCACCATTTTGCAGTCCCACCAGCAATGTATGAGTGTGCCTTTTTCCTCACATCCTCTCCAACATTAATCATTGCTTGTGTTCTTGATAGCTGCCATTCTGACTGGAGTGAAGTGAAATCTTAGAGTAGTTTTGATTTGCCTTTCTCTGATTGCCAGCGATGTTGAACATTTTTTCATGTATTTGTTGATTAATCGTGTATCTTCTTCTGAGAGGTGTCTTTTCAATTCCTTAGCCCATTTATTGATTGGGTTATTTATTTATTTATCTTTTTTGGTGTAAAATTTTTTGAGTTCTTTATATATTCTAGAAATTAGTGCTCTATCTGATGTGCATGTATTAAATATTTGTTCCCAATTAGTTGGCTCTCTATTCACCTCACTGATTGTTTCTTTTGCTGAGAAGAAGCTTTTTAGTTTAAATCTATCCCATTCATTAATTCTTGGTAGTAATTCTTGCACTACAGGATTCTTATTAAGGAACGTGGGGCCTAATCCGACATGTTGGAAATTGGAGCTTACTTTTTCTTCTATCAGGCATATTTTCTCTGGTCTAATTCCTAGGTCCTTGATCCACTTTGAATTGAGTTTTGTGCATGGTGAGAGATAAGGGTATAATTTCAATTTGTTGCATATGGATTTCCAGTTTTCCCAACACCATTTGTTGAAGAGGCTATCCTTTCTCCACTGTACATTTTTGGAGCCTTTGTCTAATATAAGATAGCTGAAATTATATGTATTAGTCTCTGTGTCCTCAATTCTGTACCATTGGTCCACGAGTCTGTTTTGGTGCCAATACCATGCTGTTTTTGTTACTATTGCTCTATAGTATAATTTAAAGTCTGGTATGGTGATGCCCCCTGCTTCACTTTTCTTGCTCAGGATTTCTTTGGCTATTCTGGGCAAGAAATATTTTGGCTATTCTCTTATTTTTCCAGATGAATTTCATGACTGCTATTTCTATTTATTTGAAGAATAACATTGGGATTTTGATTGGAATTGCATTAAATCTGTATAATGCTTTCGGTAGTATGGACATTTTGACAATATTAATTCTACCTATCCAAGAGCAAGGTAGGTCTTTCCATCTTCTGAGTTCATCTATAATTTCTTTGTTTAGTGTTCTATAATTTTCGTTATAGAGGTCTTTCACCTCTTTCGTTAGGTTGATTCCCAGGTTTTTTATTTTTTTTTGATGCTATTTTAAATTGGGTAGTTTTCATCATTTCCCTTTCAGAGGCTTTGTCACTGATGTACAAAAATGCCTTTGACTTATGGGTATTGATTTTGTATCCTGCAACTTTGCAAAATTCATTTACTAGCTGTAAAAGTTTTCTGGTAGAGTTTTTTGGGTCTTCTAGGTAAATTATCTTGTCATCAGCAAATAGTGCTAATTTGAGCTTTTCTTTTCCTGTCTTGATCCCTTTAATTTCTTTCGTCTGTCTAATTGCTCTGGCCAGAGTTTCCAGTACTATGTTAAATAGCAGTGGTGAAAGGGGGCATCCCTGTCTTGTTCCAGTTTTTAGAGGGAATGCTTTCAATTTTTCTCCATTTAAGATAATGTTAGCTTGGGGCCTTGCATAAATAGCTTTTATAATGTTGAGATATGTTCCTGATATTTCTTGTTTTTCCAGTGTTTTGAACATAAAGGGGTGTTGTATTTTGTCAAATGTTTTTTCTGCTTCTACTGAGATGATCATATGATTTTTGTCTTTAAGTCTATTGATGTGATGTATTATGTTTATTGATTTCCGAATGTTGAACCAGCCTTGCATCCCTGGGATAAACCCCACTTGATCGTGGTGCACTATCTTTTTGATATGTTTTTGTATCCAATTTGCCAGGATTTTGTTGAGGATTTTTGCATCTATGATCATTAAAGATATGGGCCTGAAGTTTTCTTTTTTGGATGTGTCTTTGCCTGGCTTTGTAATTAATGTGATATTGGCCTCATAGAAAGAGTCTGGAAGAGCTCCCTCTTTTTCTATTTCTTGAAATAGTTTGAAGAGCATTGGTATTAGTTCTTCTTTGAAAGTCTTATAGAACTCGGCTGTAAACCCATCAGGTCCTGGACTTTTCTTTGTTGGTAGCTTTCTGATGACGTCTTCTATTTCTTCACTTGTAATCGGTCTATTTAGTTGTGTATAGCCTCCATTTCCAGTTTAGGCAAATCATATGACTCAAGAAATCTGTCAATGTTTTCAATATTTTCTGTTTTATTAGCATACAAGTTTTCAAAGTAATTTCTAATTATCTTCTGTATAACTGAGGTTTTTGTTGTGATATTCCCTTTTTCATCACGAATGTTAGTAATTTAAGTTTTTTCTCTTCTTCTTTTCATTAGCATTGCTAAGGGTCTGTCAATTTTGTTTATTTTTTAAAAGAACCAACTTTTAGTTTTGTCAACTCTTTGAATGGTTTCCTTAGTCTCAATTTCATTAATTTCTGCTCTGATTTTAATTATTTCCTGTCTTCTACTGCTCTTGGTGTTGGTCTGTTCTTCTTTCTCTAGTGCTTTGAGGTGTGATGTTAAGTCATTTATTTGTTTTTTTTTTTTTTTTTTCCTCTTAAGGAATGAACTCAGTGCAATGAATTTTCCTCTTACTACTGCCTTCATAGTGTCCCAGAGATTTCTATACATTGTATTTGTGTTCTCATTTACCTTTAGGAATTTTTTAATCTCCTCTTTGACGTCTTCTTCAACCCCTTGTTCATTCAGTAGCATGTTCTTTAGCTTCCAGTTGTTGGAGTAGTTTTTCTTAATCCTTGTTTTGTCGTTGATTTCCAATTTCATCCCTTTATGTTCTGATAGAATGCAGGGTAGTATCTCTATTTTTTTATATTTGCTGAGAGTTTCCTTATGACCTAATATATGGTCTATTTTGGAGAAGGAGCCATGTGCTGCTGAGAAAAAAGTGTATTCATTTACTGAGGGATGAAATATTCTATATATGTCTGTTAGGTCAAAATTGTTAATTGTTTTAAGGAGTCTTAAAGTTTCTTTGTTTAGCTTTTGTTTGGATGATCTATCCATTGGTGAGAGAGGTGTGTTGAAGTCCCCTAGAATAATTGTGTTGTGGTCTATTTTACTCTTGAATTTGAGAAGAGTTTGTTTGATGAATGTAGGTGCTCCATTATTTGGGCCATATAGATTTATGATTGTTATATCCTGTTGATGAATGGTTCCCTTAAGTAGTAATAAATATCCATCTTTGTCCCTCTTGATTTGTTTCGGTTTGAAGTCTACCTTATTTGATATGAGAATGGAAACCCCTGCTTGTTTCCACCAGCCATGTGAGTGATAAGACTTTTCCCAGCCTTTCACTTTCAGTTTGTTGATGTCTTTTTCTATGAGGTGTGTTTCTTGGAGACAGCAAATTGTTGGGTCATTTCTTTTAATCGATTCTGATAATCTGTGTCTTTTGATTGGCGAGTTTAGGCCATTAACATTCAGGGTTATTATTGAGATGTGATTTTTATTCCCATCCATTTTTATTTTTATTTGAGTTATCGTCTTTAGCTTGATTTGGTTTCTCTTCTGGTTGGTATTTCCCTTAGTTTAATATCTCCCTTTGTTGATTTTCATTGTTATTTTTCTCTTCTTCTTCATGAAAAATGTTGCCCAAGATGTTCAGAAGTGCTGGCTTTCGAGTTGTGAAATCTTTTAACTTTTGCTTGTCGTGGAAGGTTTTTATTTCATCTTCGAATCTAAAGCTCAATTTTGGTGGATATAAGATTCTTGGTTGACATCCCTTTTCTTTCAGAGCTTGAAATATGCTATCCCAGGATCTTCTTGCTTTTAAGGTCTGGGTTGAAAAATCTGAACATAGTCTGATTGGTTTCCCCCTATATGTAATCTGCTTCCTTTCTCTTGTGGCTTTTAGTATTCTCTCCTTGCTCAGTATATTAGGCATTTTTACTATAGTTTGTCTTGGTGTGGATCTGTTGAGATTTTGTTTGTTTGGTGTTCGGTATGCCTCTTGAACTTGGTTTTCCTATTCATTCCTCAAGTTTGGAAAATTTTCTGTAATTATTTCATTAAATAAATTACTCATTCCTTTGGCTTGAAACTCTGCCCCTTCCTCTATGCCAGTCACTCTTAAGTTTGGTCTTTTTATGTGTCCCATAATTCTTGGATGTTATGTTCTTGATTTCCAACGAGTTTTGCTGTATAGTCTAAATTCTTCTCTAGGACATATATTTTGTCTTCATTGTCTGAGGTTCTTTCTTCCAAGTGGTCTACTCTGTTGGAGATGCTTTCAATTGAACTTTTATTTTGGTTTACTGCTTCTTTCATTTCTGGAATTTCTGTTTGGTTTCTCTTTAGAGTCTCTATTTCCCTATTGAAGTAATCTTTTACTTCCTGTATTTTTTTTGGAGTTCTTTGTCAAAATGATCTTTTGCCTCCTGTACTTGGTCCCTCATCTCATTTTTGAGTTCATTCTTAAGTTCCATAAAGATTTGGAATATGTAATTTCTAAATTCCATCTCTGGCATTTGACCAACTGTGTTTGCCATAGAATCTGCTGATGAGGTATCTTGATTTTTTTGTGTCACTTTCTTCCCTTGTTTTTTCATGTTGCTTGTGTGTCTTTTCTTCCTCCACTGTGGGACCTTGACTATTTCGATTTTACCTTAAAGCCTTATGTTATTCCTGTAGTACGATGCTATCAGATCCCCTTATAATTCCTTTACACTTTAAAACCTAACACTTTCTATTCAGAAAATCTAAGTTTGATCACAATGTACAGATTTGGTTAACCCAGATATTATTTCCAATTTACTCTGTACGCTTCTGATGGGGTTTTATAGCTTCAAGTATTGGTACAGAGGTGTTATGTTTAGGAAGAAGGAAGTGTCTTGAATTGTTCTTTCTTGGAAAGTATGAAAAGAGAGTTCTATTGAAGTGGTTTAGTGGAAGTGGTTTAGTATAAGTAGATGAGAGAAGAAAGAGAATGGAGTAGACAATTAGGTGGAAAGACCAATTTATATATAAAGTAAGATGGAAATGGAAAAAAAAATGATAAAAGAGTAGGAATTGGTGTAAGAGAGAGGAGAAAGAGAATCAAGAAAATAGACAGTAAACTATATATAACACCGCTTTGCTATCCAGTTTCAATTGAGCCGGTTCTAGAAATCCCAAGTTCTGTGTATAACTTGTTTTTACCTCTGTTTAGTATGCACTGGCAGGGTGCAAATATGAAAGATGAAGGAGGAAGAACAGATGCAAAAGTGAGAAGGAAGAAAAGAAGGAAAAAAAAAAAGGAGCAGAAGCAAACAAACACACTGACAATCAATGCAAAAAAAAAAAAAGCAAAACAAAACAAAGCCAAAAAAACAAAAAGAAGAATAAACAAACAAACAAAGAAACAAACAAAAACCCCTGAAAACCAATAAAACAAGCAAACCAAAAAAAAAAAAAAAAAAAAAAAAAAAAAGTCAAGCCCCAAGTCTCAAACAAAACAGGCCCTGGGAAGCCCCCCTCTTTTTTCCTTTCCAGTTTAAGCCAATTGCATGGGACCACATCCAGACAGTCTGCGACCCTTTCAGTGGAGTCAAGGCTGCATCCTAGGCCAGTGGCAGAATGGCTCAGTGGAAGAGTGGCTCAGGGCGGTTGTGTGTCAGCAGATGAATGGCACCAGGAAGGGGACCCTCCAGAAGGCACCCTTTCCCCACACCCACCCACAGTTGTAGCTTCTTGTGGCCGCTGTGCTGGCCTCAGACACGCCCTCCCCTGCTGGTTATCGGAGCCTCACCCAGGTGTGCGCTGCCTTCAGAGCACTGGCGGCTCCCTGGATGTCTGCAGCTGTTCTTCCCCTCTGTCTTTTCCCCTTTGTCTGGGTCAGCCACTGTACTTCTCAAAGATGGCGGTGCTCTCCTCCCATTCAACATCAGCTCCGCAGACCCTTGTGTCAGTCCAGAGCGTGCAGGATAGTCTTGGCGAGCTGTGTGAAAGAGCTCTACGTGGACACCACCCACGCCTCTAGGCCTCTTTCTGTCCCTCCTTGCCCATCAGTTTCCAAGCTGCTGGGTGGATGTCTCCTTGCCGAGATGGTATCGGGCAGCTGCAGCTATAACGCGGACAGCGCTCTGAATAATTCTTTAATTTAGAAGTCGAACAGAGAAAACGGTACAGAAAAAAATTTGTAAGGAGAAAATGTTTATTAGTTTATCGTTACTCATTTAATAGTTTATTATGATGGGTGGTTCCGGGGATTGAACTCAGGGGCATTCCACCAATGAGCCACATTGCCAGCCCTATTTTGGATTTTATGTAGAGACAGGGTCTTACTGAGTTGCTTAGCAACTCACTTTTGTTGAGACTGGCTGTGAACTTGTGATCACTCCTGCCTTAGTCTTCTGAGCCCCTGGGATTAGAGGCATCATTATGATTTTTATAAAAAAGCCACACCATTGCCATCATAGTAAGATCTTTACCCATTATATGAATAATCATACATTAATCAAAGAGGGCATGTTAATCATCTTTGCTAATACCTGACAAGAACAACTTAGAGGAAGAAAAGTTTACTTTGACTCATAGTTTCAGAGGACTCTGTCCATGGCGGACTGTCTCCAAGGCAAAAACATCATGGTGGAAGAACATAGATGAGGAGAGTTTCTCAGCTCATGACTTCCAGGAAGAGAAGGGAGGGAGGGAGGGAGAGAGAGAGAGAGAGAGAGAGAGAGAGAGAGAGAGAGAGAGAGAGAGAGAGAGACAAAGGGGTAGGGGAGAAGATATAACTTTCCAGGACATACCTGAATTGACCTACTTACTCAATCTACGTCCCACATCCCAGTAGTCCATTCTTCTATCAATGGATTAATTCATTGATGAGATCAGAGCCCTCATGATCTGATCATTGCCGAAAGCCACACCTGTGAACTCTGCTGAATTGGGGACCAAGCTTTTGGTCCATAGTTTTTTGGGTGAGATCCTAAATCAAAATTGTAACAGATGGTTTGATATATAACTGACCACATGGCACCACATACCAAGATCTCAAACCATAATATTCCCTACACAAATAGTCCTTAAGCAAAATAAGAAGAATAAAAATCATTAAATCCTTTCTCTACAAATGTAATATTCTTGTGGTGGAAGTGACATAATTTCAAGTTAAATTAGTGTTTTAAATTAAATTTTGATTCATATATAGTGGAAGCTCAGTAGTAAATTTGGCTTCCAGGATAAATGAAAACCATGTCACCTATTTCCGTGTACTTATTTCATGTGAACCTTTGTTTCAGTTACTTGAGGACAAGAGGAGCAGCAGTAAAAAAACACTGATGGGTCTAGCCCCAAATTTCACTCTCATCACTAGAGTTGGGTCAGCCCTAGTGAAAGGGATGAATGACATCCCAATGAAAAATAGGAGGTTTTTACTGGAAGTAAGGGTCCAGGATACCCAGGAAGCAAAAGCATCAAATGGTCCACACTCTTATTCATTCTCTGATAAGCCATACTTATTTCTAGTGAAAATATCTTTATTTTTGTTAAATACCATGTTTGCATTCTTATCTCTATGGTCTTGGTACTATTTTAATATGAACTATGACTTTTGTTCTATCTTTGTGTTCTGTTTAAGACTAGAGATGGAATGTTTTGTTTATTTTGATTCAATTTTCTTCATATCATTCATTTTTTTTTTTCACACACACACACAAAAAAACATATTTCTTGCTTATGAGAACCAGGAAATAACAGTTGGAGACAGAAAAACTATAGCCCAAAATAACAATGGCTTAGTGGCAAATCGGATTTTTTTTTTTTTTTTTTTCTTGAAAGGGTGAGGAATAGCTGGAGAGATTTGGAATATGCACATATTAGAATATTAAGAAGGTATTGTGGGAGGATAAAATTAAGCTTCATGAAAAGAGCCAAGGTATATCATGAAAAATAAATGTCATTTAAATAAAACAATTAAAAATATATGCTTAATATTATGTTCAACTAAGAATTGTGAGCAACAATTTGTCTTCTCTGTATAAATATGTTCATCCTCCGAAACTTTTAAAATTTGGAGGCAGATTACCCCCTTATTAGAAATGAGCTTCATATACCTCCACCTCATTGGCATTGGTCAGTTATTGAGTTGCAGTCGAAATAAATCCTCACCATAGTTTAGCTACAACATTAGCATCTAAAGCTCTATTTACCAGCATATGATAGACTACAGAAGGAAAAGTCTAATGCTCAGTAATATCAAGGCTTAAATAAGTGCCTTGGCTTGCATGAAATACATTATTATTGGTTGGGTGTTTAGAGTCAGAGTCTCAGCTCTCTTTTCTAACCTTGGACTATCAATGATTTCTTAGAAATCGTGTTGATTCTTAACCCATTTTTTTATTATTTAGTTCTAAGGGACTGAAAAATAGCATAAAGCTATTTTAACTACCTAAAAATAGAATTCATTTTTGGTTTACTTTTTAATCTTTCCACCTGCTAATAGTTTCTGAGGAGCTAGTTGTTTTCCCTGAATATGATACCTTATCTGTGGTTGACTGGCTCTGCAATTTTAGGGGTGTTTCTCTTGCCTGTGCTTCACAGCTCTGTGTAGCATTTACAGCACCTCCCAGATGAGTGCCTTCCTCAATTTAATTATCATTCAGCTTATCTTCCCTTCCAACCTCATTTATGAAAATGTTAAATAAGACCAGCCATAATACCCACGTCCCTGAAGCACATGCCTCAACACCTCTTCTTAACTTGATGTGTTGCCATTTATCATTAAATTCCTTTAGCCAATTTAAGTCCCAGGAAGAATGTTAATATTGAGTCCAATTTGAGCTAAATTTTAATTAAGATTTCCTAAGACATTTTGCTTAAGTGATTTACTATAATCAAAATTGATATCTCCTCTGCTACCCCCACCCTCTAATTACCTAACTTTATCCATACACAAAAGAGAATGAATTTTCCAACTTGAACAGCACTTCATAAATATACATCATTCATTTTGGCGGTTTCTATGAATAGTTTCCTTCTTTTTTGCCTTAAGGTCTATGTCTGTCATTCCCATGTATGTCCCAGAATCATTTCATGAAATGTCTTTCCTTCTGGCAGCCACATCTGTCCACCCTAAAGTATCCAGCCACAGGATTTAGCTGTATTAATGCCAGTCTCTCAAATTTTCTTTTATCTTCTCAATTATTTTTGCTGCTGCTATTTCTGTGTACAATATCATCCTAAATGCAGCCATAGTAAATTTAGAAATAGAATATGCACAACATATTTCTGTATTCCTGATAGGGTGTTGTATATGAAAAGCTTTATTTATCTTTCTGGGGAATATTAAAAACGAACCTTCAAATGGGCCATTAATTACTATGGCATCCCTGAAACTGAAGTGATGTTTCAAGGTACATGTGGACATTCACAGGGTATCAAGAAAGCAGTGTGCCCCAGAGCATTTATCAGATTCCCAATGGAGTCTGTGAAGTATAAAAAGCTACTGACTTTATAGAAGTAAAATATTGGATTATAATCACATGAGAAAATGTATTAAATGAGAAAAAGATTTCTACTGATTGTTAAAGTTGTATATGATTTTCTTATTCAATAGAAATATTTTTTCTTCTTCCATTTTTAACTCTCATCCATTTTCTTCCTTATGCAAATTTTGGTATGAATAAAATATAAAGTTCTGTGAATGTTTGTAAAACGCATATTATAATATTTCCCACTAGAATCCATTTCTAATCTTTTCTTTCTTTAGTATGTGTATATGTATCAGGAAATCAAGGATCCTTATTTAACATAATCATTATTCTTTAATGTTGTCTTATAGGATTAATAATAGTTATTTTCTTTTCATGTAGTAACCCAAATATACTGTTTTATTAGATACTTTTTGCCTCAAAATGACTATATGTATGTGCATATTAGCTCTACCTGTGTTTAGATGTTTATACAGTATAAATTCAGGGGCTCTGAATATTTTTCTTTTCTCAAAAAACTACATCTGGGGCTGCATTAACTTTGATTTTCTGTAATTAAAGATACATCTGTTTATTTTCAATACTGCAATTCCGGAAACTTTATCAGTCTTTCATACATCAGTGTGAACAAGATCATAAGGCAGGAGAACCTTATGATGGAAATAAGGAGAGAAAAAGGAAGGATGGCAGTAATAAAGAGCACTCTGCCTATTTTTTTCCCCTGATCTCAGACTATAGAAATATGTGTTTATGTGTCAAGAACAGGATGTGAGGAAAAATATTAAATTTTCTACAGGATATTAGATTTTATGGTAGGAGTTTTCTCTGTTTTATTTATTTAACATAAAGATAGTCTTCAAGATTCAAAGGTTTTCCCTCATCACTCTCACAAGAGAAGAAAACCGTTTTGCCAGCATGATTTTTTTCAGTATCCTAACAGAACACCGGAGCCTCAAATCAACAAAGCAAAAACATACATACCAAGAAAACTTTCTTCACTTATATTTTGTCTTTGAAAACAAGCTCCTTGTGGTTTGGGGGAGGAAAACAATGACACAATGGTGAAAAGTTGAATCCCAAGAGGATTTATGTTGTAATTTTCAATTCCAGCTCACTGCAGTCGACGCAGATGAAGGGTCAAATGGGGAGATCACGTATGAGATCCTGGTTGGGGCTCAGGGAGACTTCATCATCAATAAAACAACAGGGCTTATCACCATCGCTCCGGGGGTGGAATTGATAGTCGGGAGGACTTATGCGCTCACCGTCCAAGCATCGGATAATGCTCCTCCTGCAGAGAGAAGGTAATTTATATTAGAGCCAATGCAGTCTTTTCGTTGCTCCCGTCTAACCCTATAATTAAATTTAAGAGGCTCTGCAAGCATTCTTTTATCCTGTAAACATCTAAATTAGAACAGAAAATCAGAGTAACTGCATTCTCAAGAACTGCGTATTCTTATTGGTTAAATTTTGGGACGACAACATTAAAATCAAGAGAAAACCAGAAAATAATTAACTGATCTCACAGATGAAGGAGGAAGGTCTCTGTTCTAGAGAAGAACTGGAAAATATCAGAGGCATGTTTCTAATTTATTACTCAAAAACAAGGTTTCTGACAGTGAAAGACTTTTCTCCTCAAAGAGCATCATAGATTGTCAGAAACACATTATATGTAAGGATTTTAAAACCATCTCTCATCTCTCAGTAATTATTAAAATGTATAGGTAAAATTATACACACACACACACACACACACACACACACACACACACATATGGTTCTTATGTGTACATACTACAGACCCACACACACACACACATACATATACACTCACACGGAAGTTGAAAATTTTACTAATACAACTGTATCTTTTCAGTCCCCCATTTGAGATACCTCTTAATAATGAATTATTTCCAAAATTTCAACAGACATTTCAAAAAATGTGAATGACTATGAATACAATTTTACACTTTGCTGGATTATTTATCTTTCACAATTTGTCAGTTTTTGGTATCTGTTTTCATATGAATTTTGGATAACTTTCTCAAATTTTTTCACAACTATTTAATATTTTTTCAGATGTTTGTGATTCTGTTTAAGCTGGCAACTTTCTATGGATTTTTATATTTCATTCTTTTATATTGACAATAGAGAAATAAATTAATTGAACATGTATCACTTTGATGAATACATACAAGTATATAAATAAATTCCCAGTGGAAAGACAAATTAGTATTTGCAATTGTAAATTTTCTTGATAACTGCCAAATTGCCAGCTATAAAATTTATAGTCTAGAATTCCAACTAAAGTCTAAAAATGATATCCTATACAATTTCTCTAGTTGTTATTAAGCATTTATTTTTAAACATTTGTTCTATTCAATAGGTAAAATATACTATCTATTTTTATCCATGTGATTATGAGTGTCCTTGAATATATTTCCAATGTTTAAAAGCCAGTTCTATTATATTTGTTGTATATTCTAGATTCATAAATTTTGTTTGTATTTCTATTGGTATGTTAATCCCAGCTTACAATTAATCTATATTTTCTACTATTGATTTTGTGGATTATATTTGTTACTGTAAGTACAAATTGTTTGCAAACCTTTGTTGCATTTGGGAATTATTCTAGTTTTCAGTAGGAGGTATTGATGCTGCCACATTTTTCCAGTCAACTATCCTGTTGTCCCAACACAATATATTGCATAGTTCATTTCTTCACTAATTTGCAGTTCCATTGATTATATCACATATTATATACACATATATTATATATAATAACATAAATTCCTTATGTATTTGAATTTGGGTCTATTCTATTCCATTATTCATTTATTTTTCATGAGCTATCATCATATAAGATTTCACTTCTGTCCTGATGGACACTATTGAAGGGGATTGTAGGCATAGAAATTATATATAAAACCACCATTAGAAGAGTCCAGAAAAAAAGTTTCTGATACTTGAACCAAACATCTTAGCAAGAATGGAGATGAAATTGTCATAAATATAAAGAAACTCCAGGTGTTTGATTAGGGTGACTTGGCAATGGTATTGTGAAAATGGCACACATGTTTTGAAGATATGAATACAATTTGGGGCACACTCAGTTTGGATGTGGCCATTGCTAATATACCAAAAAAGAAAATAGGTATAGATGCCTGAAATGTTAAAATGATTAAGGGATGTTTCTAAAAAAAAAAAAAAAAAAAAAAAAAAAAAGCGGACTATTTTTATATATTAAGTAGTTATGGAATCTAAAATAAGTGTCAAAATTTGAATCAATTTCAAATAATAGCTTAATTCATGCTGGGTTATTCTAAAAGGAATTAAAGATGATTGACAATATTGAGCATGCAAATATACTATCATTTTATATACATAATTTATCATTTTAATAACATTGTGTAATGTTTGTATAATTATATTTATTTTTGTAGTCTAGAAATCTGAAGTTGAAATAGGATAATTGACTTGACTATGCACCCCATCTAGCAAGCTCTGGCTCTATAATAAGCAACTAGTAAGACTAGAACTTGATCTGAGAGATGTTGGATTAAAAAACTTTCTCCTCCCACTTTGTTCCATGTCCGTAAACTCTGTAGTTATTATTTTAGAGAAAAACTACTACAATTGGTTATTAGCAATACTAATAATTCTAATAATAAGAACAAGTTTAATTTTCTTTTGCATAAAGCTTCAATAAAGTCCTTTCATATTCATTAATATATTTTAAATTCTAATTTTTCTCCATCAAAAATAGCATTGTGTCAAATATATCTGGTTTGAGCTGTGTATACCAGTATGTTATGTTTACTATGACTGAAGTATTTTTATTTTGCAATTGGGAGTTGAACCCAGCAGTGCTTTACCACTGAGCTACATTCCCAGTCCCTTTTATTTTTTAATTTCAAAATAGTATTTATAATATAAGACACCTGAATTATTATTCAGGTGTCTTACTGTGTTACAGAGGGTCTTGGAAAGTGGCTGAAGCTGGCCTCAAACTTAAAATCCTCCTTCTTCAGCCTCTTGAGGCACTGGGACATGCACCACAGTACCTGGTTGAATGAAAAGTTTTAAATGACTTTTCTGACTAGAGTAGGTCACCCCTTTTTCATGGAGATTATGTTACAAAAGTCCCAGTGACTGCCTGAAACCTCAGCTTGTACCAAATCCTATATATGCTATGTTTTCTTCATACATATATATATATATACACATATATATATACATACATAATTATGTATTTTTATAATATAAAATGTATTATAACAAAATTTAATGAGTAAATTAAGCACATAAAGTATCAACAATAATATTAATAATAATAAAATAGGAAACTATCACATTGAAATAAAATTGTCAGCATCAGTACTCTTAATCAAAATAGGGGTTATTTCAACACAAGCATTGAGTATCAAAATAGTCCATATGATAACTGAGATGGCACCTAAGCAACTGGTGGGTAGAATGCATATACAGTGTGGATACGCTGGACAAAGGCATGACTAATGTCACACAAACAGTGGAAAGGGAAGTTGCAAGAGTTCATCATGCTACTCAGGATGGCATGCAATTTAAATCTTAGCAACTGTTTATGACTGGAATTTTCCATGTAAAATTTTTAGACTTTGGTTGTCTGTGAGCAACTGAAATTACTGAAAGCAAAAACCACAGATAAGGGGACAACTGTATTTAGTAAGTGAGATTTCATAATACACAGCTTGCTCAGTTCCTATTTGCAACTTGTTATCACCTCTTTGCCTAAATAAGCTGCTACCTGTATTGATTAGTACAAGAGTAGATTGTACCTGAATAAAATTGTATTCCTTTCTGGGAAACAAAGGGCCACCTTCAGAATCTAAGTGCATATGTCTTTTCAGTGATACCAGGCATGGTTAACCTAGCCTTTCTTTTTATTTTTTAAGATAATGGGTTGGATACTAAAAGATCACCTTATAGTGTTTGGTCAAACATCAAGTGGGAGCTGCAGAGAGTAAAATCTACATACCTTCATTCCAACTGCTGGGATAATGTCTTGTGCACTGCAGGATAATGACATTTACAGTTTTTCTGCAGGGAAATTAATCCTTCAAATTGAGTTGATGAATGAACTGAGTTGCAAGGTTTTGCTTTTTGTTTGCTTTATGAAGAAGATGCTTAATCTTCTATCACATAGACTGTGATATACTTTATAGATTGACCCAGAGAGCCACAGTATCAGCTAAATGTAATTAAATGATAGTATCAAAAACAATGGTAGCAATGTTCAAAATTGTGGGGAATTTCCATATTAGTTTTCTTTCAGATTGGTAACTTCAATTCAGAAATTTAAATAACATTGAGTCTCAAAATATCCAAGATGAATTTGCTGTTTATGTGTCTGTTATTTTAATTTGGTAAACTTTCTAAAGATTCAAAGTAAGAGGAGAAATAGTTCGTAATTGACTTTTTCGGTGGTTGTTTATTTTAGGCTTTGATGAGAATATGGGTGGAGACAAAAGGTAAAAGCTAACAGAAATCATAAAACATTCTGGGATATTGTTAACACTAATGGTGTCTCTAACTCACCTTCTTCATATATAATTCAGTTAAATTGAGTAAATATTTATTAAGTTCTAGTGTGAATAAAGCACAACTACTAGGTATGTATGAGTGTGTAGGACGTATCATTTTCCCCACTTTATTCTTGGAGTCCAAGGCTATATATAACTAACATATGATTAAATAATCTATTCTTCAATTGAATAATTTTCCATTGTGAATGTATTTTTAATACATTCTTTTTATAACTTTCATTTAACATTAATAAAGACATGATGAATAAATATTGTTTTATTTTAACAAAAATTTACTTGCTTTCCACAAATCCTAGTCTCTTTTGCAGGCACTGGAGATACAGGTAACATGAGACTTCTGCCCTCATGGCACTCAAAAGATGGCATGGGGGAATGTCAGATTCACCTGTAAAGGAGTGGTAATAGAATATCCAACTAGAGGAAAGAAGAGAAAAAAATAGGAGACAGAGGAAAGCAATGCTGTGGGTCCAGGAACCATTTGACACATTTGATTGTATCATTGACCTGCTTAAAATTGGTCAACCATTCCCCATTGCCAAGATGAGGTTTGATTTGATAGGATTTGGACAAGCCCTACCTCTCCAGTCATAACTACAACTGCCGCTCCATGTATAACCATATTTTTAGTTTTATAAAACTTACAGTTTCCTAGTTTATTCCTCTGTGAATTTGCATGTGTTTTCCCTCTGTAATGCCCTACTGTTTTGCATTTAAATACATTTTGCATTTTAAAATTCTGCCCCTTAATTTCCCCTAAGAGGTTATCTTTGACCCTTATGTTGTTTTTAAATCTGAGGTCTCCTGTGGATTGTTATTTTTACTTTCAAAATAGTAGAACAGAACCAGTGAGCACTGAATCATAAGTATAGCTTTTCTATGACCATGTTGGTGAGTGAGAAAGGAAAAAACTACAGTATATTTCTTTAGATCTACTAAGGAAGGCAATATAAACACCTGTAACCTTTGTCATAGAAACAGCAAGGTTGAAATATAGAGTTACAAATAGACATAAAACATGTTGACATATTTAATAGAAAATTACAGTATTTATTGTACAATCCTCTAAATGCCAGCAACATTCCTTGTTACTGGTTATTATTGTAATATAAGAAAAGTTATATGACTTTTGATCATTTTAATTTATACCATTTTCAAAGTTCTATCTTTACACCTCCCCTTTATTCATGTTTTATTTTATTCTTAAAATAGTTACTTTTGGGGCTGGAGTTGACATGTGTGAGGCCCTGGGTTTGATCTTCAGCACCACATATAAACAAACAAACAAACAAATGAACAAATAAATAAATAAAAGATCCATGACAACTAAAAAAATTTTGAAAAACAGTTGCTTTTAATGATGTTTCATTCCTGGTATAAATAATTAAAAATTGTGATTTCATAGTCTGAGCCCAAGACTTGAAATAATTTATGTCATCATGTAACATAAACATGATGGTTTGTTACAAACCAAAAATGTTTTATATTCACACACATCAGATGAGTAAAAATTCTCCAGTGTATTTCCTAAATTTGTTCTTCTGAGATGAAAGGAAAAAGAGTAAGCAAAATCTGAATGCTAAAGTCTTGCTTTTTGAGCTTATCTGTTTTTGATAATTAACTTTGTAACCTTAATTCAGTCACTTATGGTTTCTGATTTTTAAATCACCTTTTTAAAACTAGCTGTCAAAACTGGATTATGTAAAGTCTTTTAAAATTGTAAGATTATATGAGAAATGCAGTACCTTTTTTCTTCTTCTTTGACCCTTAATGCCAAATGTGAAAGAATAGAGTGTAATGGTTTTCATTTTTGGAAATAGAGATTTATCTACATCAAACCAGCTATATAAAGATAAAATTTGGTTATATGAATGTTCAATTTTATGTATTCAGAACTGGAAATAAAATGTAAACATGAAATACTTACATAAAATATTATTTACTTAGTGACTGCTCTGTTTTATTATGTGTTTAAATGATGCTGTTGAATTACTACTATTTATCACAGCACTAATGTTATCATTTTATTGTTAATACTGTTGGTATTCAATTTAGGAAAGCTAACTCTGACACTCTGTTGACATCAGGGATAAAAAGAAGATATCATTTTAAAAGGCAATAACCCTCAAGATAGTGCTTGTTTAAACACATTGAGGGGAAATGCCAGGATGTTGAAGATGAAAGTAAGACCTTGAAATGAAATTTTTTCCTAAAACTCTAAGATCAAAGTCCAAGAGGGGAGATAACATATTAGCAAATATAGCATTTAAATTATTTTAGAAAGTAGAAGGTGAAGCAAACAATTAAGTGTAGATGAAGGTGACATTACATTGAACAAAAGCCGCTTTGTCTTCTGCCCAAGATCACACAGTGGCAGCACCAAAAGTGTAATCTGCAAATGTCTGAGCACAAATCCCGGCCTCAATATCACTCACCTACAGATATCAACAATAGTGTTGTAAGACATAGTTGCATAGAGAATAAGAAGTCCAATGTTACAGAACATATGCATAGAGAAGATGCAGTCAGGAAAAAGGAACAGACATAAAATTACCATAAAATTACTGAATGACTTGATAAGTAGTACACTAAAACAAGCCAAGATTCTTAAGGATAATATCCAGGAGAATATACCTCTTGGTGCTGCTGTTGGGTTTCAATCACCATCTGGGAGGATATTAATTCTACCTTCAAACGAAATCCCATTTTTCTCACAATATGAGAATTGGGAGTTTCTGTAAAGTACATTAGATTTTGTAAATTTCTATTATTTTACTTTCAGATGAATAAAAGTTTATAATCAGCTTCTCATTTATTTTAACCTATTTCAAACATTTGGCACTTAAGGGCTAAATTTATTATTAACAATTTAAATTATTTCATATATATTAGTATATGTAAATGCAATATTTTTATTATGTCATACATTCATATATGAAATAACTAAAATTTTATTAGCAAACTTTAATAGCAAAATGTTAACTCAGATACAATAATGAATATAGTTATCTTAATTGAATACAAGAGTCTAAAATTTGAAATGAACTTACTTTGCAACAATATTTCAATAAATGCAACAATGTAATTCTCTAAAGTCACTTAGCTTTTCAGAGATGCTTAATATCCTATGGCTATGTGTCTACTGAGGATCTGCTCAGAAACAACTTACATTCCAGCATATTACAAAGTGACAAGATATAAAACTAAATCTCATTGCTCATGATCTATGTTTCACTGAAAAGCTTTTCAAAAAGTAGAATAGCTTAGTTAATCTGAGAAAAATGTGTTTGGTGACCATATCTTTTAATTGAAACACTTAATAAAGACTTTGAGACTACTTTAAGAAAATTCTAGCCCCCAAACAGAAATTATAACTAATATGTTTTAAACTAAAAAAATCATGATTTTATTAAAATAATTTTTAAAGCATACATTTCAGGCAATGTTGGTATGTTTTCATAAAATATGCATGTATTTCAAGATGGAGGACTACTTTTTATAATTCATAAAATTTTATAATTTACATATTTTAGCCAGTGTTTCTTTACAAACCTTGCTTCTTCAGTTTTCATTATGAAAAAAAAATTAGAGCTTAAGATGTCAAAAACATTTATGTCAGTGTTAATTCTTTTATGTTTATAATAATAAACTATTTTCTTATCCTTCAAGAAAATGATATGTCAAGAAAGGCATTAATTAAATCTAATCTTTTAGTTTTTTTATATTATACTCTTTAAACAAAGAGAATAAAACCCATTTAGTTTTGTTTTCAACTGTTTTATATAAGAATCAATTTATGATCTGGACTCAACATATACTTACATTAAGTCACTCGTGTCATCTACAGAACTAACAAAACAGTCCATGATTTGTTTTTGTGTGTTATTTTAATCAATACTTCCTCTGCTGGTTTAATAGGAAAAGAGCTCGAAGGACAGCTCCTATTACCAGATGTTTATAGAATGCCTTTTGCTATTAAAAAAGAATTAAAAAATAAAGTCAAAAGTCAAGCCATGTTAATTTATTAGCTTTGTTGTATAGCTATTACTTTTCAGTTTATACTGTTACCTAAGTAAACAAAAAAAAAAAGTACTAGAAATAATTCCTTTCCTTTTTACTAAGATGATTTCATAGAAGTGTTAAGTTTCAGAGGAAGGTTTTATTTTTCTATCTTTTCAAGCTTATTTTACTATTTTCTATAAAGTTTGAAAAGTTTTGGCCTATAAAACCCCCAAAATGATAAAAGGTTCAGTTTATCTTTAAATGCTATGTAGATTTTTAAACACCTTGTTCACTTCTCCTTCTCTGCAGGCACTCCATCTGCACAGTATACATTGAAGTACTTCCTCCAAATAATCAAAGCCCTCCCCGCTTCCCACAGCTGATGTACAGCCTTGAAATCAGTGAAGCCATGAGGATTGGTGCTGTTTTATTAAATCTACAGGTATGTTTGACCAGACACACACACACAGCTCTAAAGTGATAAGCCCAAAGACTAATGAGTTTATATTTGTTCTTCAGGGGTTGGGAAGGTGGGTTGCATGCCTGCTTGTATTCTAGTGAATGAAAATTCCATCTGGAAAGGAAAGCAAGCATAATATGGATGGAGGGTTTGCACAGCTAATCTATTCTATTGATTGCCACAATTGAAGAACTAATGTTTGGCTGGCAGGGATTAGCTGCAATCATTACAGGAGAAAATGAAGGGATTGGAAACATGCACTTGAATATTTTGTACTTTGCAGCTAAAGAGTCTGCAGCTGACTATTATTTTCTGTCTTGGGTGCCCTTGCCCAGCTGGATTTATTTTTGCTACAGTGTAGTATGGGGAAATAACCTTAGACTCAAAGGTTGATGATAGGCATTCTGACTCTAAAGGAAACTCTATTTTATGGCTGCAGGCTAGCCTTATAATTACTGTGCCTTGGTGTATTCATTTAGATAAGAAGGGTATGTTTAGCTGATGTTTCTATTTACAGTTCAAAATTCATGGGCATATGAATTACTTGCAAGATGATATCTTAGTTTTTACTATTTATATATTCCTGACCAAAGCACATTTGAGCAGTTAAGGGTGTATCTTTGACTGAATATGCAGTTCCAGTTTGTGCTACATATGGTGTCAATAACTGTCATTTGCTGCAACAATCATAAGAACCATAGCATGACTATTGTTTTACCTCTGGGTATTCAGAGAACAGAGTTTATCTTTTTCTGGTGTTGCATGGAAATGGAAAGATTTTCAGTTATGAGAATTCAGGGAGCTGGCCCTTAAGATTAGGAGAGATTTTAATGTGAATAGAAGCAGGAAAATTCTAGCATCAATCTAGGAGGTGACATAAGGTGTGCTTATATCTTGCTCAAATCCATTTGAATACTGACACGTTCTCACTTCAATCCTGATTAATTAATAATTCCATAGAATTATTCCATAGTATTGAAAAGAATGTAAAAATAAGATAACACACCAGTCTATATTCCAGATGTGGAAAGTGAACTTCATAAAAAATAATTGATGCTTAAGATCAATGGACTGAGTTTTCTGCACTTCTAAAACAGGTCCCTTTTCATTATATCTCTTTGGTTACCCATGGCTGCCAAAATTTGGTTGGCTTTACCAGGTACTTCTATGTGGCTCTCCTCAAATATTTATGTTGTTGCTTTTCTACAGGTGATTAGACAGAGTTTGATTTTATTGTCTATTAGAACATAAAGTATACAAAATTGCATGAAGGTAGAAATATTAGTAATAAAGAAATTGGAGGACTTATTGGATGAATTTAAAGAAAGAAAAAAAAATACCACTTCTTCAGGATGGTAAAAGCAGCTAGTCAAATTATTACAATGATACAGAATTGGAAACCTAATATTAAGAAACATGAATGTAATAAAATAATGAAAATTTGTTTTTTTTTATATTCATGGATTCATTTATTGAAACAAAAAAGGAAAATAAAGTAAATCTCAGATTGTAAGCTTCTTGTCAAGAAATTACATGTTTTATCTTTAAATCCTCTGTAACAATGTTCCTTTATATAATTTAACTTTCTATGAGGTAAGTCATAATTTTGCTCATAAGGTGGCCCAGGTTTTATTCAATAAATCCCAGAAAGATCTAGGAAGCATATTATAGGAGAATAATGCTAGCTGTGAGTTAAAGATGAAAAGGAGTTGGCCTTTTCATATCTCAGATTTCTCAGGCACAAAGGCTGAAAAAATACTTACAATGACATTTCTGTTCACCCTTTGTGCTGCTGGTAGAAGTAAAAGAAAAGGTGCCAATTGCACTGGCAGTCACTATTAGAAAGAATGAGGGTGACACCATCAAGGTATTTTTCATATGCCACAAACCACCCACTTTTGTTCATTATCAACTGAGACTGAATTTAAACTAGTGACCTAAAATTTGAAAAGCTTCCATCAAATTACTCTTCCAAAGACTTCCAATAAGAGGATGTGTTAGAGGTTCTCTGGCTGCCTGTCACCCCTCTCCCTCATCAGTTTCTCACATGTGGTAGCACTTTTGCTGACTCATTGTTCAGTTTAGAAAGAAATGGAACTATAGAAGACAACAATGGGCTGGCTCCAGAATAACCTTGTTTTGACTGAGATCAGAGTGATTTCTTTTCAAATAACGGTCCCTGTTTCTCTCCCCATCTGATTTTTAAGGACCTTTCCTTTTCTTCCATCCAAAAGTTGTTTGGCAGGCTGCAGTTTTCCTCTTTGTATTATTACTGTGTTGTTGGCTACTGAACTGATGGCATTCAGTAGAGGAAAATGCTAACCAAACCTCTGCCCCCTCAGACCTCTCATACTGACCATGACTAGTCCTAGATAGGATTTTTTTCTTTCTCCAGAGCTTTTCAAATATTGCTCACAGCATAATTATATGTAATTTGGAACAGATAGTGAAACCTGTTACATTGTTGTGCCAGAGCCCCAAAGCCATGGAAGATAGTTTTGTGCATCTCTTCTCCACTCTCAGCTTGACTTTTGCCATGGTAGGCATTTTTTTTATGTCACAGGAATTGGCAAATGCAACAAATCCACTCTTGAGCTGGTTAAGCAATTTTCCAAATATGGACCTAATTTCCTAAAGTATTTAAGTCAATAAACTGTATTAATGATAGCAGATTCCTTCCTCTCTGTCCCTCTGAATTTTTATCTATTTTAATCACAATAAACATAAGGCAATGCTACCAAGGAATATTGGGTGTTATTTCCAAGTACATGTCACTTCCTATTGTTTCCCTCCCAATTACTTCTATATATTTTCTTGCCCCCACCCAAGCACCATTAGCATAATCTTCTTTTCTTAGACATAAAATTTCCCTGTGTTATCATCATCCTCCTCAAAATATAAAAGAACTAGCCACTTAATGTGGTACTTTAACAAGTTAACACTGAATCAGACACTAAGTTCCTTACCTTCAATTTTTATTGTCTCGATAAGGATACCTAGGTTTTATTATCGACACACATCCAAAATCAAAATTTCAGTGATTTAAACTGAAAGATTTATTTATTATAGTTCATATCTATCATGTATCCATTCCAGTATTTTTTTTAATCATCTTCACTTCCCTTCAGTATGATGGAGCTTCTTCTATCTAGGAAAATATTCCAATAACAAACAAAATTATAAATTTTAAATATTCAGTTGATTTAGTACAGTTTGATAAGTCAAAGTTTTCAACAGGTTTTCTTAGTTCAAATGCTTTGTTTTCTCTATCATAATATGTCTTGATCATATTTATTTTATTCTATCTCCAAGTTTTCACTTACAAGTTGTGATATATTACTGAAAGCTGGCCATACTGGCATGCTAAAAAAAAAAAAAAAAAAAAAACAGTTCTGACTTTTAATATATTGTTTCATTTTGTCCTAACCCTGATGTTAATAAGCAGATTTTATCTTTATTTTCTAGATTATGAAAAAAACTAATACTCAGAAACAGCAAAGTTTGTTGGCTAGAATAGTTTTGTTTTCTTCTTTGACCCCAAAATCATGAATCTACCCACTACATGCTATTTTTTATGGTTAAGATGTAAAAAAAAAAAAATAAATAAATCTTATTCTTGAGCCTGTCTTTGGGAAGTATCTTCTATTGCATTATTTCTGTTTCTAGCAGCAAATTTTTATGATTTTAAATATTGGTAAAATATACTAAAGTTTGAAGTGATGTGATTTATATCAGTGGTCTCAAAAAAGCACTTAACATAAATACAAATTGACTCTTTTCTTTTATTACATGTTGTAAAATAAGATAAAGATTATAACCTAGACAAAGCGCAGTTGATGAAAATATAAAATTTCCAACTCTTTTCTCAAACAATTCCTTTTTTTTCAGTACAATACTCCCTAAAATTCCAGGTAGGAGAGCGCTCAAGTAGTCTCAGAGAATTTTATTCTATAAATAAATGAGGGTGAAATTTTTGGTAGTCCAGTGTTTGTACAGAGAGGCTATCTGCAACTATGAGAAGAAAATCCAAGAGAAATTTTCACCAAAATGAGGAAAGTGACATCGATTTCTCTCATTGAATGACTGATAAACTTGAGAAGGTGCATCTATAATAGGGTGGAGTACAGTCTAGAGAGGTAGGTGTCAAGATGTAGTACGCAGTTGGCAGCAGAGCATGAACTGCACTGTGAAGATTTTGCTCAAAATTGTAGATAAGATGGATCCTGCCTTGACTCATCATTCCCAGAGTTGAGGTTTCTAAGTGTAAATGAAAATTGAAAGAGGTGAAGCACATGATAAAGGGTGGTTTTACATCAAGATATAAGACCTGAGCCATTTGCTAAAAGAAACATCAGAATTTCATAAATTACCAGTAAAATCTGAGATGACTTCTTGGGTTTAAGCCCTTAATTTTTAGCTTTGTGTAATTGCTCTTCCACATGAATTCTAGAGCAACCTCAGAATAGGCAATTCCTTTACAAAACGTGTGTCCACACCCAAGAGGAACTGAAGGGAAGAGAGACAGAAATGTGAATGAGAAAAAATCACACCCTCCTAGATCTAAATCCCTAGAAACAAAATTAGCTTAAAATAAAAAAGGAAACAATAAAAATGTAAGATATCATGCCAATATATGAGAGTTTTACTAAATAGCATTTATAGATTTAAATTGAAAGATAATGATAAAATCAACTGTGCTTTGGAAACGGAGATCAACACAGTATCCTGGGAAAAATTAAACATTCATTTTATTCTTCAGGAATTGAGATTCTATATTCAAATATAAAATAATGTAGGCCTGAACTTTTGTATTTACAATGAAAACTAAGAAGGAAAAAAAAAAGATTTAGGAAGTTATATGAAAATAGTGATCTATAATGTTTGGCATTTAAGATAATTAACTCTACCCCAATACACTCCAACCCTGGACTATCCTGTACAACATGATGTGAAAAGTTATAAAGAATGTTATCCTGAAGGCCTTGACAATATTCCTGAGATTATTTTAGATGAAATTCTTAGTTTTTTTTTTTTTTTTCATATTTCCTTTTTAAAAAAAAAAATATAGTAGGGATTGAACCCAGGGGTACTGAACTACTAAGCCACATCCCCAGACTTTTTTAAAAATATATTTTATTTAGAGACAGGGTCTCTCTATGTTGCTTAGGGCCTCACTAAGTTGCTGAGGCTGACTTTGAACTTTTGATCCTCCTGCCTCAGCCTCCCAAGCCGCTGGTATTACAAGCATGCACCACAGCAACCAGCCAGTTTTTTTTTTTTTTATTTCTACAAGTAGTAAAAGTATCCAGTGAGCAGCAATGAGCATATGCTGGACTGCAAAGAATCAATGTTAATGAACAAGTTGTTGGTTCACAGGATCTTGTCACCAAAGGAATTTTCTATCACAATTTACAAAGAGGGTAACAAATGCATATGTGGGGGATAGAGTAAAAGTAGAATACTCTCTGCACACAATATGTTCCTCCAGGGATGAAGGATTGGGAGTAGAAGGAAAATAAGAGCTGGCAATTATTCCTTGATGTAGAGTATCCTTCTTGTGGCTTTTCCTTTTTGCTACTACTTCTTTATTTACATTGACTGATGGGCTTATTTCTGAAACTAAGCAGCAATGAAAACAATATTATATTTTACATTATATATATTAGGGTTGATTTAAAATGAAAACAAAGAACAGATGTAGCACAGAATGACAACCTCTGTTTTGGGGCAAAGTAGCTGAACGGCTAAGTGTTTTATTTATTTTTCTTATATTTTAGAGGTTTATTAAAAATATTTACATAAATAAAATATGAAATGAGACTATAAAAACTAAAGAATAATATGTAGACTCCATGTGCATCCCTCAAAGCCCAATATATTTACCTCGAAAGTTTTATAGAAAAAGTTTGATGACCTCGTCACTGTACCATTGTGCAGCACTAAAAATTAATAACCAAAATGTCTACTATGTTTATATAAAATACAAGGCCATCTCTAACAAAGAAAAACATAAAAAAATATGCCTAAACTTGGCATTAATTGATTATGTTAAATTGAATTAAGATATCATTCAGCTGTGTTAAATATGGGTCTAACATCAGTTAGCTACAAACTAAAGCAAAATCAGTTACCAAGGTTATATATTTAGCAAATTTTTATTAAAAAAAAATTGTAGGAGCTAACATCCCTTGATATGTAAGAGAAGTCAGAATTTTAAAAGCATAGGAAATATAGGAAGGTTGTTGTCTTTGGGGCAGGGAAAAGATTATATGAGATAATATATAAACTTCCTACCGCTTAAACTGAAAAGTGAAAAAGATATTAATGGAAATTGTTGTTGTTGTTTTTCAAAGAGGAAAATTTGCCCTTTATTTTGGCTTTTAAAAATTTGGGATTTTTAAAGTGAGCCCCCAAAATTCTAGGTACTTTAAATAATGGGTATGCTATTGCAATGTTAAAGAATATGAGTGAATAGATATATTCCAAAGAGTAGTTCATTTACTTTATGACTTCTAAGTCCTCCATTGAGAAGGAAAGATCACTTGTAATTAGAGAACAAAATGACACTTTGGAAGCCAAAGATGCACATTAACTAAGAAATCAATAATGACAGTATTAAAATCTAATTTTAGTTGACAGGAACTACACTGAGCACTTGGTACGTACCTTTTTTTTTTTTTTTTTTTTTTCCATTGGTTCTTTTTAGTTAATATATGACAGTAGAATCCATTTTGACATAATTATAAAAGCATGGAATATATCTTGTTCATGTTCAGTCCCCAGTACCCTCTTTCCACTCCCCTTGCCTCAACCTCTATTCCCTTCCCACTATTAATCTTATGTCATTTAATTAATGTCACTATTAATCTTCTGTCATACTGTTTTTAAAATTAATTTATTGTGGATGTACACAATGGTGAGGTTCACTAAAGTACATGTACATAGGCAAATTATGTCAGATTCATTCCACTGTCTTCCTTTTCACATTCCTCTTTGTCTAATCCACTGAACTTCTATTCTTCCCCTCCCCCATCCCTATTGTGCGTTAACGTCTATATATCAGAGAAAATATTTGACCTTCAGCTTTTGGGGATTGGCTTATTTCAATTAGCATGATATCTCCAGACCCATCCATTTACTGGCAAATGTCATTCGTTATGACTGAGTAATAATCCACTGTGTGCATATACCACATTTTCTCTATACATTCATCTGTTGAAGGGTACCTAGGTTGTCTCCATAGCTTAGCTATTAGAAATTGTGCTGCTACAAACATTGATGTGGCTGTGGCACTGTACTATGATGATTTTAAATCCTTTAGATATACGCCATGGAGTGGATTAATACTCCCAAGAAAGGCATGGAGCAACATTTCCAATGTCAAAGAGAAACCAGTTGCAGAGATTGCATTTCAAAGCAAGCTGTATGTCTCTGTGCTAACTGCCTTTCCTAATGACTGAGGTTTGCCTAGTCCCTTAAGCTTTACTTGGACTAGCTGACAATCCCTTCAATAGCAGAGTAGATCTTTTGAGACAGCTAGTCATTATTTTTCTTTCTAACGCCTGCTTAATCAGCCTTGATTTTAGTGTCTTGTGTTTGATTCATGATTCTTTATAACAGTGAAGAAAAATATCATACAGATGATGTCCATTTGACAGTAGAAAAATTAGTTTAGGCACTGCTTTAAGGTTCTGGTTCCATCAATGCGTGAGCTGACTGACTATGACAGTTTGATTCTTTTTCCTTTTTCTGGTTTTCTCCTTGTTATAAAACAGCAATAGCAGGTAAAATGGCTCAGAGACAAATAGCAAGAGAAAATAGAAAACAGTGAAAAGCAGACCAAGAAGTTGAATGTTGTCACCCCTTATTACAAGAGGGAATAAGCATGCATTACTTTGGTATAAGTGTAAAATGTTTTGTTAGTTTGCAGTATGAATTTTCTTTTCATCTTTATTTATTTTTCTCATGTTTTAAATATTTCCAGAAAGTGTAATTTAACCTATATGCCTCAAGGAATTATTATTATTTGATCCTAAAGAAAAATTTGTGCTGCCTTGATCTCACTACAAAATTGATTCCTTCCTTTCCAAGAAGTTTGAATAAATGCAAGCTGTCTTATAGCATGTTCTTCTGTATTCACATGTCCTGTCCTAGGTGCTAATTTGTTTGACATCTTTGAAGCATTATAAAAGTTTTGGGGTTTCTTTCAACTCTTTATTTTTCTTCACTTTCTTTCTTTCTTTTTTTAATGAATATTTGTTATAAAATAGAATGAATTTTT
Source organism: Tamias sibiricus (assembly GCA_025594165.1). Taxonomy (NCBI): domain Eukaryota; kingdom Metazoa; phylum Chordata; class Mammalia; order Rodentia; family Sciuridae; genus Tamias; species Tamias sibiricus. The sequence goes on along the minus strand of CM046663.1, from coordinate 101,139,812 downwards.
GCCCTGAAGATGATACAGGAATTACGATTCATGAATGTTTTGCAGCTGGTACAGGCACAGTGCACATGAATCACAGTTCTCGCACCACAGAATTGACAATGTCACTTATGTTACAAGGATCACTTCAGATACTTTATTTGGGGATTTGCTCTTCTCTAATCAAAGACATTTTCCTTTGAGCATTCTGGTTTTCGTAATGTATTGTATAGCTGAATATTGCAGGTTGTACTAAAAGATGGCCACTTTCCTGTTAATTACATTATGTAGGATTTATCCTATTTAGTACATTACCCTCCTGATAATGATAAGTGTGGGAAATAGAAGTTTCATTAATTTTACTCTTTGTTTTGAGTTCACACAGGGGGAAGTTCATTTTCTCATCTTTCTTGCATTCAATTTCAAATGGTTCTTTCATCATTAATATTGTATTTTTAAAAGAATAATGTCATGTGTGTACATGAGACTGTCAAAATACATTGAACACTGACATTGGTTACCTAATTTAAAACAATTTATATTTTGTATGTGAGCTGAATTGGTGGATAGATGGATATCAGGGAGAGGATGGAGGCAAAAGAGAGAGACTCAAAGACTCAAAATGAGAAGCATGCACTTCTTGCAAAAATTCTATCACATTCATAATGATTTTTATTTCTCCTTTAAAGCATATGTTAAGGTAAATTCAAGTTTCCAAAAAAAATTTGATCCCCTTGACCCTATGTCATGTGTATTATCCAAGGATAATTTTTCATCTCTAGGTATATAAAATCATCAACAGTGAGGAAACCTATTTTGGTATATTTTCTATTCATATATGTATCTTCCTCTTCCCAAAGAATAATTTTAGTCCTATGTAAATCTCCCATAGACAACAATGTGCTCAAGGCATGAAGTGTCAGGGAGATTAAGGAAAGGAAAAGCAAATCCTAGGTTTGGTCCGTTTAAAATAATTATGTCTAAATAATTTTTTCTTGATCCCTCTTTCTTTAAGTAAAAAATAAACATGATAAGCAATATTTAAACTTTGCACAAAAGAGGTTCAGGCTATGACATATGCTTACTTTTAATTGAGTCAGGCTTCTTTTCTGTTTCTGATTTATACTTTAAGAAGAAGTAGGTGAGGCACTTAGGAAGTAGGTGAAAATCATATTATTTTTCACCCAGAAAGGACTGGTAACTTAGAAAATAAAGTATAGAAGTAAGCCATGTTCTCACATTCATTTTGAAAATGATTAAGGAACTAAAAATAATAAGACAAAATAGTAGTTTCTGCTATCACTGAACGGAGAACAGAGATCCTGTGGCTGGATGGACAGTTGGACATGGATGATAGTTTGTAGTTTGTTTTCAGCTCAGAGGGAGAAATTTGGTGGAATAGAGAAAATTTGTATTTAGCATTTCTCCTACTCTGTATTTTCTTCCCACACTTAAGTAAATACTTTTACATGTGCGCACCACTACATTTCTCTATCTCTGCACCTGTTTTGTACATGTTTTGCTTTTACTTCTGTAATTAAACTTCAGCTCTGTGTTCCTATCTAAATTGTCCCCTTCATTTGCATACGAGATCAGTGCTTCTCAAAGCCTCTCTGATAAAGGATACATTTAATTGAAATGCTAGCAAAATGGATAAAAATACATAAAAATGAAAGCACCCCCTTTTTTTGCGATCAGAATTAACAGACAATAAATCTCTATCAAATCACTTAGTGTTTTTAAACACGGCTCTAATTTCTTATCTCATAGTGATCCATAATAACCAATTTGTGGAATGACACTGGACCACATCAACACTCAGACTGGCAACCTAATTTGTGAGGACCAGTGTAAATTAGAAAATGTGGCATCTGGTAATTCTGGGCTCTTAGTGCTGACCCTGATCACACTCTGCTGGATTCTATCCATGTCTATATAGTCTATTCAAGCCTACTGCTCCAGAAGTGCCATTTTTATTCTGCTTCACACGAATTTCTTTTTCATTTACATATGGATTCAAATCTGCTATGATATCTTGCAATTATTTCAGACTAATGATAAAATCTTCCTTGATCTCATGAACCCACCTAGCCATTTACCCAATTTCATGCTTCCTTTCAATGTGGTAACTTCTTAAATTTATTCTTCATACTATTTTGGAGAAAATATTAGTGATTCTCCCTCCCAGTGTTCTCTCTTGACCCTAGTGTAACCAGGCTCTCAGTTACATTTATTTATCAGAATTATTCCCTTTGTGATCTCAATACCCATTCATCATTGCTAAGCCAATTCCTCTTCTTACTTTATCCATCAGCAAGATATGACAAAATTTAATTTTGTTAACTCCCAGAACATCACAATTTCTTTGGATTTCTCACATTCTCTCTGGATTCCCTAGTGCAGTCTTTTTTGATAGTTCTTCTTTATTTCCTTGATTTTTGACTAACTTACAAGTTGAAAAGCCCCTAGACTCGATTTTGTAACCTCTTTTTTCTCACTTAATTTCCCTCCTAAATTTATTTACCCTGATTTAATGGATTCAAATTGTTATATACCCATGACTTCTAATTAATATTTCCAGGTTAGCTCTCATTCTAAAACTTGAGACTCATGTCCTACTATAAGTTCAGTAATTCCTTGTGGATGTTAAATAATCACACGTTTTGGGTTGGGTTAAGGGAAGCAGACATTAAGATAAAGGTTCATTTGAAGAATGTGTATTAGGAGTGTGTTGTGCTTTGCACATGAGGTGTCCCTCAAAGCCCCTGTGTCAATGCAGGAATGTTCGGAGGTGAAATGATTAGAGTGTGAGAGTTGTAATTTAATGAACTCATCCTAGTTCAAATGGATTAACTGGGTGGCAACTTTAGTCAGTTGGGGAATTATTGAAGGAGGTGAATCACTGTGGGTGTGCCTTGGAAGGGTTAATTTTACCCATGGCTCCTTCCCCCTCACTCTCTCTGCTTCCTGGCTATCATGAGTAGAGCAGTGATCCTCCACCATACCCTTACACTATAATATTCTCCCTCACCTTGAATCCAGAGCAATGATGTTGGTTATCTACAGATTGACACCTCTGAAACCATAAGCCCTAAATAGATTGTTCCCCCTCTCATTTGTTCTTGTTGGTTACTTTGGACACAAAAGTACAAAGCCATGACAGAGTAGTTTTGGAATCATTTTCTATGAAAGGCAGAAGGAAGGAAAGTCTGATTTAGGGAGAAGTTGAACTTCAGTGTACTCCCAGTTAATTCCTTAACTGAGCCCATGGAAAACTCTACAGTTGAGATTACCCTTCAGAGTTATAAGGTTAGGACAAGAAGACAGGTCCTTTATATATCTTGTATCATTGATTCATTAGATGCAGGTTGCTTTCCAAAGTGCTTTGACCTTGGGCAAGGTGATTATCTTCCAATGAGAGTCTCTGGATACAAATGACAATTGAAGTCTCTCAGCATACAACATTTTCAATATATAAAGGAATCATTCCTCATTACTTGAAAAAGGATAATGGAATGAGCCTCATAATGTTATCTTACACTGATGCTCGCTTGCCCTCTCCCAAGAAAACAAGGGATCCTCTGGTATTTCCTCCTATTCAGTAAATGGCAAATTTACCTTTCCAGATTCTCTGACTGGAGCCTTTCAAGGATCTATGAACTTTTTTCTTTCCCATAGATCCCTCTCATTTTTAATTGATCAACAAATATGGTTGGTCCCAGGATATTTCCACAATTTCGCTATTTTGCAACACTCCTATTACTTTTATCTGTTTTTCCTGTTTTCTGTCTCCAATAAAAGTCTCTATTTTATTTCCTAGTGTATCTTCAGTAACTCGGACAATTTTGGAACCATGTACTTTGTAATCAAAAAAGATCTGTTGACTCTCAGGTTGATCTAATTTCAAGGAAAATTGAAACTAACTTTCAAACATGCCATCAGTCTTTGGCTTTTTCTCCTGCTATTATGATTAGCTCTATGTAGATAGACTTTGAGAAAGCCTTGAAAGTAAGGACATAGAGATGATAACAACCATCTTGTTCCTAACTAACTCTGAAATGAGCTATTTAGGCTTGTGCAGCTTCAAGGTGAAGTAAAGGAAATGAGAGAACACAGGGTTTTCTGAAAGAATAGATACTTAAGTGATGAATATAATAAATACTCCCTAGAAACTCCAAAGCAGCAATTAAACAATTCTTGAGTCTATTTAGAAGTAAAAGAACAAATTTTAAGATTTAAGATTTTTCTCTAGGGATGTTTTTGATGTTCCAGTAATTTCATGTCTTTACAAGGTATTGCTGTCCTTTTGTGAACTAAGATGTGAGAACGTTGATGCGACACTAGGATTCTTCCTCCTACAATGTGTGCCTCTGAGTGCACATGAACAAGGGAAGAGTCTCTTGCAGCCTTTCTCCACAACACATACAGATTCCTCAAAGCACATCTACACTTTCTAAGATGCAGAGACTATCAAAGTGGGGCCAATTGGTATGCACGTTTCCTGCCTCAGAAAAGAATGAGGTTGTTGAAAAGTGAGAAGACTCGAAATGAATGCTTAAACCTACTGAATTTATTGTTGTTTGATCTGGAGCAAACAAAACATGCTCAGCAGTTCAGTTTCTGACTCTACACAAGAAATATAATAAAATGTATCTCTCCAACTGTAAAATTCACTCTACCTGTACATTCTTATACAAACACGCATTATGATTGCTAAAATGTTTGAATTTGAATTTGGAGAAATCCCAGAGCATGACAAGCTCTTAGCTATTACAAGAGCCTAATTTCCCTGAAATTATTTCTCTCCCTGGCAAGTGGTAGCCCCTAAAACTGCTTCGAAAAGCACAAAATATGCTAAAATCACAAGTAAAATCTGTGACATCAGGGTTTGGAGTGTGAAGAAGGATTTTCAGTTTTGTTCTGTTTCCCAGCAAGCTTAAATCATTTTTAAATTGTGAAATACAAGCTTTTCTCCAGGGATTGAAGAAAAATTCACCCACTACTTAATAAGCACTGGTGCCCTCCTCCTACAGTTTCCAGACTTACACTAGACTTCCTGAACTATAGCTGAACTGTAACCCTAGGTTTTATATTCTTCATTCTCCTGAGTTTAGATTAACTATAAATACACATTTCTTATTTTAAATGAAAGTTCTTTTTTTTCACCTGAAGTATTCTGCAATGTAAGGATTTGTGGCCTGTAATGGGAATATTTTGAGAGGCTTGGGAAATGATGCATTAGAAATTAAATAGAATTTTTGTCTCTATTGACCTAGAAAACAAACTCAACAGAGTAGGGAGAACTATAGAAAGCAGAAAATGTAGTTTGAAATGAGTAGAAAATGGTTGGTTACAATAACTCTGACTATAGGGAACATATGGCTCAGATTTCTAGAGTCAATTTCAAGAACTTTGTGTATTATATGTAAATATATTTAATAACAATATATATAACTATATATAATAACTGTCTATATAATAACCATATATACTTGTACACACACATATATATGTGTATATATATATATATATATATATATATATATATACATATATATGCATACACACACACACACACAGTTTTGGTTTGGTTTTAATTGAATTAGGTGCCAGATGATGAATTTTGAAATTGATTTAAAGCACTGGATCTCAGCCAGGGGCAATTCTAGCCCCTTAGAGACATCTAGCAAAATCTATTGTAATTTTGGTTTGTCACAAAAAGTGAATAAAACCTACTGAAAACCAGTGGGTAAAGGCCAGAGATACTCTAAACATCATACACAGGACATTTCCCATTTCCCTCAGCAAGTAACTGCCCAGTCACTACTCTAGTTCAACACTGATAAATCTGGGATAGAGGAGTGTGATCAGTAGAGCAATAAGGTAGATTACAACATCTTCATCTTTAATGAAATTTTATAGAAAACTCATGGTGGGTTTCATATAGCAGTAAAGCCATATTCTGGAGTTTGGTCAAGAGACACTTCAAATAGACTTTTATTCCATATTTATTGCTGTTTTCTTTTCTTTTTTTTTTTTTTTTGTCCATATTAAAAGATGTGCTTCTTTTCAGTTTTCTAGATGGTATTCAACAGATTTTTCCTTTTTACTTGGGTGGAGGGTGGGTACTGGGGATTGAACACAGGGCAATTAAGTCACATGCACAGACCTTTTAATTTTTTTTTGTTTGTTTGTTTTGTTTTGAGACAGAGTCTTACTAAGTCTCTTAAGGCCTTGCTAAGCTTTTGAGGCTGGCCTCAAACTTGTGGTCCTTTTGGCTCAGCATCCCAAGTGGCTGGGATTACAGGCATGTGCCACATGTCCAGCAGATTTTTCTTGACCTCTTTGAATCCATCTTTAAGGAAATGTTTTATTCATTCATTCCTGTAAATTGTGGTAAAACAAAATGGAAACTTTAGCAGTTTAAGAGCTGACAGGCTGTGGTTTTGCATGCTGACATATAACAGCTCTGCTTACTGACATCTAAGTAAGGCTTAAAGCAGCTAACAGGTACCTATAATATAAAACTGTAGTAGCAGAAGCAAGAAACAATATAACAGGAACAGAACTATCCCCCTAAAGACTTAGTGCAATAAAAGTCCATAAGCTGTATGAGCTAAGAGTCCCTAGGCTATTGACAAGCTTGTACCCATACAAAGATTGTAGACTGGACTCTCCAATAGAATCGCATCAACTCCCTTGCCTTGATGTACCCCAAATGGCTTAAGTATAAAACTAAAAGCCCTGTAGCACTTGGGGCTCCGACTTCGGGAATTATCCCTCTGGGCTGAGGTCCACTAATATAATGTTGCTTCTAGATCCGTATCCTGATTCTCATTTTCCATTACAAAATGATTTTTTACAGAGTCTAGTAGGTTAGAAGAGGGGGTTAGGAGGAGGGAGGAAGAAAAGATGAGGGAGGCATTGGGGGTGAAATTGATCAAATTATGTTTTATGTATGCACAAATATGCCAAAATGAAAACCCACCTTTCTGTTTGTTTAATATGCACTAATAAAAAAGACTTAAATGATCTTCAACAAAAGTTTATGACCACAGGTGAAAGTAAGAGCTTTCATTTGCTTCATGCCAGAAGAGTATTGTATGATTTAAAGAAAAGCTTACAATCTGTAAACCTGCTTGAATTTGGAAGTTTTGGTGTGTCTTGTTTGTTGGTATTCCCCTTATTGAACAGAATTAAAAGATTCTGTTCTTTCTATAGTAATGGGAAAAAAGGACTAACTTGAATTGTGAATTGAACATGGAATGTTTGCTCAGGTGCCTATCTGATAACTGCTGATATGTCCACAGCAGTCATCAATACTACCTTTAGTAACTTGGCAATAAAGATCCTCACTGTGTCATTTTTTAAATAAACCTCAAGTTGATTTCATGTCCTGAAGCTGTGTATTGCTTCCTATACTGCCACTTCTTGTTGATTAAAGCTTAATTATGCAAAGGCCATTGTTACTCTGAGATTTTGATAAATAGAAAAGAACAAAACTGTGTTACTGAGGTACACTCAACAAGTAGCTAATCTGTGTCCATTTTCTAGGAAAAACAACAGGAGACCCAATTGATCTTGAGGAGTGCCTATGGTGTTTCACTGCTGACTGGCAGGAATTAGTTGATCTGCAGCTGAGAAAACAATTTATTTTAGATAAAAATAAATAAATAAATAAATAAACGGGATATTTGCATTAGAAGACTTACTTAAGAAAACAGGAATTCAATGATACATTTCTTGTTCTTATTTTGAATACTTTATTAAAATCGAGAGTCACAAAATTCAATACTAGTTTAAAAAAGAAAATAGGGGAAAAATATATCTTTTTCATCTCTTTTTTTTTCTATCCCCCATTCACACAATGCCTTACACAACAGAGCAAAGATTATTTCTTTAAAGCTTCAGATTCAGGAACCATAAATTTTAGAGATGAAAAAAATTACTATAGAAATAAAGGTTGTCTCCATTGTTCAATATAATTAATTATCTATAAAAAATATTTCATTCTGATTTATAAACAAATGGTTTAAAAGACCAGCAAAACTTGATTGTCCTAATTTAACCATATTGTGCTGAATATTTTGGAATTACAAGCTGCCTTTGTGTATCAGGTTAGAAAATTCACAGATTAATGCCAAAAGTATCAGGCTAAAAAGACAGAGATGTTTGTGCTCCCTTTTTCCTTGTTTAGTTATATTATTAAAATGAATATTCATACATTAACAAATATAATCATGTGCACATTATTTATTTAGTATGTACCTCCTTCTTTCCTTCCTTTCTTCCTTCCTTCCTTTCTTTCTTTTCTTTATTTCCAGTGCTAAGGATTGAACCCAGAGATTCACACATACTCAGCAAGCTCCCAATCTCCAAGCCACATCCCAGCCCTGCAGTTTTATTTTTTTATTTTCCATTTTTGTTTCACTGCCTGTCTCTTGTCTACTTACCCTAGATAATTCCCCAGATTTTCTTCTCAAGATAACTCACATTTACTACCTAGTAAATGTCTTTTCATGTTTTTTCTTTCATGGCCACATACAATTATATGAGATACATATGTGTTGATGTATATATTTATATGTAATCTACACATGCACACAATTCACATATAGGAGTTTTTGCCATTGTCATAAGTATGCATGTATATTTTTCTATGTTAATTTTTCCTTTGTAACACCATAAAACTTCCAGAAAAGATGTCAGAATTATTTAAAATAACTAACAAAAGGCTATTCCAAAATGTAGACACATGGGTTAAACAACAGATATTATTTCTCAGACTTCTTAAGTCTGGGGTGTCTGACATCCGAGAGCCAACATGGTCAGTTCCAGCAAGGGTTCACCTTGCTGCATGCTCAGGCAAGAGAGGAAGCCCTCACTCCTGATCAACTTCCTTTAAGGGCACTAATGCCACCACGGGGCTCCATTCTCATGGCCTCATCTAACACAACTTTCAAAGACTATGCCTTCTAAAACCATCAAATTGCTAAGATTTCCAGGTCTGATTTTTGAGAAATCATGTTTAATCCATAGTACCATTAACATCATTAATTTTTTTAGTGTTTAAATTATCTCAGAATTGTACTGGATGGGTCCATTCAAGCAGGTTCCTGTATCTTCTAAACACATCCCCTGCATTCTTTAGCTCTGCTGTTCCATGGTTTAACAAAAAATTTTGGACTCATTTTGTTTTATTTTTTATGTTTTTCTTACCCCAGCCCTGGATTTAACCATTTCTCTGAAAAAAAAAGTTCTGATTCCTTCAACTGTAGAAGAGAATTTATGTGCACACACACATCTCTTCTGCTTCAAGTTTGAATGTAATAGACATATGGAAATGGGTATGATAGAGAACAAAGCACTTTTTTTAAGTGTAAATACAGTTGATTAAAATGCAAACAAATCTGGGATATTTTACTTTATTCAGTGCATTAAGTTTGCCCTTCCAAATGCAAGAAGTGCCAAGGCAGGTTCTTCACACCCTGCAGAAAGGAGAAAGACTGAGAATTTTAGGTTTATTCTGTGAATCTTGAAATTAAGGGGGAAATCAATATGTTCTGTACCTTTCCTTCCTGGAGTGTAAATACTACTGTTTTAAAATGTAAAGTGAAAGTCTTTATATTCCCTAAATACATTTCTTTTTTCATTTTTTTTTCATATTTTTCTCATTTATTTCCCTGATTATAACATAATTATTGTGATTTATTACTTTGCAAGAACTAAATTACAAATATACATTATGTTCCTTTTATGGCAAAATTATCTTTAGCATTTTTCTCTTTAATTGGCATGTAATAATTATACATCTTTATGGGGTAGCCTCTGGTAATTCAATACATGTGCAAAATGTGTATTGCTCAAGCAGAGTAAGTAGCATTTACACTGCTTATTGTGACTTTTTGTTTGGAAACTTTGAACTCCTCTCTTCTAATTCTTTATAAAATACATAGTAGGCTTTTGTGATGTATAGTCACCTAACTGTGCTGGAGAACACTAGAACTTATTCCTCCTGTCTAACTGTGTTTTAGTCCTAGTTATCCAACCTCCTTCTATGTCCCCTCCCTCCAATAATTACTACTCCACTTTCTCCTACTTTGAGACCAAATTTTTAACTTTCATATCTAAGAGAGAACATGTGGAAGTTGTCTTTCTATGTAAAACTTATTTTACTTAGCATAATATCCTCCAGTTCTGTCCATTTTGCCACAAAGTTCTTGATTTCTTTATTTTTTAAGAGTTAATAATGTTCCATTGTGTGTATGGATCACAGTTTCTTTATCTATTCATCCACAGATGAGTACTGAGTTTGATTCCAGATCTTGGCTATTATGAACAGTACTATAGTAAACATGGCAATGCAGGTATTGCTTTGATATGTTGATATATTTTTTCTTTGAATTTATATTCAGAGGTGGAATAGGTAGAACATATTTTAGGCCTATATTTAGCTTTCTAAACAACTTCCATAATGTTGTCCGAAATAGCTGTACTAATTTACATTTCCACAAGTAATATGTGCATAACCTTTTCTCCAAATCTTTGCCAGCATTTGCTATTTTTTATCCTGTCATTATAGTAATTCTGACTGTAGTGAGTTGCTATCTCACTGGAGATTTATTTATTTTTTTTTTATTTCCTTGATGACTAGCAATGTTCTACATTTTTTCACACATTTATTGTACATTTGTATGCCATTTTAAAAACTATTCAGATTATTTACACATTTTTAATTGGTATTATGGTTTGGATGTGAGGTATCTCCCAAAAGCTCATGTGTGAGAAAATGCAAGAAAGTTCAGAGGAGAAATAATTGGGTTATAAGTGTCTTAACCCAATCAGTGAATTAATCCCCTGATAGAAATTAACTGAGTGGTAACTGAAGTGGTAGAATGTGGCTGGAGGAGATGGGAATTAGGGCATGGCTTTATGGTATATATTTGTATCTGGCAAATGGAGATCTATTTCTTTCTGCTTTCTGATCATCATATGAGCTGCGTCCCTCTGCCACACTCTTCTCCCATGATAATAATTTTGCCTCACCTTGAGCCTCTACAAACAGAACCAGCCTTCTATGAACTAAGACCTCTGAAACTGTGAGCCCCTAAATAAACCTTTCTTCCTTTACAGTTGTTCTGGTCAGTCCTTTAGTCACAGGCATAAAAAAGCTCACTAAAACAATTGAATTGTGAGGGAGCTCTTGTTGAGTTTTTTGAGTTCTTATATATTCTTGAAATTGATATTTTATCAAATGAATAATTCTTCAAATATTTTCTTCTATTCCATCCATCATTTTCTCACTCTGCTGATCATTTCCTTTGCTGTGAAAAACTTTTTAGTTTCATATAATCACAATTGTCTATTTTTACTTTTGTTGTGTATTCTTTTGAGGGCTTATCGGAAAAAAAGAAAAAGAAAAAAAAAATCATTCCCCCTACCAGTGTTATGAAGCATTTACCCTTTAATATTCACTAGTATTTTCATAGTTTCAAATCTTCTATTTTGGTTTTGAATCCACTGTGAGTTGACAGGGGTCTTCTACACATGGAAATCCAAGTTTTCCAGTAACATTTGTTGAAGAGGCTGTCTTCTTCATGTTTTTTCAATATTTCTTCATATTTTTGATTCTGGTACTGAGAAAAAGTTGAGTAGAGAACTATGTATTTGTTTCCAGCTTCTCTGTGCTGTTCCACTGGTCAATGTGTTGTTTTTCATGCCAATATCAGGCTGTTTCAGTTACTATGTCCCTATAGAATGTCTGAAGTCAGTATTATATTGCCTCCAGCTTTGTTCTTTTTGTTTCACTTTGCTTTGGCTCTTTGGATTCTTTTGTGATTCCACATGAATTTTAGGATTATCATTTCTATTTCTGAGTAAAATGCCTAACTATTTTGATGGTGATTGCGTTGATCTATAAATCACTTTGAGTAGCAAAGACATACAATGATTTTAACTTTGCAATCTGCAAAGTGAGGTCTTATATTTTTATTTGTCTTCTCAATTTCATCAGTGGTTTTTTTAAAGTTTTCATTATAAAGGGCCTCTGTCTCCTGTGTTGAGTTTATTTCGAGGTTTTTGTTGTTGTTACTGTTATCATTTGGGTTTTTTTGGTTTGTTTGTTTGCTTGTGATTTGAATGAGATTGTTTTATTTATTTCTTTTTTGCCCAGTCCATTAGTAGAATATAAAATACTAGTGATATGTGCATGTAGATTTTGTATCCTGCAACTTTACTTAGTTTTTTTATCAGTTCTAATAATTTTTGTTGTAATTTTTAGGTTTTCTACATATAAAATCATATCATATTGAAGCTGGAATAATTTGATTTCCTACTTTCCTATTTGTATCTCTTTTATTTCTGTATCTTGCAAAATTGCTCTGGTTAAGACTTCATGTTGAAGCCGGGCGCGGTGGCGCACGCCTGTAATCCCAGCACTTTGGGAGGCTGAGGCAGGAGGATCGTGAGTTCAAAGCCAGCCTCAGCAATGGCGAGGCACTTAGCAACTCAGTGAGACCCTGTCTCTAAATAAAATACAAAAAAGGGCTGGGGATGTGACCCAGTGGTCGAGTGCCCCTGAGTTCAATCCCCAGTACCACAAAAAAAAAAAAAACAAAAAAACAAAAAAAACTTCATGTTGAATGTTGAAAAGAATGATAAAAGTGTACAACTGTGTCTTATTCAAGATCTTACAAGAAATGCTTTTAGTTTACAACATATGGTATGATATTAGTCATAGGTTTGTGTCATATATAGTCTTGGTTATGTTGAGGTACTTTCCTTTGGTACCTAATTTGTTCAGGGATTTTACCATAAAGGATGCTGAATTTCATCAAATTGTTTCTGTGCATTTTTTAGATGATAATATAATTTTGTCATTTATTCTGTTGCTGTGATATATTACATTTATTAATTTGTGAGTATTGAACCATCTTTGCCTCCCTGAGGTCTCTGGGATAAATCCTGCTTGTTCATGGCAAAAAAACTTTATCAGGTTTATAGGATTCATTTTCCTTAAGACTTAAAAGAGATATAGCAGGCCCATGTTTTCATGAAGAGTTTGGTTTTTGTTTAAACAAAATAATAATTGACAGAAATTTGGGATATAGGGGACTTTGCTAAAGATAGAAAACAAATCCTAGAGAGCATAGATTTTGAATTATGCTTCAATATTTAGTAGTTTGAAAACTCTGGTAAGTTCTTTAACTTTTAAGATTTTATAATCTATAAAGCAAGGATTGTAATTCTTGCTGGATAAAATAGTTTTGAGGATGGAGATGAGATATGTAATGTGTGTAATATATTATGAGATAAATATTAGAACTATTACTATTCAAATGGGTTATTTTAAATATTTCTAGTACTTTTAAATTTATTTTGTTGAATGTTCCTGGAGTCATATGCAAAATTAGAATTGCAGCTCCATTTTAGAGTTTGTTAAATTCCTTTGTGTTCCTATATTACCAATTTTGTACAACAAAAATTTTTGAGACTGAAACTTTCATGGATTCTGCCAAATTGGGCCAACATCTAGATACTTGTCCTTTTAAAATTTCCTAATTTATAGAACTCTCCCTGGGTGGAACAAGTAAATGTATATCCACTTTTAACCAGCATTCATTTCTAAGCAAACATATACGTATTTTTAAACATTTCATTTCAAATAGTGAGCAGAGACTGTGCTATGCTTTCCTAGCCTAAAGCATTTGATTTGACCTCCTAAGCAAAAGATCATAAGTCAATACAAATATGAAAGGAAAAGAGGTGTTTGGAGAAAAATAGCCTTTCTGAGTGCTATTATCAACATTCTGATATTTTGAAGCATATTTATGTTTTATCCATCTATATTTAGCTACATTTCCAAGTCTCATATTTGCACATTACATATCTTATTTACTTTATATTTTGGAATATTAAATCAACTGTTTTACTTAAACTTATCGGGGAAAGGAATTTGGATTGAATCATAAATGGCAAGCAACACTATTTGACATAAATGGAAAAACTGTATTAATTCATACTGATATGATATTCATAAATACTATTGTTTTATTAAAGAGAAAAAGTTTCAACACTGCTGTCCTGAATTGAAAGCCTCAGTTCTTAATTGTTAGTAGTTTAATGACATAAATAAGAACTCATTTGCCTAAGTGAGAAGAGAAAAATAATCTGAATCTTTTTTTATTATTATTATCTATTTTGGAATCCCTGAGGGCTGGTACATTGTCTTAATATCCTATGAAAAGTATAGGATCATTCTGTGTGAGTACCGTCCACTCTACCAGATGGCATTTAATGGCGGTGTTTGTCTTCAACATGGACAGAAAATTAGTTTAGAGATTTGCTCCCTTTGAAAATTTCTTTAAGTGTCTAAGAAACTTGCTTATTTAAATAATGTATTTTGTTTCCCTATTGATCCCTATGAAAAATTGGTGACTCAAATTCAGATGTATTCATTAAATGATCTGGTAGAGTTGACTAGAAGAGAAGGGGCTTTGCTTTTTTTCTAATTTATTTTTATTCTAAGTTGTTATACATGACAGCAGAATGCATTACATTTCATATTACACATATAGAGTACATTTTTACATATCTCTGGTTGTATACAAAGTATATTCACACAATTCGTGACTTCATACATGCACTTAGGGTAATGATATCCATCTCATTCTATCAGATGCCCTTCAGTAGATGAATGGATAAAGAAAATGTGGTATATACACACAATGGAGTATTACTTAGTAATAAGAGAATATAAAATCATGGCATTTGCAGGTAAATGGATGGAGTTAGAGAATATAATGCTAAGTGAAGTTAGCCAATCCCAAAAGCCAAATGCCAAATGTTTTCTCTGATATAAGGAGGCCAATTCACAGTCGGGTTGGGATGGGGAGCATAGGAGAATTAATGGGGCTTTGCTTTTTAAAGTTATTTTTCAACAGTCAAGAAATGATGAATGAAAAATCAAGCTTATCTTCATCATGTTCTTAAACATGTATCAGCAAACCAAAGGCCAAATTCCAGTACTTTCTTACTATTCATGGTAAGCATCTCTTAGTTCTTTAACCTGAGGCTAACGGACAAATAAAACCAAGGAGGTGTATTCTACATACCATCCCAGTGATGCAATCCATCAGACTCACAGGCAGTTTTCCCCCTCGTGGCCTTTGTGCTTGCTGGGTCCTCTTTCTCTTTTTTTCCTTATCATTTGCTCTCTCAGCTACTTCAGAAGATCACAAAAACTTCACATTTTCAGTAAGCCTGCTCTGATCACTTTTATATAAAAGGAAAATCATGTTCCTACCCTCTCTTACATGTTCTTCCTGAATCATTGTGTATTTTAACAGAACATAAGGATCTTACAACTATATATTTTTAATTTGTTTATTCATTGTTATTCTCCACTACAATGTGAGCTGCACTAGGGTAGACTTTTCATATATGCCCTTCATTGCTGAAGTCCCAGTGTTTAACACAGGATTGATGCTCACAAATATTTGTTGAAGAATAACTGCATACTGTTAGGTACTATTGTTATTTTACTCATTTGTATTGTTATTGTACTCATTGTGCCTGGCCTAAAAATAGGTGGTATAACCAGGTCTGGGACCTGGGTAGCTGGCTCCAGAGCCTCCAAGTAAACTCCCTGATAAGCCCAAAGAAGACAACTGCTCTTATACTCATCAAATCTTGAAGAAGGGGCTCAGATTTGACTTCCCTTAGCAAAATAAAGATAAAGGAAATGTTTTTACACTAAGGAAGATGAAACAGTTACTACTCTCTGTAAATTAAGAAAAAAAAGATTTATTTAATTTATTTAATTACTGAATTAAATAAATTACAGAAACCATAAAGAAATTGTGGCAGAAATCATAAGGTAATTGAAGAATTCTGCATTTTCTATTTACCAATAACGTTACCATGAGGCTTAAATGAGATAAGGCATGTAAAATTTTAATATAGTTTGGTATATAATATGCAGTTATTCTGAGATGGCTTGTTAGCCTCATTAAAAATATTTGGAGAACTATATTTAAGGTACATATATGCAAATAATCAAATTTTAGTACTTGAAGCATCATTGCTACTGTTGTCATTTCCAATTATTCCCTTTATACATTATTTCTCCCCTTTAGATATTAGCAAATAGTGATATATGTTGTTTACACAACACCTAATATAAATAATAGATTTATATTATATTAGACAGTGAGACCCAGTCTCTAAATAAAATACAAAAAATGGCTGGGAATGTGGCAAAGTGGTCAAGTGCCCCTGAGTTCAATCCCTGGTACCAAAAAATCTCCGAAATAATGAAGTATGCATAATGTTGATGTACTCTTTAATAGCCTGAGGTACTTAAATGGTAAACTGGTAAAAGCACTTCAATTTACCTCAGGGATTGAAATCCATTAACAGCACAAAATAAGGACTTACACACAAAAAAATTATCCAAAATCCACAGTGCTTTCATTCTACAAAAAGTTTCTTATTCAAATAGATCTTATACTTTAAAAATTTCAACATAAATCTGGAATTGTGATTATGTACACAAAACTATCTTGCTTCAGATGTATTTCTTCTGACTTTCATATAAACATAAGGAGACAAATTTTTCTTCAAGGAAAAAATATCTATACCCTAATGAACAAAAAAAGAACAACTGAAACAGAACAACTAAATATGACTAAAAAGGGAAAAGTATCAGAAAATGTTCAGTGTAAACTTTTTAGTGATAAAATACAGTCTCCAGACATAGCATAATCCAGTGGGGTTTTTTGAAAAATCTAGCTGAGTGTCATTATTTGTAGTTCTACTTGATCTTTTTTGTTAAGAGCAGAAAACAAGAAATACTAAGAATTTACTAACAGTTCCATTGAGTAATTTTTAAAAATGTTATTATTTTCTACTCTTACTCTCTCACTGTAATTAATTTAATGAAATTTAAACATTTAGATTCAGAGATTCAGACTTATATAGAAAGTTTCAAAGATTTTCACCTTAATTTATTATTTTCTTGTATTTTACAATTTTTATTCAATGTTCTTTTGTGTGTGTGTGTGTGTTTGTGTGTGTGTGTGTGTATGTGTGTGTATGTACAAGGATGCAATACCATTTGCCCCCCAAAAAATAAAATTTTGCCTAGAAATAATTATTTTTAAGTTTTTTTTCTTAATTAAAAACTGAGCATAGTTAGGGTACAAGGGAAAAGAGAAACTGGGTTGCTAATAGAGTAGTTGTTACTGCAGTCCACAAGGAGAATGGATAACATTAGGGAAGGATTTTAGACATAACCAAATTCAGCACATATTTTAGATAGAGCCAAGGAAATTTGCTGATGAGTTCAGTTGGTCAATAAGAGGGAGCATTCAGGTTGAGAATAGGAGACCTGAGAAAGTAGGAGGATGGAGTTGCAGCTCTTTACCAAGATGATGAAGGAAGGAAAGCAACAAGTTCTTGTTTATCTTTTATTCTGTTTTGCATTTTGAAGCTGGTTAGGGGCAGAGAGGAAACAATTTGAAAGAATTCCCAAACTTTCCCGTTTCCTGCCAATTCCAGGGAAATGCCCGTCAGGGGAGAGGTGATATCTCTGCCTGGTCAATAACATATATGTAAAATTCATCTAGATTTTTAAAAATATTTCTCCTCTCCCTAGGGACATGTTCACACAAATCCCTTCCACATCCCTCATATATCATCCAGATTACCTTCTTCATCCATGACTACGTAAGGTGACTTCAATGGCTTATTTGAAAAGGAAATTATTGAATGTTTTAGAAGGCCAAACCCTAGACTCTATTGCCACAAAACTGGATGCTTGTTTATATTTTGGGTATGGAAATTTAAAATTCAACATCAAGATAAAAGCTATAGGTTTCATCTTCTGTAACTTAAGTAAGAAAGAGAAGAAAAGAAAAGCCAATGTTTATTGAAAGTTTACAAGTTTTAGGCCTTGATATTTGTATGTTTGTATGTATACATATATATTTTTTTTTCAGTTAAACCCCTCAACATCTATTAACATTAGTATTGTTGTAGACCTCCTTTTATAGTTGCAATTGGCAAACAATCCTAAAATTCCTAAGTGGAACTTAATTTTGAATTCAGACTCTCTGTTTGTAGATTCAGGATTCTTCATTCAAGTTCTACCAGTTTAAATATTATCTTGATATATTTTGAGCAGAAAAAAGTGTGCTTAAGTATTTTAACACTTCAATCTTCATGTGCCATTTAACACACTTGTTTGAATTGTAGATATAGACTCTAAAATAAAATAGATAAGTTAATTAAATTAAGTTACATACATAAACTTTAAGAAAATCATTACTGCATTTTTCTGAGTGGTAAGACTGTACTTTTAGAAAACTCTGATTAAATATGAAATTCTTTATTCTACATCTTGCTTTTAGTCCATACTTTAATCTTTATTCCTTTTAAAATTTAATGGATATTTTGTGCAGTTAGTTTCAATCTTCTATAAATTAGGTGATAATCGAATTATATATTTTTTCTGAAGGCATCTGATCGAGAGGGAGATCCAATAACATATGCTATTGAGAATGGAGATCCTCATCGAGTTTTTAATCTTTCAGAAACGTAAGTTCAAAAAGAAATGATTTATAACTTGACTTTTTTTTGTTTAGTGTTAAATATTGTACTATAACCAAGAAAACAGACTTCTAATCAAATGCTTTCAGCTGTTTATATAATTATTTTACATTTTTTTCTATGAATGTTAATGAGAGCTGGGAGGATATTTCTGAAACCAGAAATATTTATTTTAAACATTTTTACTAAGTAAAATCCACTGATGTGTAAATATTTCATTTACAGGCATAACCTGGGATTAATTAGATGCCTTTAAAGCCATCAGCTAGTCATAATGAGAAGGACATTTCTACAAAGAGTAACTTAACACTAAACTGTTCATTCAAAGGGAATCTCATAAGTTGTGTCACACACACATGTAAGATGGAACGTGATCTCATTCTTTAATTTCTGGTTAATGTAGATAAGGTTTAGATAAGCATCGTTTTTACTTAACTCTCTGAAAACATCAGAGATATTTATCATAAATATTGAGAAAACTGGGAGCAATGTGACTTTGAAAGAAGGAAGCTATTCAGAGTTCCAGAAAGATCATTTGCTTCCCTTCTACAATATCAAGGTGGTGTTCTGACTTCTTATGTGTTTGTTAAAGAACTGTGCTTGATACCTCCCTGGCATTTTGTTTGTGATTGTGTTTTACTTCCTGGAAGAATGGAAATGAAAACTTAATCCTTGATTATAAAAGGAAAATCTTGACAAATGAGCTAGCCACTACTTCTGTGTCTGGAACATGTGGCACATAATGCTGAATCTAAAGAGCCATGTGTAAATTCCTAGGTCTTTCAAGGAATATCTGCAGTTTTACATGGAATAAGATTTTATAAGCACAAACTAATAATTCTGTGGAAACTGAAAACAATCACAGTATTTTTTATACACTTTCAGATTCCAAAGATTAATAAGCTTCTATTTAAAAATTGTTAAGTCCTAACCATTTGTAGTATCCCCACAGGGACATCAAAATCATAAATTAGTTATATTTTATGATTAATATTAAATAAAGAAAACTATTTAAAAGGAACCATAATGGTAGTAATAATGTGAAAACAGACATATAGATAGCTGGGATAGACTTAAGAATTCATATATCATTCCTAACATTTAGGGTCAGTTGGTTTCCAAAACAGGACCAAAGTTGATCCAATCATCAAAGAATTATCTTTTCAACTAATAAAGTTGGGACAAAGTGCCAAAGAATGAAGTTGGATCTCTGCCTCACACCATCCACAATAATTAACTGAAAGTGGATTTCAGGCCTAAATACAAGAGATAAAACTAGCTCTTACAAGAAGATACAGAAAGAAATCTTCATTATATGGATTGGGTAATAAATTTTAGATAGTAGACAATATACATAAATGATTTCTAGATGACATATTGCATTTCATCAATTTTTAAAAATAAATATTTTTTAAGTGGCAACATCATGAAAGTAAAATAAAACCCAAATACATCACAAACTTTAAATAAAATAATGTATATGATAGGAATCATATATCCAGAGTACATAAAGAGCTATTATAACTCAAAAATGAAAAGAGAAAGAATTTGATTAAATATGGGCAATGATTTATTACACATTTCTGCAAAATACATATGTAGGGTTAATAAGCAAATGGAAATATGCTCATAGTTGCTAGTCACTATGGAAATTAAAATTAAAAATCTGTAAATGTAGCCCACTTTAAACACACTTAGAATGAAAAATGAAGACAGTAACAACATTATGGGCAAGAATGTGGAGACATTGAAATCCTCATATATTTCTGATGGGACTGTAAAATGTATACTTTGGAAAAGTTTGGCATTTCCTCCAAATGTTAAAAAATGGGAGTTATCACATAACCCAGCAGTTCTACTCACATGTACTCAAGATAAGTTAAGTCATACAGTTAAATGAAACTATGCATCAGAATGTTCATAACAACTATTTATATTGACAAAAAGTACCAACAACTCAAATGTCCATATACAGATGAACAGCTTAACAAAATGTCATATATCCACACAATGGAATATTATTCATAGGTAAAAGCAAATGGATTAGTACAACATGCTATAACATGGATGAATCATGAAAACATAATGCTAAGTGAAATAAGTTAAATACAAAAGAGAATATATTATATGATTCTTTTCATATGAAATGTCCAGGATAGGCAAATCTATGTAGGCAAAATATAAACTATTGGTTGTCTGAGAATGGGGCCGGGAGAGAAGGAGTGGTGGAATGGAATCATTGAATTTGTGACCAGGTGTGTCAGCCTCCTTTCACTTCATCTAATGTTTCCAAGATTCTTCTATTTAGCAGCATGCCTCAGTTCTTCACTGCTTTTCCTTTTTGCCTAATATTCCATCATATGTATAAACAACAATTTATTTATCCATTTGTAAATTAATGCACATTTGGGCTATTTTGATACCTTTGTGAATTCTGCTGTTATGAACATATATATATATATATATATGTGTGTTTAAATACATGTTTTCAGCGTTTTGGCAGTATATACTCAGAAACAGAACTGCCAGTATTGTTAATATATAAACTTGCAAAAATTATTACTTCCCTAAATGCAACCTAATGTATTCCAGCCTGCCTCCATACAGTTTATAGTAAGATTTCTCCTTGCCAGGTATTTCTGGAATTTCAAAAAAAGGATGTTCTTTTGTACCCATAAAATACTCTTGTGACAATGAATACCAAAAATCACTGCTTATATATTATTTTTCTCCTTATCCCTAATGTCCCATTCACCCATTCAACTCCATGTAACAATGGTTCAGAAGGAGGCAGACATGATCTTAAGAAAGAACTACCTCCATGGTAATCACCAGACCATGAAAAATTAGCTTTTTAGTAAAAAAAAAGGGGGGGGGGCCTAAATAGGAACACTATATAAATGTCTAATAGTTTTCTAATTTAATATAGAAGAAAAATATAGGAATATAGAGACCTTAAACTGAAGTGCCAAAGAATAACAATAACTCGTTTTCTTTCTTTTATTACATTACTGCTAGGTTTTCATATTTCCTCTTTCTTAAGTTATATGTGACTTAAGTCTCTAAAGCAATAATTGCCTTACGTTTCTCTTTTAATGTCATTGTGGAATGAGATTATCTCAACCATCTGTAGTGTAGGAACTTGATCCAAACCTGATTATCGTGAAAATACTATGGGAATTGGTTTTCCGTTATTTTAACAAAGTATTTTTTAAATGTACAAGAAGCCAAGTCCATTTTTCATAGTCATACCATATGTTGAGAACATTCTAAAGTCTGTATCAAGAACAACAAAATAAAACAAGTGGAGTTATTAAGACTCTGATTTTGATTCATTATCTGTAACTCACTTACCACATGTGGCATGAATTGTTGAAATTTCACTACTACATTAAAATCACTTTTGTTAAAATGGATCATTTTTATCAATCAGAAACAAACTATGTTTTTATGCCTTATCAACATTTTAGTGTTTTATTACATTAAGATAAACTCTCTTCCACAGTAGATGCTTATTAGGATTTTATGAAAATGACACGTGCAGTATCAAGTTGTAAAATCTAGGAAACTCATGCTGAAATTGTTTTAAAAAGCAATGCAAATGACAAAACTCTTAGAAGGAATTACATTAAAAATAAAGCATTAAACCTTTGGCAGCATTTATTCTGCACAGAGAAAAAGTAAGAAGTGGTATAAAAAAATTTTAAAACATAAGTATTTACTAAATGCTGCTCACATTCCATTATTTATAAGTTAAATTAAAAATACTAAACTTTAAAAAATAATAGTTATGTAATTGTTACTATATCAACAGAAGAGTTTTTACTTATATTGAAAAATGAGAGAATGATTTACCAATTATATTTTGCTAGAAAGAATGTAAAATATAGAGCCTGATTGATTTCTATAAAGAGCTTGTATTATTCTGAAATTAGGAAGGAGAAAATGTAAACTTTTATCCATATAATTTATCAAGATAAATTCAAGTATTTTGCAATTCCACAATGAGCATATATATGACAATGAATGAAAAGGTTATATCGGTTATTTATAAGAAACCATTTTTGTGTGTGTGTGTGCTGAGGATTGAATTCAGGGGCACTCGACCACTGGGCCACATCCCCAGCCCTTTTTTGTATTTTATTAGAAAGACAGGGTCTCACTGAGTTGCTCAGTGCCTCGCCATTGCTGAGGCTGGCTTTGAACTCATGATCCTCCTGCCTCAGCCTCCCAAGTGCTGGGATTACAGGTGTGCGCCACCGCGCCCGGCTAGAAACCATTTCTTGACTCAAAGAATTGTGAGACTGCTAAGGAGTAATGGAGTGTTTTACTTTTGAAATAATCACAAGTAAGATAGATATCTTTCTTCCAGGAATGAATTAAGCATAGTTTAGTTTTATTTGATATTTTTCCCTAAAAGCTAGAGAATCAGCTCATTTATCTTATTCATTTTGCAATTTATCATTGTTTATGAGAAACTTGACAGCCTTAAAAAGCCTTTTTCAATTTTCAACATGAATCCTAGTATTATACATCTTAAATAATCAAACCATGATTGCCAAGAGGGGGGAAAATGGTGAAAAGTGGTTCACTGTAGTAAGAAAACTCAATGTGACATTATATTTTTCTATGTCTTTCTGTTTTCTCTGCCACTAGCACAGGGATTCTCACCTTAGGGAAAGCACTGGACAGGGAAAGCACCGATCGCTACATTCTGATTGTCACAGCATCAGATGGCAGGCCAGATGGGGTGAGTATGCTAGGTGGGAAAGGTCTTTCAAAATAGTTTTAAAGAAACTAATATACACAATGGAATTTTACTCAGCAATAAAAGAGAATAAAATAATGACATTCACAGGTAAATGGATGAAGTTGGAGAATATAATGCTAAGTGAAATCAGTCAATCTCAAAAATCCAAATACCGAATGTTTCCTCTGATATATGGAAGCTGGTTCACAGTATTGTTGGGTCGGGGTACATAGGAGGATTAGAGGAACACTATAATGGTCAAAGGGAAGGGTGGGGAAGGGAGGGAGCAAGGGGGGAAGGGGAAAAAAAGTGGTTGAATAAGATGTATATCATTATTCTAAATGTATGATTGAAGACTTGAATGCTGCGAATATACTTTGTATACAAACTGTTTTGTGTAAAAAGATGCTATATATGTATAGTATGAACTGTAATACATACTATTATAAATAAAAATTTAGAAAAAAAAGAAACTTAGAGTCTTGCCATCTTATGCTAAAATAAATAAATAAATAAATAAATAAATAAATAAATAAATAAATGTAACCTTCATGAATTAATCCTTTTTTACCTGGAGCAACTTAAAATTAGCAGACGTGCATGTACACTCTGAATCTGTTCAGGTGTTGCAACGTTTGACCTGGAAGAACAGATACTTATGATCATCATTCTTGCCCAACTTATATGGAAAATGAAATCTCCTTTATGCTAACAAATATTCCATTGTGTCTATCACTGGCGCAGCACTGAGATGTGTTCTCACAGTTTTTCTATGTTAAAAACTTTGTCTCTTAGTATCAATTCTGCAGAGAGAGTTGGGAGATGGACATTGTAAACAAATATCGTTAAGCACTGAGGAAATTGATTTGATTGGTTCCATAGGCATTTGTTAGTATCAGTCAGAATCCTAAGTAATTCATGATGATCACAGTGGTTTAATGGGACCCATAAATTCTTCCCTCTGGATCTAAATATCAGTTGGAAGATTAAGTAAACTATTTAGTTGTTCTGGAATGTTATTTTGTTCTGTTTGGGTTTTGCTGGTGATTGGATCCAGGAACTTGCTCATGCTGGACAAGTGCTCTACCACTGGGCTGCATCCCTAGTTCTCTGGAATGTTTTAAAATAATTTGCCTATGTTCTTTGAACAGCCCTGTTCCCAATCACCATATACTGATTTTTAAGCATTATAATATTCCCATCATTGGTAATTCCTCTTTCACCACCATATCTATGGCATGAGCTAGTTTTGGTTTTCGTTTTCTTTAGTCAAGTGAATATAAGCCAAGTCACTACCGATGTCTAGAAATAATTCAAAACCAATATAAATGAATAAGCAAGGCTCAGCCAACTCAAATTACAGCATATCTCCAGTTTATTTGAAATGACTTCCTGGATTT
The DNA here is from genome assembly GCA_025594165.1 of Tamias sibiricus. NCBI lineage: Eukaryota > Metazoa > Chordata > Mammalia > Rodentia > Sciuridae > Tamias > Tamias sibiricus. Next base: position 101,115,077 of record CM046663.1, on the reverse strand, counting down.
GTATGATTCCTTTGCTGGGGCATAATTGAGTATATTTCTCACATTTACTTTAGGATTTGTAAGAAATTTTACCATGATAAAAACATATAAAATTAATACTTGGATAGTTTTACAATCTTACTTAAAAGTGAGAAAAATAAGAATAATTCATTGAGTTTGATAATTACAATCCCTAACAACAAGCTATTTGACATTTTTCAGAGGTTAGATAATATTTTGCAGAAAATAAAATATAAAGACCAGTTTTAGGAAATATTGGGAACAATAGAACTGCTATAGATAACAGAAGATTAGAAGAAAATTAAAATTTAAGATTAATTTTTATAAATGCCATGTCCTTGATTTTTATAGTGTCTGTGTTATATGCAGGAAGAAAAGTCAGTGAGAGTCTCAAAAAGGAAATAGGGAAGAACTTATAAGGAAGGTGTAATAGAAAACTTGGCTGAGCCAGGTGTGGTGGTGCACGCCTGTAATCCCAGCACTTGGGAGGCTGAGGCAGGAGGATCGGGAGTTCAAAGCCAGCCTCAGCAATGGAGAGGCACTTAGCAACTCATTGATACCCTCTCTCTAAATAAAATACAAAAAAAAAAAAAAAAAAAAAAAAAAAAAAAGGGCTGGGGATGTGGCCCAGTGGTCAAGTGACCCTGAGTTCAATCCCCAGTACTGCACCACCGCAAAAAAAAAAAAAAGAAAAAAAAAAAAAAAAAAAAAAACTTGGCTGATCTCTGAGAGGGATAATTCTAAGAAAAAGGAGTAGGAATTATTCAGTACTGAATAAGGGGTATTTTAGAGGAAGTGAAGTCAAGAAAGAACATTCAGGTCAACCACTACATGGAAAAAATGAAGGATAACACAAAGTTTTGAGATATATATAGTAAATGAGAAATTAGTGGCAATAATGTTAGCAAGGATACCTAAGTCTTAGTAATAAAATTTCTTAGACAACAAACATAAAGGAAATAAATAAAATAAATATGTCAATGTCTGGCATAGTCACAATCTACTAATTATGGAATTGCTCATTCATAAAAAAAAAAAATACTGGTTTAAAATTAGTGATTTCATTTCCTTTAGGGCATTTTAAAGTAATTTATTTGTATATTTTGGTTCTTCTTGACCATATCTTCTAGCATTTCTAGGTCTCCAATTCCTCCTCAATCTTATCACCATTACAGTTTCTCAATATTGATAAAAATTATGATCATAAAGTTAAGAATTTTAGCTTTAAAATTCTACTCTTTTTGAAAAATAATTGTTTATTTTTAAAAAATAATTATTGAGAATATTGCAGAGTAGGAAACGTAGATTTCAAACAAAAAACTATTTTTCAGGTAATTTAATCATTCGTAAAAAATTGTGGGACATATTATTATGTGAACATGTTTAGTAGGTTTCTGAAGAAGAAGCAATTACAAAAATAATATTCTCTTGATAACATTTTTAAACTAAGCATTTGAACTATATGCTTCATAGAGTTATAGCAAAATAAACCTTTTAACCTTTATAATCATGGGTTTTAACATAGAGTTTTAATGAACACAGACCATAAATTATTGGATTTTAAACAAAATGACACCAGGACTTGGTGTGAAATAGATTGCCAGGGTAAATTTGAAAGTTTTTTGTTTGTTTGTTTATTTCATAGAGTCACCTCTCCTATCACCCTAGAATGGATATGGAGAAGCAAGCTCACATTGTATTTTAGGTCCTTATGATTTTTTTTTCAAAATTTGATTTGACAGTCTCACACTTTTACCCTTTAATAAATTTACTTTGTTAAGTAGAGTTGAAAAAAGCTATTAATTAGTCACTTTTTTTTTTTACATTTTAATAAATACTTATATTTATTTGAAATTACTGCAAATTTGTGAAGTTGTCAAATTCCTCAAGGGAACTACTACCATTCTTTCTTAAAATATTTTCACAGTTTTGCTGAAACTTACTTTGCTTGAACATTTTATATATGTTAGTTTTTTAAACTATTACATTTTACCTAATCTATTTAGAGTTATAGCTTGTAGGAAAGTTCCCACATGAATATATCTTTTTCAAAATGAATATGTACTTAATTTTTTAAATTTATTTTTTATTCTAAGTTGTTATAAATGACAGCAGAATGCATTACATTTCATATTGCACATATAGAGCACATTTTTACAAATCTCTGGTTGTATGCAAAGTATATCAAAATGAATATATACTTTATCTTTTTAAAAGCATCATGTAATATTCTTTGATTCTAAACTAAACAAAATCCAACTAACCTAAGATAAAAAAGCATTTTATAGAAAATGTGTATAAATGTTGTTATGTGTTTATGGATATGCTTTGATTATCAATCAGTATTAGGATTAACATTTAGTAATGTGCCTATGAATAACAAGAAGTCCAGGCAACGGTACCGTAATCGATACTATATATATATATATTTTTTAATAAAAAGAAATTGTTGAGCCTCACACTGTGGCACATACTTGTAATCCCAGTAATCCCAGTGACCTGGGAGGCTGAGACAGCAGGATCTCAAGTTGAAAGCCATCCTCAGCAACTTAGCAAGGCTCTAAGTAATTCACGAGACCCTGTCTCAAAATAAAATATTAAAAAGGAGGGATGGGGATGTTGCTCAGTGGATAAATGCCCCTGGGTTCCATTCCCTGTACCAAAAGAAAAAGGAAAGAAATTGAAGAGAGAATTCTGGGACAATAATGGAGAGTAGAAAGAGCAAGAAATCTTTCTCTTCATTTAGACAATAACTGCATTGAGAGAATCTATTAAACATAACCATTTTGAACTGTGGGATATACTGATGGCATGCATATTCCAGGTAAATTGCACTTAATTCCAGTCAATTCCAGTTCTTAGCACAGTAGCAGCCATCCATTGTCCACCCTCAGCCCCATGGCAGAGCTATCCACATGCTCCTGAAACAGTCCTCTCACTTCTTGTAAGAGCCGGGGTGAATAAGAAATGCTCTGTCCCACAAATACTGGAGATATGTGCTCTGATCATAGAGGTACAGATAGGGAGGTCCAGCCATTATGGTTATAATTTTCTATATGATTACAAGACCCTCCTCATCTATCTGAAGTGACTTCCAGGTAATTTAACAGGCTTGTGCCTCTCCCCTTTTATTTTTCTTTTCCCCCTTTTGGGAGGCAACTATTGAAGACTAGAAAAGCAACTATGTGTATGGGAGAATTTAGAAAGACACCACACACACCCAGGTTCCAGAAGGAGTAGGCTCAGAAAATAACAGTAAGCTCAGAAATGACTGAGATAATTAATTAATCCCAGTTACTTGGGAGACTAAGTGGGATGATTGCAAGTTTGGGGCCATCCCAGGAAATGGCTAAATACCTAAGTAAATAAATAAATACATAAATAGATTAATCCTGAGAAAAGCTGAAGTCATATTTCTTAAAGACTGACTCTCAGTGAAGAGACAATCTACAGCAATAAAAATAAATGAACAAAAACAAAAAAGACTCCAAGAAACCCTGGGGAAGGAAGAGAATCTGATTTTAGAGCTATTATACAATTAGATCCCAACATCCAACTTTCAAAAAGAAAATTGTGAAGTGTACAAAAAAATAGGAAAGTATGGCCCATAAAGGAAAAACAAAAAACCCAACCAAAATTGTCCTTGGAAAAGACCTGATGGATCTATTACATAAACTCTTTAATATAACTCTCCAAGATATGTTAAAAGAAAGGAGAATGTGGAGAAAGTTAAAAATAATTTTGAACAAAATAGAAAATCTAAAAAGATAACAAAAATAATTTTAAAACAAATTTCAAAAAGAATTTTCAGAAGAAATTCTGAAGCCTAAAATTATAATAACTGAAATGAAAAAAACAATACTCTGCAGAAATTCACAGAAGAGGAGGCAAATTTGAGGAGGCAAAAGAATGAATCAGCAAATATTAAAGGCAGCCAATAGAAATTATTAAGTCTGAAGAACAGGAAGAAAAAAAAAATTAAGAAAAGTGAACAGAATGTAACGAATTTGTAGGACAACATCAAGCTAATAATCATATATATTGTGGAAGTTCCAGAAGTAAAAGAAAAATTGGATATAACAGAGAAATATTTGAAAAAAATAATGGCTGGAAATTTCTTAATATTGATGAAAAACATGAATATAATCACCCTAGAAACCAACAGACTCTAAGTGAAATGAACTCAAAGATACCCAAACCAAGATACATTATAATCAGACTATGTGTGGAAAGCCACAGACAAAAAGGGGATTTTGAATGCACCAAGATAGAGTTAACTAATAACATTCAAGAGTTCCTCAATTAAAGTATAAACAGATATCTCTCATCAAAGACTTTGGAAGGATGAAAGTTATGGATGTAAGAGCTGGTCAGGGTGGGACGGAGGTTAAATTCTGTATCTGGTGAAACTGTCCTTCAAAATTGATGGAAAAATTAAGATATTCCAACATAAAATATGATAAAGTTTGTTACCAATAGACTTTCCCTTCAAGAAATGCTAAACGGAGTACCTCAGACTGGAAAGAAAGAACACTAAACAGTAACATGAAACCATATACCTAAATAAAACAGGTCAATAAAGTTAAATACATGGGAAATTATATCAGCTAATATTGTTATAATAATAGCATAAACTCTTACTTTTTGTTATCTAAATAATTTAAAAGGTTAACATGTTCAGTTAAAATGTTCATCTGGGGGCTGGGGCTATGGCTCAGCGGTAGAGCGCTCATCTTGCAATGTGTGAGGCCCTGGGTTCCATCGTCAGCACCACACAAATAAAATAAAGGTATTGTGTCCACCTACAAGTAAAATAATATTTTAAAAAAATTCATCTGAAATATAGAATTATGATAACTAGTTTTAGCCCACATTTTACTTACTACATAATTTAAGAGATTAATGGGTTCAAACTTATTAATTTATGTTTTTGAAGATGGTGTATAACTACAAAAGTTTTTTTATGATACCAGTGACTCAGGGGTGAGTGTGGAGCTATAAAAGGAGAAGAAATTTGTATGTTATAGAAGAGGATGTAAATTCAAGTTAGCATATTTTAACTTTACAATGTTAAATATAATCCCAATGGCAATCACAAATAAAATTGCTGTAATATATAGGCAAAAAAATACAAAAGTAATTTAAACCTTTCACTATAAAATATAAAATAAAAACACAATAGGAGATAGTATGGAAGGGAATGATAAACCAAAAGCCCATTATAAGGCAAACAAATAAAACAATGATAGAAGTTCACCTTATCAATATTACTTTACATGTAAATGGATAAAGTCTTTAATTAAAAGACAAACTGTAAAAATTGATAAGAAATATACAATATAGGTACAAGCTTTCTAATAGTGATTCATTTTAGATCCAAAGACAAATAGCTTGAAATTAGAAAGAAAAGATAATCCACAGAAATAAAAGCCACAAGAAAGTGGGACTCGTTGTACTAATATTAGACAAAATAAACTTTAAGTCCAAAATTTTTATAAAGGACACAGGACATCAGATATCATATATTATTAATAAACAATTTTGATACTGCAAAACAATATAATTATAAGCCTAAGTACTGACCATTAAAATATATGAATTACTAGAGTTCAGAATTTAAGAAAAACACATTTATAATAATAGTTGGGGAGATTTCCACAAATAATAAGCTTATCTGTCTGAAGAATTTGTGGGATACCACCAAGCAAGTAATTGCTCCTTTAAAATGAGAAATTACATGTCTTTTTTTTAAGACACAGATGAATTATAAATGCCTCAGAGGCAAAGTGTTGCCATTTCTTTGATACTGTTTTCTACTTTCTTAAAAAACTAATGGAAATATTTCTAGTTTGATTCCCACAGAGATCAGTGTGTCTCTGCTCAGATAATTTCTGAGAATACATATATTTAAACAATTGAATTTAAGTCATCTAATATAAACTAGACAAAATAAATGATTATGCTTTCTGCTGCTCACAAAATGTGGAGAAAGCATTTTCTGCTCATGAGATGTTTAACAAATTTTAACAAATAAATATAAAAATCAAATGACTAAAATATAAAATGTGAAAGATTTTTTTTTTTTTTTTTTTGTGATGACATACAATATGAGAGCCCCTTCTCTCTTCCTTTCTGGCATAAACTCCAAAATTGTTTTTATATTTGTTATATTATACTCTATACTTAAATGTCCATTAAGTTAAAAGGAAAGAGTATTAAAAATGATTCACTAAATTATTGAAAAAAACAGTTATTATTTTCTTAGAGAGTTAAGCATTCACTAATTATAAGATTAGTGATCCCACTTCTAGCTGTTTACTCAGGGAAATGAAAATTGTATTGTTTCCACTGCTACAGAACAGCATAACACTGTACCTATTTGTTAGCTAGAATTCATAGGACTTGGTGACTAATCAGTTGAAGGAATGATAAATAATAACTTAGAAAACTAAGTTTTTTTTTTTTGCATGTCATTTGCTAAAAGGTTAAATATCAGAAAACATGTAGTTTTCAAGCTTTACTCCTTTTAATCTTCCATATCATGCCATATTAACACCATTCTGTGCAATAGATCACTGAACCTTATTTCCCCCTAACTGAAACATTGTACTGTTTAATCATCATATGCCTTTTCCTCATTCACAACCTCCTCTAGCCCCTGCAAGCACAATTGTATTCTTGTGCTATAAGTTGGACTCTTAGCATCCTGATGCAAAAGAAAATGTTCATGTTGCGCATTACATATCATCAGGGAAATGCAAATCAAAAGCTATATACAATACTACCTTACACTTATTAGAATACCTTACACTGTTATCAAAAAGATGAGTAATATTAGTGTTGGTGAGAATGGGGAGAAAAAGAAACCCTAGTGTATTGTTGTTTGGAATGTAAATTAGTACAACTAAATGGAAAACAGTAGGGCAGTTCCTCATAAACCTAAAATTAGAATTACCTTATAATTCAGCAATTCTATTTCTGGGTCTGTATGTAAATGGTCTGAAATCAGTCTATCAAATAGACATCTGCCCTCTTGTGTTCATTCATTGTAGCATTATTCACAATAGCTAATAACCTAAGGGTCTGTCGAACTGATGAATGGATAAAGAGAATGTGGCACATGTATTTAACGTAGGTATGCATGTACATATAGTAATGTAATACTCTTGACCTTAAAAGAGTAGGAAATTCTGTTTGTGACAACAGGGGTGAACCTAGAAAACATTATACTAAATAAAATAAATTAGAATATACTTTTAAAATGTATTCCGCAATTAATTGTTTGATGTATTTTTTTAGTCATGAATTCAACTTAAATAGCAGGAAAATGTATCTGTCATTCATAAATTTATAAATAGCTTTCAAATACAAATAAACCTACTGCTAAAATTGATTACCTGAAAATTTCTGATTAATACATAGATGAAGGCAACACTTCTTTGAGAACTTCTATACAGCCAGCTTTAAAGATAAAAGAAAGGAATATAGTTTTATATATACATATATGTATATTTATGATGACCTTCTTGATAGAAGCTGATTTATTTCTTTTATATTTATTTGTTTACACAGATGAAAAAATTATCTGAGGCATAACTTTCATTAGGATAACATCGTTTGTATGATGAAGAAAAAAATTTGTATATAATTTTTATGAAAAAAGAATGTGCTCTATTGCTTTGAAAGGAACTTTTTGCCAAAATGATGAATTACTAATGATGTCTTCACATCTTTAATTGTCTGTATGGATTAGATATCACACCTTTGTGTACCTTTGTTAAATTTGGATTAAACAACATTCTTTTTTAAATTTTATAATTGTGAAGGTTAGGAATGGAAGAGATCCTATAAACAAAGTTCAAACTCTGTGTTCTATAGACAGGGTAGAAGTTAAGAAAGATAATTTTCCTAGCACTCTAACCTTAACACAGCTCAGTGTTTCTCCAATATGCAATATTGTCATTGGGTTCACCTGGTCGTTGGTAACAACTTTTCTGTTCCATGTAGGCACAGGCTAACCACTGAGATTTTGAAATAAATTGATTGAGATGAAGAAAATTTCATTTGATGCATATAATAAATTTATTTAAATAAGTGACACTGTCATTGCTTTTTGGGATTAAAATATTATATAAGTTACATTACTCAAAATAGAATTCTTTTATCAGTATTTGGTAATGCGAACATGGGTGACATTGGCTAAATTAAATTAAAATTATTTTATATTAGTAATTTTACATTGGCAACATTATGATTTTGGCTTTGGTGTTCAGATATGCACATATATTTCTGTGTTTGTATGTGTTCACTCTGTGTGAAAATGTACACACCATAATTATTTTACAGAACTCTCCAAAGAGCTCTAATATTTATTCATAAAAGAACAACTATATATTGTGAAATCTAAATGCTTCTCTCCTCAATTTATATCATTATACACAATTTATATCCAAATTGATGTGATCTTTTGAATTTTGAATATTATTGATTTATCCAAAAATTCAAAAATATTTGTATAAATATGTCTCTGGATACACTTCAACACTGACAAAAAAGAAAAATAAACGGTAGGTACACTGTTTCATTCTCTATTTTTCCGTTACATGGAGTACACATTCTTCTTATTGTGAAATTATAAATATTTTTCTTCATTGTATTTTCATTTACATCCATATGAATAGAAAATTATCATCATAATTTTCTCTTAGTAAGCAGAATGAATCCATTTTAAACATCTTAAGGGTCTTGTACTTTTAAACTAGTTTCTAATAATTTAAAAAATTAACTTGTATGCTCAGCTAAGTACATGATATAAAAGAAAGGACAATTATGATATATTTTTAATTAAAATAAGTTCTTATGATTTGAAAAAATGCTTTTATGTAGATGAGTATACATTGTTTTCTTTGATTATGACTTCGTGTAACATATATCTATGCTAAACTAAACCAATAATGTTAATCTGTGTCTTTATTTCAGAACCATACAAGTTTATGAAGATAAATGTGTATTAAAATTTTCTGCTACAACAGAAATATCTAAATGACTTGGCTGAGCACATCATGCATATTCTGTGGATTCATCTATGATTTAAAACACAAAAGTGATCAATTTTGGTGTTTAATATTATATTACATCTATTTCCAGTTAGTAGAATTATAAGTTGACAAAACAATTGAGAAAATGATCAATAAGCATATTCCCTTGGTAGGAATAATTAGGTTTATTAGTTTGGTATATTTTTAAATTAACTGGCATAATATAAATTGATTTTAAAAATTGTAAAATGAGTTAACTCACATTATCTTTATATCATTAATTTAAATGGTCTATATTAATTTATTAATATTTTAACTTAAAAATCTTAAAATCTATTCTTAATAAAGGGCATGAATATGCTACTCCACATGGAACCATATTGAAGCACATTGTTAACATCCTTAAGCCCCAATCTAAAAAAATTCATATCATCATATTTTACAGTTAATCAATCTATAATTATTTTCATAGATTCAAAAGAATAAAGTCAATAGATCTAATGTGTAACCAAAAAATATGTATTTGGTTTTATATTGATCTAATGCAAGTGGTCTGCAGGCTTTTCAAGAAATATATGATATAAGTTAGTATTTTTATGATTACGACTTTACATTTCTGCCACACATAGATGTATTTTTTACATTTTCAGTAAAATTCAATAAAATATGGAGAGATGTGCCAAAATATCCATAAATATCAGGCCCTATTGGCCCCAAATTTAGTGATCTTGTTACTTAATTTTTTTTTTTTTTTTTTTTTTTTTTTTTTTTTTTTTGGTACCAGGGATTGAACTCAGGGGCACTCGACCACTGGGCCACATCCCCAGACCTTTTTTTTTTTTTTTTATTTTATTAGAGACAGGGTCTCACCGAGTTGCTAAGAGCCTCACCATTGTGAGGCTGGCTTTGAACTCGTGATCCTCCTGTCTCAGCCTCCCAAGTGCTGGGATTACAGGTGTACGCCACCACACCCGGCTTGTTACTTAAATTTTTAGTTTCTTTAGTGATCTAGTCCTCTTCTACATTACCCAGTTACAGGACACAGTCTTTGAGGGAGGACCCAGAACAGTCTGCAAACATACAGCTCTTTAGTATCAAGAATGAGACACTAAAAGAATAGGATGAGAAAATAGTAGATTAGATTGATAGAGAAGTACAGATAGTCTGCCCTATAGGATGATCAGGTAGTTTGAAGAAAAGCCAGCAAACTGCTATGGTGACTCTCAGATTTTGGCTCCAGGCTATCAATTTTAATGTCTTGTTCACCCTCGGGCAAACTGGAAACTACTTATCTGTAAAACACATATTTCTTTTCCAGGTTTTAACTCTAACATGACTTTTAAAGAAATAGCATTTGTTAAAATATTTTTTGTTATAAGCGTCATGTAGCTTTCTTGAGAAAATATATAAATGTTAGAGGGGGACAATAAAATATCTGCAGTCCATCTAGTCATAAACATTTGAATCTCTTTACACATATATTCACAATACATGTGCATGTTTGTGTGTATGCATGTCTTAAATTAAGAGCTTGCAAATGGCAATTGTACAGATTTATGAATTCACATACTAAGCACACCTATATATCTACTACTTATTCTAAGAAACAGAAATTAATCAGCACTCCAGAAGCCCAGACTTTTAATTATACCAGTCCTTACTCTACCTTCTTTCCCAAAGGACTCTCTATCTTGATTTCTTTCACCATGTAGAGATTATACCTGTTTTTGAAATTTGTATAAATAGAATTATATAGTTTGTACTCAGTCTTGTCTGACTTCTTTCATTTAACCTTATGTTCAGAAAATTTATCCAATTTTTTACTACTGTGTATTATGACATTGCTTGCATAAAATTTACTATATAAACATTTATTATTTATGGGAATTTGGGTGGTTTCCAGATTTTGTATCTATAGTGCTATTCTGGCCATCTTTATATATGTCTTTAAATAAAATTTTTATTGAATTTTAAATATATATAAATCATAAAGAATAGCTATATGAATTTTTAATGGACATGCCCATGGACATACAAGATAAAGAAATATTCCATTACTAATACCCAATATTTCCCTGCTATGCCCAGTGATTTTTTTAAACATTTATTTATTTGCTTTAGTTGTACACAATGCATTGGTCTTTACGTCGTGCTGAGGATGGAACCCGGGTCGCTCACATGCTAGGCGAGCGCTCTACTCCTGAGCCACAACCCCAGCCCGCCCTGTGATTTTTTAATAACTGCTGAACATTTTATGTGAAATAAATATAGAGGTTTAGAATAAACTTTGTTGCTAAGAAGAGGCCTTTCTTTGGCTTCTGTTAAAATAAAGACAGCTCAGCTTAGTCTATTCAGAGCTTGATATCAGGTGTAAGTCTCACTGAGGCCTGATCTAATCACCATGCACCATTATTCTCAGGGGAAAACTTCAGTGATCTTGGCAGAAAGCATCAGATACTTACCCGTACCTTGCCTCTTTGGCAGCAAGGAAATCCAGTTTTTGACCCCTCAGCCCATGGCTGCTACAAATGAATCTTCAGATTCATTCACCATTAGTTGTTTTCTCTGTACTCAGCTTTTTAGTCTTGCTTTAGATCAGTTACAGATTGGTAGAAATTGTGTCTGTATTTTTTAAACAAAAGATGAACAAATCTCTGATGACAGTTTTACCTGCTTTTTCTCCTGACATTTCACTTATATGTTATTAAATATTTTATACCGCAGATAATGAACTTTTGACTTTTTAATTTTGGGTTTGTTCTTAGCCTTCTGTGAACTGCCCCACACTGTGGAAGAGAGAGGTAGAGGCCGTGTGCTATACTCAGGATTTGATTAGACAGCAGTTTCCATCTTGAGCCACACATGACAAAGTATCTTGATTGTGCCCAAGTCATTGACCAACATAATATTTTCTGGTTGTAAGGTGAAAGATTTACCTTTTAACTAGGTAGCACATTAACTAATACTTACATTCCCATAGGCTATATGATTATAGAGGAATAATTCTACAACTAGTACATGGTACTCAAAGTCTTGATTTAGATATAAATCATGACAATAACTAAGGTGATGTTTTATGATATTATTAGCGTGCTTAAAAATATCTCTTTGTATACCACTTCATTTTATAATGTCTTCGATTTTATTATTAAACTGAAAGATATGTGATTAAAACCATAGTAATGCTACATTTCAGGGATAAAGAGCTACATATGTATATACACTTGCCACAAATAAAATGTGAACAAGATAAAGGTAAAATCATTTCCTGAAAAGTAAGCCTCCAGGAAATACTTGACATTTTCAAGATGTTTGCCCTTTAATATCATCATTTGCTTTTTCCATCAGTTTTTTGAGATGTTTGAAAACTTCAAGCTGAGGCTGCTACTTCTTGACTAGGAATAGGAAATCAGACACTTTTCAAATAGAGAAATGCTAGGATGGCCACTTAACTCAATGCAAAATAAAAATAGCTTCTCTCGCTTTCAATCATCTTTTTTTTTTTTTTTTTTCCTTTAAGACCTCAACTGCCACAGTAAACGTGGTAGTGACAGATGTCAATGACAATGCTCCAGTGTTTGATCCGTATCTGCCTAGAAACTTATCTGTGGTGGAGGAGGAAGTCAATGCCTTTGTGGGTCAAGTAAGGGTAAGTGGAATAATAATATATATCTTAAATGTGTTTCTAAAAATGCATGGTTTCTTAAACTTTAAATTTGGAAAAGAGATGCAACTAATGTAATCTGTTAAATGACTTTGCTGGATACTCTTCAAGAATTTTTTTTAAATCATATCCTATTTATTTAGATTTAACTTATTAAGCATGTGGGTTGCATTTGATGATTGTTGTGTAATTTAACACTGACTAATGTAAGATTCTTATTTAATATATTTCTATTTTTTGGATATAAAATATTTTTAGAGAACTGTGTCATTTTGTATACCATTAGGTTCAGATAGAAACATTCAAAGCATAAAATACACAGATTTAGATGTGAATTTATTTGGCCTTGTAAACATATATTTAGTATTGATTAAATGTCCTGTATTTCATACATGTTCCTTGGCCAGCATTCTCAAGATTCAGTTCTAGACTGTTCTCCAGAAAATATGGTTTAGATATGAAGGGCCCTCTGAGAATTTTATGTGTTTGAAATGTGATGTCCAATGTAGCAATGTTCAGAGATGAAAATGATTAGATTATGAGATCTGTAACCCCATGTGTGTATTGATCCATTGGATGGATTAATTTGAATGGACCACTAGGTGGTAACTATAGGTGGTGGGGTGAGACTAAAAGAAGAAAATCATTAGGGGTGTGACCTTGGCTTATATTGTCCATAGCACTTTTTCTTGCTCTCTATTTCCTGGATGGCATAAACTGATCAGCTTTCTTCCTCCATGTTCTTTCACCATGATATGTTGCCTTACCTCAGTCTCAGAGCAATGGAATCAGCTGACTATGGACAGAGCCTCTGAAGCCATGATTCCAAAATAAAATTTTCATTAAGAATGTATTATGAAGAGATTACATAGTAGAGCAAACTATTTGCATCTTGTGCCAGAAACAGAAAGAGACCAAGAGGCTGAGGTCATACAATTCATATTAAGTGTACTTCCTTCCCACTAGAGCCTCTTTAAAGTTCTGCCACCTCCCAACAGTGCCATGCTTGGAATGAATCCTTTATCACATGGACTTTGGGAGGGCATTCATGCAAACCATACCACTACTGGAGGAAGAGTCCTCCTGTGGGAAAATGTGAGCCGCCTGGTTGGCTTAATTCCATGTTTCAGGGTCCTGCTTGTTCCCTGTTAAGGCCCTGACTTTTGAACAGAAGGCTTACTGGTACTTTGAAGTAAGCCTTTTCTACAATTCAGACCTGTTTTTTTTTTTTTTTTTTTTTTTTTTTTTTTGTTGTTGTTGTTGTTGTTGTTGTTGTTTTTTAAATCTAGTCTTCTCCAGTTGCAAAAAAGAAATTTTTCTTCAGACTTTCTTGTGTCCTGGGATTTTGATTGTCTAGTTTGAACCTATCCCTTACCATATAAAAACTAGGAATTCCACAGTCATCATCATTATCATTACCAAACCCTGTAGATATCACATAAAACATACTCTCTTCAATTGTATGCTATCCTAATTCACAACAGGGGAGAATCTGAGTCATTGTGATACTATAATCTCCTGGGGGTTCTTTTGATTTCCTGGCCCTGGAAAGATTCAACTGCACAATCCCATCTGAAGAATCCACTTCCCTTACCATATCTATGAGGTCAAATGTCTTACTGTGGATTTTTCAAGGAAGAAAAAAAAAAAAAAAAACCTAGAGGCAGAAGATTCAGGTATATATCATCTTTTTGAGAATTTCAGGTAGCACTAAAGGAGAGGTAAGAGAGATATGCAAAAACAGGAAAGGGAGCAGCACCCAGTAAAGGGATTACCTTTAAACCAGTTATTACTAGAAGAACTGGAGTTTAGTATAAAAGGGAAAACTCTAAGAAAAGGTATAAACTTGTAAGTAAAAATTATTTATCCTGACTAGTGATGGAAATGAAAAATTCATACACTAAATCATGAGAGTCCATGGCCGCAGATGCATGGAGTGGAGTGGCAATATTTTGGCCTTTCTTCATCACGAGTAAGTAGGCAAATACTGACATAATACTGACATAAGGAGGCAAATTTGAGGTAAGTTAGACTATAGATGCTAGCCAGTGGAAGTTGGCTAGAGCATATGAATGTTCTAGCATAAGGTACTGAAACTTTCTCTCATACCAAACAAAGAAGGTGACACATTCTTTACTTTTTTTCTTTCTTACGTTTGGTACTGGGGATTGAACTCAGAGGTGCTTAACCACTGAGCCACATCCCCAGCCCTTTTATTATATTTTGTTTAGAGAAGAGGTCTTGTTAAATTGCTTAGGGCCTCACTAAATTGCTGAGGCTGGTTTTGAACTTGCAATCCCTCTGCCTCAGCCTCCCCAGCTGCTGGAATAACAGGCCTACACCAGCAAGCCTGGCCCTAAGGTGATAAATTCTTCATTTGGGACATTTGCAGAAATCATAGATAGTGAGGAATGCTGAAGTTTTCTCATAAAGGATGAATACTGGTAAGAGTG